>OY821517.1:189114251-189861915 GCA_963682025.1 Cordilura impudica | reverse complement strand
ATTTTTGTTTATCTTTTGTAAATAGAAATAAGTTTCAGAAGTTTATGTTTTAACCCTTTCACGACCAATGGGATATATATGTGCCATTTTTATTTTTTCTTTTCCAACCGATTTTTTTAAAGCTGACTTGTTTCGACAGAGGATAGTTTTAGCTTTTAGACCATACCAAAAAAGTTGGTACATGTATTCTCAGGACCTAAGATGGTGACCCCAAAGTCTGAAAATTATGTTTTTTTTTTAATCATACATATTTGGATGTTATTAATTCCGACGTTATTGAACCAAAATCATTAAAATTTTTATATAACATGGACCAGCATTTATGGTTTTCAGAAACACCAAAATATTTGGAATCGGTTAATTATACAGCAAAATTCAGTACGGGATATATATGTCCAATTGGTCGGTCGTCAATGGTAAAAAAGATGTTTTATGATTTCATATTTTTATTAAATTAAAAAAAAAATCATAACATTAAATCAACAATTAATTAAACTATAAATAAAAAGACTTAGAAAAGGTTTATTCTAAATATCTCAAAAATACTAAATCAATTATGGCAATCTTCAAAGCAATTGCGGTTTATTGAGAAACAAAAAGGTTTTTAAAAAAGAAACATATTGCGTTTGTCCGACTTTCCTTTTCATTTTTAGTACAAATTAAAAAAGTAGTAATCGATTCTCTGTGATGTATATTTAAAAATGTACAACAAATACAAAACCAAAACTACAGTTATTTATGTAAAAAATAAAAACAAAAATCACTGACTTGCTTTGAGCGGAGTAAATTAGTTGCTCACTAATTTTGACCAATGGGATATATATGTCCCATGGATTTTTTCCTTAAAGGAATTGAAAAAAAAATATTTTTGACGACACTTTTGTTTAGAAATGTTGGGTCGTTAAGTACGAATCCGCAAAGAAAAAAATAAAAATTGTCCAGCATTTTAGGTTCGGTCATGAAAGGGTTAAAGTAAAATAAAAATATTTTTCTTACATTAAAAGCAAGGTTATGCTCTATATTGGTGTAAAATTTAGTGTTCGTATGTTCTTGGACTTTAAAGATATCTATCTCGAAGTTTGTCAAAATAAATTCCTTATCTATGTGAACAGCAGTGTATGTACACTAGGCATAACACTAATTTTTACGAAAAATTTGGCATGCCACCACGTGATGGCAAATATTGTACAAGTAATGAATATCACTTTTTTGATGATTTCGGTTCAAAAATGTTCCGCACCAGACGCGATTTCTAAAAAAAGTCAGATTTTTTTAAATATTTTTATTTTAAAATTTTTTCAATTTTTATATGTAATAAATTTTAAGTTTAAAATATGTGATGATTTACACAATGCAAAATATCTTGCACACTTTAAATTGCACGCTCTGTATTTTTCAAACACTGTATATTTTTAAACAAACATTATTTATTTAAATTTCTACATTGAATGATAAAACAACTGGCTATACGATCTTATTATTATTTCACTAAGCGAATTTTAGAATAACTTGCTACTTCTTTTAAAAATAATTTAATATTGAAGCAACATTTTTTGAAGAAAATTTGTTTTTGGGATGGGTGGGAATATTATTAGTTATATAAATATTTAGTTACATGAAGAAAAACGTGTACAAAACTTCGTTTTCTAAGCAGTTCAGGTATAAAAGTAATTGCGTTTGGTGCGGAAACTTTTTTCAATTTCGCAAAAAAAAATATAATAAGTCTTCATACTTTTTTATGCTCTATTCGTCAATACAATGCCATATTTCCTTTTTGTAAAAATTGTAAAAAGTTATATGCCTTCAGTACACTTTGATTACTATTGCTGCTTTTGTTTTGTACAATACTGTAATTAAATCGTTAATGTTTCTTCAAAAAAATGATTAATTACATTTCCGTGTGTTACCAAACTAGCCCAAACTTAACCAAGCGTTCCCGTACTCCAGAATTCAATAGATGAGAGCGCTCTTGAGAGACTAAATGCGTTTTTTGAACCAGAACTTACACAATCTTTTCCTTAGTAAAGGTATCAATCTATCAGCTGTTTTATTTTAACAAATTGATAATTAAAACTCATAACTAAGAAAACTATAGTCGGTCTAGACGTATTATACAATAATATATACCATGAGAGGGTTGTGTATCCAACTTTGCTGAAGCAATAGCAGGATATAGAAAGTAAGCACGCAACATATTTTAGTGCAATTGTTATTAATTAGTGGTGTGAAAAAGTTCATATCTGTTATTTTTATAAGGGGACTAGGTTGAAAAATGGACCGCCCAAATAGGTTGAAAAATGACCACCTTTAGTGAAGTAACTTACTTTTCTCAAAAACATATATACACCAAATTTTAAAAAAAATCTATGCAATATTATTGTTTTTCCATAGATTTAAATGAAGATTTTTTCGATATTTATATAATAACCTGGATCTTACGAAACAAGAAAACAATGGAACACAATTTATGTATACCGTTAATATCTAAGTGGTAGTTCTATATTAATTCAGTTCGTCTTTGGAACATTCTACCCTCGTCCATTCAATTTATAAGCAACGCCCAGCAATTTAAGAAAGAACTATTTCAATTTCACTCATAATTAATTAAATGTAATTGATTTCAGCTCTCATTTATATATATATTTTGTTTCTTTATAAAAAAAAAAATTATTTCTTTTATATTTATATTTATTTATTTATTTATTTATTTATTTATTTATTTATTTATTTATTTATTTATTTATTTATTTATTTATTTATTTATATATTTTTAATAAATTAACCCATTATGCTTCATATGTACTAACCATTTTTTTTATATTAATTTTTTATCTTTTTGGGTTTTATTTATTAAATTATTTTTTTTCTGTTATATTGTGTACTATTTATATACTGTGTATTTTTACATGTACTTATTCATCATTACTTTGTAAAAATCCATTACTTTAATTATAAGATTGTAAATCTTGTTGTAATTTAAAAATAATGAAATAAATTAAATTAAATTAAAAAAATTAAATTAACCCTATTCACTATGTGGTAATGGTATAATAAGTTTGTGCTGGTGTTTGTAACTACCAAAAATATTTGACCTAAATCTATAATTTCTTATACCGATAGACTCAGAGTTACCTTTTGATCGATTTAGCGATGTCCGTCTGTCTGTGCGTTCATGTAAAAAAAAATTAATTTTCTGTTTGTTTGTTTGTTTGTTTGACAGCTGTACAAATTTTTATTATTTAACGGATTTCTCCGCAATTTGGTACACACGATGTCTGTGCTCCAGGGAAGGTCACTATATACTTCTTACTGGTCACGTCTACTTTTACGCCCACTTCTATATATATAAAATTCATTTTCTGTTTTTTGGTATATTTGTTCGCTACACAAATTTTTTTAACGGATTTATCCGAAATTTGGTACGCTGGCCACGCATACTATTGCACCCGCTTTTTTTAAATTTTTTACCGGGTTTCGCTGGAATATATTTTTATCGGCCACGCCCACTTTTTTAATTTTCTATATACGCTTCTAGTGTTTGTTATACATATTTTGATTTTTCAATGTACTTCACTAAAACCTTGTGTATAAACCTCTTTACTTACTACTCTTGAGTTTACACCGATATGTAATAAATATTGTAAATCAATCTATTACAAACATTCCCGTCTTACCCATTTTACTATATGAGTTGTAACACCCCAAAATGACTGCAGATCTATTCCATGGTTGAACAGATACAGGTTGACTATTGCTATAGGATTACTCCGATGAGGTTACATCGTTCAAATATTTCCATCTCGACTTTTTGCTACATTGGAAAACAAAATATTACATTTATTTCCATCTCGCCTGCTACATTGGAAAGTAACTTATAACAAATATTTCCATTTCATCTTTTTTACTATATAATTGAGTTGTAAAGGAGGAAAGATAACTATTTGCACTTGTGACTTGCACATGAAAGCATACAGAACATACATCCGCGAAACATTTTTGATAAATTTAGTTATTTTACCTTGCCTCCTAAAAAGCTTAGTTATATAGCTCGTACTACCTAAAATGAAAAAAGGCTTGGGCTAAACAGAACTCTAGAGACACCCGATCAGACCCAAATTCCTATCGAGTCTGAACGAGTTAAGCAATCTGAGTCGAGAAATGCTGAAACACCCAACATTGTCTTGAAGCCCAAAGATCAAGGCAAGCTTTGTTAAGAAAAGCGGATATGCCTGAATCTATTCAAGTGCGTTTAGAAATCCAGCGGCTAAGACAAGCTGAGTCGAGGGAATGTGAAACTCCTGAAACGACTCTAATATCCCTACCAGTAATCCTTTGTAACTTGGTACCTTCATTGCAAAAGCCAGCATAACCTTATGTTGAATATCCCAAAGCTCTTGAATAACTAAAATTCATAAACATCATACACTCAAAATAATCAACGCATAAACATAGTTAGTTGTAATGGTAAGCAGTCACTGAGTACTTAATCCCCAATGACCAAATTCCCCCCCAAAAAAATGAACTTATTCCCCAAATTTAAAAAAAAGGTCCCCAAAAGATATGAACAAATCGGCGCTGCGAACTTAGACCCCAAGGAACATATGCCCCAAAAAAAATTAACTAATACCCCAAAAAATTGGAAAATAAGTTCCCGATGAACAAAAGCCCCAAAGAATTTTTAAAAAAGCCCCAAAAAAATGAACAAATGCCCCAATTTTTCAAAAAACAAAAACAAATGAACTTACGCCCCAAAGCGAATTGTGAATTTTTTCACATATTTTTATACCCTATACCACTATGTGGTACTGTTTGTGCTGCTGTTTGTAACTACCAAAAATATTTGACCTAGACCCATCTTTTATTATACCGATCGACTCAGAAGCACTTTCTGAGTCGATTTAGCAATGTCCGTCCGTCCATCCGTCCATCCGTCCATCCGTCCGTCCGTCTGTGTGTCCACGTAAAGCTTTTAATCAAACTACAGGTCGCAAATATGAATATATTTTGACGAAATTTGGTACATAAGCTTTCTTCGGCCACAGGATGAACGCTGTTGAAATTGGTGAAATTCGGTCCATGTTCAGACCTAGCCCCCATACAAATGACCCCTATGAAACCGACATGAAGTGCCATAAGATCCAAATTGTCATATAGATCTCAGTCAAATTGGGTTTATATGCATTTATTACATCCATTAATGAGTAGTCCAAAAATAATCCCTATGGGACAACTCTTAGTCATAGGCCCCACATAGAGGTGCTTCCCGATCTTCACTTAAATCTGTAAAAAAACAAAAATATTGCACTGATTCTTCTCAAATTTTGTTTATATATATTTTTGCAAAATACAAGAGACTTTACCAAACATGGCCAGGAGTTGTCCATTTTTGGGCCTAGTCCCCATATAGATATAGCATCCGATATAAACTTTTTCATATATGCGCCCAAAAAAATTAATAAAAATCCCTCTCAAATTTGGTTTATGCTTATTTTCTATATCCAGTTAGTTGGGCATTTAAATTCTGTATTCTTTTCAGCAGTATCATTGCGGAGTTTTATCTCGCAACCATAGCACATCTTGCAATGTTTGTATGGTAAAAAAAGAACGCACGATTTTGCATTCAAGCAAACATTGCAATTTAAAGTTTGACTTGATTAAATCTGGGCTTCAGTAACTGCAAGCTCTTCACCGTCGGAACAAGGATTATCAGTATCCGGATACTTTTCGACAATGTTCTTTTCCTCTGGCAGCATATCCGAGCATATGCCATTTCTCGTATAACACATTCTAGCCAAAAACGTTGCGTTATTTATTTTTCCTCTTTTTAACAGTTCGGAAATTTCCGATATTTTTTCATCTTTCAATAAGGAGGTTCTTCTTTTTTTTTGGGTGCAGAAACACCACCGCTTTCAATTAATAACTCGAAGTCTTACGCCTTAAAGTATTCCTCGTCTCTTATAACTTTGACAAATTAAAAAAAAATCCCTTGTTTCTCAATCGCACGGCCCAAAACACCATTGTATGCTTCCACAGAAGAAGTTGTCCGTAAATGTTGTTGGAAAACGGAAATATTTTCCGGTTTTACCTAAATGTATGATATGTGTATTATAATATGCAATCAATATAGAAAAAGCAACAACAAAAACCATACCTTTGACATCCATTTTTTTCCCTAATATTGGAAAAAATTTGCAAATGTATGTTCGCTGTCAAGTCCATTGATTTTCGTTTTTAATTCTTCAAAAGCATTATAAATGTTTCTTGCAGGCAAGAGTGGTAGAGCCATATAATGATGGTAACACCGTTTGGCATCATTTGAATGGAAACGCATGTATTGCAATAGTCGATTTTCTTTTTTTGTTGTGTACCTTCTCAGTGCTTGGCAATAATGGAACCAACATCCTGTCAATTTTGTCGCAGAGTACACTGCTTTTAATGCACTACGCATCGCTGTTTCGTAGTCCGTTAAATAAATTTTGATCGATATATCTGAACAAACTTTCTTAGCATTTTTGCGTTTTCTTATCCATCAAAATGTAAAATATCGGAATGATCTGAAAAATATATGTTTTGCGGCAATTAAAATAACTTTTTTTTACGTATGCGAAAAAATTACCTGTTGATCCAAATAGGCCACATATATTATAAGCAGTTGCTTAAAGCAACCGTGCGGCACAATTTTAAACGTCGCATCCATTTTCCATTTTTGAAACTTCTATAAATTTTACGATCACTTATTGAATGCATGAAGTAATTCAATTTTTAAAAATTCTGATTCCTTTAATTTTGCAAACTAAACCAGTTTCCCAGCTTATTTTTGAAGCATTTTTGATGTAGCGTCTTACAAAAAAAAATGAATTTAGTCCCCAAACTTCCAAAATTCCAATTAAATTGAAATAAAAAATTAATATACTCCCCAAAAAACGAAAAAAATTGGTGAATTTTTTCATCATGAACAAATTCCCCAATCCCATACAAATTTTTGGGGCAAAAATTCACTTTTTTGGGGAATTTGTTCATTGCGGACTACGTATTCAGCGCCTGGTAAGCATAGTAAACCATTTTTCAAGTCAAAGGCCTTTGGATCCCGGGCAAGACCGGGTAAAAACAGCTAGTGTTTTAATAAAATTTAGTGCATAAGCTTTTATCGGCCATAGGACAACGCTATGGAAATTGATGAAAATCCGTACATGTTCAGACCTAGTCGCCATACAAATGACTTCTATGAGATTGACTTAAATTGCCATAATAGTGCGTTTACATCTGAGGAAAATCTAGTAGATTTTAGTTGAAATCTATTTCAAAATCTATACCGTTTACATCTAACTTTTTTGACATTTTGTGAGATATTGTTTCCACAACAATAAACGGCTGATTAAAATAAAACATATAAACTAGAAATACCAAAAATAAACAAAACAATAGAAAAATGGAAATATGGAAAATTCTAAAAGGGAACAGATTTTATAATTATATTATACATCAACAATTAAAAAAGCATAAACTGAAATAGAAATTTTGCAAAAAAAACATCAGCATTTGTTAAAAGTATTGTTTGAACAACAAAAACAAATTCATTTTCCACAATTACTATTTAGCAGACCGGAATGGGTACATGTCAGTATAAAAAGTTATAACTTTTCTATTACTAAATATTTTTTTATTATAGATTCGTCATTTTTTTTTTTTTTTTTTTGTTAATAATTATTTTATTTCGTTTTCATTCAACTTGTTTGCCTTTGTTTTTAAATGTCAATTTTTCAGTCACTGCGTTGTAATTTTCTACTACAATATTAAAAAAATACAGTAGTAGCATTTGGTAGTGCCCAAGTTTGACAAGATTTTGTGAGATTTTGCACAAATCTAGTAACGAGCTAGATATTGTTTTGTATGTGAAATGTAGTAAAAATGAGCTAGACTTCGCAGTCTCGTAAGTACTAGATTTTGCTTAGATTTTGCTTAGATTTGGCTTGTTTTTTTATTACATATTAGTAGTTCAAAAATAAATGCTGTAGAAAAATTCTTAGTCATAGCCCTACATAAAGGTACTTCCCGATCTTCATTTGAATCTATCCAAAAACAGAAATATTGTACAGATTTTTTGCAAGTTTGGTTTGTATATTTTTTTGCAAAAAATAAGTTACTTTAATATATATAGTCAGTATCGGTCCATTTTTCGACGTAATCTCCATGAAAAAATTTGTATACCACTCAAATTTTTTGGCTTATTTTCTATTTATAATTAAATGGAAAATGGAAACTGCAGTGATTTTTTTTTTTTTTTTTTTTTTTTTTGAATAATTGCTGAAAAGGTTAAGTATGATAAATGTTATCTCGACGTGAAATTGTTATGAAAACTGTTAACATAAATTTTTTTTATGCATCATTTTTAACGATGTAGAGAATATAAATACTTTAGAATAATAAAGTGATGCAGTGAACCTACATGAAAATTGGCCGCATATAAAAGAACTTTACGTGGATTAGATCAAAGGTTGTCTTACTTAATTTCGACAACTTATAATCTGGCCACTCTAAATAATTATTAATTGAAGAATGCATTTTATGGCCTTAAAATAAATACTTGATGCACTCAACTTTCTTATGAATTTTTCATTAATTTTGTTTTGTTTGCCTTAATTTTCGTATGATCGATCATAACTCAAACACTTTATAATTCCCTTGAGACCTCTTCAGTCATGTGTTGGTTATTTGTTATTTTTCATAATTTTTGTTGATATATATTTTTTTTTTTTTCGTTTTCAAGTGTGAAATTATAATGACTTGACTGGTCTTTTGCCTATTTATTTACCGTTTGTTATTTGTGATAATTGTTACTTTGTTGTTGTTTTTTTTTTTTTTTTTTGAAGTGCATCTTTTGTGGTAAAAGGCATTTATATTTCTTGTATTTTTGTTAAAGACTATTTTGTTGCTCTTATTTAGAGATGAGTTTTATTTAATCGTTTTTTTTTTTTTTTGGTGAATAATTATAATATTTTCAAGGTTAAAAATAAAATTATGAAATCTAAGGTCGAGGCTTTAATTGAATTGAATTTTATTATTCTTTATTTCATTAAAATGTCAACAAAATACAAAAGATGCATAAGTAGGTAGGTACTTGTTTATATTTACGTACTCCAATAATATTCTGGAAATAGCCATTTATTACTCTCAAATGTAGAGATTTTTGTGTAGACAATTAATTGTTAGCGCCATTACCGCATTTTACACAAAAGAAAAAGCCACTGTTTGACATTGATTAACCCTGATACAGTCAATATCGAAATAATTTAATACAATTCAACGGAATAAAAGTCGTATTGAATATATTCGTAAATTTTTCAATTATAATGTTAAATTTATACAATAACTACATACAATGGATAAGCTTTATTACAAAAATAACGGAACTTTTGACTTAGACAAACAATAGTAATGCGAAATAAAACTTAAATATACAAATAATACCATGCGTGTGAAAAAAATACACTACTAGATACTATATGAACAGTGACTCACAAAAATGAATCAGTTCAACTAGAAATTTTGTGTATAAAAACTGTACTAACAATATTATAACGGAACTGCTGTTCCCTGGAAATAATTCTGAAAATTAATTATAAATTTTAATTGGGAAATTAAAATAGAAAGAAAAAACATTTAAATTTAAAGAAACTAAATAAAGAATAATTGTATCAAATTTTGAGAAAATAATGTGAGTTTCACAATTATAAGGTAACTAATTTTTTTAGTATATCTCCAGCAGGACGGAATGTGAGGCAAGAACTGTTTTTGAGTATCTAGCGAAGAATACAAATATTTATTAATTAACAATTACCAAAATAAAAGTGTTTCACAATTATAAATTCATTAAGGTTTTTAGACGTAAAGTAAAGAAATGTCAGTATCTATGGAAAAAGATTAGTTTATACGCTCTCCTCTCTTATTGTAAACATCTTCAATTCGTTTTTCCATGCTTCCAATTGTATTTTGGTCTATTTTTCTCCATTATTCCTTTTGTGTGGTTATTTAACACGTTGGCGGGCAGCAGAAATTAGTTGTTGGAAAGTGAAGGGATACTTGCTGTAAACCGGTCAATTTTAAAGATAAAACGTCGGGGTTTGGACTAAAATGATTTAAATTAATTAAAAAACACAATGAGACTAATTTCCATTGCTTTTTTTTTTGACAGCATATTTTAAAGAATACAGTTACAGCCACCTTGTCGATAATAAACATACGTTTTGTCCAGTAATATGGAAAAATAACCACAAAACGTCACATGTCGTCAATCGCAAGGTCATTTATTGTGACCTCTTCTATGCCTTTAGTTATCAATCGATTTGAACAAAAAATATACCATTTGAAAAGTTTGTCTCTGCAGACGTACACCATCTTTACAGATGTGCACCATCTGGTGTATGTTTTGGGAGCAAAAATCATTTAAGTTGCTGGTAACACATACATAGAAAACACATAAAACTATACAATGCTGTGTGTGTGTTTATTAAATTTGTTAATGTGTTTGCAAAAATTGTATATCAAAAGCCCTGTGTTGAATTTTGAATTGGCTATAATTGATTAACATACCTTTAGGCTCTTATAAATTTATTTATTAACAAACCTATTTATATATCTTCTGTGTGTTCAACAAATATTTATAATAAAACTTGATGAATTTTATTTAAAAATTCATAATTTAATGAATTTTATTTAAGTATTTATAAATTTTTTATATATTTAGAATAAAACAAGTAAGAAAATTATAGTCGGTCTAGACCGACTATATGATGCCCTATACCATGCGTTTAGACACCCTATCTCTCAGGCCCAACTAACTGATATAGAAAATATGCATAAACCAAATTTGAGTGGGATTTTTATTAATTTTTTCGGCTGCAGATATGAAAAAGTTCATATCGGATGCTATATCTATATGGGAACTAGGCCCAAAAATGGACCGATCCTGACCATGTTTGGTAAAGTCTCTTGTATTTTGCAAAAATATATACAAAAAAAATTGGAGAAGAATCAGTGCAATATTTTTGTTTTTTAAAAGAATTAAGTGAAGATCGGGAAGCAGCTCTATATGAGGCCTATGACTAAGAGTTGTCCAATAGGGATAATTTTTGGACTATTGATTAATGGATGTAATATATACACACATACCCAATTTGACTAAGATTTGTATGATAATTTGGATCTTATGGCAATATATGATTTAATAGGGGTCATTTGTATGGGGGCTAGGTCTGAACATGGACCGATTCTCACCAATTTCAATAGCATTCATTCCATGGCCGATAGAAGATTAAATACCAAATTTCATCAGAATATATTCATATTTGCGACCTGCACTTTGATTACAAGCTTTACATGGACACACAGACGGACGGACGGACGGACGGACGGACATCGTTAAATCGAATCAGATAGTGATTCTGATTCGATCGGTACAATTAAAGATGGGTGTAGGTCAAATATTTTTGGTTGTTACAAGCAGCAGCACAAAGTCATTATACCCAAACCACATAGTGGTATAGGGTATAAAAATATTGAAAGAAAAAAATTTAATGCAAAACAAAATTTCCCAGAATTTGCACTCGTATTTCGAGTGTTGAGCTATATATTGCATTTACACCAATTTTTATAATTTTTTATAATTAAATTATATTTCATACTATAATTACGTAAGATTACTGCTGAGCAATAATACAATAATGGTAAAATTAAATAATATGATAGGAAAATAAATTAAAATTAAATTAAAAACAAGTAAGAAAATTATAGTTGGTCTAAACCGACTATACGATACCCTATACCATGCGTTTAGAAACCCTATCTCTTAGGCCCAACTAACTGGACATAGAAAATAAGCAAAAACCAAATTTGAGTGGGATTTTTATTAATTTTTTTGGCTGCAGATATGAAAATGTTCATATCGGATGCTATATCTATATGGGTACTAGGTCTAAAAATGGACCGATCCTGATAATGTTTGGTAAAGTCTTTTGTATTTTGCAAAAATATATATACAAACAAAATTTGGGAAGAATTAGTGCAATATTTTTGTTTTTTAATAAATTTAAGTGAAGATCGGGAAGCAGCTCTATATGGGCCCAAAGGGATCATTTTTGGACTACTCATTAGTGGATGTAATGAACGCATACAAACCCAATTTGAGTAAGATCTATATGACAATTTGGATCTTATGGCAATTTATGTCGATTTCATAGGGGTAATTTGTATGGGGGCTAGGTCTGAACATGGACCGATTCTCACCAATTTCAACAGCGTTCATCCCATGGCCGATGAAAGATTACATACCAAATTTCATCAAAATATATTCATATTTGCGACCTGCAGTTTGATTAAAAACTTTACATGGACACACAGACGGACGGACGGACGGACGGACGGACGGACGGACGGACTTTGTTAAATCAACTCAAAAAGTGATTCTGATTCGATCGGTATAATTAAAGATGGGTCTAGGTCAAATATTTTTGGTTGTTACAAACAGCAGCACAAAGTCATTATACCCAAACCACATAGTGGTATAGGGTATAAAGATAATTAATTCAATTCAAAAACAAAACAATAATTAATGCAAGCTTCCTTGTATAATTTTTGAAACGAATGTCTACATCTTTGGTTTTTAGAATTTCTCTTCTTTCCTACAGGTTCTGGAATTTTTCAATAATATTGTTATTGTCAGAAATAGTTATACGCTTACGTTCTGCATTCCATCACGAAATGAAAGTGATATCGTTTTGAATTCCACATTAACAACTCCATGGTGTTCTGAAAATGTAGTGAAACGTTTGTTTTGAAATGATTTCAATCTCATTTTATTTTCATGAACTAATTAAAAATATATAGGAAAAAGCAAATATATCATGCCAAAGTGAATGGAAAGTGAATAAAAATTTATTGAAGAAAAGTTAACATTTTATCAAGAAATAAGTTTTGATGTGTAAACATCATCTATACGCGCAGGGGAGTAAATTTCTAATTCACAATACAATTACAAAAACAGCGTAATATGTGAGCGTAAGATCTTACGCGTAACATGTGAACATTAAGACAAATCGGTGTGACATGATTGTTTGGTGAAAAAATTATGATATGTAATAACCTTTTTGTCGCTGTTTTCTGCATTTTATTTATTACCAGATGTTTACACATTTCCCCTGTGATCGGACTCACATGATTTTTTTTAACTTAAACAAAATGAGTGGTGCCAATTCTGATTTCATTTTATTTAAAATGGAAAACTAAATATAAAAACTCATAAAAGGTTCCGTGGCTGTTCAAATCCTTTGGAATTGCCTGAAAAATCGTAAGAAAAATATTGCATTAGTCCAAATTTTTATAATTACTTAGCATTTATGATGGTTTTAGAAGAGATATGTCCCATTATTAAAAAAATCAGCATCCCAGTAATTTTGCAGTTGCCCACAGTACTTCGCTACTTTGCACAATGAAGTCCCCAACAAATGATTGCGAAGAACTCAAAGACGATTTTGATATCTGTTCGACAAAATATCATATGATCCAACACGAAGTATGGAAATCGTAAATATTTGTATAATAGGTACTATAAAATATATGGTCGAGTCTACAGTGAAGTTCCAATTGAAGATGTCTTTGAAGAAAATGAAGCAGATGTCGGTCCACAACATGGCTTACGATTATTTAATTACGCTACTAGAATTAGAAATGGAATAGCCAGAAAATTTCTTAAAATTAATCGATTTTATTTGCTTTAAACAAAAAAAAAAATACTGCAATTCATTAAAAATATCATAACTTTTAAAAACGATAAACAAATTTAAAAAAAATTAAATAACATTTTACATGTCCAACGGTTTAATAGTTGGGACAGCATCCACTGCAATATAGAGGCCACAAAACTTAGCAACTGAATCGTGTTTGGTTATTGTTAGGTCCTCCACCAGTTGTCCTTACCTCCGCTCTATTTTCTGCCAAATTTTTTCGAATTATACTCTTCTAAACAATCCAAGCCGAAAGAGTTTAATTTATTTGTCAAGTCCTTCCACAGGTGGTCGCCAACAATTCTGTCTACTTTTTAAAACCGTTTAGCTAGTCTAGGATTTTTCCATAAATTGTAAATTCCATAAATTGTTATTGCAAAAACTGGATGATAATGTAAAATATTTCCTGAAATTGACCTTGCAATAAACATAGGTCTAAGAAGTGATGTATTTATTTTAAAGTGGTGGGCTTAAAAATGGCATATCTTGAATGTCTAGTCTTTATACCGAGATTTGTAGAAATTTTTCTACCATATTCATTATAAGTACTAACGATTATTTTCTTTTCAAAATATAAAATCAAAGGCTTCTGTGGGAGTTGAAGTTGCCGCTACATATAATTTAATAATTTAAATGGCATTTCACGTCTGCAAAGGATCTCCACAATGCATATTTTTATATTTTCTAATAAGTTACACTTGTAAGTCTTTACTAAAATTTAAGTGAATATCGGGAGACTATAATTTATCCAACACTCTTATTTTTAAGGTGAATATTTTGGTATATGTAGGCCAGGAATTTTAATCGCTAGAAGAATCAGTACGAACTTATCTATCTGTTATCTGTTTGTTTGTTTTATTGTTTGTTTGTAGGATGTAATCTCCGAAACTACTGAGCTGAACTTTTTGTAATTTTCACAGAGTCTTTTTGCGGATAGGGGAATATAGCCTATAGCGCATATTTTTTTAAATATTTTTAGTAGGCGTGGCACCTCCCACACAAAGCAAATTTTCAATATCATACATATTGGGTACTATTATAGGGAGAGCTTTGAAAATTTGTGTGCTTTCATTATTAATGTTAGTAGCTTTGTCTATTATTAATGTTAGTAGCTTTGCCGGAAATGGACGAGATCGGAAAAAGAGGCGTGGCACCCCCAAACAAAGTAAATATTGAATGCCATATATCTGGAGTACTGTAATAGTGAGAGCTGTGGAGGGAGGGGGAAGCGAAGCACACCGGGTTACATCTAGTTATAAATAAACAACTAAATGTACGTATGTACAAATATATAAATTTCTCATGAATAGCCTCCATAATAATTAGTAAACAAGTAAGAAAGTTATAGTCGGTCTAGACCGACTATGTGACACCCTATACAATGCTTTAGATAATTAGTCTTAGGTCCAACTAATTGGGTATAAAAAATAAGTTTAAACAAAATCTGAGTGGAATTTGTATTATTTTTTTGCCTGCAGTTCTGAAAAAGTTCATATCGGATGCAAAATTTATATGGGGACTAGATCGAAAAATGGACCGATCCTGACCATATTTGATAAAGGTACTTATTTTTTTATAAAACATAAACAAACTAAATTTGAGAAAAATCCATGCAATATTTTTGCTTTTGATAGCAAACTTTATATGTGGGTTATTACTAAGAATTAACGAGTCAGAATGTGATTCAGAGTCGATCCGTATAATAAAAGATTGATCTAGGTCAAATATTTTTTGTAGTTATAAACATCAGCACAAAGTCATTATAATATCATTAAATATAATAATATTCTTACACATACTTTTATCTATTTGAAAGACAATATTTTGAGTCCAATCGGTATAGCTTATTCCACTTCCGCTGTCTAGCTTTCTTACAGTTCTCATTTCTTATTATTGTTCTCTCAAAAAAGGCCTGGGTAGTGAAGGGGGTTATTACTAAAGTAGACTAATGGCAAAGATTTTTGCTAACACTTCTAACTGCATGGGATCGAACTCATCATCCCGTTACAAACCTTTTAATTTTTTGTCGACAAGAGAGAGTGAAATACACGATTCATTTCAGCTTTTTCATATAACGTTATAATATATATTTCCTATGTAATCTTAAATATATCTACCGATGGCAAAGGCAGAGGTAATACGTCACTCTCTGAGGATATTGCAAGTAGAGAAAAGGTGAGGTTACTTTTAAAATTTCAGAGGTTAAGCCTTCAGGATTTGAGAGATTACTATCAAAAGTGCAGAGGTAAAAGCTCAAACTCTGGTATTGTATTTAGGAGATGCATAGTAAGCGTTCGAACATCTCCCAACTACTCTTCTTTCGAACTTATTTAATCTATAATATTAATAGGCTAGGCGATTTCTTGTGACCGATGTTTTGTTCTACCGTTTTATCCCGATTTTGACTAAACGTATATTATTTGAAAGGTATTTCTTTTTAGCCGTTTTGCAGATTTACAGATTTTAAAATTTTTTCCTTTATTTTGAGTAAATTGCATTTAAATTTGCTACTAACGCATACATAAAATTATACAATCCTATGTGTGTGTTTATTAAATGTGTTTGTAATAAAAATGAGTTTTTTTGTGTTGATTTGTGAATTGGCTATAATTGATTAGCATTCCTTTAGGGTCTTTATTTAATGAAAAAATAAAATTTCCTAGAATTTGCACTCGAATTTCGAGGGCTGGAATCTGCTAGTTTATGAAATAATATCTATTTCAATTAAATAAGGTCTTATCTTTAGACTGTCTGCTGTCGACAATAATTGATAGCTTTGATGAATAAGCTAACATTTATACTATTTACTATTCAGCACTAATCGTGGTACTTTTTATGGTACATACTTATATTTTATTTTAATGACAGTTTGAAATTTATCAAAACAAGTACACGTTTATAGCATTTTCAAAGCTTCCTGAACCAGTGTACTTTACTAACACTTCATATTTTATACCATTCGAAATTCTTTGCTTTGTTTTTTGTGCTATCGGCAATTTCTGCTTGGGAAGTACTTTAGATGTAACCCGGTGTGCTTCGCTACCCCGTCCCCCCCGTCCCCCATCGCATCGTATTTAAAAGGCTCTCTCAATATTAAAGTACTCCAGATATATGACAATTATTAATTACTTTGTATGGGAGGTGGCACGCCCCTTTGTCCCAATGGATGACCTAAGACAAATTTGCATAGTACTCGAGACAAATGATATTGAGTAACTACTTTGTCTGGAGGGTACCACGCCCACTTCTTCGATGCCGCCCATTTCAGGCAAAGCTACTTACATTAATAATAGGCGTCCTCACACCATTTGTTATAGCTCTCCCTATCATAGTACTCAATATATATGATATTAAAAATTTACTTTGTATGGGAGGTACCATGCTCACTAAAAATATTTAAAAAAGTTATAGTCTATAGCACTTCCCATATCCGCAATAAGACTCTGTGAAAATTTCAAGAAGATCAGCTCAGTAGTTTCGGAGATTACCTCCTACAAAGAAACAAACAAACAAACAAGCACACATTACCTCTTTATTATATTAGTATAGATTTCTGAGAAGTTTCCGCAATGAAAATAAATAATAAATAAATAAACTGCACCATTTTTCGATTTGTATTAAAAATTATTTCTGTATTTCATGTGAAAAGGGCAACACTGATATATGAGTAAGTAAGTATATCTCAGTAAAGTTTTTGTAAAGTTTCTTTATTAAATTCCCTGTATATCTTTTAAACATCCAAAATGGTTAGGTTAGATTAGGTAAGGTTGAGCAGAAGAGCCATATATATACATAGCTCTTATCCATTGTACCCGGATATACACTTTAGCCACGAGTCAGCTTATTGTGCGCTCTACATTTCTACATTTATTTCTTCCCCCGTATTAACTTAAAAATTCGGTTCCATCAGCAAAATTTCCCTAAGATCCATTAGGCCATGTATGATGTCGTTGGATAGTTGTCTGACCTTGGTTCTCCCAAATGCAGAACAGTAATGAAGGTAGTGTTCTGCGATTTCATCATCGTCTCCGCAAGCTCTACATGTGCCCGATTCTGCTCGTCCTACACGATATAGGTGAGCCCTCAGTTCAGAGTGTCCAGTGATGATGCCAATTACCCTTCTAAGTTTTCTTCTACTTAGATTCAAATTTCTTAAGTTTTCGAAGTGTTAGTAGTGCCCCATAATATCTTCGTGACCTTACCCACGTCAGTATCCTCCCAAATTTATATGTGCGAACTGGTCGCCCAGTCTGTTAGTTTCAATTTGAGAGACTCTAAGTTATTGGGTTTTTCAAGTTGACTCTTTCCAGGCAAGAACCCTTTATGGCAAGTTTGTCACCAATCTCGTTTCCCATTCCCAAAATGGGTTAAACCAATAAATTATGCATCATTTAAACTGCCAAGAATTGCTTACAAATTGTTTATATTCGTGTCTAGTCTTTATTTTGTTAAACATTATAAATAAACTATTTGAACAGTGAACTTAACACATGTTTTTTTATCTTGGTTAAAATATTTCACAATGCTATTATCTCTTGACCATCAAGCTACAAAAAATTAATTAAAGTGTTGAAGGATGATATTAAAGTGTCAGACATTGAAATAAATCTACTGAAAACATTTAATAAGCAAGATTAACGACCTTTAAACAAATTATGTACACTACCGAAGGGTTTTTTTAAATATTTTTTTATTACAAAATTAAAAAAACTTCCAAGAAAAGGGTTTAAATACAGAGATTAATTGTAATATATATTTTTTTTTTTAATGTAAAGGGTGTCCTAAAATTCACGCCAGATTTAAATTTGCCGCCATTTGTGTAGTGAAGTGTTGGCAACTTAAAGAAAAAGATAGTTTGATAGCAGACAGTTAGAAGTTAGTAAATGTGGAGTATCACAATTGTTGAACAATATTTCAAAAATATTGAAATTTTTACGGATAACTTCGTCAACTATAAATATAGTAATTGAAAAATTCAGGCAGAATAGAACACAGTGATCGTCCAAAAACCATTCAATTTCGAAGCAGAGCGTAAGAGTATTGGTGAAAGTCCAGGAACATCAATTAGGCATTGTGGACAAGAATTGAAAATTTCAAGAATTTCTCTACAGCATATACTCACTGAACATCTGTGTCTTCACATTTATGAAGTTCAATTGACGCTAGAACTAAAGCCCAATGATCATGCACAGCGAAGAGAGTTCGTTTAAAGGATTATTGAACATGAACAACTGGAAGCTGGTTATTCGAACAATATCATTCTAAGCAACGAAGCATATTTTCAACTTTATGAATTCAATAATCATCAAAGTTGCCGCATTTGAGGTTCATAAAACCCGTATCTATTTGTCGAAAAACAAATGCATTCACAAAGAGTCACTGGTTAGTGCGGATTTTGGATTGGAGGCATCATTGGACCATACTTCGAAAATGGGAATGGTCAAGCAGTTACCGTTACCGGTGCTCGATATCGTGTCATGATAACAGAATTCTTTCTGTCACGCGGATGTTTTTGGTTTCAAGAAGACGATGCCACATACCATAAGGCCGTGAAACGGTCCAATTATTGCATTGTAGATTTCCTGATCATATACTGTCGTTTCGGTAATAAGATTGTGTGATTTAACACCATTGGAGGAAATTGAAGGTGGAAATTCAACGTTGCATCAACATTTATGCAAAGTGGTCATGGAAAATTTCGACAAAACAGTGCGTATGTACCGGCAAAAATATGAATTAAAAAAAAAACAATATAAAGAAAAAAAAATGTGGTGGCTGTTTAATTCAAATTTTTGTGCGAATTTTGGGACACCCTTTATAACAACAGTAAATTTTTGAGAAAACTTTCCTTTGTTCAAAGGACTATTAACAAAGGTGTCGCTTAAATGTATTTTAAGATAAAACTCAACACTTATACAACAAGTGTAACCCAAAAGTAACCGTAAAACGCAACAATAAAAAAAATAGTTTTAAAGGGAGTGAACCTGAAACGATAGCCTGCCTACCAGCAGTTTTAACCACATAACATGGTATTTTCTATTTATTGCAAATTATTTTTCAAACAATTAGTTTTAGTATCCTTAAAAATGTTTCAAAAGAATAAAAACATAACAGAAAAAAGTTCCATATAGAAATAAGATCATTTTTTAATAAAAACAATCTATAACCAACCAAACGATCGGTCGGAAAATGGACCGAATCTACCCATATTTGGTAAAGCCACTTATTTTTTGCAAAAAAATATACAAAGCAATACAGATCGGGAAGCAGCCTTATATGGGGGCTATGATTAAGAAGTCTCCTACATGGTTTATTTTTAGACTACTGATTATTGGGTGTAATAAACACAAACAAATCTTATACTTATGATCAAGATTTATATGATAATTTGGGGTCGTTTGTATGGGGACTAGGTCTGAACATGCACTGACTTGTACTAATTTCAATACAGTTCGTTCTATGCCTGTTAAAAGCTTATATGCCAAATTTCATCAAAATATATTCCTATTTGCGACCTGCAGTTTGACTAAAATGTTTACATGGATACACAGACGGATGCAGAGAGAGACGGATATCGCTAAATCGACTCAGAAAGTGATTCTGATCGATATAATAAAATATGTGTTTCGGTCAAATATTTTTAGTAGTTACAAACATCAGCATAAAGTCATTATATCCTGGCCACATAATGGTATAGGGTATAAAAACAATTAAGAAAGTTATAAGTACTCGGTCTTGACTGACAATACAATACGCACAATATGAGTTTCGGGGAATGATCAACCAAACGAAGTGATCCGGTTAATGTCGTTAATGTGATTATTATATGAAACAAGGTCAAAATATAGTCATATCGCTGATATACATATTCAGTGAAGTCATTTATAAGTTCCACATATATATGTTTTCAATCCAGTTTTCAGTAATATATATTTTACACCATTTCCAAGTGTATTTTAGAAAACATCAATTAGTTTTCAGAAATTGTCAATTATACTTCAGAAAATATCAATTTAATTTCAGTAAATATCAATTGAATTTTCAGAAAATATCAATTGAATTTCTATTCTATTAAGCTATAAACTTGTCGTCTTCAAAATAGGGTGCCACGATTTAGCCATAACAACATAGCAGCTTCCTGTCCACGTACATATGGAGCTTATTAAAAAATTAAGTTCTCTTCCTCTTCTCTTCATGAAGAGTCCGCCCTTGTTACTTTATTTTGTGCATAAAAATTAAGTCCAGCTGTTGGTAAAATAAAATTTATTGTCAAATATCACGAACAAAAAGCCGAAGGAGTATTATGTAAGCATACGTTTTGCGAACTGATAACGAAAAACGTGGAAAACAAAAATTGTAAAGGATCTTCAGGTTTCGCTAAGCTCTTTTAGTTCGCGATCGCAGTGTATTTAGTCAAGCAAGTATTGATTGAAATTAGGCTCAAAGTGTCTAGGGTTTATTAAGGGTAAGATATATATTTAAAAAAAAATTTTGTGGATTAATTTTTGTCCTCTACAGCAGAGGTCGCCAATGTACGGCCCGCGGGCCATATCCGGCCCGTTATAGCAACCCATCCGGCCCCTGAGTTAAAATGCGAAAGTAATGCAAATTTAAAAAAAAAAATTGTTAAAGCATTACTAAATCCAAATTTCATTTTTTCTAACATTATTTTTAAATTTTCTAATATTAAAAATTTGTATACTTCCTTTTTTGTGAAAGTTTTTATTTTCAAATATAAAAAATTTAAAAAATTAAAAATTTAAATTGTAAATCCTGTATATATAACTAAAAACTAAAAACTCTTATTAACACTCATAATAATTTAAGTAGGCAATGAAGTTAATTACAATGTTTAGTTTTTTCGTACATGTTAATCTTTGTTAAATCGTAAATAGTGAAAGTTTGATTTTGCGTGATAATAAAAATTTAAATATATCTGTGGTCACAAAAGATAACCGCCTAAATCGACATAAGAACGAATTGAGTTATGTATGCTGTCATATTTTACTAAAAACGCTTAATATTTTCGTGAAATCCCCATTTCTCTAACGCCGTCTATTAAAAAGTTATTAATGAAAACATACTGACCTAAGTCATAATGAAACCCTATTACATTGATAAAAAAAAAATTATTTTTCTCGAAAGAATGATATTCGACGATTTGGGTTATGTATGCTATCATGTTCTGCTAAAATCGCTTTATTTTAACGTGAAATCCCCATTCCTCTAACACTATTCTTTAAAAACTTATTATGAAAACATACAGACCTAAGTCGTTATGAAGCCGCATTACATTTATGTAAAAAGTTATTTTTCTCGAAAGCATGATTTTCGGCTTAGGCGGTTAATGCTTGTGACCACAGATATTTGTACCAATGTCGTCATCCAAAATAAGAAAAATTGATAGCGAGTGTCGAATGTTTAACGAAAAATGGACGATAAAATATTTTGTTGTACAATTTAAAGACAAAATGAAGTATCTTATATGCAAACAAGCAATTGTAGTTTTTAAAGAATATAATGTGAATAGGCATTACACTACGAAGCATACTGAGATGTAATTAAAATATGATGGGAAATTACGTAAAAAAAAGTATTTGAAACTCTCAAAAAACACTTTCAAATCAGTAAAATATATTTAAACAAATATTGCTGACACAGGGCGGTCATTTGCAGACGGAGAATTTGTGAAGAAATGTATATTGAAAATAGCAGAAGAAGTATGTCCAGAAGAATTGAGTGCATTTAAAAATGTAAGTTTATCTGCAAACACAATAATGAGAAGAATTGAAGATATTGACACCAGATATTGAAAGTACAGATGTGTGCGATACCTCTCAACTTCTTATTTTTATTCGAGGAATAAATGATGCTTTTCAGATAACTGAAGAATTAACTGCTCTCAAGAGTCTTAAGGAAACAACCACTGGAGAGGATATTTTGTTAAAAGTTTCCAAAATAATGACAGAACTTCAATTAAGTCATAAACAGTTGATGTGTGTAACTATATATGGTGCAAAAAATATGATTGGAGCAAATATAGGTCTCATTGGACGGATTAATAAGGAGTGTGAAACACTGGGGATAAAAAAACCTATGCACCTACATTGTGTTATACATCAGCAAGCATTGTGTGGAAAAATCTTCGTCATGAAATTGACATTTTCATGAACGAAAAACAAAAGCCTATTGCTGAATTATCAGCAATATGATGTATGGTTATGTAAATTAGCTTTTTTAACCGATATTACTGCACATATAAACGATCTGAATTATAAGCTCCAAGGTAAAAGAAATTTAGCATATTCATTATTTTTCGATGTAAAATCTTTTGAAGTTAAATTGGAATTATTTAGAAACCAGCTCGTCAATAAAAATATAGTACATTTACAGTGCTGCTCAAAATTGTTGGAGACTCAGCAATATAAAAATGTTTTCCCTTATGCAGAATTTGAAAAATCGATAGAATCACTCCAAAATGAATTAATGTTAGATTTAGTGACTTTAAAAAAGCGAAAAAAAAATTTAATTTATTTCGAAATCCAATTGAAGTAGAGGTGAATACTCTTGAAGAAAATATGCAACTAGAACTGATCGATTTGCAGAGTAACGACATTCTGAAAGATGTACATAAGTAAGGAAATTTGATTGAATTCTACCAAAATTTAAAAAATTTGCAAGTGAGCACATATCAATATTTGGAAGCACTTATATTTGCTAACAAACATTTTCGCGTATGAAATATATGATTCTCAAATGGCGAAAATTCTGAGGATATCAGTTTCTCAAGAACATATAAATATTAATAATAATGTAAATGCAAGTAAATCCCAGTTGCATAATTCTCATTAATGCTTTTTTTAAATTAGTTTTTTAATAAAAATATAAATTATTACTGTTATAAATTTATTTACAAAATCTTGCATACAAAAACTTTTTTCTTCTATTAGTGCTTTTTATGTTTGGCCCAGTTCATATATTTTTAAACTCTATTTGGCCCTTCGTTCAAAAACTTTGGCAACCACTGCTCTACAGCATCTTCAAATCTTGAACAAGTAGAGTTTTCAAATAATTTTTTCCGCGTATTTAGCTCGTCAATACGCGTCGTTTGACAACAAAATCCATTTCAATGGCCCACGCTACTTACTGTACATTCGATATAAAACAATTTGCATGTATTTTTTCAAATATACAAAAACTTATGCCATGGCCGTATGTATATGCCGAAGAAAATTATTAAGAAATTTAATATTACATTTTCACGATCATTAAGTTTACTTATCAAACGCAAGAAAGTTTAGTATATCTTATTAATTAATTACTTTTTTTTTTCCAAATTTTTAAATGTTTATCTTAATTTCACAAAAATATTTTCCAAAATTATCTAACGATACCACTACTAAGCAACACTCCATGAAACTCTAAAAACATAATCTAAATTATTAAGAAATTTAACACCCTTTTTGGGCATTCATATGTGATGCATGGTATGTTACGATATATAATTTTGCACAAATAATCTGGAATTCCAAAGCAGAAGCGCAGCAACATTTTCGCCAAAGTGGATACCAACTTAAATAGTTCATTATTTGATAAAACTTAATTCTTCAAATGACTAAAAAGTTATGATAGTATTTTGTTTTATCGAGTTCATAAACTAAGTATGCGATGCTAGCGATGCAGAGTTACAAAGTCATTGATCGTATATATATTAAAAATTGTATATAGAATAATTAGAAGAAAAGTTTCAATAGTCTTGAAACATTCCAAATTATACAGAAGAAAATTACTTTTATAAAACAAAATTATTGGTCCCCGTTCTTATACATGCACACATTGATTACATTTATTCCCCAATATATCCACGGTTTCCGTGAAACTGGAGCATTCAGAAGGGGTTTATGTGAGTGAATGCAAAATATATTTTACATAAATTCTTAAGATGCGAAGATATTTTTAACAAATTTACGTGTTTTTATGATGTATAAACATCTATACGCGCAGGGGGGTAAAAATCTATTTCACAATACATTCACAAAAACAGCGTAAAATGTAAGACGTAAAACAAAATCGGTGTGACTTATGATTGTATTGGAGAAACAATTATGATATGTAATAACCTTTTTGCATTATATTTCTTAACTTTTTATAAACATTTATAATTAATTTCCTCAATCATTTAAAAGTATTCTTAACGTTATAATTTATTCCATAAAAATAACATAATTATCACTGCAAATAAATAAAAATAAAAAATAAACGAATGAGAGCAAAAAGGAAGTGTTTGGAGATAAAATGAAGGCACAATTCATTTGGAGATAAATTGAAGGCACGAAAAGTAAAAAATGAAAAATAAAAAATGAAAAATTAAGAACTAAAAATTAAAAATAAAAAATAAACAAGTAAGAGCGTTTAATTCGGCTGGGCCGAATCTTTGATACCCTCCACCTGCATCTTAAACTCAATATTACAACCAATATTGGGTACGGCTACCACTTTAAAACTGTTGTCGGTACTGAAATTTAAATTTCGAATATCAATTAAATTTAAAGTTAATTGCTTTTCTTGTTGGCCAGTCTCTATTATAATTTCATTTTGCGACCTGTATTTTGATTACAAGGTTTATATGGACACACAGGCGGACGGACGGACGGACATCGTTAAATCGACTCAGAAAGTGATTCTGAGTCGATCGGTATAAGAAAAGATTGGTTATTTTTGGTGGTTACAAACATTAGCACAAAGTCATTAAACCCTGACCATACAGTGGTATCGATAAATTTTTCTAATGAAATAATAAATTTTTATATAAATCCTAGCCAAAAGAACCTATAAACCGATACAGGTACCGAACGTACTCTTCTGCGTTATTTCCCTTAACGCTACGCAACCAATCTTATCTGCTGGACCTTTATCAATTTTCATTAGTCAGCACAACGATTAGTCAAACTCATAGTGTTGGTGATGACAAACAATTGGAATACGAAAAGTAGCTGCCTACTCTATTTGAACCATCAACCAAAGAAAAATTACATACAAACACCATGAATGAAAGTGCAACACTTATAATCGAAAGTATGTACATACGTACGAGTAAATGAGATCAAGTAAACAAGTAGTAGCTACATATCGAAATCACCATGATTATAAATCTTCCGTAGGTGATTTATATTATCAATACAAATATTTTACTACCCAGCAAATAAAAAGCCAAGTCATTCCAAACGATCAACATTTCTGTTTCATTCCAATTAACAATATTTATGTGTCAATCTCTCGCCATTAAATAATTTCTTATTAACAACTTAGGAAAATGTAAGTAAAATGTAAAAGTGCAAGTACGAGTGTATGTGAAGGTTCATGGTTCAAAACCTCACGGCCGCCCTAAGTAGAAAAAATTTTCATATAGAAACAATCTATTCAATTAAAACATAACAATTATCACAATGTTCAATAAATCGCTGATGAAGGCTGAAATGCCAGAAACCGGTCCGATTAAGAATACAAGTGCAGTTAGGAATTTTTGAAATATATGCTTTCTTCTTCTTTACCACGCACCATTTAAACAAAATTAAAATTTGCAATAATTGCAATATGTCTGAAAAATGACTAAATCTAACAAACAAAAAATTTCTTCGCTTCAAAAGCGTCATCTCAAATATATGTAAAAGTGCATATGTAGGTATGTACAAAACCGTACATCACATATGACAACTCTTACGAAAACTGAGAATAGTGGAAATTAGAAGTATAAATGCAAAAAATATTCAAAATTCAAAAATAACGATTGTTTGTTTGGACAGAGTTGTATCTTCTGAAATTAATACAAAGTAAAGCTGTATGGTACGAAACTGAATCTAACCACACTGCTCGTAGGCCTGACTTTAGATGAGTGTGTTAAAGCGCTGACCAAAAAGTGCAAGTACGAGTGTATGTGAAGGTTCATGGTTCAAAACCTCACGGCCGCCCTAAGTAGAAAAAATTTTCATATAGAAACAATCTATTCAATTAAAACATAACAATTATCACAATGTTCAATAAATCGCTGATGAAGGCTGAAATGCCAGAAACCGGTCCGATTAAGAATACAAGTGCAGTTATGAATTTTTGAAATATATGCTTTCTTCTTCTTTACCACGCACCATTTAAACTTCGGAAAATGTTTATGTTTTATGATGTGGTTAGAATAGTGAAGATTGAACGACCTATTTTTACTTATTGTCCTTATAAAAAATTTAATCTTATAAGACCCTTTTGCATATGGAATTTATAGGAAATTATGGGTCTTTTTTGGTCATTAAAGACTTTTTTGGTCATTAAATACATACTAGCAGATTCCAGCGCTCGAAATTCGAGTGCAATTTCTAGGCAGCTTTATTTTTCAACTTAGCCAATTCACAAACCAACACTTTTATGGTTTATTATTGCGAATGAAGATAACAAACTCATTAACAACCACATTAACAACTTTAATAAAACATACATAGTATATGTATAATTTTATGTATGTGTTAGTAGCAATTTTAAGTGCAATTTACTCAAAATATAGGAAAAAATTTAAAAATCTGTAAATCTGCAAAACGGCTAAAAAGAAATACCTTTCAAATAATATACGTTTGGTCAAAATTGGGATAAAATGGTAAAACAAAACATCGGTCACAAGAAAGCGCCTAGCCTATTAATATTATAGATGAATATAGAAACTAAATTAAAATTTTGCAGAATGTCGGCATGGAGCTTTTTATGGGGACTATAATTAACTTTCTGTCTTTGGACTGATTAAAGACACATACTTACCGAATGTCATGAAGACATTTATGATAATTTTGGTATATTTTAATTTGTAATGTCCATTATAGTCCTTGTCCAATATGGCTGAACCCTTGTACATTTGCATGGATTATTATATCTTAAAACTCTTTTTGCCACTACTTCGTATTATTGAAGTTTTATTTTTAAGGAGTTCAGGTTCCGTAGTTTTTCAACTAATTCCAAATTTTAACATTCAGTTTCTAAAACTCGTTATTCCCGCCACACTACCTACAGGAAGACCACTATAGAAGTCTTCGAGTTATGTATGTAATTAGTGTACTACAAAATATACATAAATAAGTAATAGTTGAACCTGAAGAACGTTAACAATATTATTTTCACCCAACATTGATATGGCGAAGAACGTTTAATATTAGGAAACATACGAGCATTTTAACTTATACTAACAGATTCAAGCCCTCTAAATTCGAGTGCAAGTTCTAGGAAATTTTAGCTTTTCATTAAATAAGGACCCTAAAGATATGCTAATCAATTATAGCCAATTCACAAATCAACACAAAAAACAAACTCATTTTTATTACAAACACATTAACATATTTAATAAACACACACATAGCATTGTATAATTTTAAGTATGTGTTAGTAGCAACTTTAAATGCAATTTACTTAAAATAAAGGAAAAAATTTAAAAATCTGTAAATATGCAAAACGGCTAAAAAGTAATACCTTTCAAATAATATACGCTTGGTCAAAATCGGGATAAAACGGTAAAACAAAACATCGGTCACAAGAAATCGCCTAGCCTATTAATATTATAGATTAATGGTTCTCACTTATTTTGAAAGTTATCATGAGTTTCATGGACAGATTGACTTTACTTGTATCGGCAAGAAATTTGATCAAAGCATTTAGTTTCAGTATAGGTTGAAATTGTAAAATAATTTTAAATGAATTGTCTTTTACTCCATAAAGTGCTTGAAGTTACAAAGTTTTTAATCCATACAAGGCTGTACAACATTTTAAACAAATTTTGTTGGAAATATCAATCACATGTTAATTATAATTAGTTCATTTCCATACATTCATTATTAACATGTTGAGAGTATTGCATTTTGCCACTTAAAAATAACGAAAAACAAAAACACCATTTAGTTTATTAGCTTTTGTTTTGTATACTGTCATGGAAAATAATAATAAGATTAATTATCACTGCTCTGGAAAAAAAATATGCAAATAAAAGTGTTGCTGTTGCTTAATATTTTTATCTTTAAAAAATAAAATGCATTTTTTATTTTCGTATGTGGTATGACAAAATATCCGTAGAACTATGTAAGTAACTTTTCGATAGTATCGAAGAACATTATAGACGCTGTTGCGGTACCAACAGGATCTAAATTTTCCCATACATTCTGTCAATATTACAAACCTCGTCCCGAGTATTGCAGAAACTATAGCAACGCAACAGAAGATCCACTGAAATTTATAAATGCGAAGCAACTTTTACTGTGTGTAGTTGAACTCCAAGCTCCATTTTCTCTTTGTTGACTTTGAAGTAGCTTTCGACATGTACTCGTATATTTAACTCTGCAATTAAGAGCTACATAGCTTATCGCAGAAAGTTATATTCAGGCTAGATGTTTTATTCTTTAAAAATTAAAGTTATATCTGGTGTACGTTACGAATTACAAGGAAACCAATTTACATTATTGGTATGTTTACATAAGTACGTAAGATAAAAGAAAGATAATTCAAAAACCCTTGTCCTGTAGAATTTTCTTCTCAGTCCATAAGAAAATTTCGCGGTGTTGCCAAGCGTAAAAATTTAGCATAATAATTTAGCA
Source organism: Cordilura impudica (assembly GCA_963682025.1). Taxonomy (NCBI): domain Eukaryota; kingdom Metazoa; phylum Arthropoda; class Insecta; order Diptera; family Scathophagidae; genus Cordilura; species Cordilura impudica. The sequence continues at coordinate 189,832,523 of OY821517.1, read as the reverse complement.
TAAAAAATGTTCATACTATGTGAAACTTTATATAAAAATTTTAAAAAATTATTTGTTTTTAGGATAATTTTATTGTTTTTTAATAAAGGGTGATTTTCTAGCTATTATCTTTTTGGCAACACTGGTTTAAACAGCTGACGCGCGTTTCGTGTTTTGTTTCATTATCAAACATCTTCAGTTTGGTCTATAATTTAACCATGAATCGTCTTACAAACGAACAACGCTTGCAAGTTATTGAATTTTATTATCAAAATGCGTGCTCTGTTAAGAAAGTTCATCGCGCGCTTCTTCCATTTTATGGTCAGTTTAATCGACCCACTGAAGCGTCTATTCGGGCTATTGTGACTAAACTTCGCACCAACTTTACATTGTTGGACATTAAACCACCAACACGCTTACGTAGAGTTTGGTGCGGTTTATGGGCTGGTGGCATCATTGGACCGTACTTCTTCAAAGATGATGCGAATCGTAACGTAACTGTGAATGGTGAGCGCTACTGAGAGATGATATCCAACTTTTTTTGCCCAAAATGCAAGAGCTTGACTTGCATGACATGTGGATTCAACAAGACGGTGCCACATGCCACACAGCGCGCGCAACAATGGACTTATTGAGAGGCGAGTTCGGTGAACATTTTATTTCACGTTCGGGACCGGTCAATTGGCCGCCTAGATCGTGCGATTTAACGCCTTTAGACTATTTTTTGTGGGGCTATGTTAAAGCTCATTTCTATACAGACAATCCCGCTTCAATTGACGCATTGAAAGACAACATTGAAGCATTTATTCGTAAGATACCGGCCGAAATGTTGGAAAGAGTATGCCAAAATTGGACTAAGCGGATGGACCATTTGAGGCGCAGTCACGGTCAACATTTGCATGAAATAATCTTCAAACATTAAATTGTATGGACCGTACTATCGATTCAAATAAAGATTTCATGCATTTTTCTGAATTTTATGTGTTTTTTTTTTTTTGGAAAACTTTCCTATAGCTCTTAAAAAATCAACTTTTATAACAAACGTAAAATTGTTTTAAGGTGATGGAGAGCATGCTTAATTACATCTTCTCAACTACCTACAGGACTAACTCATTTCCTAATGATTGACGGTAGCACTGACGGTAGGACCTGCTAGCTAATCGTTCTGAACGTTGGAGTCTAGCCATTCTCAATTTCGGCGAAAGTAAAGTGCTTTCTCCACATACATCCAAGGCTTTCGATCGCGTGGACATCGTACATTATTATCAAAGCTTATTACATTTGGGGTCGAAAACGACATCTCTCGATTTATACCGAGGCATCAGAACTCAACGCAATGTCCGTTCGCATGAATATGTTTTCCAAGTGTCGAAAGAAGCATTTAAGTATCTTGGTACTGCATTCTTTCTGATCTCCTTAATACTTGCACTACCTACATCCGAAAATGTAACACAAATTCCAAATATGGGCAGGACCTTCAAAGTCTATTTTTTAGCTACTGGACCCTGTAAAAAGTAGGGCCTTGTTGATGAACATTGTGTTTACAATTATACTCCTGTTATGAGAATTAATAAGACAAAATCGTCAGTCGGTATATTAACCCCAATATGGCAGTGCAAAAAAATCGGCCTACACACTGAATCATTTGTTAATTCGGTATTTCTCTATGAATATACAACCTGGAAAGTTACTAGATGTATTACTCAGCGCCTCCAAACTTTCGGAAACCACCACCTAAAGTGCCGTGCTGCCGTTAGTAACTTTCCAAAATAGTTGATCTAGAATTATCGATTGACTTAAAATTGGTTTTTATTTAGCGCAGATTCCATTATAAAAATGGCAAATAGAGTTTAGCGTAATTTATCATAAGATCTAGATTACATTGGAAGTATATTTTGGTCAAGTTGTATTCATTATATCCATAAATCATACATTATTTGAAGTCATATGACATTTTACTAAAAAAATATTTGTATATGTTTTAATAATATACATATGTATACGTGGCCTCAATAAAAGTGGTAATGTTTGCATGTATGCATCTGGTCCCCTTATTATAATCACATACAGGAATATTTTCTAAACTGATTTATATCCTTTATGGACTGGTAATATTTTTTTATACCCTATACCACTATGTGGTAAGGGTATAATGACTTCGTGGTGATGTTTGTAACTAACAAAAATATTTGACCTAGACCCACCTTCTATTATCCCGATCGACTCAGAATGACTTTCTGAGTCGATTTAGCGATGTCCATCCGTCCGTCCGTCTGTGTGTCCATGTAAAGCTTGTAATCAAACTGCAGGTCGCAAATATGAATACATTTTGACGAAATTCGGTATATAAGCTTTTATCGGCCATGGGGTGAACGCTGTTGAAATTGGTGAGAATCGGTTCATGTTCAGACCTAGCCCCCATACAAATCACCCCTATGAAATCAACATATATTGCCATAAGATCCAAATTATCATACAAATCTTAGTCAAATTGGGTTTATATGTATATATTACATCCATTAATCAGTAGTCCAAAAATGATCCCTATTGGATAACTCTTAGTCATAAGCCCCATATAGAGCTGCTTCCGATCTTCACTTAAATCTGTCAAAAAAACAAAAATATTGAACTGATTCTTCTCAAATTTTGTTTGTATATATTTTTGCAAAATACAAGAGACTTTACCAAACACAGTCAGGATCGTTCCATTTTTGGGCCTAGTCCCCATATAGATATAGCATCCGATATGAACTTTTTCATATCTGCAGCCAAAAAAATTAATAAAAATCCCACTCAAATTTGGTTTATGCTTATTTTTCATATCCAGTTAGTTGGGCCTAAGAGATAGGGTCTCTAAACGCATGGTATAGGTATCATATAGTCGGTCTCGACCGACTATAATTTTCTAACTTGTTTTTGTATGATTTTGGCGTGATCATTTCGGTCTTGCTTCACATTTTTCTTGGTCGGTTGTTTTGGGTTTTAGGCATTGATTTATATCTCCTCATCCATTATGATTCGCTTCATTTGATTCTGGTTGTCAATAAGCTTTATTTCCTAGATACGAGTATGAGATGCTGTTTTTAAAAAAAAATTGTTTTTTTTTTGGAAATAATTGATATTTGATGTGGGGTAATTTGATTTGGTTTAAAATGTATTAATTTTGCAATAAGATATTAAATATAAATAAAATATCTTACAAAAAAAAAATTTATGATGAGCTAAATTTACAACTGATATTACTGAGGATTATTAAAATTTAGTAATAGAAATGTTTTATAAAATTATGGTGGATCCGCGTAGTTATTGTGTGTTAATTGTTGTGGTTTTGTTTAATTTCATGTATAAACGTTGCATTCCACACGTCTCTTCTTAGACAAAAGAAAAAGACGAAAAACTAATTTCCTTTTTCGATTTCCCGCTCTTCTTGGAAGCCTGGACAGGCTTCTTTTATAAAATCATGATTACTTTTATAGGTTCGACGAACACTTCATATTGGTTCTTCAAAGTCCTGAGGTTTGTTTTTTTTTACTTCATCTGGAAAAGCACACAGACAGTAAATATTGAGGCCTGTGATGAAAATCGAAATCAATACCAAAACGAAACAAAATCGAAAATAGTTCCATCACACCTATTTTCGATTTTGTTTCGTGTGATGTTTGTTTGTTTCAATTTTTCGAGTTGCTTTCGTTTTTATTTCAAGAATAAATATATTTCATTTTCCATTTTGTTCTATGGAAATATAGATAAATAAAGATGTGATGGAAAACGAAATTGTTATTTTTTTATCGTTTTTAAATCAAGAAGACTTTGATTTTTGGTTTGAAACAGATAAGTGTGTTTTCTAAACTTTTCAACGCTTTAATAAAAATATAACTTAAAAAATTTAAGTATAATAAATTTACGTACTATAATGTCTTATTTAATATAATTTTACAGGTTAAATCACGTAAATCCACGACAGAAAAAAAGGAAATTGAACACCACCTTCAGAAGGTTGAAAAATTTCTTCACCAAAAAATTTTGCTCCACCTGTCGTTATTATAAATGCCATTTTAATACATTTTTTTAAACAAAAACACAAAATTAATAAGCTAATATTAAAATTTTTTGTGAAAAACAATAATTCAGTGCTGTATTTAATAATATAATAATAACATAGAGACACTTTATTGAAAGAAACATGATGAAGTGGAACAAAAATGAAAATTGAAACCGCTTGATTTTCATCACACATCGTTCTTTTTAGAATTTCATTTTCGATTTTAAAATCAATCGATTTCCATCACATGCCTGATTACTAAATTAAAAATGGATTAACAAATTGTATACATTTTTGCATCAATATCCATTAACAACGTAACTTCACCGTACATCTTAGAGAATGCAAACAATATTGCAGCTATTGAAGCTGTTTTCGTAGAGTAACATTGCTCCAAAATTTAAAGTTTAATTAAATGCTACAAAAAAATAATAACAGTAATAATGAAGAATAACCACGTGATAAGGAACTTACCTAATCGTAGAATTTGCTTAAATGAAATTTTTATTTATTTAAGCGTTTATAACCATCAAAATTTGCATATCCAAATTTTTATATTTAGTCCCTTTATATTAACTCATAGTGTCTGCTTGACTGCGTGTCGACAAAATTTGTTGTCGATTTTTAACCCTTATCCCGTGATCCAATCAAGCTGAATCTTTGCAGCTAGACTCCTGGCGACAACAAAAATGATCTAAGAAATTTTTGCAAACAAAAATTTTTGATTTTTAACAGATATTTTTAGTCAATCAATTATTTAATAACATAATGGTTAAATAATTTACAAATAAAGGGAGTATATTAAAAACTTGATTTTTATGGGTTGGTTTTTTTTTATATATTTTCCCCCCAAAATGATAAATAAATTTAGAATTCGGTTGGGTTAAACATTTCAATATGCGATTTGGCATTTACAACAGAATTTGATTTATCTTTTGGTCATAAATACCAAAACATCTAAAAAAATTGCAGTTCTTTTGTTACAACCGCAAAATAATTTCAAATACTAAATTATGTTTATCGTATTAACCAATAATCTATCACAATATCTGGGGATTCCACTTAGTTGTTGCAATCCCCAATATTTAGTATCGGAGCATTTTATACTGCTTAATTTCATTTATATAAAAACATTAATGGATGAACTGAACTAATAAATTTAATTATCGAGGGAACTATCATTTGAAATGAATTATGTTTATAAAGTAGTTAGTGAAGAAAATCTGTTGCATTTTAAAATAGTTACGAATTAAAATAAAAATTCTTAATACGTAAATATTCTAGTGGCAACCGAATTCCAACCAATTCGATTTGTCAGCACTAAATATTTGAGTTCTTTAATAAATCAGATATCTTCAACGCTTTTTTTGTCTTCTTAAAACTGTTCTAACCACTTCACTATATGTAGGTCATATGACATTTTTTCTGTGCGAAATTAATAACGACTCATGGGATTGAAACTAAAACCTGTAAGAATTTTATTAGTACGAATAAATTTGTTTAAAAAATAGAATTTAACCCATTAACGAAGAAAATTAAAATTAACCCTCTTGCAACTATCAATGCAAACATATTGTATTCATTCATTCATTTTTATTATTTTAAAATATATGTGACCTTCTCCGAGAAAAGGGACCTAGTGTGTGAAAATTAAGTTTTGAGAAAAAACGCATTTAAAGTTTCTACACCCTTTTAGGTACCAGAATCCACCGTTTTTGACACAACCCGTTTTTTGGCACACTAGGTCCCTTTTCTCGGAGAAGATCACATATATTAATCGTTTAAATATAATTAATTTTGTTAACTTAAATCAAAAAGGCCCTCTTCACTTTCATTAATTTCTTCGTCTTGATTGCTAATGTGAAATTTTCTATCGATTCGCTGCAACATAATTGGTGAATGACTTCAGGTGGAAGTGTGGAACGTTTCCGTTTTTGTAAGCGTATATTTATAAATGTTATAACAATTAATGGATCTGAAGTATTGACAGTCCTATCGGTTATTTTTGCGGGCGTGATGCAATCTATCAGCTTTATATATTTTTTGTCGCGATTCAGCAGCCCAATGGAAGCGCAGTATTTTTTGTTATTTGTTTGGAGTGTATGAGTAATTTATGGACCGTAGGAATCATGTTTCAAAGCAATATAATTCAAATTGACTTGGATTGATGTTTAACTGGCAAACAAATCAAAATGATTTGAATCGAAAAGCAAGATCTTTGTCAGCAGTTATATCAGAAAAAATGGCATGTTCAGTAAAAGTTCGGCGAGCAGTGCTTCCGTCATTTGTGGAACCGAAGCCACCTACTCCCGGCCACCTACTCCGAAATTTATCAAAAATCGTTTCATATGTCTGCTTTTCTTTTTAAGATAATCAACTTGTCATCTCCTCATCTCCTCATATCTGCAAATTTTGTAATTTTCATTTATAGTCTAAATGTAATACAAATTCAAAGAATCTAATCCAGCAATAAAGGGGACTAAGTCCAAACTTTAAGTTTTCACTTTCATAATTAAATGCATTCATAAAGTCCTTGGGTGTAGCAGTACAAATGGGACAAGCTTGGTTTGATTTAGTGCCAGTTATAATATACATATAAAATTTTCCAACAATTGTTAAAAATTATTTAAAGGATACTTCAAGAAATTTTCAATCACCAACAGATATTAGTATCGTTACTTAAGCGTCAATTTATTTTTTTAAGATCCCCTTTTGTCTCTTTTATGTACTCCAGTTTAATGGACCGACAAAATCTTACAGATTGCGGTGTGTGGTTGTTCGAAATTGGCTTTCCCGATAAGAGCAGTAACCTTAAGTGAATAACTTTAGTAGCTAAAAGCTCGCTAAATATTTGCTTATATTAAGCTTGACCAGTGCTGCTATCAAATCCATAGCTTAATATTAATTCCTATCTTTATTACAAATTTTAAGAATTTTATACGGCCTTATTGGGATATCCATACTTTCTTTAAGGACTGCAGCCAAATTACCTTGCACGAACGAGAAGGTTAGTATGAGCTTCCTCATTTGCAAGTTCTGCGGCTTATTTTCTCTTTCCAAATTCATGGACGTCCAACAACGGAAGAAGTTCCTTTTTTTGGAATGTCATCTACCACAAAACTTTATACAGAAATTAGCCACGCATGATTGTGGTCCATAAAGAAATTTATCTTACTGTGAGACTTTTCCCACTTCGGAGCAGTTTTTACGCAAAAAAAAAAATTTACTGTGTGTTTCTCCATTTCATCCGAAATTGAATCAATTCCAATTTTTCAACTACATATATGTTTGAAAACAACATTAAATTTTAAGGAGGAAGTACTTGTAAATCGCAAAAAGTCGCAATTTGTAGAAACTGCAAATAACTTATTATTATTCGAATTATCACATGTTGTATCCTTTGCTTTTAACTTTAAAATGAACAAGTAAGAAATAATAGTCGGTCTAGACCGACTATACGATACCATATACTATGCGTTTACAGACCTTATCTCTTAGACCCAACAAACTGGATATAGAAAATATGCACAAACCAAATTTGAGTGGGATTTTTATTAATTATTAAATTAATTAAAAAGTTATTAAAAGTTATTAAAAAGTTCATATCGGATGCTATATCTACATGGGGACTAGGCCCAAAAATGGACCGATCCTGACTATGTTTGGTAAAGTCTCTTGTATTTTGCAAAAATATATACAAACCAAATTTGATAAGAATCAGTGCAATATTTTTGTTTTTTGATAGATTTAAGCGAAGATCGGGAAGCAGCTCTATGTGGGGCCTATGACTAAGAGTTGTCCCATAGTGATCATTTTTGGACTACTCATTAATGGATGTAATAAACGCATACAAACCCATTTTGAGTAAGATATATATGACAATTTGGATCTTATGGCAATCTGAACATGGCTAGGTCTGAACATGGACCGATTCTCACCGATTTCAACAGCGTTCATCCTATGGCCGATAGAAGCTTATGTACCAAATTCCATCAAAATATATTCATATTTGCGGCCTGCAGTTTGATTACAAGCTTTACATGGACACACAGACGGACGGACGGACGGATGGACGGACGGACGGACGGATGGATGGACGGATGGACGGACGGACGGACGGACGGACGGACATCGTGAATCTGATTCGATCGGTATAATAAAAGATGGGTCTAGGTCAAATATTTGTGGTAGTTACAAACAGCAGCACAAAGTCATTATAAAAATTGCACAGTTTACTTGTTTAGTGCCAGACTTGAGCAATCAAATTGTGTAGTGTATGGCCGACACAAGATGATATTTATCATTAAATATTTTCCCGCTGCAAAGTACAAACGTCCATTGAATATGTTCCATTAAATTTAGTTGTATTTTAACAAATGTGGCATTTGTCGAAATAGTACATTTTCTATAAACTGGTTCGTACCTACTTGAAACGCTCATTTATCATCACTGATATGAGCTGTTGTGAGCAAAAAAAACCATAAAAACAAAAAAAGCTTTTGTTGGTTATTTCGGTTAGAAAACATCAACGGCAAAAATTATATCAGTCTGATCTTGAAGAATCTTGGGAGAAGAACAAAAGGCAGCGGCAAAGAGAAGTGAAGTTTTTCTTATAACGAAACATTAAATGTAATGTAAATAATAATACAAAAGTAATATAAAGAAATATGTATATGTAAACTTAGTAAAAATGCTCAATTTACATGAAAATTATGATGATGACAAAAGAAAGGTACGTTCATAAAATACATACATACATACATCTGACGGTATGTAGGTGAATTCAAAATACATATACATATGTATGTAACCTTTGTATTTTATTGACAATTGATTAATCTATTTTAACTGTATCTCGTCGACTAGTTAAACTTATCTCATTGCAATTTGAGATCTATAGACTCTGTTATCGTTGGTGAATATGCATCACGTACAGAATACTTAGATCTCAGCCATAATCGTATTAACACATTATATTGGCTTTATGAATTTCCCCACCTGAAATATTTAATCATGGACGATAACCGCTTAAGGGAGGCACATTTTGAAAAGTTGAAGGCACCATTAGCAAATATTCGCACACTTGTGTTGAATAAAAACGAGGTGAGTCTACTGATCTGGTTAGGCACAAAACATACACGTCTTAGACAAGCGATTGATTCATTGACATAATTTTATTTTACAGTTGAGTGATTTAAATACAACTGCCAGTATGTTGCAAAGACTTTTTCCGAATTTAGAATATTTAAGCTTACATGGCAATGCCATGTGTCCGGATGATTTGCTATTACAACCGTTTTCTGAATTTGTGCCATATGAATATAATCATTATAGGTAAGTAATTCAAATTTCTGCGTACCCTAGAGCCAGTGATTAAAATGTATTTCTTTAATCATTGAGTTTTAAATTATTCAGGCTCAAGATCAAATGTTTTAACTTTAAATAAAGCAAAAAACATTGGCACATTTGTCACTCTTCCCGAAACAGCTGTATAACCTGTCATGCAGAATATAGATCAATTTTTGAAACAAATGTATTATGTATTATTATTATCATAAACTGTGTATTATTTTATAAAACAGAGTGTAAGGAATACTAATTCGTTGAAGTATGGCTAGTAAAGCCCGTAGAAGTATTAAAAACCCAAAAATTGTTTGCAGTCAATGTAGAATGGAGGTAAAGGAGAATGAAGATTGTATTGATTGCGACAAGTGCGCCAAAACATACCATGCAATATGTACAAGTTTGGATAAACGTCAGTATGAGTACTTCATGAACAACGAGAGCAAAGAATATATATGCAATGTGTGTAACGAATGTGATGGAACAATAAAAGAAGAGCTAAGTGAAATAAAAAAAACAATTAAGTAAACTTGATCAGCTGTCTTCGTTACAAGATGCAATGACTTTTATGTCAAAGCAATACGATGAAATACTACGAGGGGTGGTTGAAAATAAAAAGAATATTGAGGTTGTACAAAAAGAAAATCGATTGTTAAAAAATGAAGTAAATGTTTTGAAAGAGTCTGTTAAGATATTAAATGATGAAAGAGTAAAGAATAATTGTATAATTAGCGGTGTTGAAGTAAAGGAGGGTGTAACAGCTGTTGATAAGTTGTTGGAAATTTCTAATGACCTTGGTGCAAATTTGGAAAAGGATGATGTTGAGGAAGCATTTTTTATCAAAAAAAAAAGGTGATTCACGTAAAAAAAAATGAGACTCACACTATGGTCGTAAAGTTTGATTCAAATAAATCCAAAGAAAAACTTATGTTGGCAAAGCCTAAATTAAAGGAAAAAGTAGAAACTAAGGCTATTTATGTAAATGATTTTCTTAGTAAAGAAACCCATAACGTTTTTAATCATACTAAAACTCTTAAGAAAGTTGGATATCAGTCGGTATACACGTATAAGGGGAAAGTCTTTGTGAAGAAAAGTGAGATTTCTAGGCCAAAATTGATAAGAAGGGAGGAGGATGTAGATGATATTCTTTTGGAAAATACAACAAGTAGGATGCAAAGACGCAGATCAAACCTTCAGCCACCAGTAGCTGTTGAAGATACAGATGATGAAAACCATGAAGCTTATTTATCACCGGCTTAAAAACTTAAGTACAAATATTATATTTCGGTAAAACTCTATGAATTTTAATTTCTTTTATGATAAATAACCATTTTATTAATTTTGAAACTTTTAAAAACTATATTGATAAATTGAATTTTCCTTTTTTAAATATCATTTCTGTAAACATGAGAAGCATTTCGTGTATTAATAAATTTAATAAATTTAAATCTATGATTTCCAAACTCCCAAAATTACCAAGTGTTATAGCTGTCCAAGGGACTTGGTTTAATTCCTCTTTAGTCCAGATTTATAATATTCCAGGATACAATGCCATGCATTGTTGTAGATCAGATGGGTATGGAGGAACGTCTATTTATATACATAACAACTTTCAGTATAGTGTTGAAACATGTAAAAGCAACAACTTTATTGAAGCAATCACGCTGTCGTTACAAAACCACAAGATAAATTGAAAATTTTTAAAGATAACAACTTTTTATAGATCTCAAAAGTGTAAGATTGGTGATTTCTGCAGTTTTATGGAATCATTAGTTGCTAATCATGGTCGATTACCAAGTATAATAGTTGGAGATTCCAATGTTGATTACTTAAATAATTCAGTATCAGCAGATTTGATGAATATTTTATCAAGCTTTAAATAAAAAAACTGTCATTCATTAATAACACGTCCTGAATCAGGAACATGTATTGATAATGTATTCAGTAACATTTCTGATGAACTTTTTATAGATACCTTTGAGTGTAGTTTAACAGATCATAACTTAGTATCTTGTAAACTCAAAAGTAATGTTACATATTCAGAATATATGGAAACTTTTTATCGAGTTTGTAATTATGATTGTGCAAAGGAAAGACTTAGGTATTATTTACAAGCATTTCAGGAAACTGGTGATCCTTCTTTGGATATGTCGAAAATAATAACATATATTTCAAATGCTTCTCGTGATGCAACAATGGAAAAACGTGATAAAATACTTATTAAGGCCGAGCTAACTCCTTGGATCAATAAAAATTTACAAGCACTTATAATTTATAGAAACAAGTTGTTAAAAATTAGAAAAAAACGTAACTCGGATATTGAAAGTAGATTAAAAAGAATCAGTAATATAATTAGGAAAGCATACAGGGAATCTAGAAACAACTATTATTATGATAATTTAAGCCAAATTCAACAGGAACCAAAGAAATGTTAGAAATTTTTAAATGAAAATCTTGGTAGGAAAAACAAAAGCCAAATTAATGTTAGAGATGGTAATGGAGTTTTTATTTTAGGTGACCAACATAAAAGTGATATGTTTAATAAGTACTTTATTGAGATTCCTAAAACGTTGAAACAAAGAATTGATTGCTTGCCAGGTGAACTTTATGAACTTTACTACAATGTCATAGCTCATTTAATTTTTCATACACAACGGAATTGGAAATAGGTGATATAATTTCAGAACTTGATGCAACGAAAAGTTGTGGACATGATGGAATTTCACCTAAAATGATGATAGTATGTAAGGAGGTCATTTCTTCATATTTATCAAAACTTTTTAATCAAATGATTGATACTTCAACGTATCCTGATAATCTGAAAATGGCAAAAATTGTTCCAGTACCGAAAGAATCCAATGCTACACTTATAGAAAAATTTAGGCCGATAGCTTTATTACCAATAATTGACAAGATATTTGAAAAAATACTATATAAGCAATTGTCGACATATTTGGATACAAACAATTTGCTATATGATTGCCAATATTGCTTTAAAAAGGGATGTGGCACAGAAGAAGCTGTAATAAACGTAGTAAATAGTATATGCAAAGGTTTGGATGATGGTTTTAGTGGTGTAGCTGGCATATTTTATGACTTCTCCAAAGCGTTTGATCATGTTGATCATGATATATTGATTCAGAAATTAAAATATTATGGTGTAAATGGTGAAAGCTTAGTTTTATTAAAGAGCTACTTGACCAATAGGAAACAGTATGTTGAGCTTAACTGCAAAAGAAGTTTTATAGGTTATGTTGAATATGGAGTTCCACAAGGAAGTGTGTTGGGCCCATTGTTATTTAAAATTTATCTTAACGATATAATAAATCTCAATTTATTTGGAAAAATAGTTATGTATGCTGATGACATAAGTCTTTTTTATCCTTATAAACACAAGGTTGCCTTAAGAGCTCACATGGAGTACGATGCTGCGATCATTATGGAGTATGCAAGGTTAAATAAATTGGTATTAAATGCAGAAAAAACAAAGTTATTGCGATTCAGGCCGTACTTAATCCACAACCAAGAATTTAGCATTTGGGTAGATGGAAAGCAAGTACTTAAAAGTGATTCTATAAAATATCTTGGTATACACCTACAAAGTAATCTTTCATGGGATGTTCATATTGAAAACCTAAGGTTAAAAGTATTATCTGTTGTTGGAATTTTATACAAATTTAAAAATAAGTTTAACATAAGAACCAAGTTAGTTATTTATCAAGCCTTAATACATAGTCACCTTAACTATTTGCCAATTATATATGGTCACAAAAAACAAATGCGTTTAAATCGCTGCAAAGAGCTCAAAACAGAGCATTGAAAACGGTTTTTAATCTGCCTTTGACTTACTCGACGGTATCTCTGTATAAAAATGTATCGTTGACAATTCTTCCAATATATGGCTTATATAGAATGCAACTTATGCTCTACGGTTTTAAATCACTAAATAATATTGGCCATCATACAATTTGCTTTTCAAGGAATCAAACAGTTTTTAACACAAGAAATAATATGAACTTGAGAATTGCTAGGTGTAGATTCGAAAAAACAAAGCAAAGAGTTGAATACACTGGTAGTTTGGAATATAATAATCTTCCCCAATATCTTAAAAATATTGAGTGAATTTCTGAGTTTAAGACTAACTTAAAAAAACATATATTTCAAGATTTGGAAATGCTTCTACTGAATAATGTCTAACGACGATGGGGCACAACATATTGTTAAACTTAATATTATTATGAATAAAATAAATAAAAAAAAAATGTGCAAATGTTTTTTGATTTATTTAAAGTAAAAACATTTGATCTTGAGCCTGAATAATTTAAAACTCTATCATTAAAATGATAAAGATCGAATAATTTTTATAGAAAATAATGAAATTATTTCTTTAATTGTTAATATCGTTTAGATGATCTTAGAACACCCGACTGTAAATATCTTGGTATACAAAACTGTTTTACTTATAAATAAACAAAAATAATTCCTTGAATAGGTTAAATTTAACTAAATTGCGATCGTTGTAAACAAAAAATTCAATAAAAATCCCGACCACAGGTATTTATTATGCCCACATATTGTATTTGTCAACTCAGGTATTTTGGGCCTCATAATATAAGGGATTTTATAAGAAGAATTTTTGTTTTTTTTACCATCATTTAAAATTTATCTTAGTTTTATATACATACGAAATTATATCCCGTATCAGATCAATACAACATAAACTTTTTACTTTAAAGCAATGCACAGAAACCTCACTTTAAACTGTTATTAAAACATTTCCTTTCCACTTTTCAGTTTTTTGAGTACCATCTTTGACGAAAATACTAAAAAAGATTTTTTTAAAACAGTTTCCAGAGCAGGTCATTCATCTGGATATCTAAAAAATTGTTTATTGTTATATCTTCCACACCACTTAATTTAGTTTCCTTACATTTTTTTAGGCATTTTTTACCCTTTTTAAAAGAATTTATCATAAATATAAAAAAAAGATCAAGGATTATATGAATTAATAATTTTTTTTATTTTTAGAATCTGTTGTTTTAGGCAATATGGAACAGTTTTCATCCTAGTTTACATACCTACTTTTAAGAGTTCGAAAAATCAAACAAATTTTAAAGTGGTGGGAAAAATAAGAGAAAAAGCACACATTTCAAAATTCCGAACGCTATTATGTATTTTAGATCAAATTATGCGCTCTTTGCCGACTGTATAAGAAAGTTGGATAACGGATTTTTCATCTGCTTTCAATTTTGCGTGTATTTATGAAAAAGATTCAGTTTATGTAGTGAAGACGATTTCGTGTAGGCAGGCAAAAAAATAGAAACGGCATTAATTCTTTGTACCATCGTTGATTGAATTTTTCGTCTTCGGTAACCCATATTGAAATTTTCAGCTGAACACATTCGGCGAACATTTTAACCCCCTAAACGCCAGTTTTAGGGATCTTTTTTAGTATATATTCAAAAATAGCTCTTAAATGACCCATAAAACGGGCCAACAGAGGGTTAAAATGTTCTACAAAAAAAATTCCCATGAAATTTCATAGAAGACATCCGAACTCAGAATTAAGCTCAGAGGAACGCTTATACTGGTTTTTGCGTCTTATATTGTACAGTGGTGGTAAGAAATGAAAACTTTAAACGGCTATAAAACTTGACTGTACCCACACAGCCCCAAATCCTTTGGGAGTTTTACTCTGCTTACCTAGTACGTTCGTCTGATCAGTGGCAGGGGTATATATATGTTTGTCATTTCGTTTGTAACGCATCGAAAGAAATTCCGGAGACCCCAAAACCATATATTTTCGTGATCATTATAACAAGGGAAGCTGATTTAGCGATGACCGTCTGTCTGTGGAAATCATGAGCACGCCGTCAGTATCTAAGCTAGACCGTTCGTTTTTGTATAAAATCGTTTACTAACATCCCAAAGGAATTGCTATTTAAAATCGTCAAAATCGGTTAAAGGGGTCACGAGATATGAATGAAATTTTAAAAAACTCTTGAAAATATAAAATTTTTCATTGCGTTTGTTGTTTTTCTTAAGATATGTTGTATATGTTTCAATTCTTCTTATTGTTGAAGTTATTGCAGTTGTGTCACATTGGCCTAAGCAAGTATTACCACATTTTTTTTTTTTTTTTTAATTAAAAATTATGGATGTTTACCCCCCCAATCTCACATCACATTGAAATTGTAAAATCGTTGTGTACGTATTATCAACGAAAATTGTTCGAATCAGTCGAATCCATCGCCATTAAATTTTATGCTCACACATGTGACTGCAATCTCATTTTTAAAATGTTGTCGAAGCGTAAACTTGAAAAAATTTGTATACTTCTCTCTCTTATTTTATTTTAAGTAGAGTTACCGAGTTTATTATACAGGCACATGTTTGAGGGAAAATGTTTACATTTATTATTATTAGTATTATTTTAATAATAGTTAATAATATTTATGCTCTATAATTAACAAACTTGCGTTTTTGTATGCGCATTTCAAAAAATAAATCATTATAATAGATTTAACAAGTTAAAACTTTAATTACAATTTTACAGAATCCAGTAAATTTGTATTAAATTTATAACAGGGTAACATTAATCATCGTTAGTGTCTGCCACTACTCGCACGAAAAATTTGGTGCCATTAGTGTGACCACTGCGGAAAATGTGTGTGTATTAGTAAAAAAAAATGTGAGTGTATTGAGTTTTTCGAACTTGCAGTGTGATGTGAGATTGGTGGGTTAAAATTAAAAACATATTGGGAAACTCGGAGTAAAATTGCATAACTAAATAATGAAAAAACTGTAGAAAGAGTTAAGTGTCAATATAACAAATCGAACTTAAGTCTCTTGTGCTTAACGTGAGCTCCTGCCTTGAAGACTTATCTCACGGTGATTAAACATTAGACAGATACTATGCGTCCGCCCAGCTCCCTGCCATAAGACAGTTTGCGAACTAGGAGAACTGTGTTTGGCATAGCTTCATCCTTTGTTGTTGGGTCGTTGCTCTATGTGCCGCAACACCCGGTTGAATGCAACCACACCGAAATGTGTTCTTCCCACGATTTTTGGATACCACAACCACCACGAAACTCTCCGAGGGGCTGTTCCCAAAAATGCCATTTAAGGGTTCAACACTTTCTTGTCCATCATTAGCAGAATTTGCAAGTACACGCACATCTTTTCTGACATCTCTTGAAACTTCTTGATAACTCCCTCGTCTACTACACTCTCATTCCTCATACCTGTCATGGCTACACATGCGAGATGATATTGATAGCTTTCCGAGCTCGTTTTTCAACTACTGGCCCATCCTCTGTCTACTATGCTCATTCTATTTGATTGTCGCTATCATGCAGGGGTGATGCTATTGATGCTAAACTAGTGAAAAAGTGGTTCCATGGTCATCGCAGTGACCGGACCTTAAGCCAATATAACACCTTTGGGTTATTTTAGAAAAGAGATTGACCAGCTTTGAATCCAAAAACAAGGCAGATTTATGGAAAAAGAATCAAGGCCTAGTGGTATGTCGTTGATACAATGGAACGATGCACAGTGTCGTGAGGGCGGCCAAAAATTAAAAATATCACTGTACTAGTTTAAAAAAAAAAGGCTGATGTCGTTGTACAAACAACACGTCATTTATGTTAAATCAAAAAGAATTTTTAAAAAATGTTATATTTCCAAAAAGTTATGAGTATTCAAAGTTAATAGTTGTAGTAAAGAAAATATCGATATATAAAAATGATAAAAATTACGCAAATTTAAATCGGTAAGTTAAAAAAAAAACTGTCGGTAAAACAGAATAATTTAGGATTGAATAAACTTGTTAGAATATAGTGAAATGGCAACTCGTTTTTTGGCACGTTTGGTATGTCATATGTGGTATATCGTTATACCGAATGTAAACAAAAAGTGAAAATCGAAGTTGTTAAAAACATTCAAGTTCAGTGGAGTGTAAAAAAAAATACCAAAAAAACTTTTCTAATATTTTAATATAATATTTGTGCAAGTGTGTAGAGTTTAAAAAATTTTCAGTGTCCAGACAGGTGAAAATTCGACAATTTTTTAATATCTGGCTTAGGCATCGTACTCCAAGTGCTGCCCAGGGAGAAGAAATTGCGTATTTTGAAGAAGAGTTATAGTTAGAACTAAATGAGAAGATAATTAAAAAAATTCAATTTATATTATTGAAAATAAAAACTAATTGGCAAAAGTGTCACTACATGAGAGAGAGGTTTGAAGAAAAGTTCGGATCGTGGCTAAATTCACCTTTTGTTATAAGAGCAGTTCGTCATGCTTTGCTTGTGGGGAAAAACCATCTGAAATGAATTCAGTTGATGTCTTAAAACGAATTGTAAAAAGCGAGGAGTTTTATAAATACGGATTATCAATCTTACATGCTTGGATTAAGTTTTTTGAATGTGTCCTTCACATATCATATAGACTACCACTTCGAATTTGGAAAGTTTGTAAACCAGACGATAAAAACATTGTTAGTGAAAGAAAATATAAAATTCAAGCTCAATTCAAAGAGGAGATGGGACTATTGGTCGATAAAGTTAAGACTGGTTGTGGAACATCGAATGATGGTAACACAGCAAGACAATTTTTTAACAATATTGAAATGTCTTCCAAAATAACCGAAGTTGATCCCACCCTTATTCGAAATTTTTCATATATTTTGAAAACACTTTCTAGTGGTGACGAAATCAATTTCAACAATTTTGATCAGCTTCTAAGAGATACATGGTATTTGTACATTGAAAATTACGCTTGGTATTACATGCCAGCCACAGTTCATAAAATTCTTGTTCATGGTGTAGAATTCATAAAACATTCAAAAATACCTGTTGGAATGCTGTCGGAGGAAGCTATAGAAGAAACTCGTAAAGTTTTTAGAAAGACCCGATTAAATCATACCAGAAAAAATAGTTGCGAGTCAACCAATAAGGATTTAATTGAAAGAATAATTTTGCAGTCTGAACCAAATATTACCATTCATAGAAAAGCAAATAATAAGAAGGCTAAGAATTATAATGAAAGAAAACAATTTCTTATCCAAAGTGAATCCAATACAGAGGAATGTACTGAAACTATAATAGCAAAAAAATTTTTAAGTCAGTAGGAATCGACTGATACGGATTATGACAGCTTTAATGAACAAGGAAAAAAATTTAGTTTTATTTATTTAATCATTTCCTTAATATATTTTTAATTAATAATAATGAATTTGAAAAATATCTGTTTCCTCTCTCTTATTAAATATAATAATAGTAATTGCCAAATGAAAAAAAATATATTTATAATATATATAGAAAATGATTTTCTTATTTGGTATCAAGGACATATGTGTTTTGTAAGATAATTAAATGAAATTAAATATACTAATCAAAAATACATCAAGGACAAATCAAGCCAACTTTGGTTCAATTCCAACAACAATTTTGGAAAATATAAGTTTTTTTGATTTCAGGATATATGGGAGGTGGGCGTGTCCTTTGAGATAATTTCCTATAACTCACCACAGTTATCAGTAATATACTAGAGACAAATCGAACCAAATTTGGGTCAATTTCAACAACAATTGTTATCAGTAATATATCAGAGACAAATCGAACCAAATTTGTGTCAATTTCAACAACAATTTTGGAAAATATAAGTTTTTTTCATTTCAGGATATATGGGAGGTGGGCGAGTCCTTAGGCCGATTTTCGCAAAACTTCGTCTTTTTCCTTTCCTTCTTATAATAGTAATGTGTACCAATTTTCATTCTTCTACAATAACTCATTCTATTTTTGGCCGCCGTTTATATGAAAACACGACACTGTGCGATGGTACAACGAAGTCTTAAAAATTTATGCTGTCACAACAACATGTTAAATTTGTACTACTTCTATTCATTATTTATAAATTTCATAGTTTTAAATCATTTGTTTCAATTTTAATTTCCAAAAGAAAAAATTAAATGTTTCTTTTTTATTTTTGTTTTTCTTATTTTGTTTACGATAAACAAAAAGTTGTTTTATCAATGTTTAAAAAAAATTTTGTTATGAAAATAAATTTGATTTAGTTAAAAGTTATTTGCAGGAATATATAAATTCAAGTCGTTTATATTATTTTTTCCATCACTCTACGTGTCTAAAATATAACAATTAGTAATTGTTACATTTTCGACAATTTAAAAAACCTTAAAATTTTCTGAGCAGGACTAAAAAATATAAGAAGACACTTAAAGTTCCATAAAAAAATTTCAACGCAGCAAATAGATTAATATTCCAATATGCTGCTACTCAGTGTTGTTATAATTATTTTTTTTGTGTGCTTTCTTTTCAGAGAAACTCTTTTAAATTGTTTACCCAATTTAAAATTTCTCGATCATTTTTCATTGGATACTTTTCATTTAAAATTACAAACTCCAACAAAAGTTAAGGAACAACAACATCAGCAGCAACACCGTCAACAACAACAATTGCCGTCAACTTCCCAAGATTTGTGGTCAAAACTAAAAAGTTTTCTAACAACAGCGAACACAAACCACACGTCATTTCCATCAAATTCACATAATAACTGTGTATTGCATTGTTGTAAAAAATTTTTCTGTGAGTTAAGTTTGGTTTTAATAGAATAGAAAATAATACAAAAAAAAAATTAATAACAAATAACGTGTATTTCTTTCCCCAGCTCACTCATATGATGCCAACTACAAAGGAATACATTCGGAGGGTAATCGCTTTATTACAAATTCTGATTTATAATATTGTATAGTTACAAAAATAATATTTATATAAACTCTGAATTGAGATAGTAATATTTTCTTTGTACTGAAAAAAAAGTTTCTTCTAGAAAACACTTTCTTTTGATAAAAGAAATAACTCTTATTTTATTGTTGACTAGATGACCCGGTGTACTTCATATCACCTATCCTAACGATATTAAAACTTTTCCTTCGCAAAAAAAACATTGATCGGTAATGTCAGGCTTCGCTGTTTTCATAGGTTATTATACTCTAAGTCTGGCAATAAAAAGTAGAAAATAATTGAGTGACCCATAGATTTTTAGCGGGCAACACTAATTATACTTCACTAAAGACTAATGCTTACTCATTTTTATACCCTATACCACTATGTGGTTTCGGTATAATGACTTTGTGCTGCTGTTTGTAACTACCAAAAATATTTGACCTAGACCCATCTTTTATTATACCGATCGAATCAGAATCACTATCTGATGCGATTTAACGATGTCCGTCCGTCCGTCTGTGTGTCTATGTAAAGCTTGTAATCAAACTGCAGGTCGCAGATATGAATATATTTTGATGAAATTTGGTATATAAGCTCTTAGGATGAACGCTATTGAAATTGGTGAGAATCGATCCATGTTCAGACCTAGCCCTTATACAAATGACCCCTATGAAATCAACTTAAATTGCCATAAGATCCAAATTATCATATAAATCTTAGTCAAATTGGGTTTGTATGTGTTTATTACATCCATTAATCAGTAGTCAAAAAATCTTAGTCATAGGCCCCATATAGAGCTGCTTCCCGATCTTCACTTAAATCTATCAAAAAACAAATTTTGTTTGTATATATTTTTGCAAAATAGAAGAGACTTTACCAAACATGGTCAGGATCGGTCCATTTTTGGGCCTAGTCCCCATATAGATATAGCATCCGATATGAACTTTTTCATATCTGCCCCCCAAAAAAAATTAATAAAAATCCCACTCAAATTTGGTTTATGCTTATTTTCTATATCCAGTTAGTTGGGCCTGAGAGATAGGGTCTCTAAACGCATGGTATAGGGTATCGTATAGTCGGTCTAGACCGACTATAATTTTCTCACTTGTTAACAATAGGATATGCTTAATATTAATTACAGTATTTTAAAGGTGATTTATATATACCACCGTTAGTCCCTATAGTCGTAAATATTGAAAGAATGAGAACCCAAATTTTTTCAGTTCATTAATGTCATCAATGTCGAATTGAGAAAGTTTTCCAAATTTAAATATAACCCCCGAAGAGTTTGAAGAAGTTGAAATGATCAAAGAAAGCCAGGAGCATAACATGACCGGTGTTCTGGTACACACAGACTGGTCATAGTCGCCGGAGCTTACCGCCACGCCGCCGTTACACCCCGCCGAGCATAGTCCTAACAGCACGCCTGCGTTGCCTTCGCCGTCAGATTGATCAATATGTCGCCAACCGATCAAAATTTTCCGAACCCTCTGAACTTACAAAATAAAGTTTACCTACAATAAAATTATTTCAATTGAATTGAGTTGAAGTTTATTTCGGTCGGATAGTTTTAGTAACAACATATCGCACCTGTACCTCTAAAGTGAGTCAACTCAAAATTTTTCAATATTCACTTTTTGCAAGAAAACGATACACAGTGGTCATATCTATCCACTGTAAAAATCTTACATCGGGTTTTTCTAGTCTTTCGTAAAAAAAAATACAGTTGTAACCCTCTTTGTGTTATAAGAGTAGCTTCTTTAGAATCCACTAAAAAGACATATTTTGAGTTCCACCCAAAAAACTTGTTATTTTTGATGATCACTGAAAAAATCGCTACTTCTGCTATTGTTGTATACTTATTATTCGCAATTCTTTACAATGAAACAACTGTTTTTAAATTTTATAGTATATATTAAGAAAATTTGTAAATTTTGAGTTGACTCCCTTCAGAGGTACAGGTGCGATAATACATTTCACAAAAACTCACACGCACATACACATATTCGGCATACCTATCTCACGCCGTTTTCATTTTGTTCGCTTATTAAATGAAACTTGCTGACAATTCAAATGAATAGAAAAGTTTTATTTACATTAAATAAAAACAGAGTTATACATTTAAAGCTTTCAGATGAACTATACTTTTTGTCTTTAGCCGCTTAAAATCAAATGTTAAATCCGTTGGAATCATCGGAATCAGCGTGACTAAGGCATCCTCTCCATTGTATTTTCTCCATTGTTGATCTTGGCCTCGATGACGTTATTCATTAGCATTCTCACAGCCAGTCTCGTTACGCAGCATGATCACAACTGATCCTACTTTTAATTTTAAATTCTCAGGTGGTAGTCCAGGCAATTCCAGAGAATTTAAAAACTCAGTGGGATAGTTGAATACGTCATCCTGGTTTGTAACTGTGTCCACTGATTTGTAAGAAAACAACTTTTCTGGAAGTAAATTTTGAATGATCTCATTAAGATCATCGACATCTTTATTTTTGGCCGCCAATATTGCTCTTTCACTAAGCCAATTATGGTTATTGAAGTGTTGTTCTATGTTCAGAAAAATACGCCGAATAAGCTCCTGTTTTGAATCGGTGAATTGACAGAAATCCGTGGCCAGTGTAATTAATCCGATCGAAGTATGAACTGCGAAAACACAATCGCAGTGTGATCCTGTAAATTGGCATGCATTTAGTTCGTCAGCAACAGTTGATCGGGAAATAACTTGAAGAGTCTAACGAAAATCATCTGATAATAGAATAATGGCTCTACCAAAAATGTTTTGGCTGTCACGAAGATCTTTTAACATTCAAACGATCAATTTGCATATTTGTATAATTTTCGCCATTGCGCTGTTTTTGGCGACGTAGCAAACTAGTGCTTCGTTGATTTACATGTTGTGACGGTGATCTTTTTTGCTCTGCACTGTAGCAGAAGAATTTCTGGTACAGGCAGAATAAGAAAGAAGAAAAAATAATAACCTTGATCTTGAAATTATTTTCAAGTTCAAGTATGTACATATAAACAACACCTTATATGGTATTTTTTTTTTTTTTGCAAACTGATTTATGTGTTTTTTTCTCTTCATTGGTTGTATGAAATCATGAACACATTCATATGCAATCATGCTGGTCAAACCACGTATTTTCTTGTATGGATCTCACTTGCTCTCATAGTCATATATGAGTGGGAGTGTTATAAATACTAGAGAATATTATGAATGCATATGAATGTTCTCAATGCGGTGGTGATTTTGTTTGTTTAATAAACAGGTTTTTATCTGCAGAGGAATGAATGAAGAAGTGTAGCTTGATTAACAAGATTTTAAAATTAAACAAGGAGTTGAAATTTGATAGCAGAACTTAAAGGTTGAGGAAAAACCTCTAATAAATTAAATTATAGTTTTAAGAAATTTTAAGAAAAAAAAAAGTGAAAATTTAAATGTAGTGTAAGGACGGTTAAAACAAAAAAAAATTTAGAAAGTAAGACTTAAGAAATTAAAATTAATTAAAGAAATATAAAATTAGGAGTTGAATTTGGATTTTTGAAAAAGAAGGTTGAGGAAAAACCTGTTAAAATTAAAATGTAGTTTTAAGAGTGTAGTTTTGTTTTTGAAATTAAAAAGTAGTTTTTTAAGGAGTTGAATTTTGAGTCGTGAAGAATAAGGTTGAGGAAAAACCTTTTAAGAATATAAAATGTAGTTTTAAGAAAAAAAAAAAAAGGTTGAGAAAAAACCTCTTAAAATTAAAATGTAGATTAAGTGAACTAAAAAGTAGTGTAAAAGTTTAGAAATAAAAACAAATAAAAATTAAATAAACTTTAAGAAAAAAAAACTAGATTTTAATGACGTGAATAAATAAAAAATTTTTGTATTAATTAATAAAATTTCTGTTTGTGCTAAAGAAAGCGTTCTGAGCAAAAAAAAAATTTTAAGTTAATTAAAAAAAAAAAAAAGACAATAATGTTAAGACAAGAACAGAATGTTTAGAAAAAATTATTAATGTTTAAGAACTAAAGAACATTTTTAAAGAAACTAAAAATCAAATTATATTTAAGAACTTAAATACTGTTCAGAAAAGAAAAGAAGGTTTAAAAAAAAAAATAAATAATTGAAAAATAATATAAAAATATAGAACAACACAAGTTGATTAAACGAAATTAAGGAATTATAAACATTTTATATGGAAATCAGCAACAATATCGTTATTAATGCAGCTATGGCCGATTTTTTTAATTGCATATTGCGACACACAACCACGGCGTCTGGCGGCAGCAGCTTCATCCTCAACACCTACAACCATATGGCGGTAATTAAAAGACACTAATTAAAATGTTTTCTTAAATCTAAATTAAATAAATTTTCTAAGATTTGTCTAACTATAAATTAAAATTATTTTTTTAAAGATTTTTCTAATTATGAATCAAAATTTTTTTCTAATTATAAATTTAAACTAAATATCAAATATTTTTAGATATGAGGTTTGCTAATATTAAAATTGTTCTACTATTAAAAATTTTTTCTACTATTAAAAATTTTTTATTAAAATTTAAAAATTTTCCTAAAAAATTCAAAATTTTCCAAAAAAATAAAAAATTGTCCTAGAATTAAATAGTGCTAAAAGTCAACTTTTGTTTAAGCTAAAAATTTCATAAATTAAAATAATTTTCCTAAATATGGAAAAAATTAAGCTAAATTTAAAATTTCCCCTAAAATTAAAATTATGCTATACTTTAAAATTTTTCTAAATTAAACATTTTCCTAAAATTAAAATGTCCCTAAAATTAAATTTTGCTAGAAATAAAAATTTAAAATTTAACCTAAATTTAAAATTATAGAAATTTAAGAGAATTTACAAAATGGTACCATATTTAAAACAAAAATTTTTTTTTGTTAAAGCTAAAATTAAACTAAATTTAATTAAAACAAAAAAAAAAATACATTGAATTGAAAATCGCATTCAAACTTAATTTTTTATAAAATTATATTAAACAAAATTTTCTAACATTAAAATTTTTCTAAAATTACATAAAAAGTCTTCTAATTATAAAATTAAAATTCTAAATATAAAATTTTTCTAAATGTAAAAATTTTCTAAATATAAAATGTTTTCTAAATCTAAAATTTTGCTAAATATAAATGGTTGCTAAATATAAATGGTTGCTAAATATAAATGGTTGCTAAATAAACTATAGAAATTAAAACCTTGAAATGAAGGTTAAATAAAACTTGTTAAACCAATGTAGAGAACCAAACCAAACCAAATCTTATCATTGCAGTGGGTTACCTCCAAGTAAGATGGAGTCGAGGTAACATGGTAGGGAGGGCATAAGGGGCATAACATCCAGTCCCCAATCCCAAGGTAAGTATGAACATCCATCCTTTAGCATCCGTGTTAATTGACAGTTTTTTGTAAATCGCACGTGAAAATACTGTAGTGCGGTTTCCCTGGGCCTGAGCAAGACCCCACCCATCCGGCGAGCTAGGCCCCTACGCCAGCACGTGCGACCAGCAAAGGCTCAGGGAAACGGAAGCGGATCTTCCACCAACGCCGCACCACTACAATGTTTAATGGTAATGTTGCAGCTATTCCAGATGAAGCCAACGCCAGGGCTACTTCAATTTGCGATCTGATCTTTGCCAATTGCAATGAAATTAGGAACGGTTTTCCAGTTCCCCCGGGAGAATCAAGGAAGTAAATTTCTGTATCATACAGTTGTTCTCTTTGTAAATCGTGCTGTCATGCATGAAACACATAGACGACAGCGTTTATATGAAAACTATTATTTTGAAACCAACACAGCCACACGGCTACACGACAACTTTTGTGGCAGTAGTCAACTTGAGATAATTTCTCTTTTTGTTGGCTGCAAAATAAAACAAGTAAGAAAATTATAGTCGGTCTAGACCGATACCCTATACCATGCGTTTAGAGACCCTATCTCTTAGGCCAAACTAACTGGACATAGAAAATAAGATATACCAAATTTGAGTGGGATTTTTATTAATTTTTTTGGCTGCAGATATGAAAAAGTTCATATCGGATGCTATATCTATATGGGCACTAGGCCTAAAATTGGACCGATCCTGATCATGTTTGGTAAGGTCTCTTGTATTTTGCAAAAATATATACAAACAAAATTTGAAAAAATCAGTGTAATATTTTTGTTTTTTGATAGATTTAAGTGCAGATCGGGAAGCAGCTCTACATGGGGCCTATGAGTAAGGGTTGTCCCATAGGGATAATTTTTGGACTACTCACTAATGGATGTAATAAACGCATACAAACCCAATTTGAGTAAGATCTATATGACAATTTGACACACGGACGGACATCGTTAAATCGAATCAGATAGTGATTCTGATTCGATCGGTATAATAAAAGATGGGTCTAGGTCAAATATTTTTGGTAGTTACAAACAGCAGCATAAAGTCATTATACCCAAACCACATAGTGGTATAGGGTATAAAAAAATATTATTGGCACTACTGAAATAAAAATTCATTTGTATAAAAACAGCTGTTTATATTGTTGTTATATGTTGCTGTCGTTTTCAGAAAATTAAGTAGCTGACTACACGACTACAATTGCAGCCAGCAACATTTGTAGTCGTGTGTTCGTGTAGCCGCAGTCGTCTATGTGTTTCATGCATCATGCCCAAACACGACAATACTGTCAAATGTTTGAAAGGAAAGTAGGTAGAACAGTTTATATGGGAAAACGAATTGTTGTGTTTACTATCTTCCTCCAATTTTTCTGACCGTTTAAGCCTTCCCTGGACTACGACAAACATTTCAAAATGAAAATCAGCTAAATCGGCCCAGCCGTTCTCGAGTTTTAGCGAGACAAACGAACAGCAATTGATTTTTATATTGTACTAGCTGACCCGGCAAACATTGTTTAGCCTAAAAAAATTATTTAATATCAAGATTATTTTAGAAGTATATTTTTATTTCAGTAAGAAGTTATTTAATAAAAATGAAATACTATTAATTATTTCATTTTAAAAGCGAATTAAATTTTCGCTTTAATAAAATTTTGGTTTCCCCGTTTTCGGCGAATACGAACAAATCATTTGACTTACCAACTCTAGAACAGGCTACATATAGTTGACCATGAGCGAAACATGAATTTTCCAAATCCAAACCGCAGATTTGCATCGACTAGCCTTGAGATTTGTTGATGGTCATTGCATATGCCAGACGAATGGGGAATTGCAGGCGTTTAAATGAAATTGGAGAATCCGTTGGAATCATCGGGATTCTTGGCAATAAAACATGCTCTCCTTTGAACTTTACATTGATAATTGTCGATTCAATAATGTTACCCAATATTTTCTTGACAACCAATCGAGTTCCGTTACATAATTTTGGTGCATTTAGATTTCTTAGCAGCATGATTGGTGAACCAACTTTCAAAATTAAATGATGTGGTGGAAGACCTGGCAAATCAAGGGAATTTAAAAATTCAGTTGGAAAATTCACTGCTTCATCTTCTTCTACTACAGTATCAATTGACTTGAATGAAAATGACGGAGATTCCAACATGTTTTGAATATAAATATTTATGTTATCGACATCAATATTTTTTGCTGCTAAAATTGCCCTTTCGCTCAACCATCGATGATTACTGATATTATCTGCAATATTTGGAAACACATTTTGAATTAATGCGGCTTTAGATGGCACAATGGTGCAAAAATTATCTGGTAACT
Source organism: Cordilura impudica (assembly GCA_963682025.1). Lineage (NCBI taxonomy): Eukaryota > Metazoa > Arthropoda > Insecta > Diptera > Scathophagidae > Cordilura > Cordilura impudica. The sequence continues at coordinate 189,804,701 of OY821517.1, read as the reverse complement.
TGATAGTGTGGGTCACTGGACTTACATTGATTTTACCTTCTCCAATATCAAGCAATTCCTTTGAGAATAGCGCAGCAGATGCATCATTTTGAAGTCGGACGCGGATATTTGTAGTTAACTTCAATTTCTGAACACTGCTCCACAGCGATGAAGCTTTAAAACAGGCATTTATTTCATCAGCATAGGTGGAACGGGGAATAACAGGAAGTGTTTGTCGAAAATCTCCTGATAACAAAATTAGAGTACCGCCAAAGAGTCTTTCGTTGCCTTTTAAATCTTTCAAAGTACGATCTAAAGCCTGTAATGAATGTTTATGTGCCATTGTACATTCATCCCAGATTATAATTTCGCATCTTTTAAGCACATTAGCCATTCCGGAATGCGGTTTAATATTGCAAACTGCATTTTCATTTGTCTGTATATTTAACGGCAATTTAAGTGCGGAATGAGCTGTTCTTCCACCATCCAATAAGGTAGCAGCAATACCTGATGAAGCGATGGCCAAAGCAATCTCACCTTGAGAACGTATTTTAGCTAAGATGAGGGAAATCAAAAAGTAAAAATGTTAAAAGTTTGAGCATACCTTAAGCTATCTCTATTCAAAATTTCAAGTATTTGGTTTAACCAAATGGCCTGGACTTCAAGGAGGAGATTTTGCCCCGCCTTTTTACCCCGCCCAGTTGGAATTTTCGGAAAGTAAAAATGTCAAAAACTCAAGCATACCTTAGGCAGTATTAAAATTACACCAATACAGGCATTATTCTAAATTTTTTACTTCCGCCCACTCGCCCCGCTCATTTCCAGTGGTTCTATCAACCTGGTATTATGACCGTTCGAATTAGCGACCGCGAAAAATATAAAAACGACACGCATATTGACTATATTTGAAAATTTTTCGACCACCACCCCTCTTTTACCACGCCCTCGCAGAGGGGTTACGGGGGTCTAACACAAAAAAAAACCATCCGGAGCATAACACGTACACATGATGTTAATATAAAGTGGATAGCTTCAGTGGTTCAGCCGTGATGGTCAGACGTACATACGCACAATCATTTTTATATATTAAAATATTGATAACTCTAGCTTTATAAAAACCTAAAAATAACAAAAACAACTAAACCAGTAGTTGGTCCAGTTCGATTATAAGAAACTCGAAGCGATTATTTGGTAACCATAAGCCATAAATATAACCCAAGAAAATCAAAATTGGACATGGACACAGACAGACGGACATTATATAATCTACTTAGATACTTATGATGACTCTATCGTAATAAAGGTTCTACTATTTTGGAAAGTTGCAATTATTAGCACAAACATATTAAACCCTGAAGAGAGTTAAGTAGAAGTAAATTTTATATATAGTATATATATAAATTTCGCACCAAATTTACATTGTAGGACATTAAACCACCAACACGCTTACGTAGAGTCCGAACTGAAGAAAATATCGCAGCTGTATCGGCCAGTGTTAATGATGACCATCAATTATCGATTCGCCGCCGTTGGGCCTCTGTTACTCAACAACGTGGAAAATTTTGCGGAAGGATTTAGATGTGAAGCCTTTGAAAATACAGCTGGTGCAAGAATTGAAGCCGAACGACCTACCGCAACGTAGAATTTTTGGTGAGTGGGCTCTTGGAAAGTTGGCCGAAGGTCCAATTTTTTACCGAAAAATTGTGTTCAGCGACGAAGCTCATTTTTGGCTCAATAGGTACGTAAATAAGCAGAATTGTCGATTTTGGAGTGAATATCAGCCAGAAGCATTGGAAGAGCTACCAATGCATCCAGAAAAAGTCACAGTTTGGTGCGGTTTATGGGCTGGTGGCATCATTGGACCGTACTTCTTCAAAGATTATGCGAATCGTAACGTAACTGTGAATGGTGAGCGCTACCGAGAGATGATATCCAACTTTTTTTTGCACAAAATGCAAGAGCTTGACTTGCATGACATGTGGATTCAACAAGACGGTGCCACATGCCACACAGCAAGCGCAACAATGAACTTATTGAGAGGCAAGTTCGGTGAACATTTTATTTCACGTTCGGGACCGGTCAATTGGCCGCCTATATCGTGCGATTTAACGCCTTTAGACTATTTTTTGTGGGGCTATGTTAAAGCTCATGCCTATACAGACAATCCCGCTTCAATTGACGCATTGAAAGACAACATTGAAGCATTTATTCGTAAGATACCGGCCGAAATGTTGGAAAGAGTATGCCAAAATTGGACTAAGCGGATGGACCATTTGGGGCGCAGTCACGGTCAACATTTGCAAGAAATAATCTTCAAACATTAAATTATATGGACCGTACTATCGATTCAAATAAAGATTTCATGCATTTTTCTGAATTTTATGTTTTAATAAATACTTTCCTATAGCTCTTAAAAAATCACCCTTTAAAATCGAATTGGCGATTAAAGTTAACAGTTTTGTTCCATTAATGTGGTGTAATATATTATGAATTCTTTCCGCCGGGCTCAACTGTTAACAAGGAATATTATCAAATGTCTAATTAAGTTTCCGCCGTTTGACAAAAGATCGCGCCACCTATAAGTTATGTTAAAATTTTATTATCGTCAGGTTGGACATCTGTCAGCAGCACAACTCAGATATTTTGCGAATTTGTTATCAGAATCATACATTTTTTTAGTGCAAAAAAATATCGAGCTTTGAACCGAACAATCTTTGAGTGGTGTAAAGCGAATTGGGTTGATTATAATGCGCAGAATACTCAATGTTGTTTGTTGGCCCATAGGGCCTTGGATTCGACATCTATATATATATGGATGGCAGAGATGTTGCGGAATTGGATACTTCTGTTGTTCTGGGCATGAAGATTCAACGCGATGTGTAGATTGGAGCGAACATGTGTCGAAAGAAGCATTCAAGTGTCTTGGTTTTCCAAAATGGTGCAAAAATTACTTCACTCCTTTTGATCTTCTTAAAATCTATACCACTTAAATCCGACCGAAAATGAAATACAAATTCCATATATGGACAGGAGCTTCAAAGTCTGTTTTAGGGCTACTGGACCATTTACAATGCTGAGAATAGCGAACTCATTCCAAGTGCCCAAGTTTCAGTTTCATAGTAGATCATTTGTAGTCTAATGTATAATTGACCGCACAATGTACCACATAGAAAATTCGTTTATCGCTTGAACTAGCCGTATGTGGAATAAACTCCTCACATAAGTCTTTCCTGACAGTTACAATCTAATAAAATTGAAATCAATTCCCATAACCTATATTACTGAAATCAATACATTGCACTATATTGTAGTGAGATAAATTGTCGTGAGTGGTTTCAAAAGTTTAAGAGCGTTGAATTTGACATCGGAGACAAAGAACGTAACGGAAGGCCATATCGGCGAATACACGGAATTAGAAGCATTATTGAATTAACGTTTGTGCCAAGCGCAACAAGAACTTTGAGTAATTAAACAAGCAATATCACAGCATCTAAAATAATTGAAAATAATTCAATTCACCAGATATTTTTCCTTCTGATTACTTGTTTTGACCGTTGACACATGGCAAGTGAATAAAAATATAAAGTTCCGTTCTTTCATAATAAACTCACAATTTTGGATTAAAACAAAACGAAAAACTGATTTGTACATCTGATATTTGGATGTTGTGTGTGGCTTGCGTAAAGCTATTCGCAAGAACAGACCAGAATTGTGGGCAGCCAACTCTCAGTTTTTCCATCATAATACTATAAAAATTCAAATCGTTCCATAACAACCGTATTCACCTGATTAAGCACCGTTTTGAATCGATTTGACTTTGAAAATATTTCGGAGGATCGGAAAAAATATTGGCATAAGTCTATTATATCAGAGGGAGATTATTTTGAATGTGATGAAATTTCTCTTGTATAAATAATTTAAAATTTTTAAATTTTATAACAAAATTCACCCCTCATTTGCACACAGTTTTTTTTTTTAGGTGCAAACATCAGCAACAATTTGTTATACCCTGGATAAAAAAAACCGCTTATTTTTATTGAATTTTTCAATTTGTGACTATCAGACAAGTTACAAAGCCAAATTCTGATCAATTATGGAATTGAATCAATATTTTGAATGATGAAAGAAGAATTTGGATTATGCGCCACTATCACCAATTCGAGTCTTTCATTTCCTTCTAAAGAAAGTTCACACGCATGTTTACCGGCACTCCTCCAAGAAGATGGACTATAATAAGGCTCGTAAACAATTTTGACGGAAGTGGGACAGTCACAAGAAGGTTTTTTATTGTGTTCGCACAGTTCGGATGCACATGAAAAATAGTGCTAAATTTAAAATGACCGATTCTTACCGAAAAACCTATTTCTACTTGGTTATGAATTTGATGAAATACATTAAGTAATGTGCGAGGAAATAGAGCCATACATTCCTGAAATTTTCTTCAGTTTTTACATAGTGTAAACTGTCATGAACTTGATGTATTTTATTGATTGGTTCTTTCTTGGATATATAATGACATTTTTTCCAAAACAATTTGCGCCTAATAATTTATTCATAATTTGATTTATTTAAGGCCATATCAGAAACGTATTTTTTTTAAACTCTTTCTTTTAACTCATACACTCTCTGTTTGTCTGTCTGTCGTGTCACGTACAGTTACGGAGAGATTAAAACCTCACTTGCCCTCATCCGATTGATCCAAAACTTTATCCACTTTGTTGTGGCCAAAGATTATTTTTAAGATAGTCACACACAGTCACAGAGATATTCGAAACTCATATGCATAAGGAAAGAAAGACTTTTAATAAATACTTTGTTTTTATGGGTTAGATTATATCATTCGTATTTTCAATATTCATATAATTTTGGTATTTTTGTGGCAAAAAAGCTGCTTCATTTTGTTTTTCATAAAAATATTTCAACCACCTTTTGCTGTATGTTCTCTTCGACATAAACCAATAACGACAATAATTTCGTTATATCTTTTTATCTTTACAAATAATAACAATATGAATCAGCCGTTATGCAGCTAAGACAAAAACCATAATCAATATAAGCTGTGAAAGCTTTTTCTAATGCAAGACACATATAAAATTGCAACAAGAAAACCGGGCGAGTCAACGAAATGTTACCTTATTTACTTTAATATGTATATACTCATAAAATATATAATATATATAAAAATTTGAATTAAAAAACAAAAGAAAAACATAAAAATTAGTTTTTTACGCAAAAGTATTTTTGTTTAACTAAACCTAAATGATTCATTAAAATTAAAAAGTAAAATGCAAAAATTCGAATTTAAGTTAAGTAAACTGTTTTATAATATTTTCAATTCTGACTATATTCGAAATATGTTAAATTACTTACGTTTTTCTATCGTAAATAAACTTACAAAAATTATTATTATTATTTTAAGGAATATATTGTTTAGTTGAGATAAGTAAAATAATTTATTATATTTGAAAAACAGGTTTTTTTATTTTTAATTCGTATTCCCCAAGAATTTAGATTTTTTAAGTTCGAGTCATCTTATGGTTGTCGAGTCATCTTATGCAATATCAATTAATGTCATTAACCTTCATCTCACCCTCAAAAAAACTTACGTTGTTTACCCTCGTGTGTCGTTTTCCACACATACGGGATGTGTACATATTTTGCACTAGCAACATATATTTTTTTTATTTAAAATCATGATTTACCATCAATAACATATACTACCAGATTCCAGCCCTCGAAATTCGACTGCAAATTCTAGGAAATTTTATTTATTTTATTATATAAAGACTCTAAAGGTTTGCATCGATTATAGCCAATTCGCAAATCACCACAAAAACAAACTCATTTTTATTACAAACACATTAACAAATTTAATGAACACACACACACTGTTGACGTTTGGCTGGTCACCCTACATATGGTTACCCCAATGATGTGATCATCAATTTGAGATGCAGAGGGTGTTGGCGTCATTAAGTAATTTAGTACTTAATTTTTTAACGAATGTTTATTATTGTAGTTTTAAGGTCGAATCGTTGGTTTATTTTTTTATGAATATCAATCGTTGTTTAACCCCCAAAAAGTAAAGTCGAGTTCCTTGTTCGCGTTTTTTTTAAATTCATCCGTAAATAAAGTTGAAATTCTTGTAACTAAACAAAAAGTGTAATTTTTTAAAACTTACAGTAAATTGTTCTATACACCAGCAAACAATAAAGGAAAGTAATCTCGTTTCCTTTTTTAATAGAGTTCAAAAACCAAATCTAATTGTTGTTTCTCTTTTTTTCGGTGTCTCCTTGTGCGTTCCAACAGGTACCCATCAAATCAATCCCTATAAGTTGTTGAAGAAAAAAATTCAATCGGAATTTTTCACACACCGCATTCTATAATTTTGTGTATGTGTTAGTAGCAATTTTAAATGCAATTTACTCAAAATAAAGGGGAAAATTTTAAAATCTGAAAATCTGCAAAGCGGCTAAAAAGAAATACCTTTCAAATAATATACGTTTGGTAAAAATCGGGATAAAATGGTAGAACAAAACATCGATCACAAGAAATCGCCTAGCCCATTAGAGATTTTTATATTTTGGTATCTATTACATCAAATTAGTTTCTCTTCAACACATTTAAATAAACATTAGGGTTATTAGTATGCTTACATATATATACCTTCTTGGTAGAAACAGCACATCGTTTTATATACATTGTTCTTAGTTTTCGAATTCTCGTAATAACATATGTAACATCTAGCTTTTCCTTCAATATTCAGAGAAACACAGTTTGATCTTTTTGGGGTAATGTCGAATGATACTGATGAGCACTCTCCAGATTCTGAAGGTTGAGGAAACATTGAAAATGTGGAATGTGCTATTGAGCAACTGGGCTCCCCCACTGATTCATTTTGTAAATTGTTGCTAATACAAGAGGTATTCTAAGCTCACGCAAGAAAACTCTTCGCATTGTTTGTTTGTTTGTTTGCCAATTTGGATAACAATTTTTGGGCAAATTCGCAAGATCAGAAAAACTTACCCACTGTTATGTTATGACTCTTCACTCTTCGAACATAATTCAAAACTACACGTTCACCTTAATTTTTTTCAGCATTTTTTTGCATTTTCTAAACGTAATAAGTTTTCGAGCAAACTAAAACCCAAAATTTAATTCCATATCGGCTTAGGAGGCATATGTTGTTGGAACTCCTATGAAAACCTAGCAATTGTTCGTCAACTGTAACACATTCAGATGGTTTGCAGTAATAATAGTTCAGACCATTTGTCGAATATTTCACGAATTGCAGCAAATTAGTCCGTAAAGCTTTTTTGATGTCTGCTTTTAATGTTATCGAACCAAATAACACTATTCATGTATTGAAATGTCTTCTTCGACATCATCGCTCTAAATAAATCCATCTAAATTATCACAATTATATCTAAAACATTAGACTAGTTAGAAGCATAGACCTGTAAAGTCCGGCCAAAATAAGAATACCGATATATGCATGTAACAAGTTTGAGTCGATTTCGGTATAGCTTTCACAGCGTTGTTCCTTTGCAAATGCATTTGATCACTTCATAATAACATTATCAATTGTTTATATTGTTATATATTGTTATATTTTCATATTGTGTGGTTTTCCACACAAGGGTGAGATGAAGGTTAATGTCACACCAGCATTTTCAGTTATTTTTTGAAATTTACAGTTGTAATTGATAAAAACAATTTCAATTTTGAAAATGGACAATTTTAATTGTAATTCAATTAATGTACAAAATTTTTGCCATTAGTATACACATTTCTATCAATGCGAATGGTTTTTAATGACACAATTTTATTACTAATGGGAATTGTTAATTATTATTACAACTATTTCTGATATTTAGATGTATTAATTTAATGAATTTATTAAAAATTGTTTTGTTTACTGTGAAATTATATAATTTTGTAGTTTGTTATAATGCTACCTATGTATATAGCAAGATGTTTTTCAATTCGTAGTTGTTGATATGGAATGTTTCCCGTCTTGCTTCATTAATACGCAGTGTTTTTGTTTTTCCAATATTTATCTTCAGCCCAGGTTTTTCTGTGATATCGGTTAATTGTTGCAGTGTGGTTATCATATCCTCGAAGTAAAGGGTCGTAATACAGATAACGTCTTCTAAATCTAGGTCACTTAAGCTACCATAAGAAGCCCACCTTATACCTCTGTCATCCGCAGTACCTTAGAAATAATGGTGTCAAGGACACTGATAAAAAGAAGTGGCCTTGGAGTACTCCAGTGCCGACTGCAATTTGCTTGCTTAATTTCCCTTCATGCAGGATTCGGCAGATTGCCTGACATAAACTTTGAATCAGTAAGATTAGTTTTGTTGGGACACCTCTGCATATTAAAGCACTCCATATTACGTTGTGATCTAATGTGTTAAATGTTTTTTCAAAATCGACAAAGCAGAGATATAGTGACGATGGCCATTCAACCGACTGCTCAATGATGTTCCTCAGGCTATTGACATGTTCAATAATGGACTTCTTCTGGTTTTATTACGTCACAAAATCGCTTTTTGATAATGTGAGCAATTATGTTATTGATCATGCTGAGAACAGTTATTCATCGCCAGTTGTTACGATTCTTAAGGTCACCTTTTTTGTATGGCATTAATTTGTAATACTAATATCAACCAGAGTTGTCATTACCCAATCTGAAATATAAAATCCCGAAAAAAAATATAAATTAAATCCGCAATGAAGTTTTTTCCCAAAACTAAGCAATAGGAATATATTTTAAACAAAAGATGATATACATGTATATTAATTCTACCAAGTACGAACCGTCTATACGATACCTTTTACCATGAGTTTTGAAAGGGTTTAATGTCAAACTAACCAAATATAAATGACATATTATAAAGGTTATTATTATATGGGGACTAGATCAAAAATATTACCAATCATGACCATTTCTAGGAAATTTAAAAAAAAGAAATCTGTACAATATTTTTGTTTTTTTTTTATTGATTTAAGCGAAGATCGGAAAGAAGCGCTTTATGTTATGACTATGACCAAGAATGGTCCTATAAGATTTATTTTTGGTTCACTGATTAATGGCTGCAATAATCACACATAAACCAAATATGACCGAGATCTATATAATAATCTAGAACTTAAGGCAATTTAAGTCGAGACATGGAAGCTAGGTCTGAAAGTGCAACGATTTATATAAATTTCAATAGAAATACAACATTTCATAAAAAATATACATGTATATATGTATATGTTGCCCGTAGTTTCATTACAAGGTCTACCTACATGAACGCTCAGACATCGCTAAATCGACTCAGAAAATGATTGTGGGTCTATCGGACTAGTTCAGATATTCAGACCGTATAACGGTATAGGCTATTAAAAAAAAACATAATATAAAACAATGGGATAAAAGATATATATATTTTTTTTATTTCTTAAACCATCAGAAGGAAAACAATCGTGTTTCAGATCTTTCTAGGGAAGCGTAAGACAGATTCTCATTTTAAAAGAACTGCAAAATAATGCAACATTTTATGGCAGAAAGGAAAACGGAATTAGTTTTAGTTGCATTTATAGAAGAAAATATTCATTTCACAAATGCGTGTGGGGTTTTCCATATTTTTGAATAGAGCAATTGAAATTTGCGGCACTGTCTTCACAATTATTCGCTGTCGTCCAAAATCCAAAAAAATCCTTTGCTTCTCATTTTAATCTATAATGAGTTACGAAAGTTAAGAGAATACAAAAAATATAATGAAAAAAATCCCTACAAGAAATGATTGACCAAAACTAACACATAAACAATTTTTGTACTAACACACTTCCAACAATTTTCTATTTGAAAAACATATGACTTTCATTGATGATGTTGTTTTTTTTAAATTTTTTTCGTAATATGTCTTGCGGTAAGTCCATTCATAAATTAATTTAATTGTGTGAAATTGTTTAAAAGAACAAAAATATAGACAACGAAAATAAAGTGGAAAAAGTCAATTTAAGTCTTTAATCATTTTAAGATTCGATGACACCAAAATTATGAGAAATAATAGGGACAATATTTCTTGCTAAAAACAAATTTGTAACTTTCCTAAAAAATATTTCGCAAATTTCAGCTACAATACCAGGTGTTGTACGTCTTACGGGTAGTACAAATTCAAGAGAATCGTCTACAGCTCCCAATTTCCAAAGGCAAACGACTATTCTAATAAGAGCCGAATCAATAATTGGAAAAAATGAAATCGAACAAGTTGTACAGTGAGTTCTCTATAAGATATTCAAAAACATAATTTTAAAGCAATATTCATTATCTTGTTATAGTACCCTCGATTACCAAGCCTCAAGTCCCGATGAAAAAGCCTTGGTCGAAGCTTGTGCTCATTTGGGTTTAGTTTTTATGGGCGATGAAATCCTCAAAATACGTGTTACGTCCCACACATGGACTTTACCCTTGGGCAAAGTTAATAAGATGAACTTCGATCGTTTACACATATTGGAATTTACCTCTGATCGAAAGCGGAGGCGTATAATAATCAAAGATGAAAATGGCACCAAATGGATATATACCAAAGGAGCTGAGAGCTAAGTGTTTCCATGGTGGCCAAGACGGATATACACCTTTAATATTAATAGGCTAGGCGTTTTTTTTTTTACCGATGTTTTGTTCTACCGTTTTATCCCGATTCTGACCAAACGTATATTATTTGAAAGGAATTTGTTTTTAGCTGTTCACCAGATTTACAGATTTTTACATTTTTTCGTTTGTTTTGAGTAAATTGCATTTAAAATTGGTACTAACACATACAAAAAATCATACATATGCTATGTGCGTGTTTATTAAATTAATTGATGTGTTCGTTAATGAGTTTGTTATCTTCATTCACAATAATAATAAACCAAAAAAGTATTTGATTAGAAGAAAATACCTGATGATGAGTACAATCAATTCATAGCAGACTTAAATGAAGTCCATAGTTCTCTAGAGAATCGAAAAGATTTGAGAATTGTAATTGGAGAGTTAATTTAGATATATAACTGTATAACTGGATAAATGTTTATATTATATATCTTTACACATTTAGATTTATTGGGCACCACGGCCGTTGAAGATGCTCTCCAAGATGAAATAGTGGATAATTTGATATCCTTGCAAAGGGCTGGTATTAAAATATGGGTTCTCACTGGTGATTAAGTCGAAACGGTTTTGAACATTGCTCTCTCTTGTGGCCATATACCCCTGAATGTCTTCAAATACTTAATCATAGATTGTCCCCGCAAAGAGGATATGCTTTTACATTTAAATGCTTTTTAATATTTAATGTTTCTTTTCTATTTTTTCATTTTTAGATTTTGATTTTGAATTTTAATATTCAATGTTTAATGTTTATTATTAATTTTGCATTTTTGATTTTTAATACAATAAATAAATAAATAATAAATAAATAAATAATAATGTATATATCCATCATCGTTGACTAGTAAACAGCGGTAGAGTGAGCAGTTCATATATATATTCTATGGTTTACATACTTTCATAGGTTAGAGTAAGATGCAGAATTACATGTACACAAAAATTTCTGTCAGTTTTTGCATATTGGCCTTAATAAAATGATAGAAACTTTGTTCTACGTTATGACAGAAACTTCAGTCAGTAGTGACAGTCGTATGACCGGTCAAATGACCATCACTTGTGTTGTAGGGATGTTGCCTTCTTTTTTGTTTTTGTTTTTATTTTCATTTTCCAATTTTTTTCATGAACATTTTATTTTAGCTGTTACAGGTAATATATTAAACTCAAAAATGTATTGTCTAGTGTTTTAAAGTACACCTTAAAGGTTGGTGCGTCTAATAATCATTAGGTCAAAATAGTTGAAACAAAAAAAGTTATTTGAAATAAAATAAATAAATTTTATGAAATTTTTTGTGAAAACAAAACAAAAGCAATATAAAATTATCAAAATCCCATTAGGAAAACATATTGGTAAAATCGACAAGATTTTGTGAAATCCTTCCTCATGAAAATCTGTCCATAATGGAAAGTTGAAAACCCTATTTTGAGGTCAAATCCCATTATATGGCAACATCAACGGCAACAGGCAATATAAATTGACAACAAAACAAAACCGGTAATATATGAAAAGCAAAACAAAATAACGAACATAACATAACAGTAGCACAACTAAATTTAGTATATAAGCACTGAAATATAAAGTGAAAAGTTTCAGTTTATCAGCTACCAGAGACAACATTCTGTGTTGAGAATACCGGCCGGCATATATAACACGTATAAAAGATATAATTGTGAGCAAAAAAAAAAATGGCAAATCCAAACCAAGAACCAAAATACACAAAGGTAAAGAAAAACAAATAATATATATATGTATGTATATACAGTTAAGTGTTCAGATATTTTTTTTTAGCAAATGTTCAAATAATGAAAGTAAAAAGTAGATTCATAAACTATTGTTTTATTACTCTGATAAGATGTATTAAAAATATAGATTTATCATGATTAAAAAAGAATTCGTGGAGATTATATACATATGTATGTATATGTACATATGATGCAAAGACGAATTGACTACACCTATTGCGAATTAATACTGATAAAAAAAAAACAAAAATTGTGTGTATAAATTTGTTGTCCCTATTTGAAATTTATATACCCTACAGCTGTCCATGAAAATGGGTTTCTAACTAACAAAAATACTTGATCTTGTCACTTTCTATTATATAAACGATGTCCGTTTGAAGAACATTTGGACAGGAACGAAAGCTCTACATTAAATGAGAATTGCATTGTGATAAGGGAAAACCTCCATTCAAATATCATAAACATTTGGTTCAAAATAATATTTGTATCTATGTGATTTAAAACTTATTTAAACGTAATTAACCCTGGTTTGACTATGGAGTTTTGTTTTTCTATATACAGTGGCTCTATAAAATATTCGCTCAGCAGTATTTTTTATTTATGATTATGGCATATTATTGTTATTGTTGTTGTTCGTTTACTTAATACAATTCAAGACAAAATTAAAATAAAAGTGAGCACTATCGCGTATGCTATCAGCTCAGATTATAGTATATATGTATGTACATATAAATGTAAATTTACTTTTATACATTTATGTAGTAATATTTACATTTTTAATATACATTAAATCTAAGTTAAGTATGATGATTGCAAGAAAACGATACACAGTGGTCATATCTATCCACTGTAAAAATCTTACATCGGTTTTTCTAGTCATTCGTAAAAAAATACAGTTGTAACCCTCTTTGTGTTATAAGAGTAGCTTCTTTATAATCCACTAAAAAGACATATTTTGAGTTGCACCCAAAAAAACTTGCTGTTTTTGATGATCACTGAAAAAATCGCTACTATTGCTATTGTTGTATCTTATTATTCGCAATTCTTTACAATGAAACAACTGTTTTTAAATTTTATAGTAAATATTAAAAAAAAAAACCGTTTTTTGCCTCTACTGAAAATTTGTAAATTTTGAGTTGACTCACTTTAGAGGTACAGGTGCGATATGCATTTTTGCAAACAGAATTGAGTTTAGGATAGATTTAGCTGTTATTGTGCAATGTCATCTTTGATAATATTAACTATGGTAGAGTAGCACAAAAAAAAAACATTCATTACAAAAAGCAACGACAAAAATTAATCTGTTAACCAAAACTTATTTAATATCTTTGGATCAGACGGACGCGACATGATTTGGCGTCAGAAGAATGCAGAGTTGGAAGAAAAAATATTATGTCAACTGCTAGACATGGAGGAAATACAGGAGTGCCAAATGTATTGCATAATTAGATTTTATTGAAGGAATCATGAACCACACCATATTGCAAAATTTTCATAAAAAAATTTTGAATCTACTTATAAAACAAAAACACGAAATTACAAAATTAAATGGCAAACTTATTAAAGAAGTGGAAATTAATATAGATAAGCAATTAAGTACGGATGAACGGGAACAATTTTGGGACAGCGAAAAAACTATTTTAAAAACCAAAAACACTGAAATTAAGAACCGACATAAGAGAAAATTTAATAAACTAAGAGATGAACAGCGAAAGGAACTAGGAATTGAAAAAAACGAAAAATGGTTTATTAATAAGACTAGCATTAACATTCCTGACGATATGCAGTGGATTCTCTCACTAGGACAAAAACATGCTATACCTACAACAAAAGAAAAATTTCCTATGTTCAAGTATATTGCAGATGGAGAGGACTGCATACAAACATTGGTAAATAAAGAGGAACAAGAGAGTGCAAGAACAAAATTTACAACAATGCTTGAAAATCATACAAACAAACAAAGCTTAAGTGGAAGAGATCGTTTTGTGCTTAGTACAGTGGAACAAACCAAAAAATTTTTGAAGAGAAATAAAAATATTTTAATTTTAATCGCAGATAAGGGAAATGTTACAGTGGCCATGGAGAAAAAGGACTATGAGAACAGGATGCAAGAAATTTTGAGTGATATGATGACATATAGGAGATTAAACAAGGATCCCACATCAGCATTACAAAAGAAGAACAATGAACTAGTAGAAGATCTACATAAATGTAATATAATATCTACTATAGAAAAGCGAAAAATGAAAAAAGACGCGGCATTAGCGCCAAGAATTTATGGACTACCTAAAATCCATAAAGACAATCTTCCATTAAGGCCAATATGTTCATCAATAAATTCACCATCAAATGAACTTTGTAAATTTCTGACGAACATTTTAAAACATCTTACAGTAGATTCAGAATTTAATGTGAAGGATGCGGTTGAATTCAAAAATAAAATAAACAACACTATAATTTATAATGACGAGAAATTAGTTTCCTTTGATGTAGTTTCATTATTCCCAAGCATACCAGTAGATTATGCGATAGACGTTATCAAGGACAAGTGGAGTAAAATTGAGAAGTATACGACAATGCCGAAAATATTATTTACAAAAATATTACAATTTTGTATAAAAGACAACCGTTATTTCACATATAACGATAAAATCTACACTCAAAGTAGTGGGCTACCCATGGGGTCATCAGCTTCGCCTATAGTAGCCGATATAGTGATGGAGGAGTTGTTACGCAAAACAATGGAAAAACTAGACAAGAAGCCTAGACTTCTTACCAAATACGTGGACGACTTGTTTTGTGTAATAAAAACAAATGAAATAGATCATATTCTAAAACAACTAAACGACTTTCACCATAAAATTAAATTTACCATTGAAGAAGAAGAAAACAGTAGATTGCCTTATTTGGACACATTGGTTATAAGGAGAGGAAACAAAATAAAAATAGATTGGTACCAAAAACCCACGTCATCGGGGAGAATTATAAATTATTACTCTTGCCAACCCAAAAATATTATCATAAATACTGCAAATAATTTTATACGAAGAGTGCTAACGATTAGTGACAAGCAGTTTCATACGGACAACAAAAAGAAGATAAGAGACATTTTAAAGAAGAACTCATTCCCGGATAACATTATTACGAAACTTATAAATAATAACACGAATAACAAGATGAACAATGTAAGAGAAGAAACCACAAAAACATACAAATCTTTAACATACGTGCCAAAAATATCTGAAAGAATAGTAAAATCTGAAATATACAACAAAGAAAGATATAAAATAGCACCTAAAGCTGGCAACACACTTCGACAACTTTTCTCCAACACGAAGAGCAAAGTCAACAAATTAGACAAATCCAATCTAATTTATAGAATAGAATGTGAAGGGGACGATAACAATAAATGCGATCAGGTATATGTTGGTACAACCAAAAACAAGCTAAAAACTAGAATAGCAGGACATAAATCAGATCTTAAAAATAATTTAACCCAAAAAACGGCACTTGCGGCCCACTGTGCTGAGAAACACCACAAACCAAACTTTGAGAAAGTTAAAATTTTACAAACTGAGAACAACTACAAGAGACGCTTTACATTAGAAATGTTACACATTATTAACGTACCAAAACAAAGGAGAATAAATTACAAAACAGACACAGAAAACTGTGCTCATAGTTATAGGCATATAATTAGTAAAATAAAATAAGATTATTTAGTGCAATATAAAATGTTAATTCGTCCATACGTATTGGTATTTTGACTATTGTCACTCGCTTTTTGTAAGTTCATTTTTGTTATGAATTGTGTGTAAAATTAATGTTTATTAATTACAGTTTTTGTTAATGTTTACTATTTGTGTTTATATCTTATACTTTAAGATTTCCTGAAGATGCCAACCGGAGGTTGGCGAAATATCGAAAATAAAATAAATAAATATAATTTAAAATACAGACCTCGAGCTTGAAATAATAATTTTTTTAAAACTTTAAAACAAAATATACAAAGAAATAGAAAAATGGAACTGCATAATGATTATGTTTTACCCAAGTTAATGTACCCAAACATACTGTCAGATATCAGTCCTATTGAGAACTTAAGTAGTCTACCTGAGAAAAATATAAGACCATGTAATATTAGTGGCATATCAGAACTGAGAGGGGCCCTAGGATATAATTTCATGAGATATTAAACAAAAATTTGTGGATTCAGTTCCATTAGGTTGGAATGATATGCCTGAAAGAAATTGAGGACCAAAACGGAACTAATGTCAACACAAAATATTTTGAAGTAGAATGGAGTTTTGGCTGTTTGTTTGTGGTTTATAGGAGGCTACACCATGAACCGGTCGTTTTGAAATTTTTTCAGAAGGTAACAGCCCATCCGTAAGGAACAATATTACGTTGGATTTTTCGAGTGGACGTGGCACCTCCCATATAAAGTGCATTTTTAACATCTAATTTTCACATATAATATCTGGAGTACTACAAAGAGTCGCGGAAAAATGAGCGTGATCGGACAAATTGGCGTGGCATCCCCCATACAAAGTAAATATTTAATATCATATAATTGGAGTACTACAATAGACAAACTCTTGGGACTTTGCCTGAGAAAATGAGTTATTAATTTGAGTAGTCAGACAAAAAATGGGCCGGATCGGAACAATGGGCGTGGCGCCTCCTATACAAACAAATATAAAGTACTCTGAAAATTGCAGTCTTGAAACTTTTGGCAAGTACATCATTAATTGCAAATGTAAGTAATCGTGGAATATATGGGAGGAATCGCCAACATAAAAAATAGCAACAAACAAAAATCGTCAAAGTAAAAAATCGCCAAAAATCAATAATTGCCAAAATCAAAAAAAAAAAAAAAAAAAAAAATCGACAAAATCGAAAATCGCCAAAAATAAATAAAATACCTTTCTACAAAATGCATTCCCATATTTTTATTTCGTTAAGATGGGTGTAGCGAAGCGCATCGGGTAACAGTTAGTATTTTATAACTTTGTTTTAAAATTTTTTATTAGTTATTTATAATTATATTTCATAATTTATTTTTAATTTTCTGCTCCCTTTTTTCTGTAAAGGGTTTATAAACATTATTAATTAAACGATTCAATTTAACTGGCATCCTAAAATCTAGACCTCAGCGTTATATTCGACATTTAAATAATTTATTATTATATTTACTTAGTTGTTTGTCAGTATTTTGTTTTTGTTATTTTAATATAACTGCATACATACTTAAATACATATTTCCCCAACAAACATCAATATACATAAGCCTTTGTATTTGGTTTGAAAAGCCGAGATATCGCTTCTTCTTCAAAATCTAGTACCGTTTACATTTGCAATTTCGAATTTTTGTTTGACACAGCCGTTTTAAACAATAGATATCTAAAAAAAAATAACAAAAATTAAAAAACCTACTTATATTTCTTAAAGAAATGCAACATGTTTTTGGTATATTATCAGTGTTGCCATAATTTGAAATTGAAAAGATGCTAAATTGCAAAAGAAAAGATGCTAAAACGTACTGGAGTCAAAATAAGAGATGCTAATTTTTTTTGTAAATTCATTACCTTCTGATTGAAAAATTAAGTACTTATTAATTAATTCTTTGGTTTTGAATGGAAAAATTAAACATAAAAGTTTCGATTTATTTATTTATTTATTTATTAACAAAATATTTTACAAAGTAAATTCATAAAATATAGGAAAAAGGGCGCCGGTAACAAGACCATAAGCGCTCGTATTACAAAAGATAAAATGAGAAATTATATTTACATATTTACATTTTAATAATCAAAATATGATTCGAAAATGAATCATAATTACTAAAATTTAAATGGAAAGTTAAAAGAGAATAATTTTTAAAAATTATAAAAGCAAATAAACTTGTTATGAAAAATTGGACCTAGACATTTTGAATGTTGTGTTGTTTCGATTTATATTTTTAAAATTTTAAATAAAAATATTTAGAATTTCATCTGTAATCTTTTTAATCATCAAACTGAGTTTTTTTTAACTTTAAATTAAATATTTAAAATTTTAGGGAGATTTGTTTTTAATTTCATATATAACAAAATTTTCATTATCAAAAGATACGAGTATATTACAGTAATTGGTTTATGGAAACTAATATTTCTGTGATGTCTTTTTTTTTATTATTCAACTATTCGACTTTTATCAACGACATCGCTCGATATATTATAAGTGTAACAGCACCCATTTTTTTCAATTTCAGACCTTTTATACGTATTAAAGAACATAACAACTCGGATTTTATTCTGCTGCAGTTTGCTTTTAATAAAGTCATTAAACTAAACGAACGTTGAACTCCGTTCAAAACTAATAAAGACTATACAAATGTGGATAACTCTTTAAATGGATTTTCGCCAATAGAATTTTTGTTAACATTAATCCATAAAGGGGTTGTATTCAGTGCTGTGTCCCAATATTGTTTTGTCAATTGGATTTGAATGTTTTCTATTTCAGATGATCTAAATTTAAACTCTTCTAATATATTGGTTATCGGTTTTTTACCCGGTTTAATGTGTTTTGTATTGAAAATCGGCTTTTTAATTCATTTAAAACTGTTGTACTTGTTTACATTCTTCTATTTCAAATTTTGTTATATTTGTTGAAAGAAATGAGCAGAGTGGTCAAAAGAGTAGTAGACAAGTTTCTGGTATTACACTTTGAGAAATTAAAACATATCAATACCATTAAAACTAAAATGATATATTCAAAAATAATGAAAACAAGTATGAAAATCATAGTCGGTCTATACCGACTATACGATACCCTATACCATGGTTTAGAGACCCTATCTTTTCGGTCCAACTAATTGGATATAGAAAATAAGCATAAACCAAATTTGAGTGCCATTGTTATTAATTTTTTTGGCTGCAGATATGAAAAAGTTCATATCGAGTGCTATATTTATATGGGGACTAGGTCGAGAAATGGACCGATCCTGACCAGTTTTTGGTAAAGTCACTTATATTTTGAAAAAATATACACAAACCAAATTTGAGAAAAATCTGTGCAATATTTTTGTTTTTTGATAAATTTAAGTGAAGATCGGGAAGCAGCTCTATATAGGGCCTATGCCTAAGAATTGTCCTATAGGGATTATTTTTGGACTACTGATTAGTGGATACAATAAACACATACAAACCCAATTTGACTTAGATCTATGTGATAGTTTGGATCTTATGGCAATTTATGTCGATTTCGTAGGGGTCATTTGTATGGGGACTAGGTCTGAACATGGACCGATTCAATAGCCTTCATCCTATGACCGATAAAAGCTTATATACCAAATTTCATCAAAATATATTCATATTTACGACGTGGAGTTTGATTACAAGGTTTACATGGACACACAGACGGACGGACGGACGGACGGACATCGCTACTCAGAAAGTGATTCTGAGCCGATCGGTATAATAAAAGATGGGTCTAAGTCAAATATTTTTGATAGTTACAAACAGCAGCACAAAGTCATTATACCCAAACCACATAGTGGTATAGGGTATAAAAATAAAACAAGTAAGAAAATTATAGTCGGTCTAGACCGACTATACGATACCCTATACCATGCGTTTAGAAACCCTATCTCTTAGGCCCAACTAACTGCACATAGAAAATAAGCAAAAACCAAATTTGAGTGGGATTTTTATTAATTTTTTTGGCTGCAGATATGAAAAAGTTCATATCGGATGCTATATCTATATGGGGACTAGGTCCAAAAATGGACCAATCCTGATCATGTTTGGTAAAGTCTCTTGTATTTTGCAAAAATATATACAAACAAAATTTGAGAAGAATCAGTGCATTATTTTTGTTTTTAATAGATTTAAGTGAAGATCGGGAAGCAGTCTATATGGGGCCAAAGGCATCATTTTTGGACTACTCATTAATGGATGTAATGAACGCATACAAACCCAATTTGAGTAAGATCTATATGACAATTTGGATCTTATGGCAATTTATGTCGATTTCATAGGGGTAATTTGTATGGGGGCTAGGTCTGAACATGGACCGATTCTCACCAATTTCAATACCGTTCATCCCATGGCCGATAAAAGCTTATATACCAAATTTCATCAAAATATATTCATATTTGCGACCTGCAGTTTGATTACAAGGTTTACGTGGACACACAGACGGACGGACGGACGGACGGACATTGTTAAATCAACTCAAAAAGTGATTCTGATTCGATCGGTATAATTAAAGATGGATCTAGGTCAAATATTTTTGGTTGTTACAAACAGCAGCACAAAGTCATTATACCCAAACCACATAGTGGTATAGGGTATAAAAAAGATGCTAAAAGCAACTTTTTATTAATAAAAGATGCTAAGTTAGCATCCAGCATCTTTTCATAAATTTTGGATGCTAAGTGGCAAAAATAGTTGCTAAATCTAGCAACTAAAATGCTAAAATGTCAACACTGTATATTATACATATTGAAAGAAAAATTACTCAATTTTATTTATTAAAAACAATTATTTTTTGATACTTTATACGACAATGTGGTCAGGGTATAATGAGTTAGTGCTGACGTTTGTTACTACTTTGAAACTTAGAAACACCTTCTCAATCGATTTAGCGATGTCCGTCCGCCCGTCTGTGTACACTAGGGTGGCCCTTCGTTATATGGAGGGGAAAAAAAGTGTTCAAACTGTCGGTCTCTACCCCTAGAAATATGCGAATAGCAAAAAAACTGAGAAATACAAAGTTTTGGGCCAATCAAAAACGTTTAGTCGTGGCGCAAAGCGATTGAAGATTTCAAGTGTGTTTATATGGGGAAAATATGACTTTTTTTCAGATTTTAAGAAAATTTCGTTCTATAGTTTAAATTTTCCGACAAGCTGTTATATAATTCCGGATCAGTATTAAATTATCCTTTCAAAAAGCTATAAACCTTCAAAATCGTATGAAACGTCGCCAAGAAATAGCAAATGCCCCAGACCACTTTTGTGCCAAAAAAAACTAGGTCATGAAATTTGATGGCATTTTTTTCAACTTTGAGAAATTGATTAAAGCCATCATTCTTTTTTGGTCTCTATACTTATAAGTACTCAGATATGAAGAATTATTTTATTACCACGTTGTTAACCTATTGCGCATTGAGACCGAAAATTGGAAATTTTTTTGATAAAATTTTTAAAACTCCTTTTTCAAGTTTGAAAAAATTTTCTTAAACAAAATTTAAAAAAATGAATCTATCACTTTAAGGTTTTATGAAGTACATGTTGCAGATTAACTGTGTGAATTTTTAAGTAAATCCCTCTGCCAGAATTTTCTTGGCAAGGATTTTATTTTCGCGGATTTCGAGAAAAATTGGATTTTTGTGAAATATTCTGTAAATGTACTCTTTCTAAATACTTTCTATCAAAAATTCATCACTTTTCTACTTTTAAATACTATATTTTATCTTAATAGCCTAGGGTTTCGGAAAAAAAAAATATGACTACATTAACCCTTTTGGAACTGGGGTCACATATGACCTCAAACTATTAAAAGACAATTTATGCAAAAAATTCAAATATTTTGTAAGTGCTGTCCAATTTTTAGATGCGACACTTAAAATATAATAACCAAATATGTAGAAGTTTCGTCTCATTATTTGCCAAGGCCTGCTTTGGATTTTAAGATATTTTAAAATAAAAAAAATTACCTAAAACGAGTTTTTCTATTAAACTCGTTGATACCACTATTTAGAATTTAAGAAAAATAATTCGGTTAATTTTTATTTATTTAACCATTCAGTGCTCCTAGGATCAAAAAAATAATCCATTGTGATATATCTTTGGTGCAATTATCTGCTTATTGCTCGCGAATATAAATTAAAACAACTTAAGTCATATGTCTAAAAAATATGACGTTTTTTGAAATTCACTTTGATTTAATTTTGTAATTTATTCCATTAAGAGTAGTATTAATTTAATATTATATAAGCTTTCATCGGCTATACGATGAAATTGGTGAAAGTCGGTGCATGTTCAGAATTAGTTTCCATAAAAATGTCCCCTATGAGATCGACTAAAGTTGCCATAAGATACAAATTATAGTATTAATCCTGTTCAAATTTGGTCTGTGTGTGTTTATTACATCCATTAATTAGTAGTCCAAAAAGAAAATCTGTAGGACTATTCATTGTCATAGCTTCCCGATCTTCACTTAAATCTAATAAAAAACAAAAGTATTGCACAGATTTTTCTCAAATTTGTTTTGATTATATTTTTGCAGATAATAAGTATCTACCAAATATGGTCAGGTTCGGTTAATATTTCGACCTAGTCCCCATATACATAAATAAGCATCCGATATGAATGTTTTCATATCTGCAGGAAAAAAATTAATAACACTGCAATTCAATTTGGTTTATGCTTATTTTCTATTTCCACTTAGTTGGACCTAAGATACATTCTCTAAACACATGATATAGGGTATCGTATACTCGGTCTAGACCGACTATAATTGCTTTTTTTTGTTTTAGTTATTGTTAAATAATTAAGCTTTATATATTTCTTCGAATTTTTAAAGAAAGTTATCTTACTTTTTTACACTTTTTGCTTAATGTAACTTTTTATAAACATCAAATTTAGTCCTAAACAAAAAAAATGTCACAAATGTTACGGAAGCACTGGTGATTCATTAGAATCTAATTTTTCAAGAACTTAAATTAAATTTGAAAGCAAAATCCGCGTAATTTTAAACATATAATAGCTAGGCAAAATCGAGCCTATGAAATTTTTTTAAAATTGTTCTCGATTCGAAGAACAAAATTATTGAATTATCTGAAAATTTTTAAAAATACTGTTGATACGAAATGTATGTACACATTAAATTATTCTCAAATATTTTTCTACCCTTTGAAAGTGACAAATTTTGTTTTCATTTGTTTCGCTCCTCGTAAAATAAGATATTGTAATGTAGGCCTAGACCGACTTTCTTACTTGGCTTAGGTCACATAAATCATAATATATATATTAGAGTGTCCCTTATTTTTCAATGTTGGAAATGTTGAAACGGTACCCGCTATTTTTTCCATTTGACTTGAATATAACTCATGTGTAATTTTGCGCCCCTACGACCATGTCTTCCCTAAGCGACGGGGCCTTAAAGAGTGAAATATGCGTTTTTCTATGTTAGAAATTTTTTGGACTTGAAAATTTTTGTATCGTTTATTTTTATGGTAAAAAAAGAAAATAAGAAATAAATTGCAATATTATTATCATTTAGCAGTTGCAGTATATTTTCTTTTTAAAGTAATTTTTGTACGATTTGAATATATTTTTCTGTGCTCTTGAACACATTGCAATATACATTGCTTTTGTTCTTCTCGCACTGTTAGAAGCCAATGGAATTGTTGCGTGAGGTTAACAGCTCTTTCAGCGCTATTATTAACTGATTTCAAGTGAATAACTTTTGATTTAGCGTCTAAAAGGGATGTACTGTCTTCCCAAGTTGATGGGTCTTCAATTCAATGTTTGAATTGAAACAGAGTCGTACAGATTTTTATAATTAGAAACTACTTACCAAATAATGAGCAAAAAATTTTCTCTTTCGGTGGAACATATCGCTTTGCATTTTCAAATTTGCGTTCTTTTGTTAAACTAGCCAAAATATTCTTTTTTGTCTCAATATCAACCATATTATCAAAATGAGATAAAATGACGACTTCTTAAGTTAAATAATAATATTTTCTTCAGTTAATAATATATTTTTAAAACAGCTTCTGCAATTAAATGGTCCCCACATTCAGGTAGGGAGCCTTTACGGCCAATTTGCATTGTCTCCGTGGTTTAACGTAAGTTGTTGCAGTGAATAGAGTAACTTTATGCAAACCTTCGTTCTCTTTTCTGGTTAAATTGAGTTGATCGCGAAATAACAACTTTTTTATCGCACAAATAGCTCTCGCCATCCATCGAGCTTGACGCATAGCCGCAGGAGGCCTTATTTTAAATTTGTTGTTATCATTTCCTTTCAAAAATAATATCGATAGGTCGATCAATTAACGGTAAGCACCTCTGACAGTTTTTCGAGTTCAGAAAATAAAAGTTAATCAATTTGTCAATCTGCGATGATTGAAAATGCTGGCTTGCAATGGAAGTAGCATATTGAATATTGTTATAGTTATTATTTTTCCACTTATTTTTCAACATTTTAAAGAGTGGTACATCAGCGCTACCCGTACTTCAGGGATTTTAATTTCAAACACAGTTTTCAACACCAACACGTATACATGATGCCACCACCCAAATAAAAGTAGTTCCCTTTCTATAGCTTACTCCAGTAGCGCACATGCTCCATTAAAGCGACCCGTGTTGGAAGGTGTGGTGTCACAGCACATAATTTGAACTTTACCGGAAAGTTGCCAGCCATTTATTGCATTTAATACAGCTACAGCCAGCTCTTTTCTACTTGTGTGATCTAATTTAGGTACTGCAATTGAAAGTCGTTCTTCTTTAACATTTTGTGCATTTATTGCAGCCAACACGAACTTAAAATATAACTAAACTCGAACTTGTTTATTGTTCATGTTCTGTTTTTCGCAGTACACGACCCAGAACACGAACTTAAAATAAAGCTACACTCGAATCTGTGTGGTTTATGTGTGTTCGAATAAAAAATACGTGATATAAAAATGTTCGTGTAGATAACGAAATATTAAAACGAAACACAGTCATGATGTGTTCGGCACCGTACAAAATTTAGAAACACACATAATTGATATAAAAATAAAAATATGTGTTTGTTGGTCTGAGCTATGTTTGTTTACATATATGTACGAGTTTTTTGTTCAGTGTGTGTTTTTTTCTGAACTCTGGTTCTTATTCCTTGCATGGAAGATTTATTCATTATGTATTCGTCTACATTATGCCCAAGTGCTTCTAATGCGGCTACTAGAATATACACGGAGGCACGCATAATCAATTGGCATCTATCGAGGGCAGTCACAAGTTTCGGAGAAAGAAATTCTTTTTGCCCATTTTTCATAAAAGGCATTAAATTTTCCTCCAAAAACTGTGGACTGTGATCTTGAGGATTTTCAGCGGAATTGATGGATGATGAATCTGATAAGAAACTAGAATTTGGTGAAATGATTGTTGTTTTATTTTCTTTTAGCTGCCTATTTCTTTCTGCTAATAGATTTCGCCATAGATTGTAGTCCACTCCTATCAAAGATCTTGATCAACCAGGTTCTCGCTGCCGTTGCAAACAAATTTTGTCTTCATCGATTTTCATTATCTGTAAAGCATCAACGTGCACTATATCCAAGAGATGGTTCAAGGTATGGACAAATAAATTTTCTTTATCTTCTTTCTTTTCTTTATCTTTTGCCGAACTCTGTGTAATTTAACCAATTTTTCCACACTATTTCGTGATATTTTAGTGGAGATTATGGCTTTTTCCCCAGAAAATCATGCACTCCTTTATAGTTAAATTAGCACTTTCTTGCATGGTTAATTTCCCTTGGCGAATATTATAAAATAAAACTGCAAGAACTTGTCGGTTTGTAGGAAGATTCGTGCCCGTTTACGGTGGTTAACATTTCCAATTAAATAAAGCTTATATTTACTACAGCTACATATGTAAATCTTCCGACATAACTTCTTAAATCCTAAATCACAAATAGTCTAACAGCATTAACTTTTTTTACGCGATTAATACACAAATAAACTGTGATCAATTAATAAGAACCTTACTACTCCGAATACACTATTATTGTTTTCTCTCCGTTAATCTGTCGCGCTGATATTTATGTACCGTTAATTTTTATTATTATACCCTATACCACTATGTGGTTTGGGTATAATGACTTTGTAACAACCAAAAATATTTGACCTACACCCATCTTTAATTATACCGTCCATCCGTCCGTCCGTCCGTCCGTCCGTCAGTGTGTCCATGTAAAGCTTGTAATCAAACTGCAGGTCGCAAATATGAATATATTTTGATGAAATTTGGTATTTGATCTTCTATCGGCCATGGGATGAACGCTATTGAAATTGTGAGAATCGGTCCATGTTCAGACCCCTATGAAATCAACACATATTGCCATAAGATCCAAATTATCATACAAATCTTAGTCAAATTGGGTTTGTATGGACAACTCTTAGTCATAGGCCCCATATAGAGCTGATTCCCGATCTTCACTCAAATCTATCAAAAAACAAAAATTTTGCACTGATTCTTCTCAAATTTTGTTTGTATATATTTTTGCAAAATACAAGAGACTTTACCAAGCATGGTCAGGATCGGTCCATTTTTGGGCATAGTCCCCATATAGATATAGCATCCAATATGAATTTTTTCATATCTGCAGCCGAAAAAATTAATAAAAATCCCACTCAAATTTGGTTTATGCATATTTTCTATATCCAGTTAGTTGGGCCTGAGAGATAGAGTCTCTAAACGCATGGTATAGGGTATCGTATAGTCGGTCTAGACCGACTATAATTTTCTTGTTTGATTTATGCTATTTGCGTTTCGTTTCACTTTCTTATTTTTTGTTTAACAGTTTTTTTTCTAATTAAATGCAAACCAAAGAAAAACACAAATCTGTAAATTGCATGGTAGCTGTAGTTTTGATAACGTTTCGTTTTAATTAATCGTAATAATAATTTTGATTTTCTTTAGATCGAAAAGAAATTGGGCTCATTCTTTCTTATTCTTTTTATTATCATGAAAATAAACAAAACAAAAATTTTGAAGTCCACAAACAGTACGTTTGTGCAAAAACGCATATGTTGCCCTTTAAGGCTCCGTCGCTTAGGGAAGGCGTGGTCATAAGGGCGTAAAATTGCACATGAATTATATTCAGGTCCAATAGAAAAAAATTAGTGGGTACCCTTGAACTTTTATACAAAAAAAACACAATGTTAAGGAACGCTCTAATATATATATATATGTATATATATTTCTTTTTTTAATATTTCTTCAAGTTGGTTGGTTTGATTATTAGACAACTCTTCAAAATTCATAAATTAGAAGATTAGAATATGAATTACAAGATTATATGATATTCGATACTGTCAAGGTTTTTTAACCGTGCTAGTTTCAAACACTAGCATGTCAGGGGAAGTATATGACAATAGCTATAATTTATTTAGCATAACTGCAATTCCATTTTAATGCATCCACATGAAAATCTATGTCAGCAAATGAATCTGCTTAGTTCTTTGTATAAATTGAAAATTTTTTTATAAATGATTTCCCTTTTGGTTAAAAATTTAAAATTTTTAAGACTTTGGTAAAAATGTAACATTTGTTTAAACTTGGACCTCTGAGTTTTATGGATCCCGAAATATGGCGATTTGAAAAATTAAAGAAAATTTTAAAACGTAATGAAGTGCTGTGGCATAATTGGGTTTATTTTCAAAAGAGTTTAACATTATAGATCAATCGAAATGTTATTGACATAACCTTATTCAAAGGTCAAACGTCATTATTATATGATCTGTAGTTTTGAATGGAATATACGTTATTTTTTAATGAAATAAAATTTTTAAATCCCGTAGTTTTGATAGTTACAAACATCAGCACAAACTCATTATACCCCAGAGCATAGAGAGGTTAAACGAATTAAAACGTACATATTTGTTTCACGTTTTAAAATCGAATAAATACTTTAAATGTTTGCGTTTAATGTTGTAAATTTGTTAATGTCGATTAAATTATCTTTTGAAAAAAATAACTTAATTTGTTTACATTTGTTCAGATGTATTTTCGTATCTCTAAATAAACTAAAAACAATACTTAACTGCATTAGTTATAAGACAAATAAGATAATTAAATTGCATTTTATCACATGCGAAATGATTGGATAAACGATTTCAACAATGAGACTAAAAATGGCATTAAACACGCAGAATGAATTGCAATTATTATCGAAATGCAAACTCAATCATCGTACAGAAATTACATTTGCGAGTAGTTTAGATAAAATATAAAATAATATAAATGCGTGCATATAATATCACCTTGATTTCCTATATAGTTATAGGACAAATCATATATAAAGTT
Source organism: Cordilura impudica (assembly GCA_963682025.1). NCBI lineage: Eukaryota > Metazoa > Arthropoda > Insecta > Diptera > Scathophagidae > Cordilura > Cordilura impudica. Next base: position 189,776,278 of record OY821517.1, on the reverse strand, counting down.
GCTAAATGTGAAAAACATCTGTTTGTTGTTAACATATAAGATCTCGTTAACATATCAAATGATTGCAAGTACTTTTAAGGCAATTGACCACATAAAAACAAGCAAGAAAATTATAGTCGGTCTAGACCGATTATATGTTACCGTATACCATGCGTTTAGAGACCCTATCTCATAGGCCCAACTAACTGGACATAGAAAATAAGCATAAACCAAATTTGAGTGGGATTTTTATACCCTATACCACTATGTGGTTTAGGTATAATGACTTTGTGCTGCTGTTTGTAACAACCAAAAATATTTGACCTAGACCCATCTTTAATTATACCGATCGAATCAGAATCACTTTCTGTGTTGATTTAACAATGTCCGTCCGTCCGTCCGTCCGTCCGTCCGTCCGTCTGTGTGTCCATGTAAAGCTTGTAATCAAACTGCAGGTCGCAAATATGAATATATTTTGTTGAAATTTGGTAAATAAGCCTTTATAGGCCATAGGATGAACGCTGTTGAAATTGGTGAGAATTGGTCCATGTTCAGACCTAGTCCCCATACAAATGACCTATATGAAATCGACATAAATTTCCATAAGATCCAAATTGTCATATAGATCTTACTCAAATTGGGTTTTGTATGCGTTCATTACGTCCATTAATGAGTAGTCCAAAAATTATCCCTTTGGCCGCATATAGAGCTGCTTCCCGATCTTCACTTAAATCTATTAAAAAACAAAAATATTGCACTGATTCTTCTCAGATTTTGTTTGTATATATTTTTGCAAAATACAAGAGACTTTAGCAAACATAATCAGGATCGGTCCATTTTTGGCCTATAAAGGCTTATTTACCAAATTTCAACAAAATATATTCATATTTGCGACCTGTAGTTTGATTACAAGGTTTACATGGACACACAGACGGACGGACGGACGGACACACGGACGGACATCGTTAAATCGAATCAGTTAGTGATTCTGATTTGATCGGTATAATTAACGATGGGTCTAGGTCAAATATTTTTGGTAGTTACAAACAGCAGCACAAAGTCAATATACCCAAGCCACATTAGTGGTATAGGGTATAAAAATTGTTTACATTAAATTGACATTACATTTTAAATATCCCAGTAATATTTATACCCTATACCACTATGTGGTTTGGGTATAATGACTTTGAGCTGCTCACCGAATCAGAATCACTTTCTCTTTCCGTCCGTCCGTCTGTGTGTCCATGTAATCAAACTACAGGTCGCAAATATGAATATATTTTGTTGAAATTTGGTAAATAAGCTTTTATAGGCCATAGGATGAACGCTATTGAAATTGGTGAGAATTGGTCCATGTTCAGACCTAGTCCCCATACAAATGACCTATATGAAATCGACATAAATTTCCATAAGATCCAAATTATCAAATAGATCTCAGTCAAATTGGGTTTGTAAGTGTTTATTACATCCATTAATCAGTAGTCGAAAAATAATCCCTATACGACAATTCTTAGTCATAGGCCCCATATAGAGCTGATTCCCGATCTTCACTTAAATCTATCAAAAAACAAAAAAATATTGCACACATTTTTCTGAAATTTGGTTTGTTTATATTTTTTGAAAATATAAGTTTACCAAATATGGTCAGGATCGCACAGTGTGGCGAGTAGAACAAGCTAGCGGGACAAAATTATTTTATGACGGAATCAGCTTGGGAAGGTCCAGACGAGCAAAAAATTGTACGGAACGTGGGGGTTTAAAATGCACCCCTGAAGAAATACAGGCAAAATACCGCCTTTTTTAAAATTTTGTATGGGAACTATGCCTAATATTTAACCGATTTTATCGAAACTTGGTAAGAGTACTACGGACGATGAACAAGAAATCCTTGCTGAAAATCAACCCGATCGGACTATTTCTTCATGTAAATATACTAGACTCAAAGTTTTTAAATAAAAGACTTGCTTGTTTATTATTCTAATAGTAATCGGAAAGTAGATAAGAGTATTATTATATTCCATAAAGTTTTTTAAAGATTTTTTATTTTTTGTATTTTAATGACTACTAGTTTTATTCTGTAAATGAATCATCATCCACACTGGCAATTTCACTTTCGCTGTCACTTTTTTCTGCAAGATTTCTATCAATTTCCGGCGAATATTTGCTTGCTTGTATCTCAGGAGCAATCAGTAAATCTAAAACTTCCTTTGGCAGTTTCGAAATTTGTTTTTTGGGAGGTTTCCGTAGGCTATTAATAAATGGGTCGGAAGTTATTAAAAGCATGTTGAGTAAATCTGCGTTCGTAGCGATTCGACCACACCATCTCGTATTATGCTCCCGAAATCTTCGACAGTCTTTATTTCTGGCTTCTTGAGCCTCTTCAGAACGCTGACCAATTGGAATTAAACTATTTTTGATTACTTCTGCGCCATGTACCAAAATTTTATATAAGGTAGCTGGCATGTAATACAATGAATAATGCTTTAAATAAATTGTTCTTGTCTCATATGTCAATGTTCTGAATTTCTCTATATCTATTTTATGGCCAGACGACAATGCTCTAAGCAGGGTACTCAAATTTTGAATTAGAGGTATCTCGATGCCAGTTATTTGGCTGCTTAATTTTGTATTTAGAAAAAATATACGACAGTATTCCCGTCATTGGATCTGCCACTACCTCTGTTTGGGTGTGTCAACAATAAGACCCATTTTGCTTTTAAATTGTCTTTGTATTGCTTTCTTTCGTTCGTTCTTCATCTTTTACCATCCATTTTTGAGGGCTAAACGATAGCTTATATGAAGTAAACATTCAAAACAGCGGATCCAGGCGTGCAGAGTTGACAATCCGAAAGAATACCCATCAGTATTGGATTTAAAATGTTTAATTTCATTATTCATTTGCTTGGGTGTCGCACCGGAAATATAGCACCTTTGCGCGGAAAGAGTAGAAGTCAACGAATTGCAAACCTTTCCGTCTACCATTGTTAGGCAAAGCTCGTGGGAGATAACTATTTCTGAATTATTGAAAACGTGTATTGCTGGCAGCAGCTTACTGATTTCATCTTTAACTTTGTTTGTTTCAGAAACAGTAGTCTCTACATTCTCCTTTGTCAAAGTGAACTTCAAAGGTCTACAGTACATAGTTGAAGATGGGCTGGGATTTTGCCAAATTATTTCATTGCCGTTACGCAGTTGAATTGGGACAAACGAAAAAAGAAATAAATTTTCGTCCGTAGCTCCATGATCGGTGAATCTTTGTTTATACGCGCTATGTCCGGAGCTACCATCACAAGCCCATTTGCTTATTAAAGTTAATAGGAAACAAACTGGCTATAGTATCGCTTTGCGCCCTTACTAATCGAGCACCAGTTAGGTCTAAAATTGCTTGAAGGCTTATTTCGGCTCGCGTTTCAGTCAAAATCATATCCTTTTCAGGTGGATAACAATCCTTTTTGGCTTTGCTCAAGGAATAATACGATCGGTAAACATTGTGTTTCAAAGCCTAATTTTTGCTTCTGTTATAGGAATGGTAATTTAGCTTGGCCTCGACATAATATGCTAACGCTTCTTCGTTTGTTAATATACGGCTGGTAACTCCAGGCCATGATTTAATCTTTTCTATAACTTTTGCAGCAGTGTGACTTTCGGAAAGACCTTTAATAATATTAGCAACATTTCTTCGCCCTGAATGTCGAGTCGACATTTTAACTGCTGTCATCAGTTCTTCTGTGGAGCGCGATTCAACGAGGTCTTGAACGCATCTTCTTTTTGTTTTGACAGATGAACTTTCAAATGATTTTAAAGGCCTTCCAGCACTTACATTTGATTTAGACGAAGTTGATGGCATCGGAATGTGCTTGCAAACTTTAAACATTACGTTGTCTTCTTTGCTACTCTCGAAATGGTGATCTTTAAAGCGACTTTTTGACTTACCAAACTTTTCTGTCATTGTTGTCGTAAACGTTGCAATTTTTTTTTTCTATATTTCTAATTAACTCCTCAGTAGCATCGGTTAAGTTGAGCTTTGAACCAACAAGCTTAAACAAATTTTCATTTCTGGTTGCACTCGAATCGCACTTGAGACATTCTTCATATAGTTTCCATTTATTCATTGAGAACTCACTTTCTAAAAGGAAGAGTTTGAGCAATTTTAATCAGTTAATGATATATAAATATTTAAAAGTATAACAGCAGCTCTTCATTAAATGAGTTCTACATTATATTTTAAGGAATTTTTTTTTCATATTTTTGAAAAAAGACATATAATTATCCCTTATGCCTTTCACAAACACTACTTAGTACTATAGCTAACCTTCAATTCTGAAATCCATAGCAAAGGTTTTTGTAGTGCTCAAACCTTACGTTTGAAATTAAAATGCAATTTTTAAAATTAAACTTTTTAATTTCTACATAATTTATTGGTTCAACGATCAAGCTCATACAATAAGTTACCACTGACTATGCCACTACTTAGCTTATAGAAATTAAATATGCAAAATTTAACAACAATTGACAATGGTAATTGTTAAAGATGATGTAGAGCCTAACTATCAAAAAATGTAACAAAAAAAAATCCCTCATTTTTGTTGTTGCCATCGCTCCCATAAATTTAAAAGCATTTGCTAACGCATGAGGATGCGGGAGGTGTTGATACTAAGGCGATAGCGGGTTCTAGTTGTTTTATTCAGTGTTGCATAAGTTCAGTGTTCACATAAGTGAACTAAAGTACGACTTGTGCTCATTTGTGCCGTATTTCGAGCTCTGTTTTGGAAAGGGTATGAAATTAGCTTTCAAAATATGAAGAAATTTCATTGAAGACACGTGAAGGCGAAAGGTTTCCACTCTGCTGAAGTTTAAGAATTTTACAAAACTTAGTATTTTTTAAGCATATTTTGAACTTTGCGAGCAGACAAACAAGTTAAAGGTGCTACTTGCCTTTCTTCTTAATTTAAGTTAGTCTAACCCTAAACATCAAAATCCACGAAAAAAGTTTTTGTGAAATGCTGACTATATAAAGAAATTCTTTGCGGCTTTATATGCATTTAAAAAGACCCATGCAGCAGCGTTTTTGGCAGAAAACAGTTCAATGACTTTCAGCCACCAAAACTTAAAAAATTACAATATTTTACAAAAACACTTATGCATTCTGTTCTATTGGAAATGTTTCCCAACGGGTTATAGAGTTGATTTCATAAATCAGAAAATTTGATTTTGTCCCGCTAGCTTGTTCTACTCACCACACTGTGGATCGGTTCATTTTTCGACCTAGTCCCCATATAAATATAGCATCCGATATGAACTTTTTCATGTCTGCAGCCAAAGAAATTATTAACAATTACACTAAAATTTGGTTTATGCTTATTTTCTATATCCACTTAGTTGGACCGAAGAGATATGGTCTCTAAACCATGGTATAGGGTATCGTATAGTCGGTCTAGTCCGACTATAATTTTCTTACTTGTTGTTTTAAAGCTATTAACAACCAGTTATTCTAATCTTGAACACGTTCTTTGTTTAAATAGGCTGCTTTAAACTAGACTCAAATATTCAATATGACGGAAATACTTTTGAGTCTAAAGAAAACAAAAAAAATTTAATACCTTCAAAAACTTCTTATGTCAGCGGATTCAATAGCAACTTTACTTTAACAGCGATCCTCCTACAGCGATAGGCTGGTAAATGATGTATATCATTATATCGCAGATATTGATTTAAGGTATGACCTCTCTTAAAAAAAAAGTTTTTTCGAATTTTTTTCATAAATGTCTTCTAAAATCTTTAAAAAATAATGCCCTAAAATGATTTTTTAAAATTCGAATTATTTTTGGAGTTACAGAGCTATATATGTATATACATATTTGTAGAAAATCCTTGTAATAAAACTTTAAATGGGTTTTTTTCAAAATCACTTTTTTCACACTGTATTGTCGTTTTTCTTGAAAACCAGAAGTCATATCGAAATTTGGCGGGCGGCGTTTTAAAGGTCATCATGTCAAGCAGGTCTTGAACTAGGATAATTGGGCTAACTTCACTACCAGGCAAAAACCCCCAAAAAACAGCTAATTTTTGCATTTTTTAAAAAAATTCGCCATTTTGTCAATTTTCGATATTTGGGAAATATCCTATGCCGTCCGCCGAATTTCGATACGACATCTGGTTCTCAAGAAAAGCGACACCCCGTTTGTCTTCTCATTTTTACGTACCCCTTTTCATCGCTCTGGGAGGGGAGGATAAAAAAACAATAGAAACATAAAGAACGGAAAAAGTTCGAAAATTACGTCTATTTTTACGTAAAAAAAGTTGATAAATTGAAAAACGACTGAGCTACGGCACTTTTAAAAAACGTTATTTTTGTGGGATTTAAAGCTAGGACATACCCTAAGCACTTCATGCGTATGGACTTTTGATGTATCTTTCATCAATGAATTTTCAGGTGTTGCAGTGTAGACATTAATTGATTTTATAATCAGACTAGCTGAGAAACATAAATTCTAAAAAATTAAAGTTATTAAAATAAACTATTTTAAACTTCATATTTTATGGAACAAAAACATAATTTTTTCAACGAATTTATTTTTAAATGAAAAGAAATGCAAATAATTAAATAAACAAACAATTGAATTTGACAAAAGGTCAAAAAATGTCTATGTACACAATATTTTTGGAGAATACTGCGCAACTGCCCTTGCGAGGTACACCCACAATCTACGGCTCTCGCTCTTTAAATTGTATCATACATTTGGCCATGAGTAAAGACCGATTTTGGCAAATCCAACCATTCCAATGTCTGACCACATGCTTTGAGATACACGCACCCTAAGGAATCAAATAAAATGGAATCTGAAAATCACAAACTTAAACAATAAATTTTCGACTACATTAGAAATGTTCAGACTAACGTCTGGTACTAAATATTTTCAGTTATAATATTAGGTTATAGTTTAAAAAATTATTTTTTGTTTTTGTATACATATACACAGAAAAATTTTGTACATATGAATAGCTTTCTTGGTTTCTGAATATACATATGTATTATAAACAAATTCATTATTCTACTATTCCATTCTATTTTGACGCGAATCGAACTGCTGTCACCAAAAACTTAAAACATTACAAATCTGATGTACCAACATTCAAAATAAAAGCATTTTCAATTATTTATTTTCAACCTATACCACAATGTGGTGGGGGTATAATGAGTTTGTGCTGGTGTTTGTAACTACTTAAAGTGTTTATATCAATCGACTCAGAATCACTTTCTGAGTCGATGTAAACCTTGTAATGTAAACCTTGTAATCTATTACAGGTCGCAATTATAAATATATTTCGATGAACTTTAGTATATTAACTTTTATCGACCATAGCAGGAACCCAATTGAAATTGGTGATAATAAGTAAATGTCCAAACCTAGTCCGCATAAAAATAACCCCTATCAGACCGACTAAAATAGTCGAAAGATACAGATTATCAGACATTTAGTGACAAAATGTTGTGTATATCTGTTTATTATAGCCACTAATCAGTAGTCCATATAAAGCTGATTCCTGATCTGCACACAAATCTATCAAAAACAAATATATTGCATACATTTTTTATAAATTTGGTTTATATGTATATGTTTTTGAGAGAAGTAAATGACTTTAATAAATATGGTTATGACCGGTCCATTTGGTGACCTAGTTCCCATAAAAAAATAACATCAGATATGAACTTTTTGCACCTGCACGCTTCAAATATCACTAAAAATTGTTTTAAAATAATAACAGTGTTTTAAATTAAAAAAGACGTTAATTGAAATAAAATAGAATTGATAAGATAAGAAAGAAAGAAATAAAATAAAATAAAGTTTAATTTCTTATTTTAATGTATGAACAATTTAGGAGCCCATATTCGTTTTCATAAAATAAACATGAACTTAATGAAAAAGTTTTGGGAAAAATATGTTTTTTTTTGTATATATACTAGGGTGGCCCTTAATAAAAAAAGTGTTCAAACTGTCTGTCTCACCCCCTAGAAATATGCGAATTATATTCCTTAAATACCAAATAGTGGTATCAACGAGTTTAATAGAAAAACTCGTTTTAGGTAATTTTTATTTTAAAATATCTTAAAATCCAAAGCTGGCCTTGGCAAATAATGGGTTAACGTTCTCGGATTTATCCCAAATTTTTGGAACGAAACTTCTACACATTTGGTTATTATATTTTAAGCGTCGCATCTACAAATTGGACAGCACTTACAAAATATTTGAATTTTTTGAATAAATTGTCTTTTATTAGTTTGGGGTCATATGTGACCCCAATTCCAAAAGGGTTAATGGAGTCATATTATTTTTTTCCGAAACCCTAGGCTATTAAGATAAAATATAACATTTAAAAGTAGAAAAATTATGAATTTTTGATACAAAGTATTTAGAAAGAGTACATTTACAGAATATTTCACAAAAATCCAATTTTTCTCGAAATCCGCAAAAATAAAATCCTTGTCAAAAAAATTCTGGCAGAGGGACTTACTTAAAAATTCACACAGTTAATCAGCAACATGTATTTCATAAAACCTTAAAGTGATAGATTCATTTTTTTAAATTTTGTTTAAGAAAATTTTTTCAACCTTGAAAAAGCGAGTTTTAAAAATGTTATTAAAAAATTTCCAATTTTCGGCCTCACTGCGCAATAGGTTAACAACGTGGTAATAAAACAATACTTCAATTCTGAATTCTTATAAGTATAGAGACCAAAAAAGAATGCTGGCTTTAATCAATTTCTCAAAGTTGGAAAAAATGCCATCAAATTTCATGACCTAGTTTTTTTTTTGGCACAAAAGTGGGCTGGGGCATTTGCTATTTCTTGGCGAGGTTTTATTCGATATTGAAGTTTTATAGCCTTTTGAAGGGATAAGTTAATACTAATTATATAACAGCTTGTCGGAAAAATTAAACTATAGAACGAAATTTTCGTAAAATCTGAAAAAAAGTCATATTTTCCCCATATAAACACACTTGAAATTTTCAATCGCTTTGTGCCACGACTAAACGTTTTTTGATTGGCCCAAAACTTTGTATTTCTCAGTTTTTTTTTTCTATTCGCATATTTCTAGGGGGTGAGACCGACAGTTTGAACACTTTTTTTTCCCCACCATATAATGAAGGGCCACCCTAAGTGGCCCAATTCAAGTGGTGCACAATTCAATATTTTCTGTTAATATATCGTTCCCAAAGTTCCAAGCTTTGCTATGTTAGGCCAATTTAAACAAACTGTCTTAGCATGTCATTGCAACTTACAGCTCTTAAACGCTGTTGTGAAAATATTGATTATCTCTGTATGAAAAGATTGATTATCTCTGAATCTTTTAAAATAAAGACTCTAAATCAAATACATATTGATTAAAAATTGCTAAAATTTAAAAAAATCTTTATTTTGAGCCATACAAATGAGTAGAATGCATCATTTATGACATATGTGTCGCACGTGTCACATCAGATGTGTTGACATTGTAGTACATATATGTAGCACAAACATGAATGTAAACAAAGCACACAATGCAGTGCTCGTAACTAAAAACTATTTTAAAAAAACAAACCTACTTATACACACACACACGTACACTTGCTATAGCGACCCATTAAAATGGACCAAATGAGTATCGAATGGCTATTAGTAGGTCAATCATATTTTATGTAAATGACTCAGTGTGTTTATTTGACTGAGCGGTTTAATGTTCTAGCATTGAAATGAAGTAGAGTTGGTTGATCGATATGTAGAGCAACAATATATATTTCACATATGTTTCACTAATATACGTTTGGAATTGTACTTCATGAATAATTTAAAGTTCAAATAGAGAGTAATGAATACCACCCAAAATTCATGCATTTTGCATATTAGATATAAAAGAGAGTATTTTTAAAGTATAGAGTGACTTTAGAAACTCACTCAAAACATCAATCTAGAATCTTCACATGTTAAGTTTATGTATAAGCACATACTTTGAATTAAATAAAAAAGTCTTGAATAATCATTAAATCAAACAAGAGGTCTTTTATTCAATAAGAAGCTCCCCACTACATCATCATCCATCCTTCAACATGTTCATTTTCTATGTTCATGTGTGTAAAATTACTATAAAAACTATGCGTAGATTTGATTTCAATTTATTCGACAATGTCATTGTCAAATATGTATAAGAAGCATTTAGGATGAATTGACACTTGTATGATGTGACACATGTTGCTTTGTTGTATAGTTCAACACTTGCAGGCATTTAGTATACACAAATAGCATTAACGCATTTTATCCGAACTGTTTTTGATGTGTAAACATCTATACGCGCAGGGGGGTAAATTTCTAATTCACAATACAATCACAAAAACAGCGTAATATGTGAGCGTACGATCTTACGCGTAACATGTAAGCATTAAGACAAATCGGTGTGACATGATTGTTTGGTGAAAAAATTATGATATGTAATATCCTTTTTGTCGCATTTTATTTATTACCAGATGTTTACATATCTCCCCTGTGATCGGACTCACATGATTTTTTTATTATATAACATTATTCAGACGTAAGATACATTCTGGTATGTTCTATTATTTTGGGATCATTATTTACAACTAAAAAGTTATATAATTAAAGAAAATAGATTTCGCACCCTAAGTTCATGGGCAAAAATGTCAATATTTTAGCTACATTAGAATCTCATCAGCGCGTTTCAAAATGTTCTGCAAAATATAAAACTCCCATACAAATTATAGGAAATTGCATGGAGAAATGTTACAAAAAATTAATTGGTGCCCACAGCTCGAAAACCAAAGTTCAAGTTTCGTTTGTATCCGCGTTGTTAAAATGTTTAAATTACTTAAAGTTTTCCAGTTTTCACATTTCTGTGACATCAGGCTTCAGAAAGTTAAAAAATGTTAAAAAAATAAAATTTCAGTGCAATAATAGAGGACGAGATGTCAACAATGTTAATAGTTTTTATGTAAACATTAAATATATTCCCAGATGATGACATTCGAAGAATGTCGAAATATTGGAAAATAAATTAAAATATTTTTATAATTAAAACGGACCTCGAGCTCGAGTATTTTTATTTATCAACATTTGAAAGGTCGAACAACTACAATCTTAAAATAATAAAATTTCACGCTAATTCAAAATTTTAAGGTAAAATAAATGCATGTACTCATAGTTCTTGGTATGTTTACATTCGTCTTTATAGGATGACGCTAAAGAGACCGTAATTGGTCCTATATTCCAGGGCATTCAAAAAAAGTGAAAGCCTATAATATTGTCATTCTTACCGTATGCTTCGTTATACTATCTCGAACTGTTACTAGGTTAAGTTGCCTCCTATCCAAATCTAAATGTCATACTGTTCGTCTGTAAATTATAACCTCATAATGAATTAGTCTGTAAACAAAAACTGAAAATTATCCAGCAGGACAACCAAGTATAAGGGATAGTGGAAACGAAAAATTGGTTGAGTAATATAAACCCATTTTTCCATCACTTAGAATTTGCCGAGAATTTTGAAATCATAAACTTTTGCTATAATTTGCTTAACTTTTTGTTCATAAATAATCTTAAATTTTTATATTTTTAGCTCTTTATCAACAATGAATTTGTTGATGCCAAATCAGGTAAAAAATTCACCACAATTAACCCAGCAACAGGCAAAGTGATTGTTGAAGTAGCCGAAGGTGATAAGGTAAAATTAATTATTTTTGTTTTGTACTAATATTAAGTAGTACACGGATATATCCGTCAATCATTTCTATTTTTATTATCTATAATTGATAGGCTGATGTGGATTTGGCTGTATTAGCTGCTAAAAAAGCGTTCCACAGAAATGCAGTATGGCGTAAAATGAGTCCACTGCAACGCACAGAATTAATGATCAAGTGGGGAATTTTGATATATTCTTATTTTTGTTGAAAATATTGTATGTCTCTTTTAATAGACTTTGTGATCTCATGGCTCGTGATAAGAATTTCTTGGCCAGTTTGGAAACTCAGGATAATGGCAAACCATTTTCTGAAGCTTTATTCGATATCGAAATCTCCATCATGACCTTGAAGTATTATGCTGGCTGGACTGACAAATTCTTTGGTGATACCATTCCTGCTGGTGGTTTTATATCAATGACACGAAAAGAACCTATTGGTGTAGTAGGACAAATTATTCCATGGAATTATCCTTTGCTAATGTTGGCCTGGAAATGGGGTCCGGCATTGGCTGTAGGTTGCACCATTGTCATGAAACCAGCTGAACAAACTCCTTTAACTGCTTTGCATATGGGTGCTCTTGCAAAAGAAGCTGGTTTTCCTGCTGGCGTCATTAATATTATTACTGGTTATGGACCCACCGCTGGTGCAGCCATATCCGAACATCCTGATGTGCGGAAAGTAGCATTTACTGGCTCTGTAGATATTGGTCGTGTTGTTATGGAAGCTGCTGCCAAAACTAATCTTAAACGGGTTTCTTTGGAGTTGGGTGGCAAAAGTCCCATTGTTGTATTCGATGATGCTAATCGTAAGTTTTTTACGTCGGTTTCACCGTTTCTTGCACCCAACTATGTATATGCAATTTTATTATAATTTTTCCCGTTTTAGTTGACTTAGCTGTGGATGTTTGCCACGAAGCTTTATTCTCTAATCATGGTCAAAGTTGTTGTGCTGGAAGCCGTACTTATGTCCATGAAAAAATCTATGATCAATTTGTTGTCAAGGCTGTGGCCAAAGCTAAGGCTCGCAAAGTGGGAAATCCTTTCGATGAGTCGGTCTTACAGGGTCCTCAAATCGATAATGAAATGATGACTAAGGTTTTAGGTTTCATTGAAAGTGGCAAAGAACAGGGCGCCAAGTTACAATGTGGTGGACATCGTGTAGGTGATGTGGGTTTCTTCATTGAACCTACTGTATTTTCTGATGTTACGGACACTATGAAGATAGCTCAAGAAGAAGTAAGTCAAACATAAATTATAATACAATAATGAAAATCTTGAAAGAGTCAAATCAGTTACTAAACAAAAATATATATTGAATATTGATTTTAGACCAAACTTATTTGTTTTATGTATTATAGAGTGTACGTAGGGCTTTTTTGGTCACTTTTATTAAATGTAAAATAAAAATTCTTTATTTCATTATTTCCCGACGTTTCGTTGAGTTTTTGTCAACATCTTCAGGGGCATTTTATTTTGAATCTAACACAAAGAAGAAAAAACAATCAATATAAAGACATAAAACATTAAAAATAATTTTCCTTTACATGAATTTTTAACTTATAACAATAAAAAATTATTGGTGTATTTTGACATCACAAATTGATTGATTTTAAAAACACAGTATATATAAATAAACAAATAAGTAAACTATTGAAAAACTAAAACATTTATATCACAGAATTTAACTTAGTATCACAGTGCAAACGAATATATGAAGTTTATGTTGTCTATGTCTTCCTTGTTGTTTATTGTCTTGTCTATTTTTTGCTGTATTCTCAGGCTTTCTATTGTATATCTTGTGTTGCTATTTTTTTCCTTGTCTAATATTACAACTTCGTTTAGATCAGCTGTATGATTTGATTCTCGTCTGATCACGCACATTTGTAGCCCGACTTCTCACACTACTAACTTATGTACTCGTACAAAGTTTCAGGACTCTTGCTATAATAGAGCTCCAGATATATGATGTTAAAAAATTTGTATACATGGGAGGTGCCACGCCCACTTCATATATTAAAAACAATATATCCTAATTTACTTTCCCGATACCAACTTACACACTGTGAAAATTTCAAGAAGAAAATTTCAATTTTATATATGGTACATATATATGTACATAGATTATATATTAATTTCTGACAAATTACCCCCCAAAGAATATATAAATTTCGTGTCGTATTTATTTAGCAAATGTAAACGAATTAATTATATCAGAAATAGTAAAAAAAAAACAATAAAGAGTGTTAAATTCGGCTGGGCCGAATCTTTGATAACATCCACCTGCATCTTAAACTCAATATTACAACCAATATTGGGTACGGCTACCACTTTCGAATACCAATTAAATTTAAAGTTAATTGCGTTTCTTGTTGGCCAGTTTCTATTATAATTTCATATTATAAAAAACAATGATCGTGTCTTCTATAGAAAGAATTAGTTAATATTTGAGAAATGGCATTATTTTTCTTTTACTAGACTAGAAAACCTCTAATGAAATTCATTGTTTATCGCAGCCAGCATTACAGTGCGTTCATAAATGATAGCACATTTGGTAATCTGTGAATCAATGTTATATAAAATTTTAACTATGCATGCTATAATTATTATTTCTTTGCTGGACTTACATTAATATGTTTTCTTTCCAAAAATAAACGTATATTATCCAAATTAATTAGAAATACCGTTATTAAAATCTCTTACATCCCAATACTTAGCATATTAAAGCGTTTAAATAGTATAGCACAAATTCAATAGTCTTTGTTTAACAAAAATAATTAATTAATTCCTTTATTTATTTAACAAAAATAATAAAAATAACATCATCTTAATAAATTATAACACCACCTTTTGCTTTAATGCAATCAAATATTCTATTTTTCATAGAATTTATTAATTTATTCAAAAGACCTTGATTAAGTGCTTCCCATTCACTGAAATTTTAAGTTTTTAGTTCATTTATATTCATGTATTGACGATTGATTGTCAGCATAAATTCGCCTGACGAGAAATCCCCAATGTTTTCTATGGTGTTCATATCAGGAGAGCAAGCAGCAATTCCAAAACATCGACATTATTCGAGCTTAAGCATTCTTTTGTGAATTTGCTGGCATGACAGGCTGCATTGTCTTGTTGAAAAATATATATTTTTATACCCTATACCACTATGTGGTTTGGGTATAATGACTTTGTGCTGCTGTTTGTAACAACCAAAAATATTTGACCTACACCCATCTTTAATTATACCGATCGAATCAGAATCACTATCTGATTCGATTTAACGATGTCCGTCCGTCCGTCCGTCCGTCTGTGTGTCCATGTAAAGCTTGTAATCAAACTGCAGGTCGCAAATATGAATATATTTTGACGAAATTTGGTATTTGATCTTTTATCGGCCATGGGATGAACGCTATTGAAATTGGTGAGAATCGGTCCATGGTCAGACCTAGCCCCCATACAAATGACCCCTATGAAATCAACATATATTGCCATAAGATCCAAATTATCATACAAATCTTAGTCAGATTGGGTTTGTATGTATATATTACATCCATTAATCAGTAGTCCAAAAATGATCGCTATTGGACAACTCTTAGTCATAGGCCCCATATAGAGCTGCATCCCGATCTTCACTTAAATCTATCAAAAAACAAAAATATTGCACTGATTCATCTCAAATTTTGTTTGTATATATATTTGCAAAATACAAGAGACGTTAGCAAACATGATCAGGATCGGTCCATTTTTGGGCCTAGTCCCCATATAGATATAGCATCTGAAATGAACTTTTTCATATCTGCAGCCGAAAAAATTAATAAAAATCCCAATCAAATTTGGTTTATGCTTATTTTCTATATCCAGTTTGTTGGGCCTGAGAGATAGGGTCTCTAAACGCATGGTATAGGGTATCGTATAGTCGGTCTAGACCGACTATAATTTTCCCACTTGTTTCTGTATTGGCATGCAGAAATGGCAACAAACTGCATTGAAGCAATTCGCAATATTTTTCGCTGTTCATTTTGGTGGGCGCGATTTGCAACTCCAGACAACAATCTTCAGTAAACGCACCCCAAATCATAACAGAACCGCCGCCAAAGTTTCTTCGAGAGAAACATTGGGGTTCTTTTCGTAAGTCACGCCAGTAACTAAAACTCTCATCAGGACCATACAAATAAATTTTTTTTTTCATCTGAAAAATTATCTTTTAAAAGAAAACAAATTAATGTATTATTTTCTAACATAATATTAAACAACTTACTTTTGACTAATTTGTACCCATATTATTATTGCAAAACTCCAAGCGTGCATTACTACCATTTTAATTTTTAATTTTTAATTTTAAATTTTTCATTTTTAATTTTTAATTTTGTATTATTAATTATTAATTTTTACTTTATAATTTTTAATTATAAATTTAAAATTTTTAATTTTTAAGTTTTAATTTTCAATTTTTAATTTTTAATTTTAAATTTTTAATTTTTAATTTTTAATTTTTAATTTTTAATTTTTAATTTTTAATTTTTAATTTTAAATTTTTTATTTTTAATTTTCAATTTTTAATTTTTAATTTTTAATAATCAATTTTTAATTTTTACTTTCTAATTTTTAATTTTTAAGCTTTAATTAATAATTTTTAATTTTTAAGCTTTAATTAATATTTTTTAATTTTTAATTTTCAATTTTTAATATTTAATTTTTAATTTCTAATTTTTAATTTTTAAGCTTTAATTAATAATTTTTAATTTTTAAGCTTTAATTAATAATTTTTAATTTTTAATTTTTAATTTTTAATTTTTAATTTTTAATTTTTAATTTTTAATTTTTAATTTTTAATTTTTAATTTTTAATTTTTAATTTTTAATTTTTAATTTTTAATTTTTAATTTTTAATTTTTAATTTTTAATTTTTAATTTTTAATTTTTAATTTTTAATTTTTAATTTTTAATTTTTAATTTTTAATTTTAATTTTTAAATTTTAATTTTTTAATTTTTAATTTTTAATTTTGTATTATTAATTATTAATTTTTACTTTATAATTTTTAATTATAAATTTTTAATTTTCAATTTTTAATTTTTAATATTTAATTTGTGGAGGGTATAAAAGAAGTATATTGGAACGAAACGTTAGGTTTAATTTTTGGTAATTTTTTATTTCAATTTCTGCAAGCAAAAAAAATCTTAAAATCTCTCCACATTTATAAAAGTTATAGGACACGAAATTTTATTACACGCTTACTTATAATATAAATTTAAAATTTATGTCGTTTCGGCTCTTAACTAAAAAGTGAATTTATTGGAAAGAGAATCTAATAGAATAGAAAACAAACAATTCAATAGAAATATTTAAGCATTAAAGTTTTTATACCTTTATGATTGGCATTCAGTTGGGAGTAGCCAGTATAATTCCTTAATCGAACTGACCGAACTGCTAACTACATCCTGTCTTAGAGCAAGTAGCTATCTACACTTAGAAGGCACTAAAATCGTGTATCATGCATGGTTATCTGTCTATCTGTTTGTGTGCCTAAGTTAACCTTGTAATCAATCTGCACGTGGCATAGGATGGTCAATATGGATATTATTGCAAATCAGTGTATGGTCAGACCTAATCACCATACAAATGACTTCTATGATATCGACTTAAATTGCCCCAAGATGCATACTATCATATTGATCATGGTCAAATTTTGTTTACTGCAAAAATAAACTTTGTGGGACTTTTTTAATCATAGTCCACATATAAAGCTGCTACCAGATTATTTATCTATTTCAAAACAAAAATATTTGAATAATTTTTCTAAAATGTGCTATATTTCTGTTTCTGAGAAAAGTTCATGACTTTACTTAGTATGGTCAAATTGATCCAGTTTTCGACTTAGTTCTCATATAAAAATTGCAGCCAATAATTACTTTTTCATATCTGCAGGCCATAAATTCATAAAATTGTC
Organism: Cordilura impudica; assembly: GCA_963682025.1. Taxonomy (NCBI): domain Eukaryota; kingdom Metazoa; phylum Arthropoda; class Insecta; order Diptera; family Scathophagidae; genus Cordilura; species Cordilura impudica. The sequence continues at coordinate 189,758,626 of OY821517.1, read as the reverse complement.
AATTAAATTTGATTTATGCTTATTTTCTATATGCAATTTGTAAGAATTTGCAAGTTCATATAAACAGCTGACTGTAAACACATTTGAAAGTGAAGAATAATTGAAACTCTAAATTAAAAAAATAAATATACCTTTTTAAATATTTTGTAGCATTCCACAAGTGTTGTGTTCGTTTAATTAATTATTTGCGATATTTAGAATTTTTATATAACGGCTGAAGTGTTTGTTCATTTTTTATTTTATTATCTTTTAAATTTATAATTAACTCCTTTCTATAATCTAATGCGTATATTATGTAATGAAATAAATTTTTCCCATGAAGATTTACATTATTTAATATATCAATTACTTAAATTTCTGTTAAACATATAATTCTGAAGAATTGGAATCGGATATGACGAAGAGCTGGGCATTTGGCTAAGAAATGAAGTAGGGTTTCTGGTACCTTAAGGTTGCATAATGAGCATATTTGGGATCTTTGTTGTTGAAATCTGGTTGCATTTAGTTCTATAATGTTATCAAAATATAGTTGTGCCTTTTCTTTAGGACTCCCAGTCTTTTCTTGTTAAATATTCTGCAATTTTGATTGTGTTACAGTCTCTGCATAGTTTGTCTATGTGCTTAAACCATAGTAATTGTTTTTGTATTAGTATTTTTGTTAATTGATTTGGAAGGCGGTTCCTTTTGTATGTAAAAAGTGTTTTAATAATATATCTCAGATGTAAATCTAAGGTGTATATGTGGCTATTTTCAATACCTGTTTCTAGCGTAAGCACGTACGTGGGTGTAAATGAAAGTACCTTCTTTAAAAAAAAACGCTTTAGTTTGTCAACATCTTCGAATAGTGTAAAATCCCATATTTGGGCACCATACGACTGGATTGCTCTACAAACAGACTGAAACAAATTCCATTTAGCTTTCAACGATATCTCCTTCTCCAGGAAGTTATTCCAAGTTGCATTTATGGTGTTTTTTTGATGAAACGTTTCTATTTTGTAGATGTTTTCGAAACGACATTTTTGATGTGAATGTTACTCCTAAGTAAGTATATTTTGATGTAACTTTTATTGGTTTACCGTCATTAAATTAACTTCAAAGATTCCATGTTTGGCAGTAATTTACAAGCTTCTCAATCATTTCTTGCATGGTTTTGATATCTTCTGCTAACATTACGATATCGTCAGCGTATAATAATATCCTTACATTTAGGCTATCTATATTTACTCCTCCGTTAATAAAATTGTGAAAGTCATTTAAGAAAAGGGCGAAAAGTTTAGGCGACAATAAACATCCTTGCTTTACCCCGGATACAGTATCAAATTCTTCAGATAGGTCATCTCCTGTCCAAACAGAGAACTTTGTTTGGTTGTATATGCTCTCTATCATATTGACCATTTTTGTGGATATTCATATATCGTGAAGTTTGAAAATAAGAGATTTTCTCGAGATTTTATAAAAGGCCACCTTGAAATCAACGAAAAAAAGCATATACTTCTCGATTCTCACTGAATTTTATATTTGTAATTGCAGCTAAATTGTAAATGTTGTCTGCTGTTGAGTACCCTACTCGAAATCCGGCTTAATATTCTGTTATGACATTATGTTTTTCTAGCCACATATGCATTCTATTATTCAGTGTCCCCATAAATATTTTTGCAATTGAATTCATAAATGATATTCCTCGATAATTACTGACTATGGTTTTATCACCTTTTTTAAATATTGGAAAAATTATAGTAATAATAAACTTTTCATCTAACTTCGCACTTTCGAATATTATGTATATTGTATGATTTGACCAGTTCTTCCATAAAAACATCGCTCGCATTCTTGAAGAATTCGTTGGGTATACGATCTTCATCTGGGGCCTTGTTATATTTTGCATTTGCTAAAACATTTCTTTATTCCGTTGTTGTCATTTTTTATTTCTGTTTAACGTTTTTTAACTCATTTGTTGCTCGATTTAAATTTCTTTCATTCACTGGGTTTCTAGTTTCTCTCCATATTTTGCGCAATCTTCTTTTGTTTCTTATGACTTCCGAGGATAGCACTTTATTCGTATAGCTGGTTTGTATTAAAGTAGGAGTAGACAAAAAGCTTCACGGATCAAATTTGTAAAACCTTCAACAACATCATCCAGTTCATAACTATCTTTCATACATCAGCAAATCCTGAGAAGTGGTGAACACCAAGCAAAAAAAATGTTATTTATTATGCACATGTCATACATCAAATTGAAGCACAAGATCTCTACTTCAATAATCTGACAAAATAATTTAATTATTTTAAGAAATGGTACTACTATAGCCATATCTGTGATGATTGTTCTCAACATTTTTAAATTATCATATTAGTTGAAATCTGGTTACATGTTTTTCTCCAAGCGATGCAATCCAAAATGGCTGACTTGATGGTCTAAGTTGGTAGAGACATCAGTGGTGTGTGTTTTTATCAAAGGAATTGCAAAGCCTCATGTTTCCAGGTAAATAATACTCTTTTTAAAAAACTAATTTACATGTCACAACCGTAACAAAAAGTACCATTTCAGTTAGAATAAAACGGTTTCTGTACTCATTATTGTTTTGTAACATGTGTAATATATCAAAAGTAACACTGACCATGTGTGCAAGCATAATATAAACAAAAATGCTATTTTGCCCAGTTATAACTATTTTTAATTAGTGTTACGGTTGTGACACACATGGTGTTACGGTTGTGACACAAAATGTTTCGGTTGTGACATGTTATTATACCCTATACCACTATGTGGTTTGGGTATAATGACTTTGTGCTGCTGTTTGTAACTACCAAAAATATTTGACCTAGACCCATCTTTTATTATACCGATCGACTCAGAATCACTTTCTGAGTCGATTTAGCGATGTCAGTCCGTCCGTCCGTCCGTCTGTGTGTCCATGTAAACCTTGTAATCAAACTACAGGTCGCAAATATGAATATATTTCGATGAAATTTGATATATAAGCTTTTACCGGCCGTAGAATGAAATTGGTGAAATTCGGTCCATGTTCAGACCTAGTCCCATACAAATGACCCCAATGAAATCTACATAAATTGCCATAAGATCCAAATTATCATATAGATCTCAGTCAAAATGGGTTTGTATGTGTTTATTATATCCATTAATCAGTAGTACAAAAATAATCGCTATAGGACAATTCTTAGTCATAGGCCCCATATAGAGCTGCTTCCCGATCTTCACTTAAATCTACTAAAAAACAAAAATATTGCACAGATTGTTCTCAAATTTGGTTTGTATATATTTTTTTGAAAATATAAGTGACTACCAAATATGGTCAGGATCGGGTTATTTTTTCGACCTAGTCCCCATATAAATATATCACCCGATATGAACTTTTTCATATCTGCAGCCAAAAAAAATTAAAAACAATTCCCCTCAAATTTGGTTTATGCTTATTTTCTATATCCAATTAGTTGGACCGAAGCGATAGGGTCTCTAAACCATGGTATAGGGTATCGTATAGTCGGTCTAGACCGACTATAATTTTCTTACTTATTTTTGTTGCTGTTATTTACATACTATAAATATAGGGTAAAAGATAGTTTCCATTATAAGGAACATATACACAATGTGCACAACACACGATGTATAAATAAAACTCATGCCGTATTATGTTTTTCCTTCTAATGATGTTTTTGACACTGATGTTGGAATAGAACAGATTAAATGTTATTTGCATATTCCTAAAGAAGTTCGGGTGAAATTGTATTCCAAAGATAACAAGTTTTTAAATTTAGTGTATTCATAATATTGTAATATCAGTATTGTAATAGCTATACAGTTACAACTAACTCCAAGGAACCGCTAAAATGTTTCATAATAACGAGATTTTCGTTGTAATGGAAATTGTTTGTAATAAAACTAATGCCAATTCATTTGTTTATTTTCTCGCTTGAAAGTTTCTCGCTTGTGGGTTACATAAACTCTAGGATAAATGCTGAATTTCTATTTATTTCTGTACTATGTCACAACCGTAACGCACCTGTCACAACCGTAACAACTCTTTAATATCCCTTATAGAGAGAAAAAAATTTGAATGCATTTTTTTCATTTCTGTATTTTTCTCAAGGGGCACAAAACGTGAAATGGGAAAAATATGTGTCACCAATTATGTCACAACTGTAACAACAGCAAACTCATTTTTTGCTATAAGTACAGTAGTAAATTGAATAAGTGATGGGTCCATAATTGTACCTTTAGGTGAATGCTAAACTCCAAAAATTTTTCATAATGTTTTCATAAGACAGAGTAGCTGCAATCACCCGGTAAATGTGTAATTTGTGTCACAACCGTAACCAGGATTTGCTGACATGTGTTAATGTTAATATTGGATTTCAGCCAGTATTTAAATGAATGCAAATCAGTTCTGTACGAGATTACTTTATACGTTTTGTCTATTGTTGAACAACAATAGAGTCATCAGAACTCAGTTCATCAGAACCCAAAATATCTAAAAGATGTCTTGAAATTCCCGAGTACACAACAAAATCGATTAAGTCTGATATCTTTCGAGGATCGCAATAAGTTGGTTTACATGTAGACAGAACTTGGTAATATTATTATTAACTATACTTTTTTAAAGTTCTCTGCCTTTGGGGTTAGCAAGTCTTGAACCCCACCAGTGGTGCTTTGCGTTGAAGTCACCACCAACGAAGAATGTGGATCCAAGTTTTGTAAAAAAGTTATCATAATCTTGACATTTTACTGTATGTTTTGGTGGAAAGTATATAGCATAAATTTAAATATCGTTATTTCCAGCTTTAATTTGAATACCAGCTGCTTGGAGATAAGATTTTTTGAAATTACCTAGTACGGCTTATTTAATAGAAGACTTTACTAAAATTACAGAACCACCATGGGCTTTTTCGTCTCGATGGTTACATGATATCATATTGTAATCTTTGATATTAAAATATGTCTTTTTTGTGAAATGTGTTTCGGATATTAAAAATATATCCATATGATGTAAATGAATAAAAGTTCAATTTCTCTTGTGTGATTTTGAAGTCCATTGGAATTCCATATTCCTATACATAGATTTATTTGCATAATTTTGATACTAAAATTGTTATCATGTTTAGCAGATTTGCCAACATAGCTTCTATTCTATCCATACCAATGGAATTATTGTTATTTGTATAATTGCTTTCATTTGGATTTCTTAATACATCAGAATATGATTGATTATGTTTAGGAAAATTGTTGTTTTGACAACGACAACAACATTAAAGTTCTCAGTTTGGCGATAATTATGGGGGTTATAATCTTGTTGTAGTCTTCTTTGGTGTAATTTTTTGTATATTATGCACCCTCTATAATTAGCTGTAATTAGCTGTATGGTGGCGTACTTATATGTTTTTTGCATTCTGCCTTTTACAAAAAGGTGACATCTATGGCATTGGCTTAAGTCGATATTTTTCCTAGGAGCTTCTACAGTAACTAAAGCGTAATTCTTATGCCTAACATTGAAAATGTCTTTGTTATTTGTATTGGCATCAACATCAACATAGAACATTGGTAGAGGTTCCTTAGTTATTTTACTTCTAACATTAGTAACATTACGTACTTGATGGCCTAACAAACTCAGTTCTGCTTTTATATCTGCAATCGGAGTGGAATGGTGAAGTTCCTTTATCACTGCCCTATAAAAACGTTCTTGCTTTAGCTGATATGTGTGAAACCCTATATTTCGAGCTTCTAAACATTTCACTAACTTTCTATACGATTCAACTCTTTTTACCATAAGCCTGACTTGATTGTTTCTTAATGATTTATAATTTAATTGCTCATTTGATATGACACTACTAATATTACTTATCATTTTAATAATATCTATAACATCAGGAATGTATATTGGTGGTGTCTTAGGAGTTGTTTTTCATCCTCATCATCTTCTTCATCGTTGTCATTATTATCATCATTGTCATTATTATCTTGAAGCATTGCAAATTTATTGCTGGTTGAAGGTATTTCATCATTAAAAATTGTTTTACGTTTGTTTTTGTATAACTTTGGAGACTCTTATTGGTGACGTTTTTTTACAGTTACGATTTTTTGTCAGTTCAACTCACTACCTGCGTCTTTATCATCGGTATCACTAGCCATAGTATTGTTGTTGAAATATAACAACAATTAGTACACAATAGTTAGTTTGTTTTTGCAAAAGCACTTGATTGTTTTTGGAGTTTAGAATATTGTGAATATTTCACTAATCAGTGGGGTAAATTTCTATTTCACAATACAAAACAGCAAAAACAGCGTAACATGTGAGTTTACATGTTACGCTGTGAGCCGTAAGACAAATCGGTGTGACTTATAATTGTATTGGTGAAAAAATTATGATATAAAATTGTTAGTCATTTATTGTTCGGTTTAAGATCATGTATATATTTTTCTAATGAAAGAAAGATAATAATTTTTGTAATGTAAGAGAAATATTAGAAAAAAATTGAAGACAGCGCTAGATGGAGTAGCTACTTTCGAACAAAGCGACTTGTTCATCGTCAGCATCCTTCTGCCTATTACTTCAACTCATGCTTAATCAACTATTTAACTCAACATTTGAAAGAAAAGAACATGAGAAATGTTTTTCTTTTTATATACGAGAGTGTGTATGAACAAGCTGAGCTTTTCTAATTTTTAGCTTTCTCTACATTAACATAGCCAGATCAATTACAAGTCTTGTAATATGAACAGCTCTTTGTTTTTGCCATTGTCCATTAGATGGAACTGTTATGGCATGTGAAATCTTAACAGATTACACAAATGCATTGTACCTCATGTGTTGTATGTTATTGTTATGTATTGTTGATCTGTATTGGAATAATTAGTCATTTATTGTTCGGTTTAAGATCATGTATATATTTTTCTAATGAAAGAAAGATAATAATTTTTGTAATGTAAGAGAAATATTAGAAAAAAATTGAAGACAGCGCTAGATGGAGTAGCTACTTTCGAACAAAGCGACTTGTTCATCGTCAGCATCCTTCTGCCTATTACTTCAACTCATAGTTGATTAGGCAGAAGGATGCTGACGATGAACAAGTCGCTTTGTTCGAAAGTAGCTACTCCATCTAGCGCTGTCTTCAATTTTTTTCTAATATTTCTCTTACATTACAAAAATTATTATCTTTCTTTCATTAGAAAAATATATACATGATCTTAAACCGAACAATAAATGACTAATTATTCCAATACAGATCAACAATACATAACAATAAGATATAAAATTGTTTCAGCTAATTCAAGAACCCTTTACTGTAAAATGTTAAAAATTTCACAATATAAACGTATAACATATATGTACATAATTCAACAACCCCACAAAATTGCTATAAGTGATACATAGATGACGCATTCTGCTTAATTTTAAAAAAGTGACATAAAAAATCTTTAATTATTAGATGTTTACACATCTCCCCTGTGATCGGACTCACATGATTTTTTTTTTCTTATATGTTTATTTTTTGGTTGTTAAGAAATTTACATCAGAGTAAAGAATATAAAACAACCGCTCACTGTGAAAGTTGATCAAACACTAAACTGGGTTATATAAAAAAATTTATTTTAAAAAGAGGTACTTTATTTAAAAAATTTAACTTTTTAATGAAAAACGTACTTTTTAAAGAAAAAGGGTTCCTTTTAAGAATAATTGTACCTTATCAAAAAAAATATTTTTAAAAAAGGGTAAATTTTTAAGAATATGTACTTTTTAAAAAGTTATTTTTTTTAAGGGTGCTTTAATTGAAATAATATGTTCAATACTGTCGAAACTAAAATTGGGTTAGACCGATTTGAATTTGTATGTGGCTACGTCTGAACATGTACCGGTTTCCTCTAATACCACAGTCCTTGAGTTATTTAATTTAAAATTTTATCCAAATAATAATAAATATAATTTTTTACACTTTGCTCACAGAATGGTATAATAGGGTACAAGTAAACATAGTGGAGTTTCAATCGATCGCATTTTAATTAATTTAAAATGAATGTTGAACTGTTGAAAAACAATTTAAAATTTCATAAAAATAACTGTCCAAAAACTAAAATTTACCTACACCGTTTTGAAATCATAACTTTCTCAATTTATTTAGTTAGTTGTGTTTCTCATTGAGAAAATAAATTATCCTCTCTTTTTGTTAACATCGTCAATGTTATAATGTTTGAAACATAAGATTTAAGATTTTGTTTTCTTTTGTGAAACTAATTACATTTAAAATTTTTAAAGATAAAAAAAAAATTATCCACAACTTTTCATTGTTTTAGATCTTTGGACCTGTTCAATCCATTTTCAAATTTACCACAATCGATGAAATGATAGATCGTGCCAATAATGTCAAGTATGGCTTGGCAGCTGGTGTTATCACTAACGACATCAATAAGGCCATGCATTTTGCCAACAATGTAGATGCTGGTTCGGTTTGGATCAATTGCTACGATGCTGTTTTGCCACAAACACCCTTTGGTGGTTATAAACACTCCGGTATGGGACGTGAATTGGGCAAAGATGGTTTGGAAAACTATCTGGAAACTAAAACTATAACCATGAAATTGGTTTGAGTCTTGGCCACTTAGCATATACTAGATGAGAAGTATAAATTGGAACTATAAACAACTGTACATCACAATCATTATGCACTGAAAGAAACTGCAAACTTCCTTATAAATTATATACTGCTATTTTTTATTTATTTGTTTTTCGGGGTAAAATTACACTTTTATTAGAAATATATAGGCAAAGTGGTTATAAATTTATGCACATATTAAAATAAACACATGTAAAAAAATATTATTTGAAATAAGTTAAAGTTAAAATAATACAAAAAAGAAACAATAAATTATATAATCATATTTTATCAACTAACAATAAGATTCTTTTTAATTTATTATACTCTTGTGTGTGTTGCAGGCACTTTTGTTCGTAGTTTTTTTTTTTTGGAATATCAAAATTTGTGGAATTAAAACTTAAGTTTATTTAAAACATTTGATCTAAAATATGTTTTTTTAAGGATTCTGTATACCTGAGATTTCATAGAAATATTACTTTACAAATCAAAAGTAAATTATTCAACAAAAATACAAATAAATGCTTTTACTTTAACCGTGCTTTTACTTTAGCTGCGGCCAGTGGGTCTAGTAGTGGTGTAGCAACTTCACTTATATGAGATTTTGCACTTTGAAAATCCTCTTCCGATCTAGGACGTTCGTGTATAACTCCAACCGATGAAGGTTTGAGATTTTTTGGTGAATTCAACAATACCTCTACAAAATCTTGTTCCTTATAAGTCCTCTCCCGCATCTCACGATTATAAGTTGTATCCACATCTACCAACTGGAAATCTATGGCCAATAAAAATCTCATTAACATTATGAGCAAAGCTAAAATCCATAAAATCATGGCCAAAATATAAGATGTTCGAAAAAGAAGTAAGTATGAATTGTGAGAAAGAGCTTGAGATCGTATTATTGGTCTTAACACGGACATGGCATCACCACAACTATAAATATATAATAATTAAAGAAAATTAAAATTTATGTACGTCGAATTAAATATATATGAAGTACCTAATGGCATCTGGGTTACTGAGATTTTCTCTTAAATCCTTACAAAATGTTTTAAGAAACCCATTGGCCAACACTAAATAACTTAAAGTAGCCACAGTCATAATGGTAAACATCATTATCGAGGGTATTACAATTCGCCATGGTTTTGGAAGTCCCCTGAAATTAAATATAAAAAAAAAATTACAAAATCTAAGTCTTTTAATTAAAACAAAGTTCAATGACGTTTTTTTCGAAATCAATGTGAATAATATTTTGAATCTTTTAAACATTTTATATGAAAAAAAAAAATGTTTAAATCAATTTTTTTCTAATATTTCTCTTACATTACAAAAATTATTATCTTTCTTTCATTAGAAAAATATATTCATGATCTTAAACCGAACAATAAATGACTAATTATTCCAATACAGATCAACAATACATAACAATAACATACAACACATGAGGTACAATGCATTTGTGTAATCTGTTAAGATTTCACATGCCATAACAGTTCCATCTAGAGGACAATGGCAACAACAAAGAGCTGTTCACATTACAAGACTTGTAATTGATCTGGCTATGTTAATGTAGAGAAAGCTAAAAATTAGAAAAGCTCAGCTTGTTCATACAAACTCTCGTATATAAAAAAGAAAAAAAAAAACATTTCTCATGTTTTTTTCTTTCAAAATGTTGAGTTAAATAGTTGATTAAGCATGAGTTGAAGTAATAGGCAGAAGGATGCTAACGATGAACAAGTCGCTTTGTTCGAAAGTAGCTACTCCATCTAGCGCTGTCTTCAATTTTTTTCTAATATTTCTCTTACATTACAAAAATTATTATCTTTCTTTCATTAGAAAAATATATTCATGATCTTAAACCGAACAATAAATGACTAATTATTCCAATACAGATCAACAATACATAACAATAACAAATTTAAAGGATTTTAAATTTTTTAATCTTCGTTTTTACCAATAATGTGCTGGGTCCACCCATTCACTCTGATGTGGTCAAATTAAACTATTAGTGAATGACTTTAGACGCGCATGACTATCAATAAGCTAGGAAACGATATTATATCGTTAACTATAAAATGTTTTTTTTTTTAATATATAACATCGTTTACGAAGCTTAGAATTATATCGATATGATATCATGGTTTTGAAAAAATAACGATAAATTTTCGTAAATAGAAAAATATCAAAGGTTTTATTTTAAAGCAGATATAAAAAATTTAACGTAAATTTAAACGTAAAATAAAATGTAAAAATTTTTAAATTAATTAGAACCATTTGCATTTTTTTAGTCTTTTAAATCGAAAAAAGTAATTAAAAGACAAATAACAGTAAGTATAATTAAAATTGTGTGTGTACAGTATGCGTAATTTAGAATATAACGTACAAAAAATTGGAAACCACCAATTTTTTTTTTGTTGTTGTGTATGGTAAATTATGTTAATACCATATAAAAGAAATATTAAAAAATTAATAATAATGATTAATACAAAAATAAATATATTTAATCAAAGCTGCGACACCAGTTAATTTAGGTACTTTTGAGCATTTCCTTATTTAAGATCTTCATTTTAAGACGTGTGTGAATTGATTGTACTAGTTTTGCAGTATTCAGGACTAATATTATGCCATCCTTGTTCTGTTCACCGGAACTTAGTCTTCATTTAAATTGGTCACTCGAACCTGATTTATGGGGAAGCGACCATTATCCTATAATTCTATCATTATTTTGTAATAGTCATATAAGAAATCAAGCATTCAAATCTCGATTCAAAATAGATAAGGCGAATTGGGAGTTATACAAAATAAAATGTTTAACCTATGAATCAGTTAGACAACCTAACACAAATATTAATAAAGAAGCCGCGAATTTGAAAAAAATCATTATTCAATCTGCTAATGAATCAATCCCTCAGACAAAACCACTCAGGGGACGCACACCAGTTCCATGGTGGAACCAACACCTTGAGGCTCTCAAATCTGAAAAGAATAGATTATGGTATATATTCAGAAGAAACATTAATGATGCAACCATGATTAAATATAAAAGAGCAAGCGCTCTCCTCAAAAAGGAAATCAAAATTGCTAAACGGAAATCGCTACATGACTTCACATCAGAAATTAATCCAAATTCATCTTCCAAAAAAATATGGAACAATATTAGAAGATTCTGCGGGTATAACATATCTCATAAAATACATTGTATTCAAAGTGAATTCACTCCTTTCAATAATTTAACCGAGCCAGTCGATATTGCAAATTTTGGACTGAAAATTCTTCAGACCATAAGTTTCCAACCAAATTCCGAGACAAAAAAGCCACATTTAGAGATCGCTTAACTAATATTATCCCAAATCACAAGGCAAAACTTATTGAAAACGATATAAATAATATTGAATTTTTATCCACTCTTAACAAGCTAAAGGGTAAGACACCGGGCTTAGATAGAGTATCCTATGATATGGTTAAAAACTCTCCAACATCCGTCAAAAATCGAATTCTGAATTTATTTAACAACATTCTGAAGACTCATATCCCCCAACAATATAAAACAAGTGTAATATTACCAATATTAAAGCAAAATAACGATAAGATCCATACGAAATCATATAGACAAATATCCTTAAATTCTTGTATCGCAAAAGTGTTAGATAGAATTATAGCCAATAGACTGTGGTGGTTTATCTCATCACAAAAATTACTTAACTACAATCAAATGGGTTTCAAAAAAGGAAAATCGACATCAGATGCCCTTCTGTACATTGAACATTTAGCTGCCAGTAGTTTAGCCACAAAAAATCACCTTACAATAGTTTCGCTGGATTTCGAAAAAGCATATGACAAAATAGGAATCCACACAGTGATTGATCAACTTATTGCATGGAAATTAGGACCTAATATAATAAACTATATAGTTAACTTTATGTCAAATAGAAAATTTTTAGTAAGCTTGGGAAAAAGTTACTCACGCACATACGATCTTCATAATGGAATACCACAAGGTTCTCCATTATCGGTTATTCTATTTTTGGTTGCTTATAACAGGTTAAGTGTTATCATGTCACTACATAAAAATATAAAATTTTGCGCCTATGCCGATGATTTTAATATATTAATAAAATCTGACAAAAATAAAAATCCAAATATTAATATTGATGGTATAATCAATTATATATTACAATGGTGCGAAGAATCAGGTGCGGTTCTATCAAAGACAAAATGTAAATTCATGCACATCTGTCGAAAACATAACTGCATCTGCAGTATTACTTCGACTAATATTCAAATTTTTCAAACAGATAAATTAAAAATACTCGGAATAACATTCAGTAAATCACTTAGATGGAACTTTCATATTGAATCAATGATAAGCGCTTTATCAAATCGTATAAATATCATTAAATGTCTGTCTCATCCTAAATTCAATTCCAATATTATTGCTATTATAAATGTAATCAAATCATTGATCATATCTAAAATAAGATATGGATTATTCCTGTATGGAAATTCCTCCAAGACATCTTTAAGAAAAGTTAAATCGGTAATTAATGCAGTAACTCGCTGCTCACTTGGTGCTTTACGAACAACACCAATTAATAACATAATATTTGAAACAAACAGTTTAGACCTGGACATATTATATGAAGCAGAAGTGAAAAAACAAATAAAATCAGTAATGTATTGTCAAGAAACTCCTTTACGGAAAATTGTTGGAAATTTTTCAAAATCAAAAAGAAACGAAAAAATTAAATCTTCTTTATTTAACATATTAAGAATTATACAAGAATTTGACCTCACCACCAAAATTTTAAAACTAACTCAATCAGCTAATCCACCATGGCAATTAAAATCGTCTTCTATAGATTCAACTCTTTCAAATTTTAAAAAGGAAAACACTCCATTGATTCAATACCGCATGCTATTCCATGAAATTAACAATAAATCCAATGATAGAACTTTTATATACACAGACGGTTCCAAAACGAAAGAGTATGTATCTTTTGCGGTTACCTTAGTTGACAAAATCATCAGCACCTCAATACTTCCAGAATTCAGTTCCGTTTTTTCTGCTGAAATAATAGCTATATACAATGCCATACAATATTGTCAGAAATCCGGTAAATTCGCAGTGTGCACTGATTCCCTTTCAGCAATTCAGGCTATAAATAATATCAGCAACAACAACTTTTATGTAACTAACATCAGAGACTCCCTAATAAAAAATTTTCCCAAAATCATTATAATATGGATACCAGGGCATTCTCTAATAGAAGGCAACGAATTCGCTGACTTTGCAGCCAAACAAGCATATAAATTTCCGTTGATCAAAACAATCAATAGAAACTTTTCAGATATAAGAAAAGCAGTAAACAGACAAAACGACAACTTGAATCTTGATATATGGAATAAGACTAACAACTGGTACAAGACCATCAACCCAATTAAAAGCAACCTTTATTCTTGGTTACCCCACATAAATGATATCAATCGAATAGATTTAATCAAATTCTTAAGATTAAGATTAGGACACACAAAACTAACACACAGTCACATTATAACAAAAGATAATGCACCTATTTGCAGTTGCGATAGCATTTCCCCTCTTAACATATCACACATTCTATCTGATTGCACATTATTCGATCTACAAAGGAACCAAATATTTTCAGGAGTTAATCCCATTACCCTATTATCCTCCCCGTCATGTCATTCCATAAAACTTATAACACTTTATTTAAAAAACATTAGATTATTTAATCATATTTAAACATTTTTCTTTTTTCACACTATTGTAATTAATTTTCTAATTTTGTACATCGTCTTAGCTTAAGGCCTAGTTGCTATAGCTTATATACATATGTATATGTATATATACATTTATTATATTCCATATTTAGTCTATACATTTATGTATTATCTAAATTTTAAATAAATAAATAAATAAATTATGCCATCCTTCAAGTAAAGCCTTTTTTAGATCTGCAATTTTGGAAATTATGTAATTTAATATCAGCGGTTTGAGGAGACGTATCCATAGCATGTGGACAATTGTACAAAAGCCTTTACCCATTGTAAGCAATGTGCTTGCGGTCGTTGTCTTGGTAAAAAAAATAATCGTCACCAAGATTAACTCTTTCCACCGATCCAGCAAAATTATTTAGATATACCCTTTGATTCAAAATTTTGTCAATAAACAAGTGAGAAAATTGTGATCGGTCTGGATCAACTATCAGATACCATATACCATGCGTTTAGAGACGGGGTCTTAGGTCCAACTAATTCGATATAAAAAAAAAGTAAGTGTTAAATTCGGCACTGCCGAATCTTTGATGCCCGCAGGTGGACTACGCCTAAAACTCAATATTACAACCAATGTTGGGTCCGGGTACCACTTTAAAACTGTTCCCGATACTAAAACTTAAAATTGGAATACGAAATAAATTTAAAGTTAATTGCATTTCTTGTTGGCCAGTTTCTTTTGTAATTTCTTGTTATAAAAAACAATGATCTTGTCTTCTATAAAAAGTATTAATTACACTGGTCTCAAATTAAAAAAAAAAAACAAATAAAAGTGTTAAATTCGGCTGTGCCGAAACTTTGATACCCTCCACCTCGGTTTGAGTATTGATAAATGTAAACAAAATATTGAAAAAAGTAAACAATTTGTTAAACTTAATACCAAATTATTTCAGAAAATTCTTTGGGTTGGTTTTCGTCTTTTCTATTATTTCGGATTTATTTCGGTGTTTGCTTTTTGGTCATCGTGGTTGCTGATCGCCATGCATTTAGGTTATATACCTATATGCATGCGTTTCCGGTTATATGACATAACTTCTCGTTTAATTTAGTTTTTGCTAATTAAATAGCTCGCCCTAACCTCCATTGCAAAGGTAATGGTTGTGTAGGGTGGCTATATGCACTAAATCGTGCTAATTGGAGATGGCTATATAGTTTCTTTTAACTGGGCAAATATATCTTCATTGCGGCCATATTGGTCGGATGAAGTAACAAAATAATAACCAAAAAAAAAAATTTTTTTTTATTAAAATATTGCCATATTTTAAAACATAGAGAATAAATTTATAATAATAAATAAACAAATTAGGGATGCCAAACGCAAAAAACCAAATGTCCCCAACATTTTAGAGAAAATAATTTGTTTTCTTTATTTTCTGAAAAACTTCAAATTTACATCCGAAAAAAATTGTGAAAATTTATATATAAAAAATAATATTATCATCAAATTGCGTTAAATATCATTTGAGATTTTATAAAATTCATTGAATTTAAATTAATGTTTTCTGTAGTCCGATTCTGTAAATTTCAACGATCCGACAATCGCAAAATATATCGACAGCTATTGTTGTTTGCACTAAGGATTAAGTGACTCACTAAGTACATACATCTTAACGACAGTCGACAAATCTATTTTTCTATTTATTTAAATTGTAAACAAGTGGCATCTCTGTCAAAATAAGCGAAAAACACAAAGAATAGAAAAAAACAAATTACTTCGTGTTTGACAGGATGATTTTATCTTTATGTTTAATATCTTTATTTTTTTTACTAATATTTCTGTGTATTTATTTGAAAATGAAATAATGAATTGAATATACTATTTAATTTTTTTTATTTATATAAAAAAGTTTTTTAATTAAAGCAAAATATTTTCACTATTTAAAAATTTAAGTTTTTATCGATTGAATAAACAACACAAAAATGGTTGTCGTTTAGATAACAACAACAGCTGACTTTAACAATAGCAAATATCGTTTAAAAATTTTACTGATAATTTTGCTATTTGTTACTGAATCGCGGTACTGAAAAGCTACTAATTTCTCCTGAATGGCAATATTTTTTTTAAATGTAAACATATTTGGTGTTTTTTTTTTTTGAATTTCAATTTGTGTTTAACGAATAAAATTTATATATTAAAGATGCAATTGATGTCTTCTAAATTTAAAATTATTATTTCCGACGTTTTGATATGATTTTCAGAAATTCAATTAATATTTTCTAATTTATAATTGGAAATTTTAATTCCAGTTTTTAGAATTGACATTTTCTTAAATTTGAATGGAAAATTTAAAAAGTGCAATTTTGTATTTATGTGAATAATAATGCTTTAGAAATTATAAACAATTTTTAAAAATTAGATGTAATCGCAATCAGATATTTTGTAGGTAAAGCAGAATAATAATTCTATATAACTATGTAGAACTGTTTTGAAAGCAAAAAACTCATTGATGAACTCGGTAACTCTTTTATAACGACAACAAAAAGTTAACATGCCAAACTTATGTTCATATTTGTAAAAGAATAATGAAAAAACGTATGAAATAAAAGACCAGCCCGTGTATACTCTTAACATTGTTCTGTATATCTAGTTGAAAATATTGACATTCATGTTAAAATAGAAATAACTATTGCAAAGCTAATTAGAACAAAAATTGTGGCGTCATCTACTGCGGCATAGTCACGCTGAGCAAAATGAAGTGACACTCTGTTAATGCAAAAGAAATGTATTTTCCCCACAACAAAATATTGCAAAATTTTATGTAAATAAAATAATATACCGATTTATTTCTAACATGGATATACATACATATATATAATATATGTATATTATTTGTATTATTTAATATGTGTATGTATGTATATGTAAATATTACACACAAAAAATACAATATCAAACGTTATTTTTGTGTTTTTCTCTTTAAGTAAATTAATACATAATTTTTTTTTTTTTTTTGCTAAATTTACATTGATTTTTTTATTAACAACTAGGTATTTTAACATTATTTGCTTTAGATGATGGTGAATTTTTACTCCCTTTATATTAACACGTAGTGTCTGCTTGTCGAAAAAATTTTGGATCAATTTTAACCCCTTTGCCGTGACCCAATCGATCTGACAGTTTGTAGGCAGGCTCGTGGCAATGGCAGAAATGGTCTAATAATTTTTTTTAGTTATGCCAAAACAATGGAAACTTTTAAATTTTTCTACCAGAGTTGATAAAAAAATGTACAAAGGGTTAGTTTTAATTATATTATTACCACAACGACTACAAAAACAACAAGTCCAGCTACGACAACAATACAACATTTAGAATAACAACAAGAACAATATAGAAACATCATATTTTTAATTTTTTACATTTTTCAGAGATTTCCCTGGACCTGTTCCACCGATTTTAATGATTTTTGAAACAGAAATCTTCCCATGAATTTGGTGAATCATTATCACTAAAAATGATCACCCTAGCTGTCCTATTGAGAGCGTGATCGTGACAAGAACAACATAGAAAACTATATTTTTTCAAGACTTTTTTTAGTTCTTCATTCAAATCTCGGGCCCTAATAGACCGATTTGGACGGTTTTAAACAGCAAACTTCTCAGGATGTTAATGAATCATTTTTTATCTCAACGAGCACCCTAGCTGCCCGATTGATGCCGTCATCGTGATTTCCACAGACGGACAGACGGACATCGCTATATCAACTCCGGTTGTTATAAGGATCACAAATATATATATTTTATGGGATCCAAAATTTTTTTTCAAATTATTACAAACGGAATGACAAACTTATATATACCCTCTGCACACTGGAGTGGTGGGTATAAAAATTCAATGCAGAAACGAAGCATGTTTTTTAACTAATCTAGGTGCGCTGAATTCGAATCTGGCATAAAAATTGGGTGATCACGTCTTGTTCATTTTTTATCGCATGCCGGCAATACTGTAAAACAGTCAATACTGACACTACAATTACACAATTATTAATTTGACAGAAGCCCACATTCATTCTAAATCTCCATAATAGTAGCGTTTAAGCATGTCAGCGAGATCGTGTGTTACTGATTAAAGCTATTTTTGCTTTGTGTGTGGTGAATATTTGGTTGAAAAAAAGGATATGCAATATCAGAATCATTAAAATATGCATATTTACATTATTTTAGTTTTGTTGTCAGAAACTTGGCCAAACCGTGGACAACGACAATGTTTTGCAATAGTTTCAGAACTGTTTTATAAAAGTGGTCAATCTTTAAATTCCAGTACTTTGAAGAGAGTCAAGTAACCACCAAATCGATTGTTATTTCTGTTTAACAAAATTTTCTGGATTCAATATGAAATATCGAAAAATATTACTTACGCGAATGTCCCATGGGCTTGCAAACCAGTTCAACGTCCACCAAATGATCCATTACCAGTCATTGTCAGTGTTACGAGCAGTGAGTTCGAAACATCTTTCACAAGCAGTGGTAGTTTGTATGAGGCTGATGATGAACGCCATTTAGTGACTCAAGCTAAGCTGAATGATCAAATTCTGGATTTACATTTAACGAAGCAAGACACAGAATTACTAGCTTCATGCATGCAGCAGTGGAAAAATCTTGCACTTGGGACAAAAGTAACAATCTATAGAGATAGAAGCTTGGAATTGGCTGCATATTTTGAAAAGAAACGCTCTATTCTATACTGTACTGATATTGATGGCCATATGACAAAACTGAATGGAGATTATTTATTGATGGCTCCAAGTACAGTTTAAATTAAAGGCTGTTCTTTTGCATAATGGGAATGAAAAACTATCCATACCAATTGCTCATGCCATTAATACAAAGGAAAATTATGAATCAATGACTGAAATTTTAACATTACTCAAATTCAACGATCATAAATGGAAGATCTGTGATGACCTTAAGGTGTGTAATTTAAATTCTTTGTATATATAGAATAGACCATTGTAAGTAACTGTAAATTAATCTGTTTCAGGTCATTGGCTTGTTGACTGGTATGCAAGAAGGTTTCACAAAATATTGTTGTTTTCTTTGTCTATGGGATAGTCGAGCTACATGTCATCATTACGTCAGAACAGAGTGGCCAAAAAGAACTGATTATTCACCAGGAAAACAAAACATTTCAAATAAACCATTAATTGATCCAAATGCCGTTCTTCTTCCGCCGCTGCACATAAAATTAGGCCTTTTTAAGAACTTTGTCAATGCTCTGGACAAAGATGGTGCAGCATTTAAATATATGTTAGTGGTTTTTCCTAAAATTTCGTACGCTAAAATCAAAGAAGGCATATTTTTTAACCCTCAGTTCAGAAAGCTATGGAATGATGACAATTTTTCACAATGTTTATTGGAGAAAGAATATGCAGACTGGAAATCTTTCAAGAAGATGCTCTTGGACAGTTTTCTTGGAAACAATAAGAGTAAAAACTACAGACAAATTAGGTGCAATAATGTCACTCAAAATGCATTTTCTTCATTCGCATTTAGGTTTTTTTTCCACAAAACGTAGGTGCGGTGAGCGACGAATAAGAAAGATATTATCAAGGATTTTGGGACAAAAGCATGCTGGGAGACTATTGCTGGACTGTAATACGTAAAACCGACCAACAAAATACAAACGACGTTCAAATAACGCCATTCAGATTTGAAAATTCATTGATTTTTAAATAAACTAATGATTTTTTATGTATTTTATGTATTTTTTTGTATCTCGAAAACCGTACGTGATGGAGAAAAACCCATAACAGATTCGAATTCAGCCCACCAAACTACCCTAGGAAAGATATTTGGTTGCTCCAGTCCAAAACCTTGTTGGCTAGTGTTATTATTTGAAAAATTGCAATTTTATTCTTTTGAGTACAAGTTTCCTAAGTACCAATGAAATTTATTATTTAACGCAGCAAGCATTATAATATCTCTATTGGAATCTTTTGAGACCTTAGAAGTCATACGATAATTTAAAAAAACTTAAATGATTTTTCGCTAAAAGTTTCCAGTTATTTAACAAGTAAAAGTGTTAAATTCAGCTGTGCCAAATCTCTGATACCCTCCATCTGTATTTTAAACTCAATATTACAACCAATATTTGGTACGGCTACCACTTTCAAACTGTTATCGGTACTGAAATTTTAATTTCGAATAGCAATTTAATTTAATGTTTATTGCTTTTCTTGTTGGCCAGTTTCCATTATTATTTTTTTTTATAAAAATAATGAATTAGTTACTGTTTTAACAATGGTATTATTTTTCTTTTACTAGAGTAGAAAACCACTAAGTACTTCATAGAACACCAATCAAATTCATTATTTAACGCAGCCGGCATTATAACACCCAAAGTTTGAGCCCTATAAGAGTGTTTGGGGATCTTAAAAGTTATACGATAATTAAAAAAAAAATTCAACTGGTTCTTTTCTAATAATTTCCAGATATTAATATTAAAAAATAACAATTTTTATAATATTTTTAGCTGAATTAACTAATAATATTTAATTTTTCATTTTTAAGTTTTAATTTTTCAATTTTCATTTTCCATTTTTCATTTTTAATTTTTCATTTTCCATTTTACATTTTTCATTTTTGGCTTTTCATTAGGGATTATATTTTCTCTTTCATATTGGCGAATTTTTTTATTATATCGTGATAACGATAAAAAAATATGTGGCAATACTACTAACATAGGTCATGGTAGTTGTGTTTGTTGGTATGATTGCATCATTTTTTGTGGCTTTTTTGAACTGTTATGTTCAACCACTAAAATAGTGCAACAAACACACTGGGTTTTATTATTTTTTAGAGGTGTCTACAGATTTTTGTTCATATCTAAGCACAACTATGTCTGATTTACCCAATTTTAAATACCAACCTAACATGAATAATGGCAAATGATATTATCGTAACTTTACACAGGCAGATAGTTTATTTTGTAAATGAGAGTGATTTCAACAGACAGATGGACAGACGGACATCGCTATATCGACTCGAGCTGTGATAAGGATCAAGAATATATATACTTTATGGGGTCGGAAATTAGTTTTTCGATACGTTACAAACGGAATGACAAACCTATATATACCCTCTGCCACTGAGGTGTGGATGTTATAAAAAAGCAAACTTTATATAATAAGATTGTTAAGAACAATTTTAGGTATTTTCGTGTTATTTTAATTGAAAGCAATTTTAAATGCAATCAGCATAAAGGCAAATACATATATGTATTTACATTTTTCTTTATATTAAGAGAGTAAGAGTATAACACATTAGGGTGACAGCGGTTTGTATGAAAAAAATGTTGAGGTGTGCGGGTCGGATTATTGTGACTCTGGATCCAAAACTTTAGTGTGCAAAATTTGACCCAAATCGGACAATGCTGTCTGGACGCACATTGAGTTCAAATTTCAAATATGCATTTATATGTAAAAATTACCAAAATAAAATCATTTTTCACAAAAATTTTTATATAATTAATTGCGTTTCAATTAAATTAATTAATAAACTATAATCTAGAGTAAATTTTCTTTCTAATAAAACAACAAAGTCTATTATCGGTTGAAAACCCGATCTCCTGATCCCAAAATGATCATATGTAAAGTATTTTGCATCTCGTCTATTGTTATGCCGTTCGAAATTAATGTCCAAACGGTACGTATTTATTCGCACTATTTCAAAATCTCCAATTTTACTTTTTCAAAAATTTGGTTAAAGAAATTTTCCGAAGTCAATGATTGGACTTTTAGGTCTTATTAACAAAATATATGTGATTAAAAATGCTAAATATTGTAGGTATCCTGTTCTTAATTTGGCGACGGTAGCTTTTTTATTGCAGCGGATTTGAAGAAAAATTTTATTTTTCATACTTTTTCAACTTTTAGGCTACATCTCTTTGGTGTTTTCATATTTCAAATGTCTTTTGTCAAACCATTATACTACTTGATATAATTTCTCAATCTTGTAAATTAAAGTTAAATTGAAATACTATAAACTGTCCCTCTTTAAGGTCAAAAGTCAAATATAAGGAGATTTACGTTTTTTTTTTTTTTTAACAAAATATCGAAATTATATATATTTGTGGAAAGATTTCGATAAAACTTGTTGATAATATTTTAATAACTCTAAAAAATAATATTCTGGTCTTATTTTTTGAAATTAACTGAAATTAAAATCTATAAATATTTTTTCATCAGGATTTTTTTTAAATAAAACAAATTTAATGTATTCATAAAATTCCTGAAATTTATTCGTTATTTTATCAAAATATGTAGATTAATTAGTTTTTATATTTAATAGAGTATATACAAATTTGTATATCGAGGAGGGCTTATATTCAAAAAGCGCTATCTGCATCAATAATTATTTTAAAGAGAGCGTGTAAAACCAATTTATTAATAAGATCTGAAAGTATTTGTCTATCGATTTGCTACAATATCTATTAAGACATAGATATTAATTAAAAAAATAATCTTTCGTAATCTTTTTATAGAGATTCTATAGTTTAAAAAATTTAAAAAAAAAAACGAGAACAAGTTTTGTCACAATCCATGCACAAACACATATTTTATATAGTAATTTTTACATCAAGAGTACCCCACGGATTAATTTCAGAAAATAAGACCAGAATATTATTTTTTAGAATTATTAAAATATTATCAACAAGTTTTATCGAAATCTTTCCACAAATATATATTATTTCGATATTTTGTTCAAAAAAAATGTAAATCTCCTTATATTTGACTTTTGACCTTAAAGAGGGACAGTTTATAGTGTATAATATTTTGACAAAAGATATTTGAAATATGAAAACACCAAAAAGATGTAGCCTAAAAGTTGAAAAAGTATGACAAATCACATTTTTCTTTAAATCCGCTTAAATAAAAACGCTGCCCTCGCCAAATTAAGAATAGGATACCTACAATATTTAGCATTTTTAATCACATATATTTTGCAAATAAAACCTTAAAGTCCAATCCTTTACTTCTGTAAATTTCTTGAACGAAATTTTTGAAAAAGTAAAATTGGAGATTTTGAAATAGTGCGAATAAATACGTACCGTTTTGAAATTAATTTAGAACGGCATAACAGTAGACGAGATGCAAAATACTTTACATAAGATCATTTTTGGATCAGGAGAACGCAAAAATGTTGTTGTTGTAAATTATTTCAATGTTTTTAAAAATATGAGCTCGATTTTCTTAATCAAGTGGTCTGCGACGCATTTATTGCCTGGGAACTTGATATAACTTGGCTGTTTCTCAACCGATAATAAATTTTTTTGTTTTATTAGAAAGATAATTTACCCTAGATTATAGTTTATTAATTAATTTAATTGAAACGCAATTATTAGTATCAACAAAATTTTTGTGAAAAATGTTTTTTTTTTTGATAATTTTTACATATAAATGCATATTTTAACTTTGAACTCAATGCGCGTCCAGAAATCATTGTCCGATTTGGCTCAAATTGTTCGCACTAAAGTTTTAGATCCAGTGTCACAATAATCCGACCCGCACGTCTTGAAATTCAAAAAAAAAAAAATGGCTGTCAACCTAATGTACATGTTCAGTTCTGTATAAAAATTTTTCACTATTTTTAGTTTTTTTTTTATAAAATTCTATTGGCGTATCAAAACATTTAAATATGTCATTCCTCGGCTATTGGGCTCCAACTTCAATACCGAGCTGCTCGAAATAATGACAAACAATATCCTGATTTTGTCCAGGTAAATGGTCTATTTTGTGAATGACCCTGATTTCAACACAGACGGAGAGTCGGACATCTCTATATCGACTCGAGTTGTTATAAGGATCAAGAATATATATATTTCTGGTGTCGCAAATAATTTTTTTTGATAGGTTACAACCTGAATGACAAACTGATTTAAGTATACTGTCTGCACAGTAGTGTGAAAGGTATAATAATACTGTTTATTATATTTCGGGTGCTATCAATTGCAAGATAAAATATAACAGTTGTCATAATCGTACGCTGTTAAAACAATTTTGTAAAAATCTTTAAAAACCTGATAACATTTCAAAAACAAACAAACAAGCAAACAAACAAGTTGCTGGTACGTACCAAGTCTTTTTGACACCCGATTGGAATATAAAACACATGGCAGTCCATACGATGGCAATAACTTCCGATAAAA
Source organism: Cordilura impudica (assembly GCA_963682025.1). NCBI lineage: Eukaryota > Metazoa > Arthropoda > Insecta > Diptera > Scathophagidae > Cordilura > Cordilura impudica. The sequence continues at coordinate 189,734,082 of OY821517.1, read as the reverse complement.
ATGGAAAACTATAAATAAATTTAACCGGCATATTTTGACGCCAACGAGTTTGATGAATATCAATCGTCACTATAGAAAACGCAAATAAATGAAAAAGTTTAATAAATGAAAGATAAATTTCTAATAAAATAATTCTACATACTGTGTGAAAGATATTTTCGATCTTCTTCTATATTAAATGGAATTTTTGGCACATTTGTGGCTGAAGTTATGTCGTCATCATCTTCATTGTCATCATCAATCGCAATGGTAGGAGCCACAGGTACTTTGGAATTAGTTATTTGAAAGACATGTGAGATTTTGCCAATTTTTGTTTTTTTTGTCGAAGCTAAAAATGAAGAAGAAACTGATATTGTTAATAGTTTACAAATGTAGTTCACACTTTCTACGAGTGTAGTAGAAATAATAGTAATAAGGCGCCTGCCTATAAGAGTTTCTTAACCATTTATCGAGTTCATAAATCATTCATGCAATTCTAAAGCCAATATATATCAAGTTTCTCAGTCAGGGATGAGTGTAACTACTTATGATATTGGTAATACATAATGGACTGATAGCAAAAACACTTGGGCTAAAATTTAGAATGTAGGCTCTCCTACCAGCTAAAGATCCGCTAAGAAGGAATCTTTTGACATCCGAACGTTAAGGGGGTGAAAATGGGGAGAAAGGATATCTTCTTAACAAATTTAAATTGTTTTGAACATTTGACCCGAAAAATAAACATCGGCCAAGAATTAAATTGTCTGAAATTCGATCGCTTAAGCGGTAAAAGTGTCAAAAAGGGAAAATAGTACCTTTTGGAATTGGAATTACAAACAAATAGGTTTAAGAATAGAAACTCCTTAAAAAGGGGGAAATTACACCATTCTTAAATTCTTAACAAATGAATATGGAAAAAGTATATTTTCTTAAAAAAATAATTTTCTTAAAAAAATACCATTTGTTTAAAAAGTACATTTTCTAAAATCTTTTCTTAACAAAGTACTTTTTCTAAAAAGGCTACCATTTCTGGAAAAACTATCTTTTCCAATTCTGAAAAAGTACTGCTTCTTAAAAAGTAATTTTTCTTAACAAAGTACTTTTTCTTAAAACAGTACCTTTTCTTATTAAAAAAAAAACTATATTTCTTAAAAAGTATATATTCTTCACAAGGTATACTCTTTGAAAAATGTATATTTATTTTTCCTTAAAAGAATACTTTTTCTAATTAAAAAAAAGAATTTTTTGCTTAAATAGTAGATTTTCTTAAAAAGTGTCTTTTCCCAAAAAGCACCATTTCTCAAAAAAATATATCTTTTATAAAGTACCTTTTCTTAAAAAGTACTTTTTTTTTGTTATAAAGTACCTTTTCCTAAAAAAATTTAATTTCCAAAAAGTAGCTTTTCTGAAAAAATGCTTTTTCTTAAAAGAGTACTTTTTTCTTATTTAAAAAAGTGTATTTTCTTAAAAGGGTATATTTTCTTAAAAAAAGTACCTTTTCTTAAAAAAGTACCTTTTCTTAAAAAAGTACCTTTTCTTAAAAAGTACCTCTTCTTAATAAAATATTTTTTCATAAAAATTTTAATTTCTAAACAAAGTATTTATTGAGGCCCCTTTTTGTATTCTAAAAAGATGTACAAACAAGCTAAGTTTAAGTTATATATCTGTGGTTACAATCGATAACCGCCTAAGTTGACTTAAGAACGATTTGAGTTATCTACTAAAAAATATTTATATTTCGTGTAAACCCCATTTCTCTAAAATGTTTTTAAAAAGATATTAATAAAAACATACTGACCTAAGTCGTAATGAAGCCTCGTAGATTTATATTAAAAGTTATTTTTCTCGAAAGCATGATTTTCGACTTATTGCTTATGACCACATATATATACATTTTTGTAGTTTAAGTTAATATAATGATGCTGCTTATGGGGACTAATGATTTATAGACATATTAAACCAAATTTTTTCCAAGATCTTAGGGTTATTTAAATCCAATTCCTATGGGATCTTTTAAGAAATTTTAATAGGGATTGTCATGAACCGATAAAAGATTATGATTTAAACAAAATATTGCTAACTCAAAACCTCTAAAATCGAATAGTTTAATTTTAACATTTCGAAAATCTGTTTTTCCTTAGAAAAGATTCATTTTTTAAACTCTTTCTATTAACTCATACTCTCTGTCTGTCTGTCTGCTATGGGTGGACCCCATTCCCCCTTATCCAATTGATCTGAAACTTGGCCCATATTCTTGTCGTGGCTACACATTAATTTTGGGGTAGTCACGCACAGTCACGCACAGTCACGCGTGGTCACGCCCGGAGTGATCTAAATGTCATTTCCCCTCAGCCGATCGATCTGAAACTTGGTCCATACACTTGCTGTGAAAAAAACATTAACTATGACTTAGTCACGCACAGTCACGGAGTGGTCTACCCTCATCCGACCGATCTTAAACTTGGTCGATATACTTGCTGTAAAGAAAGATCGATTTCGACATAGTCACGCGCAGTCACGCTTAGTCACGCACAGTCACTGAGTGATTTAAAACCCATTTTCCCTTATCCGATCGATCCAAAACTTCGTCGATAGACTTGCTGTGAAAAAAGATTAAAACCCCATAGACTTGTTGTGGCCAAAGATTAATTTTAAGATAGTCACACACAGTCACGGAGATATTGAAAACTCATACGCATAAGGAAAGAAAGATTTTTAATAAAAACTTTGTTTTTTATGGGTTAGATTATTTTTAATAAATTTCATAGTATGTATTTAAATAATTTTGTATAATTTATACATTTTTCATTATTAAAAAAATCAAACAAGAACCCACTCACTTTGTTCTTCATTCAGCTTTGGCATTACTAGGGCATCTGCTTTAATTTGATCGATGGGCCCTTCAAAGTAGGATTCATTGAAAATCTTATCTAAATCTTGTTGCCATATCTCTCTTTCGGTATTATCCATTTGTGCAAAATCCCTCTCACGAAAAACTAATTTGGCACCGATAAAACCATTATAAAAATCTCCAGAGAGTATATGAATCGATAGACTCCAAACAATGGAAGTGGCTGCCACCAGTAGCATAAGGCATAATATTATGTCTGAAAAAAATAAGAAAGGAAAACCGACTGTTATTATAAAAATAAAATATTTTTTTTTTTAAATATTATTAATAATTTTATTTATAAATTTAAACATTTCAATAAAAAGAAAAAACCAACGTCAATCACACATAAGTAATTTCGTACAATATTATCTTATATTTCATTCGCTCGTGCATCCATTTATATTTGAAATTGCAGTAAATATTTTATGAAATATCGTGAAATTTGCCTTATTTTCCCATTGAACAAGAGTGCGCGTACATGAGTACCCGAGACATTTAGACGTCTTTTAATATTTGTTTACTTAAGAAACCCCCATACAAACAAACAATTATATAAATATTTTAACAAGGTCTATTCATTCAGTCATAGAATTACTTTAATATAATAACACTGTGGAACAAATTCAGGTTAGCAAAAGTTAGGTCGATTTTGAGAGTGAGGGGTGAAAATAGAGGCTAAATTAGAAGACCCGTATCGCGGCGTTTGTTTATGTTAGTTGGAATTTTTTTTTAATCGACGCACAGTGGCGCCCGTGTGCGCCGACGAAGTTTTGAATAAACCCTTGTTATAGGAAACTTTTTAACGATTTCAAATATGCTACTCTTAATAATATCACATTTTTAGTTTAGAAGATATAACCGTTCAAAGTTGACCGACTTTCGGTTTTCAAAAAAACACACAATTTTTAGTCAATTTGTTGCGATTTCAGGTGTAATATCACGAAAAATAGGTAACGAATCGCCTTATTTTTTGTTTGTATTGATTGGTTGATTATTAAATGTATAATGATAAAAAAAAAATTAACTGTTTGCTTTGTGTTTCTCTTGGTAAATCACTATTTAAAAACTATCCGTTTTTTCACTATTTTTCAACTTTGACGGAAAATAAAAAAAATCTATATTTTTCTATATTTGCCATATTTGCAAAACATGTTCTTTGATTATTTCTTTACATAATTCAAAAGGTTTTATCTGCCCGTACGTGTCCGTTTGGCTTCTAGAGGTAAAAAAGGTTAAAAATACATGGTGCAGAAATTGTATGGCGTGCATCACTTACATGTTTTGACTGACAGTAGTTTGATCTAATAGTTTGAAAATTGCATTTTAAGTCGGTTGTCTACCTGTGATCCTCTGCCAAAGTCTACTCCCAATATTCTGTTACAGACACAGGATGTACAAAAAACTACTCATTGAAATTCGCAGGTACGCACCTCACTTAAAAATTACTTTGGAGTACAAATGGTCAAGAACAATATTGACTTATGGTCCCTCCAGGTAGGCACAAATCTTATTTAGACACGAGCATAATATCAAAATTGCATAATTCAGCCTAAATCCATATGTATGCAGGGAACAGGTAAATTTTTAGGCATGGTAGCATAAGCCTATATATTGCAAAATAAGCATAATGCCTGGATTAGTCTACGACTGAAAGTTGGCTCAACAAGTACTGAAACCATGGCGTAAAACAATTTAAGTACTGAAAACATGGCGTTGAACAATTTAAAATTATTTGAACTATTTAGAAAGTCAACCACACCAAAGTTTTTCACGGAAGCTGCTTAAGAAGAACTTGATAGCTTATACGGAAATATTGAGAGAAGCGAAATTATAAAAAATAATTTTTATCTGATATATGCAATTATTAAGGCAAAATGGGTGAAATCTAATCGAACCATTCAGAACTTCAACTCCAAATACGAGGACTGGCTTAATGAGGAAGACACCATCCTGGATATATTGGCAGTAGATAAACCCACCACATCAACCAGAGGAGCAAAAGGAAGGCCAAAAAAAAGTATTGAGGAGTGTTCAATTTTCACAAGAAAGAGGAAACTTGCCGATGCCACCAATGACTTGACCACGAAGCATTTATCGGACGCGCTGTCTATTAAATATACAAAGGATAGTGAAAGAGTTAGGTCGCAGATTACAAAATCTGTCGCCGATGCAAGCCCACTGCGACTAAAAAGGATTAAGGAAAGCATTCCCACGCCCACAAACGCACACATTAAAAAGTACCAGGATACAAGCATATTACGTTTTACCAGGATACAAGCATATTACGCAAGCCAAAATAAATTCACGACCACTGCATACGGAGTTTACGGAAGTCTCTGTGAAAGCCAATCTGCAGGATCTCATGGGCCATACAGCAAAACGGTTGTTGGAGAGTCTTCCTGAAAATGAGGTGAAAATTCTTCCTGAGAAACTGACATTGATCAGCAAATGGGGCTGCGGTGGATCATCCGGACAAAGCGTTTATAAGCAAAGGATATCTTCCGATGACGCTACAATATCGGACGGAAATATGTTTATGGCATCTGTTGTTCCTTTGCGGCTAAAATCTGATGTTTCCCTACACTGGAAAAATCCACGTCCGTCATCAGTGCATTATTGCCGACCAATAATGTTTCAGTTTGCAAGGGAATCGGCAGAACTCATAAGGATCACGGTGAAGGACATTGAAGAACAAATAAGCAAGATTAAAGCTGCAAATTGGAAAAGGAAAATATATTGAAGGCAATTACGAGTTCCACCTGACCATGGTTGACGGAAAAGTCGTAAACGAACTGACAGGAACAACGTCAACATTGTCATGCCCGATTTGCAAAAAGAGTCAGAAGAACTTTGGTAATTTAAACGATTCTACAAACGAGGAATGTCACCATTGCCCGCAAGGATAAGTTGTATGGAGTTCTTGCTAAAACTGGCGTATACCCTACCACAAGAGGAGGAAAACTTCGATGAAAATACATCAATAAAGGATAAGGAAAAGATCAGAAAGAAGCAAATACAGGATGCTTTTTTTAAACAAGTTGGACTAAAAGTAGACTGTCCCAAGCACGGATACGGTAACTCAAACGATGGAAACACTTCTAGGAGATTTTTTGAAAATGATGAGGCAGTAACTAGAATCACTGGAATTGACAATCAAATCGTGAAAAGATTGGGAACGATCTTGAATGTTTTAAACTGCAAAGAAAATGTCAATTCTACAAAATATGGAGAATATGCATCGAAAACTGCATCTCTTTTAGCAGAAATGTATCCACAGAAGAAGTTGACCCCGACCGTCTATAAAATATTGGCGCATGGCAAAGATATAATTGAGTACCAGTCTTTGCCAATTAGAGAGCTTTCTGAAGAAGCACAGGAGTCTCTTAACAAATTTTATAAAAAATATAGATTGCCGAACACATTCAAAGCATCAAGGGTAAGGCAAAATGAGGACCTCTTCAACATGTTGGCAGCATCTTCCGATCCACTTATTTCTTTCCTGCGGCATGTGAAGTCACGAATAGAGTTAGAAAATAATTATAGTTTAGAAATGATTAGTCTTTTAGATATACCTTCTCTTAAGAATTGTGACGAATATTTTACAGAAAATTGAAAAAATAAATTTAAAAAAGAAGTAATTTTTTTTAATTTGTTGGGTAATAATTTAAAACATAAAACCCTAAAGAAAAAAATAAAAACAATCTAAAAATGTAAAAATAATGTTTTTTAGTTACCATAAAATTGATTTTTCTACAAATTTTAATTTTGATAACCCATAAGTAGGCCCCTACAAAGCGTAGCACCCTTTCCGAACGCTCATTTCATAGGCTGAACAGTTATCTATCATGTGCAGTTTAAACTGTTCAATTATGTTATTCGGTTCAAAAGATATGATTTTTGCAACGAAAAAACTCAAATGGCGCCACTGTGCGACGTTCGAACTTTGCAGTCAAATGCCTATTTTCAGCATATTGTTTATATGATTTTTTGGCTATAACTCGTCGACTAATTGATATTGTTTCAATCTGTAAAAGCCAAATTATTGCTAGAGACCTGTGCAACAATTAAAATTTTTTGATTTAGAAAATTTTTGTGGTGGTTATGAAGCAAAATGTTGGAAAAATTATTTTTTTTTTTCATGCTTTTTGAAAATATTTTCCACAAAACTAAGTCTTTTTTGCTTTCTGTTTGATCTATAATATGCTTCTCAGGAAAAAAGTGAGGAAAGGTTGGTATGAACAATAATATCGAATATATTCAAAGCCAAAAATACGGCTTTTTCAGTGCAGCGAAATTGCGTTTAATTTGCTTGTTCCTTATCATTTTCCAACATATTTCCCTAACTTAAAAAAACACTCTACAAATTTTAACGTAATACTGAAAGTAATACTGAAAGTATTACAAAAAACATATATTTTTGTACAAAATATTAATTCAAATTTAAAAAGACATGTTAAATTTTAAAAATCAAGTTAAAATTTCTTTTAAAATGAGTGCCCATAACAACTCCCTACACATACAGAATTTTTTAAATTTAAGATTGAATATGTTTATATATGCTATAAACATTTTATTTTTTCCAATTTTAAATTAATTAAAGAATAATGATTACTGAAAGTATCATAATAATATGAACAGGTCGGGTTAAGTGACTGGTTGATTTGGCATGGAATAACTCAATTTTCACCAAAGTTTGTACAGCTCGGTAATGCTGGTTATAGAACTACAATATATTTGTATTCAATTTGATTTTATGCTGCTATTTTCTGTTAATTTCCTTTTTATTTATTGGCTTATGATATCATCATGCTTCCTACACCAAAACAATAAATAAAATTTACTATGTAGATATTAGTTTTTGGGTTAATAAAAACAAACAAAATAATAAAAAAACAAGTAAGAAAATTATAGTCGGTCTAGACCGACTATAAGATACCCTATACCATGCGTTTAGAGACCCTATCTCTCAGGCCCAACTAACTGGACATTGAAAATAAGCAAAAACCAAATTTGAGTGGGATTTTTACTAATTTTTTTGGCTGCAGATATGAAAAAGTTCATATCGGATGCTATATCTATAAAGGGACTAGGTCCAAAAATGGACCGATACTGATCATGTTTGGTAAAGTTTCTTGTATTTTGCAAAAATATGTAGAAACAAAATTTAAGAAGAATCAGTGCAATATTTTTGTCTTTTAATAGATTTAAGTGATGATCGGGAAGCAGCTCCATATGGGGTCAAAGGGATCATTTTTGGACTACTCATTAGTGGATGTAATGAACGCATACAAACCTAATTTGAGTAAGATCTATATGACAATTTGGATCTTATGGCAATTTATGTCGATTTCATATGGGTAATTTGTATGGGGGCTAGGTCTGAACATGGACCGATTCTGACCAATTTCAATAGCGTTCATCCCATGGCCGATAAAAGCTTACATACCAAATTTCATCAAAATATATTCATATTTGCGACCTGCACTTTGATTACAAGCTTTACATGGACACACAGACGGACGGACGGACGGACGGACGGACGGACGGACGGACGGACGGACGGACGGACGGACGGACGGACGGACATTGTTAAATCAACTCAGAAAGTGATTCTGATTCGATCGGTATAATTAAAGATGGGTCTAGGTCAAACATTTTTGGTTGTTACAAACAGCAGCACAAAGTCATTATACCCAAACCACATAGTGGTATAGGGTATAAAAAGTGCCAAAACAATCAATAGACATATGTACATACATACATACATTATCATATTTATGTATTTTTACATTTAACAAACATGTTTTGTTTACATTAAGTTTTTCATTAAAAATAATATTTCTGGACTAGAAAAGAAACACTGAAATTGCGCAAGAAATTAATGCAAATTTGAATTTATTAAAAAATAGAAGAATCGAATATTTATCTTTTTGTTTTTGTTGATCTTGCCATATTCAAGTTAATATACACAAAGTAATTACATTTTTATGACTGAATTTATGGGCACAATGAATACAATATATAGTAAATAGTACAGTGGGACAAGAGGAATATGTTTTGAAAATAATTTCTTGCTGTTGAATTGGAATATAATAAATCGAGTCCTTAGAATAAAAGGGTTCCAACTAACAGTTTGGCCAAATTGCCGTTCTCAGTTGAAAATGGTTACAACTACGTTGTATTACAATTTTCGTAATAAGCAGTTCCATATGGTATCTAAAATTGAAAATAGTAGCTAAAATTGGTTCTGACTCAAAGATTTGGTTAATCTGTTGATTTAAAAAGGTTCTATTTGCAAATTAGAATTTTGTTTTACTTTATTTTTTTAAAATGATACGATTTTTAATATATTAAATGAGTTCCATTTGTTCACATACACCCATTTTTTTATTCAACTTGCCAACCAAGGCTTTGACTTTTATGTTAAAGTTTAACTGTTCGATTTTACCACGCAGTTACCGATAACTTCCCTAAAAAACTCAGTTACAAATACATTATGTCTGCAAGTCCTTTAAGTGATATTGACCCTTTTGGGAGTGAAGACGTCTTGTTCATATTTCAAACCCAGTGAAGCAAGCGAAAGTGACGATGGATTTCAAACGGATGGGTATCTACCTAATAGCTAAGATAAATTTCTTATAAGGAAGTGTCCAGGTATCAATTGAACCAAAACCTAAAGTACAAGATGAGTTAACTTATGCTATTAGATCCTGTTGACGAACCAAAAAAGAGGACCCGAAAGAGACAGAAGCAGCCATAGAAATGGAAGATCAACGTATTAAAAGAAAAACATCAAATAATATCTGAAAAACGAGTTAAGTCTATCAAAGATTGTGTGCTTTCCGCAAATTTAGCTGCAGCTAAAATATTTCTGACTCGGAATGGCTACTCATTTGTACAAGTAACTACAAACTACACAAAATGAAAAAAAGATATTTATTCTCAACACAACTACTCGTTGTTCTACAGTCAGACCAAATAACAACTTCAAATATTTTCAATTCATACTACGTAAATCTCAATAATGAAAAATTACAAGTTTGCAAAAACTTTTATTTGGGTACTCCCAGTATATCCCAGAAACCAGTGTATAATGTTCACAATGGGAAAGATAGTGCTAATACCCCAAAAGCAGATGATAGCGGAAAAACTAGTAGCTGTAGAATTCCTGAAAATAAAGTAAATATTATTAAAGACCATATTAACCCAGGGTTGAATATCACTACTGTAGAAGTTCAACAAACCGGGAATACTTAGGATCTAATCTGGTAAATTTTCTATGCATAGATTCATTTTTAATACAGTGTTCAATTTATCGTACCATATGAGGAAATCTGATAGGTGTGATCTCTGCGAAGACTATGATATTGCAAGAAAAGAAAATAAAGCTTTTGCAGCTTAAAATTAAATATGAGAAATATGTGATTAAGAAGAAGGCTATGCGTGCAGAAAGGGGAAAAGACAGGATGCATTATGAAATTTCTGTTCTGTGCAATGACTTCCAAAATAACATAAGATTACCACGAGAAGATGACATAAGCTCGTTCTTTTACGAAAGGAAACTTAAATTTAAGTTTATAATCTAACTGCTCATCTCTCCATATGAAAAACCAAATATTGTGTAATATAGACAGAGTGCGCTTCAGGCCGTGAAGGCAATGAGTTGGCTAGTGCATTCAAAAAATATTAGGTAAAGTTGTTAAAGAATATCAGTTTAAAAAATTGATTACTTAGAGTAATTCCTGTATTCCACAGAACCGTGATTCATGTGTGTGAAATTACTATGAAATTTTCCACCCTACGACACACCAGAATCCAAAAGGTAGACAGTGCACGTAGTTCTATTGAAAAGGCTATGTCATCAACTCAGATTTTCTCACCTGCTGGACTAATAAGGCTATTGAAAGTGATAAATACCAAACACCCTTTTAGATTTATTGAACTGCTTCAAAACAATTTAAAAGTTCATCAATCCATCCATCACCCAGAAATTTTCTCTAATATTGACCTAACACCTAAGCCGTACAGAAAACTGCCAATCATTTCGAATTATAAAAAAGGATATTAAGTCTATGATAAAATTGATGACTATTCTTGATCTGCAAATTTATAAAACTATGTTTAATAAAAGATATAAACTTATAAAAACGCATTTTGAGTAAAACAAAGTCTTATTAATATTATACTAGCAGATTCCAGCGCTCGAAATTCGAATGCAATTTCTAGGCAGCTTTATTTTTCAACTTAGCCAATTCGCAAACCAACGCTTTTATGGTTTATTATTATTGTGAATGAAGATAACAAACTCAACAAACATATTAACAAATTTAATAAAACACTTTAAATGCATTTTACTCAAAATAAAGGAAACAATTTAATAATCTGTAAATCTACAAAACGGCGAAAAAGAAATACCTTTCAAATAATATACATACGTTGGGTAAAATCGGATAACACGGTAGAACAAAACATCGGTCACAAGAAATCGATATTAGGATTATATCATATAAAGTTTCTATGTATTTTTGGAACCTTTCGAAATTACTTTTTGTCTTAAATTTTTTCAAATTGGTAATAAAACGCATATTTTACATGAAATTTAAAATAAGACTAAAACCATATGTTGCTTAATATCTAAAAGAAAAAAATATTCAAAGTGCATAAAGAACAAAATCGTTGCGATTCAAAACTTTGATCACGTCTTTCTCAGATTTTGAAATGTTGAAAACTTAACAATTGTATAGTTATGATTTAATTTCAATCTAATAATTGATTATTCAAAGCAGGTATTATAAATGGCTTTTTGGATTTTATGCAGTGTTGCCATAATTTGAAATTGTAAAGATGCTAAATTGCAAAAAAAAAAGATGCTAAAACGTACTGGAGTCAAAAAAAAAGATGCTAAATTTTTTTTCAAATTTCATTACCTTTATATTGAAAAATTAAATACTTATTAATAAATTCTTTGGTTTTTAAATCGAAAAATTAATATAAAACATAAGTTTCGATTTATATTTTTTAAATTTTAATTAAAATTATTTTGGATTTCATCTGATTTTTTTTTTACATCAAATTGAGTTTTTTTAATTTTAATTTTTTTTTCAATGAAAAAATTTTATATGTTGTATTTTAGCACCCTTAACAACGTTTGTTCTACGACTTTTCACAATTTTGAGTTTTGGACATTTTAGGGGAGGTTTTGTGTGTTGGTTCTTTGAAGAACCACCAGGCACTCCTTTGACAAGTAAAATGCATATGGTTTATATATGAAATTTTTTTTATTTTCATTTAAATTATATATATTTCAGTTCATTTATTCAATGTTTTGTATGATATTCTAGAAAGCAGTTTTTTGTGGATTGGAAACATAATTCTACCTCACATTTAATGCAATACACTGTTGTTCTAGATGTGCAATTGGGCATTTTACAACGAGGTTTGCCTGTTGTTAGGTATTTCGGGAAGTGCCCAACATTATCAAACCGCACGTCACTAGGCGGCATTACTACCCGAACTCGTTTTGGCACATTTTCAGGGGGTCTCACATCCTCCAGTGCTTCTTGGACGTCCTTTCCTTATGGATTGTGTGCCAGATTTTACTAAAACTTTGCTGACGTCTACGATAAATTCGTGCAAAGTCAGCATTTTATCTGTACGAGGAGATGAAGAGAATTGGCGTTTAGATAAAATCCATGCATTTATCATGGCCATGTCCATCATATGGTATATAAGACGATTTGTCCATTTGCGTGACTTTATTCTTATGCGGCTTCTACCAAAGCACGAATCCATAAGATCAACACCTCCCATGTACTTGTTGTACTCGTGGATTATCGCAGGGCACTGAATATTTACGGTACACTTATTTTTTTTGTCAAATCTAAAGAAAATAAAAAAAATTATATTCAGTAAGTATTTGTTGAAAGTGTAAAATACCTGGCAATCGTAGGCACGTCATCAGTTTCGTTTGCATTTGTCGATTTCAATTGCTTGATGCCAAGCAAAGTCGATGCCATATTTACAACTTTGTTGTCCCTCCATGCTATAGTAGTTATATCTATACCATGAATACTGGTCATATATTCTTCGCAGTCTCCTCGATTGGGTAATTTTTCTGGCAATTTGCAGCCAGGAATTCGGTTACATCGAACTGTTCCAAGCCCATAGATTCCCTGGGTGCGTAAATAAGCCAATAAAGGAATAGTTGTGTAATAGTTATCGAAGAAAATTCTGTAGTTCTTGAAACGCGGAACTTTACGAGCAAGCCGCACCACAACATTTGCTGCTGCTCCCAAGTCTGGTTCATTGTCCAAAACATGGTCTTCATTGCCAGAATAAATTTCAAAATTATAGCAGAATCCCATATCGTCACACATCAAAAATAACTTATTGCCCCACGGGTGAGGCTTGTCTGGCAAGTATTGTTTCAAATAGTGCTTAATTTTTGTCGCACAAATTTGGTCATCCACACACAAACGACTGCTTTTTGGAACAGAGTCAAAGTTTCGATTTAGGGCATCAATAAGCGGAGGAATTTTATATAAACGATCAATGTTTGATGAATCAGTGTTTTGTGGACGCAATCCTCGTCGACGTGAAGGAGCTGGTTCTTGAGCTGACGGACGTGGCATCTTACTGTTGTCATTTAAATGCAAAAACTGGCGTACCTTGTCATATCGATTTCTCGTCATGTTATTCATAATAGCCGGTATGCCAAATTCACCCCAATACGTCCTGATACTTAGGTACTTGAAGACGGACATAAAATATGTAATGCCAAAAAAGCGTTTTATTTCGTCTGGCGTTGTATTTAGAGGTTTCGATGAATCCTTTTGAATTGCGTACAAATTGCTTTGGTCTACAATATTAGAAATTATATCGTCATTTACAAAGTAAGAAAAAAATTTGAAAGGTGTATCTAGTGCCATTATTTCTGTTGTCAATTCAGAATCGCTGCCAAACTGAACCCAACTTGCATGATTCTGCATATGTTTTTTCTTCTAGAAACATTTTTTAAACTCGGAAGAGTCCTTGTCAATTGTGATATCTTTGTAAAATGTTGCATATTGATGCCAGCGTGTGCTATCTCCAGTAACAACAATATCTTCATTTTGAACACTCTCATCAGCAGTTGGTTCCACACTCACAACTTGTTCAGCATCTAATTCGTTCACATTTTCGAACACATCATCCTCCAACTGATCAGTGATATTCGCATCATCATTTGTCACTATATTGAAATCGGGATCGTCTAGACTGTCGTCGTCAAAATCTGATATATCGCCAATTTCACTTGCTGACCATTCAAAATCATTGACGAATGCTTCAAACTCTTCAGCCGTGGTAAAATCTTTGTATTTACGTGGCATTTTTCTATGAAAAATTAAAAATTTACACTAAAATTAGAAAAAGACGCTAAAGCACTAACGAATTTCACTTCTCTAATGAGTGCCTACTGGTTCTTTGAAGGACCGAAGGACTTTTACACGAAAAACACAAACAAAAAAAATTTATATTGCTAAAAAGATACTTACATGGTTTGAATATAGTGCACAAATAATAAAAATGAATTTTATTTGGTTCTTTTGGAGCAAAAGTTTTGATTTCAATCAATTTGAAAAAGCACGATTTGTTCACTTTGAAGCTTTTGTGTGTTTTTCTGATAAACGTCAAAAATCAGGTGTTCAGCACCGAAAAGCATATGATTTTCTTTTCCGCTAGATGGCATACATTATAAAGAGAATATTTGCTGAATAAACATTGCGCAAAAAATGTAACAGTTTTGAAAAACAAGTCTCTAAAGTTGAGGTTCCTGAAGGGACCACCAGGCTATTAAGGGATAAATTAAATATTTTTAATTTTAGAGGGTTTTTTTTTTAATTTCAAATATAACAGAATTTAAATTATCAAAAGATACGATTATATTACAATAATTGGTTTATGGAATCTAATATTTCTGTGATGTCTTAATTTTCAAGTTCTTCTTGGCTCTGATATTTTTCTGACGATCGACTTTTATCAACGACATCGCTCGGTATATTGTAAGTGTAAGAGCACCGATTTTCAATTTCAAACCTTCATTTATATACGTTTTACAGAACATAACAACTCGGATTTTATTCTGTTCAAAGTTTGCTTTTAACTAAAGCCATTAAACTAAACAAACGTTCAACTTCGGCTTTTGAGAAAGACAAAACTAATAAAGACAATACAAATATTGGTAACTCTTTAAATTGATTTTCGCCAATAGAATTTTTGTTAACTTCAATCCATAAAGAGGTTGTATTCAGTGTTGTATCCCAATATATCTTCTAAATATATTGGTTATCGATTCTTTTACCCGGTTTAATGTGTTTTGTATTGAAAATTTTGGCATTTTTTAATATAATATTTTTTGGCAATCGACTTTTTAATTCATTAAAAACTGTTATTGCTGTTTACATTCTTCTATTTCAAAATGTTTTGTTATATTTGTTGAAAGAAACGAGCAGAGTGGTAAAAAGAGTAGTACACAAAATTCTCGTATATACACTTTGAGAAATTAAAACATATCAATACCATTAAAATTAAAATTATATATTCAAAAATAATGAAAAAAATAAAAAAAAGATGCTAAAAGCAACTTTTTATTAATAAAAGATGCTAAGTTAGCATCTAGCATCTTTTCATAAATTTTGGATGCTAAACGACAAAAACAGTTGCTAAATCTAGCAACTAAAATGCTAAAATGGCAACATTGATTTTATGCCTTAATTATTTGGCAACGAACAACAATTGGGGCATTAACAGAATGAACTAAAGAATAAATTACATAAGTGACATTAAAAGAACATTTTCGTTGAAATCGGATCATAAATAGATTAAAATAATAGATTAAAATTTTTCCGGTATGAAAAGGTATAATATTTGATTCTGACCCACTGTGTATGCTCTAACGTATGTAAAGAATGAACACGAAATTAATTGATTAACAATTGTACGAATTGTAATTCAAATTGGTACAGAAACGGAATAACTTTGGACTATATAAATAAAATGTGACGTCATATCAATTATCAGACGTGCCTGATAGTTTTAGTTAATATCAGCTTGACTTTCATCCAGATATCACTCCAAGAATGATTCAAAACGATTAAGTACGTTTTGTCGTGGTATGTAGAACTTTATGCATCATGAAAGTCTCAGATAAGCTAATTGTTGTTCCTCAGATGAGCTCAGATAAGCTCATCGATATATTATTATTAGTATTATAAGTAGATCATATACTTCAACATGATAATATGCACCACATATGTCCAAGGAATTTTTCATCTCGAAGAATACCTTTACTTGACCGGCCAGCAAGAAGTCCTAATTTTATTGTTTATCAAACAATTTGGATATTCGCACAAAAATGTGGATACTCGTACATTGCGATAATTTCTAAATATTACGACTTATTTTTGTATAATTGTAGTGAAAAAAAAATAAAAAAGAACTATATTATTCATTTAATTTTAATAGCATTTTTTGCGCGGAATCATAGCTTAAGATGTAAAATTATTGGTACATTGTATAAAGTAAACTACTGAAGAGGCAACATCAACATCAAGAGTTTCTTGATCGGGCCCCAGTCACTACCAACAATAAAAAACCATATGTTAATATTTTTTTTATTTGTATTAAACTTTACAACAAAAAAACCCAAATCTCAACTTCATGTTTTTTTTTTGGAGAAAATGAAAAATAGTAAACGGTGTTCGTCTATCATAGCTATGATTAAGAATTGTCCCACAGGGTTTTTTTTTTGAACTACCAATTAATGTGTATAATAAACACATACAAACCAAAGGTGACAGAGATCTATATGATAATTTGGATTTTATGGCAAATTAAGTCGATCTCATATGGACCATTTCTATGGTGACTAGGTCTGAAGATGCACCGATTTTCACCAATTTCAATAGCGACTGAACATTGTATACCAAATTTCATAAAAATATATTCATATTTGCGACCTGTAGTTTGATTACTAGGTTTACGTGGACACACAGACGGACGGACAAACGGACATCGCTAAAGCGACTAGAAAATGATGCTGATTTGATCGGTATAATAAAAAACGGGTCTAGGTTAAATATGTTTGGTAGTTACAAACATCAGCACAAACTCATACCCTGACCAGTAAACAGAGTTACGGAATTAGTAAGGCCGTCAGTTAATAAGTGATGAACGTAAATATATAAAGTACTCTTTTACGCCAATAACTGGTATCAAATGTAGACGAACTTGTTTAATGGATTACAAATACCTATGAGTTTTATAACACTGTGGAACATTTTCCGGGTCATTCGAGGTTTGGCGTTCTCAGACCAAAATAAAAATATCACTCATACGTACAAATCCCTTCTGTTCTACTAATAAATAATTTATCATACGTCGTGAATATGTTATGTTAAAAAAAAAATATTAAAAATATTATACATGACAATTTTTTGAAAATTTCATTCGATATAATTAATCCAACTTGATTTGCAGGAAGCCATATACTGAAGAATGAATTAAGAAATCATCAATGGTTCTTGAGTTATAGCTGACAAACTAAGAAGACAAACATCAAGATAAGGAAAATATAAAAGATCATAACCCTGTGGAGGTTTTACTATACTGTGTAATTATTTTTTATGAACAAAGTTTACATTATAAAATTTTGTTGGTTGCTTAATAAAAAACTATTTCTTGTTCATTCTTTACATACGAGTATTATAAACTAATTAAATTAAATTCTTTGTGTCTTTTCTTTAGCTTGGAATAAACAAAATTTTTATTTATGGATGATATTTTAAAAAATGATGTGTTTTTGTGTTTGGTTCAGCGGGGATATTTTTTAGAGATTGGAGAATATGTTTAAAAATAAATAAATTAGATGTAAATTACGGAATATAAAGAATTAATTTCATTAATATGCAAATTGTTATTTTAACAAATCTTTTGGAGGGTGTTTAAAGATTCGGTTTTTACTAATTTCGAAATTAGTCTCAAATTTCAATTTATTAACACATTGATTCATAATGTTCATCTATGTAATGGCGTTTCATCCGGTAATGGCGTTTCACCATTTAACTCGTAATGACATCGATAAAAAAACTCGCAGGTTAAGAGTTGTAAAACTTTAACTTAGCATAAATATCATTTATACTGGTGCTAAGGAACTCTTGTTTAAGATAGAGTAAAAAGGAATATGTTAATTTAAGAATAAGAAACTAAAAATAGTGAGAAATGTTTATACGAAATAGAACATGAGCATAGAGATATGTACGAGTTTCAACGATGCACACATGTCTGTTCGCTTGTTGTTTTTGTTTTTTTTTTTTTTTTTGTACCTGCGAATAAATGGTTTATCAATGAGAGCAAGAGAATAAGCAAGATGGTTATACTATTACTCTCTTTACACAAAGAAAAATGTGAATGTATGTATTTACATTCAATAATTAATTGCATTAAATAATGGCTTTCAATTAAAAAATCACGAAAATAACTAAAGTTTTTCTTAATAATCTCATTAATTTTAAACATCATTGTAAAATAATCTAGCTATTATAATTACAAAATGCCTTTTCAATGCTGCTAATAATATAATTCTAACGAAACTTGTAAAGCTGCGTTCACATTATGTGTTTTGCTTGTGTTTTTCTTATTTTTTAGCACGTGAAATTTGTACACATAGTGTGAACCTTTTCAAAAATTGTTTATGTATAATACATTCGGCAAGACATATGGAAATTTTTCAATTAGAGCAGGTTCTATTTTGGTATGACAATCATTTGAGAATACAACACTGCTTGTGGCTAAAGAAAAACAGTGTCAATTATAAAGATAAATATTGAAAGAAAAATAATTTGTTTAATATTAATTAACAATTAAAAAATATATAAAATATAAAACTTTATTTTTAACAATAAATTTTTGTAAATTCAGAAATTAAATCAGCTGTTGTTTACATTTAGAGGTTATGTCATACGGAAATACATATGTACGTTTGAACGCAAAAATTATCAATTGTATGTAAAACGCCAATTTTGACACACACACGGAATTACGAATGGATCGTAAAACTGAATTTATATATGGAAAATACACATAGTGTAAACACACCTTAACTTGTTATTTTGCCACAAAAAATTTTTAACTAACAATACAATCTGTAACTATATTCCATGAATGATTTCCCAGTTTTAAACATTTGACAGTTCAGTTGGAGAACGGAGAGCGAGCATACTTTGATGACCGCCAATTTCATCAAATCAATCAGAAACCCCTATGACGAATTTCTTTGAACTGCGTAGAGTTTACGATTTTTCCGAAAAAAAAGTAGTGGTGAAAAATGGCCCACTAGCCGAGATTAGGACGCTCTGTGCCGTATGTATAACATTCATGCTTCTAGCTCAGAGTGATATTGCCTTCGAATTCCGCTTCACTATAACAAGGGACCAACTTGTTTTGCTGATCTTAAAATAAGTAATGGTAATGAATGTGAGGCGTTCTACATAAGTAGTTTGTGAGTCGTTTGAATTAATTTTAAAAAAGCAGCCCAATGGAAAGAGCGCATACAAGATTGGGGTATTAAATCACGGTCTGCAGCATATCAGGAGCTGTGGAATTGACTTACTTCTTACTGGGGATAACATTATCTTCACCAAGAGGAATGAAACCAAAAAAAAACAAAATTAATCTAACTTCCATTATAAGAGTATATTTAAACACCGAAGCTGAAACTCATGCTTTTGAACTTCGTCACAGTGGAAATGGCCATGTTATAAGCAAATAAAATGGTTAGTTTTCTTTCCAGAAAGGATTTTGTATTTTGGTTTCATCTGAACAAGATATAAAAGTCAAAGTTTACATAGAAATAAACAAGAACTTGAAGATTGTGTTTGTGAAAGGGATTTATTTAATTTAAAATAGACATCTGCATATTTGAGACGACGTCCACTACATACCCAAACGAGTTTCCTAACTCTGTCGTATTGCTTAGAGTTTGATACAACAAACTAGAACTCAAAGTTGGAGTACCTGTTC
This sequence comes from Cordilura impudica, assembly GCA_963682025.1. NCBI lineage: Eukaryota > Metazoa > Arthropoda > Insecta > Diptera > Scathophagidae > Cordilura > Cordilura impudica. Next base: position 189,714,152 of record OY821517.1, on the reverse strand, counting down.
ATGCGGAATACGTGTAGTAATGCCCTAAAACTTTTGTAATTAAAAGCGATTAAGAATTTCACATAATGACAGTTAAACTGTCATTTACAATTACCATAAATGTCTGAAATATCTTATCGTTACATACTTTGTAATGTTTTTCTTTAAGACACCTGCCTAACGTCTTCCATTTGGCAGACAATCTGCAATACACATAATGTCTTCGAGCAACCCGTACAATGTCGGATATTAAAAGCTATTATTTAAATATATTCCAATCAAATGGCGAAGTTTTGGTGCACTCAACCGCGGATATTTCTTCGTCTTGTTGACAATGCAACATTCTTCTCGTAAATATGACCTTCATTGGTCATATTGATATGATTGTTAGTAAGGCAAGATCTACTCTTAGTTTCGTTAAAAGATGGGCTTAGTAATTTCCTGATCCATATGTATATACATATACATATATACAGCACTTCTAAGACCAATTTTTGAATATGCATCAATAATATGGAATCTATATTATCAGGTTCACGTCAATGCAATTGAGTCTGTGCAGAAAAAGTTTTTGCTATTCTGTCTACGTGGTTTAATAGACTAAAGCTTATCAGACTCCCAACTCTTGAGAATAGGGGGACCATGTTGGGTGTTGCCTTTATATTCAACCTTGAGAATGATGATGTTGGCTCGAAGTTTCTTGTATCCTATTTAAATTTAAACATACTCGTACCTTGTAGATTTACAAGACATTTTAATCCGCTTTATTTGGACTATTTTATGACTAATTGTGCTGATTCTTATCTTTTTCGCAGAATTTGTCATGATTGTAATTTGTTACACAATCTCGTTGATTTTAATTGTAATGTGTTGAAAGTAAAGTGCGATATAATTGAATACCTCAATTAATTATTTTTTGTTCTTTATGTTTAAACTTGTCTGTTACTTAATATCAGCTGATGACATAGTTCAGTAGCTGATTTACTACCACACAATTCGGAATCCGCTAGGGTCCGGTACGCGGTCTCCATCATAAGGGAACTTGCCCCCTTGGTCGGCAGGGGTGAGTAAGTAAATGGCGAGGTTCGGTCGTTTAAAAAATACAATTCTACAGACGTAACTTTTTATAACATTTTTGATTTGTCTACGTCATCTATTAAAAAGTACTGCGAATTCCCTTTAACTTTTTCTATTTCAAATAACTACTTCTGTAATAATTAATTTTCGCATCTATAATATTAATAGGCTAGGCGATTTCGTGTGACTGATGTTTTGTTCTACCGTTTTATTACGATTTTGACCAAACATATATTATTTAAAAGGTAATTCTTTTTAGCCGATTTGCAGATTTACAGATTTTTAATTTTTTTCTTTTATTTTGAGTAAATTGCATTTAAAGTTGCTACTAACACATACATAAAATTATACAATGCTATGTGTGTGTTTATTAAATTTGTTAATGTGTTTGTAATAAAAATGAATTTGTTTTTTGTGTTGATTTGTGAATTGCCTATAATTGATTAGCATACTTTTAGGGTCTTTATTTAATGAAAAAATAAAATTTCCTAGAACTTGCGCTCGAATTTCGAGGGCTGGAAGATTCCTGGTTTTAATTATTGTGTGATATTTCATTTCGTACAACGACTAAACGAAATACTTTTTAACGTTTCTACATATGCAAGGACTGCATAATAGTTAAAAAATAACAAAAGAAGTAAGAAAATTATAGTCTGTTGAGATTTTAGAAAAAGGGTTGGGTCCAAATTATAGGATATGGAAAATAAGTATAAACCAAATTTGAGTGGTATTGTTATGAATTTTTTGCCGCCAGGTATGAAAGAGTTCATATCGGATGCTAATTTCATATGGGGACCAGGTTGAAAAATTAACAGATCATAACCATATTTGATAGCCATTTATTTTTTGCATAATATATGCAAGCGAAATTTGAGAAATGACTAAGAATGGTTTGTTTTACTCCTGTTTTACTAATTAATGGGTGTAATAAGCACACAAACCAAATTTGACCAAGATCTATATGATAATTTGGAACTTAAGGCCATTTAGACTGATTATTTGTATGGGGACTTGGTCTGAACATGCACCGATGTTCACCAATTTCAATAGCGATCGTCCTATGGCTGACAGAAGCTTATATACCAAAATTTTATCAAAATATCTTCATATTTGCGACCTGTAGTTTGATTACAAGGTTTACTTGATCACACAGACGGATGGACAGACCGACATCGCTAAATCAACTCAGAATCTGTTAAGTCGATCGGTAAACAAAAGGCGGGTGGGTTTAAGTTAAATATTTTTGATAGTTAAATCAGCACAAACAAATTATACCCTGACCACAGAGTGGTATAGCGTATAAAAATTGAGTTTGAGTTTTCCAAAATCACCGTTACTTAAATGCCTTTTGGTTTTGTGATTCATTTTCATCTTGCGATTAATAACACTTTACAACAATTTTCGGATTGTGCAGTGTAATTTTTTCTATAAAAACCCATTATTGCCTTTATAAAAACACAGTACGAGCATTGCTGTACAGCGTAATTAAAATTTTTCGCTAAACACGCTATATTTTATTAATAAATAAATTCATGTTTCCAGTTTAAAAAAATAGGTTTTTGATTTACAATTCAATTGTTTTCTTTAATAACATAAAGGAACAAAATTGAACTTTTTTGGTGTTGACTGGAAATTTATCGCAATTTTTTACTAATTTGGGGTCGCTGATTTCAAATCTAATCTCCATTTTTAAGTTACAGGTACTAATAGTATCTTTGACTTTTTTAAAAAATCGTTCTTTTTCAAAACTTCAATGTAAGCACGCCTTATAGCTAATATTGTTGACGAGTTTTGCATTTTTCTTAACTTAATATGGTGAACAGTTTTCAAGTTATTCCAATACTAGATGTAACCCGGTGTGTTAGTATAGATTATTAGCATAGATTTTTTATTCGAATACTTGCTGATATACATACAATGTTTTTTGGTTTTTTCATTCGGTACAACAATTATCAGATTTTTCGGAGTTCCTACCCTGGAGCAAGGTACATGTAGCTGCCCATGAGAAGAAGATCGATTATCAAAATTAGATCTGGCAACACTCTACTCTTGGCCTTGAACTTAGAATATCATTTGGCAATTTTTCTTTTTAGCGATTTTTGATTTTGCCCATTTTTGTTTTTGAAGATTTTTTGGGCGATTTTTATTTTTCGCAATTTTCGGTTATGGCGAATTTTTGATTTTGGCGATATATTTTCCACGACAAATCACATTGATAATTAATGTACTTGTCAAAAGACTGTTGCTTTCGTAGTACTTCATATAATTTATATAGGAGGTGCCACGTCCACTAATCCCATCCCGCCGAATTTTTATTGGACTACTCACATTAATATCTGATGGACTCGTGCAAAATGTCAAGTTTTTCCCTTTTATAGAACACCAGTTATATGATATTAGATATTTACTTTGCATGGGCGGTGCTACGGCCACTGCTAGAGATATATAATATTGAATTATTACTTGTATGGGAGGTACCGCGCCCACTTGTCCGATCCCGCCCATTTCCGGCGTAGCCACTAATATTAACAATAGGAGACCTCACAAATTTGCAAAGCTCTCCCTGTCATAATACTCAATATATGTATATGATATTAAAAATTTACTTTGTGTGGGTGGTGCCACGCCCACTAAAAATATTTAAAAAATTATAGCCTATAGCACTTCCCATATCCGCAGTAAGAATCTGTGAAAATTTCAGGAATATCAGATGGGTAGTTACGGAGATTACCTCCTACAAACAAACAAACACACATTACCTCTTTATAATATTAGTAGAGATATGTAGTGGAAGTGCCTTAATTTTGGACAAAACGGTATATCGCGAAAAGTCGAGCTGATAGAAACAAAACCAAGCGCAGATTTCGATTCAGCGTCCCAAATAACCTTAAGAACAACATTTAGTTCTTAATCAATAAAAACCGTGTTCCGTTGTGTAATTTAAGAAAATCTTATAAAAGAAAAATTTTCGATGAGTTGTACTTACATTATAATATTTGTGTATTATTGAGAAATTGATAAATTGAAAAGTATAGCTGATAAAAAAAATCTGACTTAATATCTGAAATTAGTGGCCTAAAAACAATTACTATTATACACTTATTACAGAACAGCAGCAAATACACACATATTAAAAAATTGTATCTTTGTATGAAAATCGCGATTTTTATCAATTCAGTTTTCTCAGTAAATTGTGAACAAAATCAAAAGTTGTGCACCGATTACAATGAAATAAAGCTCATTTCATTCGAAATATATTTAGCTAAATGTTTTTAGACCAAAACTGTGATTTTTTTTAGCATTTTTGTAATGAATTTTTGAAGAACAAAAAAAAATTTTTTTAATTGTTTTTTTTTTTCAAAACTTAAACGATATCTCTGAAACTACCGGGCAAATTTAAAACCAATGTAGGCATGGCTTAAAGATAATATTGTTGACGAGTTCTACATTTTTTTTAACTTAATATGGTGAACCGCTTTCAAGTTATTCCAATATATGTAGTGGAAGTGCCTTAATTTTGGACATAACGGTATATCGCGAAAAGTCAAGCTGATAGAAAAAACCAAGGGCAGATTTGGATTCTGCATTCTCCAAAATAACCTTAAAAACAACATTTAGTTCTTAAACAACAAAAACCTTGTTCCCTTGTGTAATGTTTACTATAAAGAGGATAGTCAAGTGTAGGTCATTTTCGTAAGATCAGCTGGGGTGTTATAGGCTAGCTTAAGTCCAAGACTAAGTCTTAATATGCACAAATTTTAACAGCGAGCATCCTTTAGTCGATGAAAGTTTACTTATGAAATTTCATCCAAATACGAGTACCTTTAGATTTTCGAACCGTACCCAAAGATTTGTGTCATTTTGTATGTCTCACAGTGTGAAACAAATTAAAAAGTGTGTACAGCATGTTAAGCTGTTCGAAATTTTCTCACCTATAAAAAAAATATATTTCTTTGTAAGAACAAAATAAAAACGAACTTAAAAATTAAATTAAAAAAAAAACTTTTATGATGTGGGTGTATTATCTCATTCAAAATTAAAAGCCGACAAACAAACACAAACATTAATTGCTGCAAATTAATGGCGGTCACACATTAAATTTTTTAATATTTTATAATTTTTAAGTGTACAGTTCTATTTGTGTTTATAAAAATATTAACAAAGTTTTATTTACAAAAAACCATTCACAAAATTTATTATACATATGACGCATAGAAAATTTTTTAAAAATAAATTTTGGTTAAATACGAACGAAATACAAAATACGTATCAGCAGCGATGCCAACTTTTTACAAGCAAAAAGTCAAAAACAGTACTTCAAAATGCGTTAAAAAGCGCTAAAAAACATTAAATTTGCATGAAAGAAGAAACGCTACGTATATGTTTAGAAAAACATAAAATTATTTCTATTAATTATCAAAAAAAATATATATTATTTTATATTAAAGAAAATACGTTAAAAACTTTTGATATACCTGTTCATGTTCTAATTTTATTCTCCATCATTAGGACACACACTTAGGGCCGTATGCAAAAAAATTAAGATAGACTTTATCAACAATTTTGTATGAAAAACATACAATAAAGACTACTTGAAGTACACTTTAGTTTTTTTCCATACGGCCCTTAATCTTTAGCCCATATTTAATATGTATTAAAGAATTTACAGTGTACGGAGTACAGAAAAGTCAATATATCTACAACGAATATTGATAATATTAAAAACGGTAATTCATTGATTTTAAAATTCTTTTATAAAGTTTATAAATTCTTCTGATTTAAGAAATTTTGAAATGCTGTAAAATTAAATGGCAATTTTGCTCTTAACTCAAAATTATTGTCAAAACAGCCCTTTACAGAACCATAACTAAAATAGCAAATTTTATTAAGTACGGGATCGATCTCATCCTTCATTTAATCAAATTTGCACGTTGGTGCAATTATGATATTTGTTAAAAATTTTAATAACTGATATAAGTCATCAAAAAGATTTTCGCGATTTTTCACTACTTGTACTTCTGATAAAATTGAGTCAAGTTCGTTTGTGGAATCACTATCATTTTCTTTAATAGCGTCGTTTCAAAAGATTTTTCATTAACATCGTTCAAATGAGTTTTCAACTCAAGCCACAATTGCTTTAATGGCTCTTTCTATAAGCCATCTGGTTAGCGGTACCATTGAATTTTTCTTGGCATATCGGAATCTTTGTTAATCAACTTATGTGTATATCCAATTATATAATTTTTGATCAAAAAGTTTAAATTTGTTATTTAAATATGTACAATTTTGTTAGACATGAACTTGTTATACATATATAAAAAAGTTAAAAAAAAGACGCTAAATGGAAAAAATTCGTTTTCTGGATAGTCAAAAAGCGCAAAGTCTTGGGCGAAAAGCACTAAGTTGCCATTACTTTTTATGCGTTCAACAACTATGGAACGAAATGAAGTTATGGGTTTTTTAAATATTTAAAATGAATGGCTTTAAAGTGTAATGACATAATTTTATGATTAAAAGGTACAATACGATTACCCATACACATACAAAATACTCTCAAGTTGTATAGAAATACGTTGAATGTTTTTTTAATGTTACAAAAGAAATATTTATGTATTGTATTAATTAGATATAATAAATAACTAAAAACGAAATATTTAATTTTGTACGAAATGCTTAGAAAACAAGTTTCACACAGTACATACACATACATACATACAATATTATTATAAAAACCTAAACATTTGTGTGTGCTGTGGATAAAAATAAATACTAAATAAAACTAGGGTACAGGTCAGCCATTATAAGAAAAGTTCAGAGATGTTAATATCAATGTCCCTAATATGCCTAACAAAGAAAAACTAACTAAAACATAATTTTTAAGTCAATCTTAAAACAAAAGTCAACCCAAATGTAAAATATAAATTTTGGTGCTGATTCTCTAATTTTTGCATTTAGAATTCCCCTTTAGTTATACAAATTTTCAATATTATACTCTTAATATTGGAAAAAGTTTTCAATTTATATTACTTGCAAATCTAATAATTTAAGCGATGTGGCAACACTAAAAAACATACTGTAAATGTGTCATAAAAATTTTAAAGTTTGACGATTTTCATGAAATTTGTCTGAAGAATGTTTTGTATTATGTATCGCTGCCAAAAAAAAAAACAGCAAAAGTGTGCGAAGCAAATTTATTTATTCAGTCTATGGAATCATCCTTACAGACTACTTAAGGTATACATTTATATTATCTATATATATAAAAATTAATCGTGGTTTGTTCTTGCGCTTAAAACTTGAAAACCACAGGACCAAAAGGGATACTTTCTTCTGCGTGTTTGTTTGTAACTGCCACGCGAAGGTTTAGGAAAAAAGAAAAGTATAAAAAGTCTCAAAAGATGGCGCTGTACGCGGTTAGAGGGGGAGCTTTGTAAATTTGTGTGGGGCCGTCTATTATTAATATAGATAGTCATACCGAAAATGGCCGGTATCAGTTAAGTGGGCGTGGTACCTCCAATACAAAATTAATTTTTAACATCATATATCTGAGTACTGTTTTAGGGAGAGCTTTGCAACTTTGTATGAGGTCATCTATTATTGCTGTGAGTAGCCATTGTAAATATTAGCGTTATCGGAACAGTGGGCGTGGCACTACAAAAAAATTTATCACTGAATATCAGACTTAATATCATGACAGGAAGATCTTTGATACTTTATGTGACGTCATTTGTTATTAGTGTAAGTACACCTGACGAAAATAGGCTGGATCGGATAAGTGGGCGGTGTATATCCCCTACAAAATACTGATTAAATATTATGTACATATATCGTGTATAATGATAGGGAGAGCTTTGCAAGTTTGTGTGAGTTCATCTATTATTTCTGTGATTAGCCCTGGCGAAAATGGGCGGGATTGGACAAGTGGGCGTGTCACCTACCGTATAAAATAATTTTTCAAAATAATAAAAGTATCTTGAATAATATAAAAGGGAAAGTGAAGATAATTTGTGTGCGGAATCGGATAAATGGGTGGGGTTAGTTCCATAAAAATTATTTTTGAACTTTAATATATTGGATCGTTTTGAGGGAAAATGTTTAAGAGAAATGGCAATTTCAGTAGCATAACAAAAATTGAAATTTCCGCAATTTTCATTCAAGTTAATTGCTACTGCGGTAGTATATGATGAAGGAGTGAATTTATCAAAAGACTTTTTAATTTACTTTATTTGCCAGGTCTTCTATCACATAATTTAATAGCAAAGTTGGATCTTAAAATAATGTACTTAAATTTAAGCTTACATAAGTGCTTTAATTTAAAAAAATTGGTCTATTATTGAATAACTGTTTCTTTAAAAATACATATTCTTTTTGACTTTCGGATATTTTTATCATTTTTATAACAATGTCAAGAAGAGTTCATGGTAACATTGGCCGGCTTTGTCAGGATGCAACGCAGCATCGAAATGTCGCAACACGTCGAACGGAAGAGGAATGTGCTATTGGAAGGTAATCGTTCGACCAGAATGGTTGGAAATCGTGCACGACAGTCAGAAGATATCAACGATATCAATGATTGAGAAGAAGAGAAGTTCGTGCTCGGCAAAGTGATGAAGACAGATCACAATGTGCGACTTTTGAACGACAACGTAGGCTACAACAAATTATTCAGGTGAAGATTGAGCATGCACCCTTTCGATATGAGTCCAACATTCAATACAGTTCGCACACATCGGGTCAATTCGGCCAGATGTCTGTCGTTTGTGAGCATTGCAATGCAGTTAAAGAACCGCCGCGTGGGTGGAAAGGCGAAATTGCCAAATTGCTTCCAACACCAGAGCCATTATCCACCCTGCTTTACGGTGAATCTCCTAATTCGAATTAAAGTTGGATCTGTCATCCTTATGCCCCGAAACTATGCAATGGAACCCGACTGATTGTGACGAAATTAATGAGTAATGTGATAGTGGCAAGGATTTTGAAAAGGCGGTTCAAGGGAGATGCTTAATTCCGCGAATTCCTTTGACTTCAACCGATTTGGCGTTCCAGTTCAAAGGTGTTCAGTTCTCAGTGCGTGTTCGCGAATTGGAAACCATCCTCACTATTCATTTACGCTCCGGAGCAGAAAACAAAAATGTTGTATATCGTGCAGCACTAAATTGATTACAATCATTGTTCTATTCTTTTTTTAATGAATATTTGATTTTATTCTATTTTCGCCAAATGTTGGACGGGTCGAGGACCGTCGGGTCAGCTATCCGTATAATTATAAGATACTAAATTCAACCGAGTTCGAAAAGTGTTGTATTCAAATTATATTATTGCGTCATCTGTTAACGGTCGATAATTTTCGATAAAAAAAGAATTTCGAAATTATTTCAATCAAAAAATCTCCTTTGGACAAAGCGAAGTTTGCCGGGTCAACTAGTAATTTATATATATATAATTAAACATTTAACAAAATTGATGTATAACATTTATTTAATTCAGTTAATTTAATGCATTTAAGTGTAATATAATATCTCTTCTCACAATATCTAAACTTTTATTAAAATCAATAAACTGATACAGCATATTAAACTCATCACAAATTCTACGAAGTGGATTAAAATTAGCACAGTTCGTACAATAATATTTGATAGAAAGTTATAAATAATTTCTTGATGATCGAAAATGAATATTTATATTTATTTTGTTGATAAGAAATTCAGATTTAAGACTACCATTTAACAGTTTTAACAGGAAAGTAACATTTAGCATATGTCTGCGACTTTTCAATGTAGGAAGCTTAATAAGAGCCATACGATTTTCATAAGATGGCAACCTCATATTAGGATCCCAGCCCAAACTACGAAGACAAAATAACACAAATTGTTTTTGAACTGATTCATTTTTGTTCGAATGACCCAATGACTTTTTTACTCCCGTACATCAAAAATAAATTGCAGTCACAGGTCGCAAATTCGATACATGTAAATGCAAAGCGCCCACATAAATATACTCCGTAAGCTCGACTTAAATAATTTTGTATATCTTGATAAACTTTTGCTTAGCGTACATGTATCCTCAATTCAATAATAAACTGCGTAGGACTATTTTTAAGTATAGTCCCCATATAAAGCAAGTTCCCAATATTCAGTTAAGTCTGTCTGAAGATGACTTTACTAAATATGGTAATGATCGGTCTATTTTTTGCCTTGGTGCCCTTCGAAAAATAGCAACCGATATGAATTTTTCATATCTACAAAGCGCAAATTAATAACAATGTACATGATATAAAAGTTTGTACAACTCTGCTTAGAGTTATTCACATTATGTTGAATTTATTAAAGGTTCGTGTAAACCTCTTAAGCTTTACTTTGAAAGACTTTAACTGCTGTTTTTTTTTATGTTCCAGCAAAAAATGTGCATCCAACGAAGTCAATAAGATTCAGAACTTGTGAGGCGGAAATAGTGCAAATTCGGATAATTTCTAAAGATTTTAGCATAGACTTGTCATTGGAAGATGCGTTCTTTTATAATGACGAGGGCTGAAACTTTCATGAAATTACATGTTTGCAATCAATAGCCTAAATTCAATTTTGTTAAACAATATGGCATATTTTGTTATAATATATATACTTCCCTTTTAAATGCATATTTTTTGCATATTTTATGATTTTTAATTCATATTTCAAAATTTTTAATAATATAAAATTATTATAACATATATAAACAATTATTATATATATTATTATTATAACATATATAAAAATTAATTTTGTATATATAAAATTTATAAAAACCCTTTTATTTCAAGATATTTTTTGATTTCTCGATATGAGTTTGTAAATCTTAAATTTAATTTGTGTTTTTAAAAAAGTTTTTCCTTTGGGAGCAATGAAAAAGTAATTGTTTCACTCTTTTTTGCTGAGGTATAATAAAATTTATATCGGATGTGATTATTATATGGGGATAACGTCCAAAAATATTTTTTTGTTTTTTTATTATTTTCTTGTTGATGGTTGACATGGTTGGTCTGATAAAAAAAAAACACATTAAAACGAATCCATAAATTTGATTTTTTTAATTACGATATTTCATCTATCTAGTGATCTTAAACAATTTGGTATTGGAAAGGTATTTTCGTGAAAAATACAATTAAACAAAGAAGTCATGAAGATGTTCGGCCTATTCCACCAATATGTTAAGGATCGTTGTATTAGTTTTAAAATTATTGATTTTAGTCCAGTATTCTGTCACAAAATGGACGTACCCCAGACTAAACTTGTCTAGCACCATATTTTACATCATGTTCAAATAGTGTTTCCCAGCTCTGTCTCTGAGCTATTGCGAATAAGTACGAACAATCAACCACAGTTTCGATTTAAAATTTATTTTTATTACTTGACATCATACTTATGTAATGTGTATTTGTTTAACTTGGTAGATATTTATGAGTTCAAAATCACCAACCATAAATAGAGAAACCAACATTCAAATATATCTATTGTGGAAAATACGTTGAAAGCAAATTGCAATATTATTTAAACACTTTTTATATGGATATTGGTTTATTGATAACCTTTTATGGGCAAATAGAAAAATTGCGGTAAACTTCAAGTGAAGTGTTAAAGGTATTTAAGAATACCAGCAGAGCCCAGCGAAATTCGAGTGCAAATACTAGGAAATTTTATTTTTTCATTAAATTATATTTTTTGTCAAAATCGGTTAATAACTCAATGCGCAGAAGAGGTCATAAGCAATTATAGATATAAATATAGTTTTGAAATTATGGAATTGATTTAATAAACTGAGTAGTTTTCAAAAGAATTTAATAATTAATTGTACAATATTTTTTAATGATAACTGGTATATGTTTGAACAAAAACAACAATTGGACTGCCAAATCGATTAACTTCACTTTCTGATTTATGAAAATTTTATTGTCAAAGCGCTTAATTGACGGCTAACTGTTTATATTCAAAACAAATTTATCTAATAATAAGGAATAACACAATTAACACCTTCTTATTATTTTTGAAATTTATCTTGAATACAATTATCCTTCAAATAAGCGCAGTGGCGTTAAAATTTTCATAAACCAGTAAGTGGAATTACTCGATTTGGCAAGTAAGTCATCCAATTTATAATCAGATTATTGCCATAATTAGTTGTGATTGAAATCAACAACAAAGAAAATTGCCTTTCTTTAAACTATTCATTGATTTTAGTTTTAAATAAAAATAAAGCACAAAGAGAGATTTCAAAAATCTTTTAAGCCGGTTACTAGGCGTTTACACATTTAAATTGTCCAAAAAATATTTGTTTTTTTAATTAACATATTATTGAAATGTGTTTTGTTATTTTTAAAAAGGTTTTATTTAACTAGTAACCTGTTAACAACACGTGACTTTAAATTTGTAAATAAAATTTAAAATATCAAACTGAAAATGTCTTTAGTTATCTTGTCATTAGCTGATATTATAAAATAGCGAATGAAATGTTTTTTTTTCTTTCATTGAAATAAAGATATTTTTTAATTAAAAGTTAATGATGTAATTGTGAAGCATATTCAATATTTATTAAAAAAAAAAAAAAAAACAAATAGAAAATAATTATAATTGATGTAGACCGATAAGTTAGAAGTGGCTGCTAATTAGTACAATTGGGGTCCGTTGTGATACCATGGAACGAATGGCTGTTCCACTCAATGCCCACCGTAGAACCAACTTGATATCTCAACATTAGAGAGATCAGAGACATCATAAAATAACAACGATCCCAATGTCCGAACGCCATGCAGTAGGAGAGAAAATGTTCGATACTTTTCTATTTGACGAGACCCTGATGCAGTCAGCGTGTCTTCCTGTGAAACAGTGTCACCTCCGTCGAAATCTGGCAATCTCATATGAGCCTGAAGTCCTTCCAGATCGATATTCTCTGGTCGGAATATGGGCGTTGTAGTGCCGTTCAAATAAGCTCCTTGAGGTAGTATAATTCTCGCTATGGCCACAAACGTAGCTTAGCCATTGTATTGTATGTACGTCTATGTCGGATAGCCGATTAGGCTTCTTTAGTATGTCCAACGTTATTAGGTTTAAGAGGATGTTTAATGCGAGAGGGTTGAGATTAGACTTCTTCTCCAAAGCATGACCCGGTACAACAGTATTGGCCGGACCACCGCTGCAATTTTTTGCAGGGGTATAAAGCAATAGTTGGCTTCTTAGCCCACTCCTCAATACCGTGTCAGAAGTTCAGCTTCCTGTCTAGGAGTACACCAAGTAATTTAGTTCTACCAGAGGAGGCAACGTCGGTAGCGTCGAGAGAGATTGGATCAGAAGCAAGAATATTTTACTTCCTTGTGAAAAGAATGAAACTTCCTCTTTACGGCTATCGCCGCATTATCAGTGTTAGCGGTAACACTAAAGTCATGTCTTCCAAGGAAAGTGCATTAAGTTCTGCGCTAAGTTCCAAAGAAGTGGTAAAAATAACATCTCCTTGTGGTTGTTACCCTGTTAACGAATCGGGAGATAACAGATATTTAATCCGAATTCACTCCTAGAGCAGATAGTGCCACTATTATCGACTCCAGTGTGATACTGTTAAAAGCTCCTTCTGTATCCAAAAAGGCAGTCATAGTTATTCCTTTACCGTATGATACCCTAATATTCACATTAATATTGATTTAACCAAGTTATATACGAGCTAGGTCTAATCAAAAATATATTAGCATAAAAGAAAAAAAATTCAAAACGCAAAAGCATAAAACAATACACCTCTCGAACTCAGTAATTTCAACTAGACTACAGTACTTCCGATATCCCAATTAATATTTAGCGTCGCCAGATTCTTAATATAATCCCGGATCTTAAATAAAATAAAACATAATTGACCTTAAATAATTTTGCATGTGTTCAAATACACTGAAACTCCTCTCTATTCTGAGCGCTTAGCAACATTTGGGCACATATTTCGGAAACCCAATTCAGTTATGTCTTTAAAAAAAAATTGATGAAAGGCAATAAAATGGGATTTGTAGGCACATTTAAGAAAATTAAATTCTTCTAAAATTTATATTTTTAAACACAAAGTACTTTAAAAATGTCCTTTTTTAAGAAAATGTATTTTTTTAAGGAAAATAAAGTTGCTTTTTACGAAAATTTACTTTTTTAAGAAATTGTACTTTTAAGAAAGCGTACTTTTTGAAGATAGAGTGCGTTTCTAATAAAATTTTCTTTTTTTATAAGGTACTTTTTTAGAAAATGTATTTTTTTAGAAAAAGGAATTTTTAGAAATGGTACTTTAAAAAAATAGAATTTTGATGTTAATGATTTTTAATAGCAGCCTAATCAGCCCTTTTGAGAGCTTGATTTCCGCAGACAGACGGACAGAAGGTAATCGGTAAATCAACTTCTCTTGTTATAAGGGGTCTCCGAACTTTTTTTGATGCGTTACAAACGGAATGAGAAACTGAGATATATCCTCTGTATAGTGGTGTGGAAGGTATTACAAGTTAGAAAAATATATTCGGTCTCGACTGACTATGAAAGGGTATTGGCCCAGTTAATTGGATATAGAAAGTAAGTACAAAATATGTGGACTAGGTCGATAAAAGTACCGATCATGACCATATTTAGTAAATACACTTATTTCCCGATGAAACAATACAAAACAAATTTGAGAAAAATCTATGCTATAGTTTTTATAGACTTAAGTGAATATCGGGAAGCAGCTTTATATGGGGACTATGGTTCTAAAATTTAGCCGAGAATCACCGATTTTCACCAATTTCAATTGCGATCGTCCTAAGGAGTTTATATACCAAATTTCGTCAAAATATTTTTACATATATATGCGAATTGTAGTTTAACTACAAGGTTTACATAAACACACACAGACAGACAAACGGACAGACATCGCTAAATCGATTAGAAAAATTAAAGTCGATCGGTTTCATAAAATATGATGGTAGTTACAAACATCAGCACAAGCTAATTATACCCTGACCACAGTGAGGTATAGGTTATAATAAAAATGGGACAAATATCAACCAATGGTCAGCCAAGTAATAAGTGTTAAAATAGCTTGAAATAATAAAGAAATATTTTATTGTATTATATTTTATTCAGCGCGAAGGATAATAGTTATGATTTAAGTTCCTAAGCCATATTTTTCTTAATATCTCTACGAGTCAAAATTAATTAATTACATAATTAGTTACATAAATATTTTTAAACTGATATATTTTCAATATCTTTTTTTCTAATTAAAAGATATGAGCAAAATTAAATTTTTTATTATTTAAGTGTTACTTTAGAGTAAATGATCGAGTAATAATTTATATGATTTTTCATAAATTATAAAAATATTTTTATCTTTTGCGCTTGATATTCAAAAAAAAAAAAAAAAACATTCATTAACAATGACCGTTACTTTTTTATCACCAAATTGTTTTGGTTTATTCATAAACAATTTAAATACTTTTTGTAAACAAATTAAAAAATATATATAAATATAATTATAAAAAGAGATATTAACATACTATTAATGTTTCGAACATGGGTTGTGGTTAATTTTCCTTGTTTGTATTTCTCTATCAGCTCCATAGCGCTCGACATGCCTTTCCTTTTCACACACTTAATGCTTTAAATCCGATATTTTTATATTTTTCGTGTTTGTTTTAATGTTAAAAAAATGTAATTAGAGATTAACAAAAGTTTAACATGTTTAGTTTTTCTTATCGAATTCAAATTTATACAATTTGAACTGCTAATTGTTATATATTTTTTTTGTTGTTTTTTTTTTTTTGTGAAATAACTTTACACTTGGTAGCAAAATTTTCAGATCATGGTTCTAAATTTTTGGCGATTTAATTATTAATTAATTTTTTTTTAGTCAAAAACGTACTTTTTAGATGATTAAGGTTTAAAATTCTAAACACATAGTCTGCCATATCACTTAAATCTATCGTCAAGACGACAATCGTGCAAAAAGTTACATAATTAGCCCCTGGGTTATATGTTTTCAACTATAATGGAAAATCAGCGATGCCAACTTAGTGCTTTTAGCGCTAGATGTGGCGCTTTTTAACTAATCAAAAATCGCATTAATTCCATTTAGTACATTTTTTCAAAAATGCGCTAAATTGGCGCCTTTGGTTTTACTTTTTAGCGCCTTAGCATCTTTTTATATAGTTCAATAGTTCATGTTTAACAAAATTTTACTTATTTAATAACTTCCCCACAAATTTAAATTCTTTGGTCAAAGACACTCATAATTGGTTCTCTTATACGTCAGTAACACAAAAATTATATAATAAGATGCATAAGTTGATTAACCAAGATTCCGATATGCCAGAAAAATTCCGATGGTAGCATCAACCAGATGGCTTATGGAAAGAGCCATTACAGCAATTCTGGCTAAGTTGGTTTAGCTGATTACTCATTTTAATGTTATTAATAAAAAAATCATTTGAGACGACACTATTAAAGAAAATGACAATGATTCCACAAACATACTTGGCTCAATTTTTTCAGAAGTATAAGTATTGGAATTGGAATACCAAAATGCGGACCACACAAAACTTTTTGATGACTTAATGCACCTACGCGTAAATTTGATTAAATGGAGGATTATTCGATCCCGCACTTAGTAAAATTTGCAATTTAATTCATCGTTCTGAAAAGGTCTCCTTTGATAATAATAATTATGAAGAATCGGCAAAAGAATTACAAACAAAAATTAATTCAGTTCAAAAAACTCATATTGACGAATTAAGAGCTAAATTTTTATCTTATTTTACAACATAAAAAATTTATCAAATCAGCAGACACTTTTTTCAATAAAATCTGAAGATTTTATAAACTTTATAAAAGAATTATAAAATCTTTGAAGAAGTACTAAACTTCATAAAATTCAGTCAATGAATTCCCGTTTTTGAAATAATCAATTTTCCATACTCAAACACTGAAGTCGGAAAAGCGTTCAATGCAATGTGTTTTTTTTTAAATAAAATATAGAATATGTCTTTAAACACTGCACATTTTTTATAACATATTTAATATGGACTTAAGATTAAATTTTTGTCTCTAAAAAAGGAGAAGAAAATGGACACGCTTTTATTTCAACATGAGCTGGCATAAGAAAAGTTTTTAATGTATTTTATTTTGTAATTATTGCTACACACTTAAAACGTTTCATTAAATACTAAATGATCTGAAATGTACAAAAAATATACAAGTTTTTAAGTGTGTGAAGTTAAATTCGAAAGTTAAATTCGTTTTGACGTAACACTGTGAAGTTAAATTCGAAAGTTAAATTCGCTTTTACGTAACGAAAAGTTAAATTCGTGTTATGTAAAGTTAAATTCGCATGGAAAAGTTAAATTCGTGTCATTTAAAGTTAAATTCGCATTGAAAAGTTAAATTTACCTACAATTGCAAAGTTAAATTCGCATGGCATAATTTTTCTGCAAAGATAATGAAAACACCATTGTTTATTATTACTCTTTTCCAAATTTTTACCATTGTGACCAAACGGCGCCTGCTCGGGCCACGTTTATGCTCTTTCGGCTTTCCCAAAAGGAATTTCAGAACTTTTCCAAAAAATTTTGAAAATCACAAATGTGACTATTTTATGGATTTAGAGTTTTTTTCCCCAATTTTGACCATTGTGGAAAAACGGAGCTTGGTGCGTCATAATGTTATATGCGATTTTTAAGCCACGTTCATGCTCTTTCGACACCTGTATTTGACTTTCTCAAATTGTATTTCAGAACTTTTCCAAAAACTTTCGAAAATCACAAATGTGACTATTTTATGGATTTAGAGTTTTTTTTTCCAGAATTTTGACCATTGTGGAAAAACGGAGCTTGGTGCGTCATAATTTTATATGCAGTTTTTAAGCCACGTTCATGCTCTTTCGACACCTGTATTTGGCTTTCTCAAATTGTATTTCAGAACTTTTGCAAAAAATTTTGAAAATCACAAATGTGACTATTTTATGGATTTAGAGCTTTTTTTCCAGAATTTTGACCATTGTGGAATTTTTTTACAAACATATACTTAGTGCTTTTCAGCGCTTTCATTTTCTTTCCAATTTAGCGCTTTTTAGCGATTTTTAGGGTATTGTTTTGCGCTTTTTGATTGGAAAAAGTTGGCACCGCTGTGGAGAATATTTACATTATTTTTATTTAGCGACAAAAAAGTTTAAAAAATATTATAGGCTTTTCAGACGCATAATTAAATTATATCTGAACAAAGAACTAATTGGAAACAATCAAATCTTTTAATAGCCTCAACAACAGTATTGCGACAAGTTCCATAAACACTTTTTTATTAAAACTAAAATAAATTTCACTAATCTTTTCACTCATAAATCACCCACCTTGTGCGGGTGTAGCTTTATATTTAATATTTAATGATTAGTTTAATATCAAATCGGCCGTTTAAATATAAGTTATCCAGATCATCAAAATGAGATATTCTGAGACAAATTGGTCAGGTCGTCAGTTCGTTGATTTCATATGGGATTCATGGCAGTACACCACAAACCTAAAAACAACCTAAATTTTTTTGGGATTTTCTCATGAAAAAGAAAAAGAGATTAATTTGGAATACTATTTTGACTTATTGGATGATTGTAACGATGTTTTAGGGGAAAAGGTTCGAATTTGGTACTCTTTCATCCGGCCAATAAAAATTTCACACATTTAGGTATATCTTATCCAAAAATTCGATAAAAATTCGATGAATTGAGTAATGAATTGCTTTCACATTTTCCATGTGGCATTATTGTTTCTAATTTTAAGCTAAGCTGAGATTAATTGTATCGAATCTTGTTTCATCTCAATCTCTTGCAAATCTCACTTTCAATATCTTAAATATAAAACTCTATTTTTGTTTAGGTCTCACATATGAACATATTTGTAACGTTTTGTTTGATTTTAAATGCATTTAAATTTAGTTTCAGTTGGTGTTGTATTTGTTTCGTTGTTGTTGTTGTTTTAATATTCAGTTGAATGTACCAAATTATAAACTTTTAAGGATCTACAAAATTCAAAGAGCTTTTTTCAGGTCAAATGATTATGAATAAACTTTCAATACTTTGAACAAAATGATTTTATGAATTGTTTTTTAACTCCAACAATCAAATGACTAACACTATCAGCAGAAAATTTACAATTTTATACATTTTATAAAAAAGATTGTTACAAAACAACTTCCACTTCTTTTTTGAACCAAAAGAACAAATTGGTACAGTCTAAAAAGACACGTTGCTGCAAATTTTATACATATATTGATTCCTATAATTCTAAGTTGGAACAAAAGGCCGTAAAAAAGAAAACTACGGTTTCCGTAATCTGAATAATTTAAGATGAACCGATGATTAGCCGATCGCATCCGATTCTGGTATCGGGTTTGCCGATTGAAGCCTCCAGAAATGCTTTTTTTTCAACTATTGGTTGAGATTGGTTATGGAGTGGCGCCAATTACTCGCCACGTCCTTCCAAGGATCATTGGCAACTCGGGAATTTACAGGAGCTCTAACGAGCTGAATTGTCCGCGACTGCTTATTCCATTCCAGCATATCTGCTGGGGATTCCACTATTCGCAACCCGTGGACGCATCTGATAGTATTCAGCTATGCTTCCCGAGGCAGTACGTACCATGTAGTATGTGATTTTACATATTACATTCTACTTAACCACCACTTGGCAAACTTTGCAGCGATATTATGTGTTGTCTCTGAAATGACAAACAAATTATCTTACAATGAACGGATGTAATATTAATTTCTTAATATTTTCTTTATTTGTCGGTTCAATCAACTTCAAATTCGTACCAAAAGAACTTAAAATCATTTAACATTCGTACCGTTTACATTTTATTTGAATCAAAAATAGTTCAATTTTTTTAATTCTAATTAGTAAAATCATAAAATATATTCAACTAAAATAATTGTATATTGAAAATAATTACTTATATATAAAAATTAGGTTAATATGTAGATCGCTTTTTGTTTTTTTTTTTTTTTTTTAACCTGAAATCAATTTGGGAAAATGTCCAAAGTCATGATAAACCAGGGGAATCCACTGAATTTTACTACCACAATACAAATTATAAAAAAAAAAAAAAATATCGCGATAATTTACGAACAACTCTGAATTTATGTTTATGTAATTTTGAATGACGTTAATTTTAAAAAATATAAATATTTAAGTGATAAACAATTAAATTATGATAAAAGTTTTAAGATATTTGAATTGTTTATAGTGTTTTTATCACTACCATCGTGAGATCCATTTTAAACTCAATAAAAGATACAAACAAACGAATATCACAACAAATATTGCGAATTTTTTTATTTGACACCTTTCGAAAATATGTGAACAACTCGAGAAGCATAAACACATCCAGTTATTTTAAGAATTGGGTACATTATTTTTCTTTTAAAATAAACATAAACAAGCAATCAATTGTGTTTATTTTTTTTTTAACCATGAACTTTGCATTGAAAAGGTAGCAGTTACATTTTTTTTATATTTTTTTAAACATTTATTCAATTGTTGGGTACATTATTATTGTTTTCCAATCTATTTATTTTTAGCATGTATTATTATTATTTAATTAATTCAAATACGCGCCAGATTTTTAATCGAAATTAATTACTACTATAACTAGACTGCGCTAATAAGTAACGCGTTCGTATTGCAAAGCCGTCGATATGAAACTAAAACATGAAGCTTTAATAACAAACAGTCAGAGCAGACAAATTTGTTATGGAATTTGGATAAATTCAATACAATTTTATTCAAGACTTTTTTGCTTTGTGTGTTTGTAGAAAAACATTATTTGAGGCAGTGTTGCCATAATTTGAAATTGTAAAGATGCTAATAGTGCGTTTACATCTGAGGAAAATCTAGTAGATTTTTGTTGAAATCTATTTCAAAATCTATACCGTTTACATCTAACTTTTTTGACATTTAGTTAGATTTTGTTTCCACAACAATAAACAGCTGATTAAAATAAAACATAAAACTAGAAGTACCAAAAATATTGAAAACAATAGGAAAAATGGAAAATTCTAAAAAGGAACAGATTTTATTGTTATATCACGCATTCAGAATGAAAAAAGCACAAGCTAAAATGCAAATTTTGCGAAAAAAAACAACATCAGTATTTGTTAAATGCATTGTTTGAACAGCAAAAACAAATGCATTTTTCAAAATTATTATATAGCAGATTGGAATGGGCACACGTAAGTATAAAAAGTTATAACTTTTCAATTACTAAATATTTGTTTATTATAGATTCGTCACGGTTCGTTTTGGGAGCGAGACGTTCCTCTGATGACGGAAAAAGATTTCATCGAAAACTTTAGGATGAGCCGCCAAACATTTCAGTTGCTTTGTTCAAAATTGACTGAAATGAAAAAACTCGATACAAAGTTTAGGAAATGCATCCCGCTTCAAAAACGAGTTGCCATTGCCCTTTACTGCCTGAAGTCATCTTCCGAATATGCGTCCATAGCCCACATGTTTGGAGTATCCAAAGCAAGTGTATGCCTCATTTTGCAAAAATTTTGTATTGAGGCCTGGAGTGCCCTTTCTGAGGAATATTTGCCCCCAAATTTTATCAATGATGCAAAAATAAAGGAATGTGTTGACGGGTTTAAGAAACTTGGATTTCCTCAGTGTTTTGGTGCAATAGGTGTATTATCGAAACTTTGATAACCGACATTAATCTAAAGATTTTGTGTTAAATTTTTGCCTTCTTTTCTTGTTTTACTTCTGTAGATGGATGTCATTTTGAAGTTCATCCCCCATTTTCTGAGACTTGTGACTATTACAATTATAAGGGTTGGTACTCAACTATTTTGCTTGCTGTGGTTGACTACAGATATAGATTTTTATATATCAACGTCGGATGTCCAGGTCGATGTAATGATTCCACTATATTTGAGAGGTCTTTATTTAGAAAAAAGTTGGAGGACCCTATATTTCAGCAGCAAGCTGCAATTTACAACAGTGTAAAAGTTCCGGTTTTGTTAATAGGCGATTCTGCATTTCGGTTATCTAAATGCATGATGAAACCTTATCCTTTTCATGCAAATGCATCCGAAAAACAAAAAAAGTTTAATTACACTTTATCAAAATGTCGCAGGGTGGTCGAAAATGCTTTTGGACATTTAAAAGCTAGATTTCGCCGTCTTGGAAAGGGCATAGATAACAAAATTGATAATGTAAATAATTTAATAAAATGTTGCTGTGTTCTACACAACTTTTTAAACAACCATAATGAGGTTATTAATGATACCTGGCAAAGTAATACCCTTGATATTGGTACCACTACAGATCAACCAAATAGCGAAGAGTATACTTATGACTATAACCCTAAAGGAGAAGAAATAAGAAACGCTATTGCAAACCTTTTAATGGAATAGTTTTATTTAAACAAAATAAACAAAATTAAATACATTTTAAAATTAAATAAAATTTTTTAATTATAAAGAGAACATTTTTTATTTTACTTATTTAAAAACGCTTTTAAAATTTCGTTCCTCTCCTTCTCAATAGCTAGCATTTCCTCCTGAATTTTTAGGATTTTTGCTTCGGACTCCTCATGCTTTTCCAACTGTTTCTGAATGATTTCAGTTGACTTGTCCATTCTTTTTAATACTTCATTTTGAAAATTTAATTTAGTTTTCTTTTTGGGGGTTTCTGTTGGAGTACCTACAGATTCCTGTGTTGTTGAGTCCATTGAATACTCCTCTAAGACCTCTACTTCGAACTCTTCTACAGAGTACGAAGTATTTAATGATTGTGGCGTTTCTGCTTAAAAACAAAAAATTAATCGTTAGTCAACTGAAAAAGTGAATATACATTGAGTTTTATAAATTACAAAAAAATTGTTTACCTATACTTTCGTCCATTATCATTTCGATTGAATTGGATTTAAATCCACCCAGAATTGAGTGAACTCTCTCGAAAAAACCCCAACTCGATGGGGAGCCACCAGAAGGACCTATTTTTCGCTTTTCGTCTCTGAAAAAATTAATTTTTTTAATGAAACAATATTGTTAAGTAAACTTGAATACTATATTTACCTATATTTATTGTTTAGATTATGTATTTTGATCCTTATTTCGTCGGATGTGAAAGAAAAGCCACTACTTGACATAGCAAGCGTAATTTCTTCGAAGATGTGGCTATTTCTTCTACATCCTCGGAACTCATCTATGTGGTCTCCCCAAAGAGTTATCAGGAGAGCCTCCTCATCAGAGTGCCATGCTGTTTTTTTCTTGTATACACGTTTTCTGAAAAATAAGTATTATGTTAATGAATTATCATCTTCCTATTAATATTAGCTAACACTTACCGCTTATTTAAATTTTTATTTGTTTCCGCGCTATTCATTTTATTAATTTCTATATTTTATATTACTATTTAATATGTGATTCCCTTTTTTATTCAACTTGTTTGCTTTTGTTTTTGTATTTAAATGTCAAATTTTCAGTCACTGCGTTGTAATTTTCTACTACAATATTAAAAAAACACAGTAGTATCATTTGGTAGTGCCCTAGATTGACAAGAATCTACTAGATTTTCTACAAATCTAGTAACGAGCTAGATTGTGTTTTGTATGGGAAATCTAGTAAAAATGAACTAGATTGTGCTCGAAATCTCGTATGTACTAGATTTTCCTCTGATGTAAACGCACTATAAGTTGCAAAAAAAAAAGATGCTAAAATGTACTGGAGTCAAAAAAAAAGGATGCTAAATTAATTTTTTCAAATTTCATTACCTTTATATTGAAAACTTAAATATTTATTTATAAATTCTTTGGTTTTTAATAAAACATAAGTTTCGATTATATTACAATAATTGGTTTATGGAATCTAATATTTCGGTGATGTCTTCAAGTTCTTCAAGTTCTTCTTGGCTCTGATATTTTTCTGACGATCGACTTTTATCAACGACATCGCTCGGTATATCGTAAGCGTAACAGCCATTTTTCAATTTCACACCTTCTTTTATACGTATTATAGAACATAACAACTCCGATTTTATTCTGTTCAAATTTTGCTTTTAACTAAAAAGAAAGACAAAACATCAATACAAATATTGATAACTCTTTAAATGGATTTTCGCCAATAGAATTTGTGTTAACTTCAATCCATAGAGAGCTTGTATTCAGTGTTGTATCCCAATATTGTTCTGCGATATAACTTCATTGGATTTGAATTTTTTCTGTTTCTGATGATCTAAATTTAAACTCTTGTAATATATTGGTTATCGGTTCTTTTACCCGGTTTAATGTTTTTTTTTTTTTTTGAAAATTTTTAATACAATAATATTTTTTTGCAATCGACTTTTTATTTCATTAAAAACTGTTATTGGTGTTGACATTCTTCTATTTCAAAATGTTTTGTTATATTTTTTGAAAGAAACGAGCAGAGTGGTAAAAAGAGTAGTACACAAAATTCTCGTTTTACACTTTGAGAAATTAAAACATATCAATACCATTAAAATTATAATTGTATATTCAAAAATAATGTAAAAAATCAAAAAAAAGATGCTAAAAGCAACTTTTTATTAATAAAAGATGCTAAGTTTGCATCTAGCATCTTTTCATAAATTTTGGATGCTAAACGACAAAAAAAAAGTTGCTAGAAACATTTAAACCTGCGGCCCATTTGTATATTTAAAAAATTCTTTGAAAATTATAACAAATTCTTCAAAAAATGAGTTATACAGTGTCTAGATTTAGTTTACTTTTAACCGGTTTTGTGTACCCGATGCCAAAAGCATATGTCAACATTCTGATCCGGCCAAATACCTAGAAAATCGTTCCCGAGCTAAAGTTTAAATTTACAATTTGTTGCTTAGCCATCAAATCTGATAACCCTAATGCGTTAGTGCTTACATATGTGTATTTTTTCATATTTAATTTGAATAGATTTGTCCATACTATACGTTCTCTCTCATTTTGTTGTTCTTTACTTGTGAGCATAAAGAGAATATTGTTGTGGAATTTTTGTTTGTTTATCGTGTTTACCACTATATGTGGCAACTATGGGCTCATTTATAAACTGTATGTGTTGTTAGAAAATGCTCTTCGTCTTCTATATTCAAGTTTTCCATAAGCCAGTTTTTATATTGTTTGTATTACCGCTTGACACGCGCTTTTCCTATTATGCACAGTGTCTTACAGACATTGACAAATTAATAAATAAATAACAATATTTAAAATATAATGAGATTTATTTTGAATTCTTATATCAGAGCTCTAAATTAATATTCAACGAGCTCTAAATTAATATTCCCTGACCGTAAACATAGATTCAAATAAATAACATATTTCTTGAAGTAAACTATACAGAAAATATAGGATTATACATATGTACACTTGCTAGAAAAAGTATCCGTATACCTAAAATTAAAACTGTCATACTATTAGTTTTGTTTAAAATATATTTAAAGCTTACCAAATTTTGTGCAGGTACAATATTAATAAAAAAAGAAACGAAATTTACATTAAATATTGATAAGTTATAAACTTGTTGTATGTATGTATATACTTCGATCCTTAGGACCAATGTGAGCCAATTTGGCATCGACTTAACCAACTTTAAAAGTATCCTTTTAATTCAAAACTAGCAGATACCAGCCCTCGAAATTCGGGCGCAAATTCTAGGAAATTTTATTTTTTCATTAAATAAAGACCCTAAAAGTATGCTAATCAATTATAGCCAATTCACAAATCAACACAAAATCGCCTAGCCTATTAATATTATAGATGATACTTTTTTATATTTCCTTTGTGGTATATTTATGTTGTTTGTTAAGGCAACTCCATGTTTTCGCCAAACCAACTTTTTTTCCTTTAATGCCGAAAATGCAAAATTTGCTTTGATTTCAAAATATAACACGTTCCCAAAATTCCGGAGCCTTGTTTATATACTTATTTACAAAGACCACGTGCTACATGACCATGATAGATTAGATGTTTTTGATGTGTAAACACTTCTGCGGAAAATTTCCCGAAAACAATTTCCCAAATACAATTTCCCGTAAACAATTGCCTGAAAAAACAATTCCCCGAAAACAATTTCCCGAAATTACAATTTCCTGAAAACAATTTCCCGAAAACAATTTCCCGAAATTCCAATTTCCCGAAATTACAACTTCCCATATATTCATGATTTCCCCCATAAAAAAAACTTGCTGCATACGATTTCTCGAAAAAACAATTTCCCGAGTTTACGACTTCTCAAAAAAAACCATTCCCCCACCCCGCACCGCGCCCTTTCTCTTTCACCCTCCCTCGTCATCCGGACCTATTTATTGGATTGTCATACGCTTATTTTTTCATTGTGACGGTATTCAGACCTCCCGATGGATAACGCTCACTGCTAAAGAAAAAATCGTTAATGAGCTGAAAGATCTTGCCCGGACCAGTACATCAAGTGGTCATGAACTGATTGCTCGCGCTTCGGCCGGAATTTCTGATGGTATTGTTTCGGAAATGCCATCAACAAGCTATTTGAAGAAATAGTAATTTCGGGAAATTGTAGTTTCGGGAAATTGTGTTAGGGAAATTGTATTTCGGGAAATTGTAATTTCGGCAAATTGTATTTCCGGGAAATTGTGTTCGGGAAATTGTAATTTCGGGGAATTGTGTTCGGGAAATTGTAATTTCGGGAAATTGTTTTCGGGAAATTGTTTTCGCAAAATTTTCCGCAAATCGTGTAAACATCTATACGCGCAGGGGGGTAAATTTCTAATTCACAATACAATCACAAAAACAGCGTAATATGTGAGCGTAAGATCTTACGCGTAACATGTGAGCATTGAGACAAATCGGTGTGACATGATTGTTTGGTGAAAAAATTATGATATGTAATAACCTTTTTGTCGCTGTTTTCTGCATTTTATTTATTACCAGATGTTTACACATCTCCCCTATGCTCGGATTCACATGATTTTTTTTTTATATTTTGGAAACGGTATATTCATGAATGTCTTTGCCGAAGGATTCTTTCATTTTAGAACTAATTTGGGAAGCAATATTCTGGGATTCTGTTTTACGAACGCCAAAATAGGTGGATTCGTAGTTTTGAACGACGTACTGCACTGAGGAGTGGCTTCTATGTATGATATGAGCAATTTGAGAAAATACTTACCCTCATTTCTAAGCTTTAATTTTAATTTTTCTCTCGTCAGCACCAGTTTTCTTTGTTTTTGGTATTCATCTCATAAAATAGTCTTAGAAAGAACATAATTAAGGTCAATCAACTTTATACAAAAAAGTTTGTCATCTCCTGAAATAAAATCGATATAATAGACCTGTACTTCGTTGCATAATTCGTGGGATTCCCCTAATTGTAAAGGTTTGATTACCTTTTCTGGCACTTCTAGTTGCCATACTGAATTTTTTGCGTTGTAAAGCAAAAAATTTAAGTAGGAACGCTCCATAAGCTTCTTATATATACATAAGTAAATGTTTCAGCGGTAAAAATTCGTCATTCGAAATATTTTATTTTATTAATATTTAAAATTTGATCTTCAACAGTACGGATACTTCTTCTAGCCAGTGTATGAATCTAGCAATTTTGGACGAGTATTTACTCCAGAAATTTTAAAATGTAAAATTTCGAAATACGAACAATTTTTGGATAGCATTAAATGATATTCTGTAAATATCCGTTATGTTATATAAAAAAAAATAATTCGTATTTATCTGTTAATATTTTACAGATGCTATATGTATGGCCCAATATTCTTCAAGTTTTCGTAGTATCTAACTGCCTATCTGGAATTAATTTTTATGCGGTAAATGCATTACCAAAAAAATCTCATAAAAGAAAAGCTAATAAAAAAAGACTACTTGCATACAAAAATAGGAGATCCGATCCTGATATTTCAAATATTGAACCAAGATGTATATATTGAAAAATAAAAGATATAAAAAAAATTTCAACAACAAATAATTAATGCATTTTTAAATTTCACTTTTTACATTATTAAATAACAAAAAATAAATAATTAACATAGTTTCTATGAATAAATTGAATATTCAAATTATGACCGTAATTTGAACGAATATATATATATAGATATATGTATATGTATATATCATTACAGTGTACCCCGCCGTTAAGTCATTCGAATTTTGAATTTTGTTTACTTTTCATAAAATATAAAACGGAGAATCCCAAAATTGTTAATGCTTCGTAACTTGTGTATGTGAAAAATAAGTTGCACAATACAGATAATGCTAATTAAAAACCAATAAAAAAACTTATAGAGTTAGAGCTTTTTATAGAGCTTTTCTATTTAGAAAAATATATTATTAGAAACATTTTCTAAATGTTAAAAACGACTCATAAAAATAATTTTAAAATATAAATAATTTTAAAGTAAAGAAAATTATTAATATTAAATATTAATTTTTTAAGTCTATTTTAAATCGCATAACTTCAAAAGCACATATAAAGAAAACTGAGTGTATATAAAGGGTGTGGTACCTCCCATACAAAATGTAATTTTAATAATCAAATCTTTTTATAATTATAAATCTTTATATAATAGGTGATTGTCTTGAAACTTTGTGTGAATCTTTACATTCTTAATATAAGTAGTCGAACTAAAAATGGATGTGATTAGACCAATAGGACCGACATCTACACTACAAACCAAAGTGTTTGTATAACGAGCGTCTTGAAGCAATTTATGAGTTATTAACTTATTAATATAAGAAGTTGAACAAAAATGGGTGAGGTTGAATTAATGGGCGTAAGACTTACATACATCTAGTGTTACATCTAGTTATTATGTATTTAAATTACTCGTAAAATTAAAAAAAGTGTACAAATTATTCGATTTATTTAATATGAAATATGATAAGGTGTGCGTTAAAACCGAAACTTAATAAATAAAATATTTAGTTGGGCCTTAAATTAAAATCAAGAGGAAGGGCGCGGTGCGGGGTGGGGGAATTGTTTTTTCAAGAAGTCGTATACTCGGGAAATTTTTTTTTTCGAGAAATCGTATGCAGCAAGTTGTATTTTCGGGAAATTTTTATTTTTTTATGGGTAAATCATGGGAAGTTGTAAACTAAAAACAGGGAAATTGTTTTCGGGAAATTGTTTTCGGGAAATTGTAATTTCGGGAAATTGTAATTTCGGGAAATTGTGTTCGGGAAATTGTCATTTGGGGAAATTGTGTTCGGGAAATTGTAATTTCGGGAAATTGTTTTCGGGAAATTCTTTTCGGGCAATTGTTTTCGGGAAATTGTTTTCGGAAAATTTTCCGCAAATCAGCAATAATACTAGAGTGCCGTGTATATAAAATATTGTTACCTAGATTTCATTATAGTTTAATTATATTACTAGCAGATTCCAGCGCTCGAAATTCGAGCGCAATTTCTAGGCAACTTTATTTTTCAACTTAGCCAATTCACAAACCAACACATTTTTGGTTTATTATTATTGTGAATGAAGATAACAAACTTATTAACAAACACATTAACAAATTTAATGAACACACACATATCATATGTATAATTTTATGTATGTGTTAGAGCAACTTTATATGCATATTATTCAAAATAAAGGAAGAAATTTAAGAATCTGTAAATGTGGAAAATAGCTAAAAAGAAATACCTTTCAAATAATATATGTTTGGTCAAAATCGGGATAAAATGGTAGAACAAAACGTCGGTCACAAGAAATCGCCTAGCCTATTAATATTATAGATATTAGCATATAAATAAATAAACATTGAAGGAAAAACAACATCTTATAATTAAAAGAATTTATGAATAAACTTTGCATCTTATATATTAAAATCTTACATATTAAAAGAATTTATGAATAAACTTTGCATTCAAGATTTTTTTCAATATTTTTCTTCTCTCAAACCTCTATAACTAGAGTTCTAATTAACGTAGGCTGTCGACATAGGTCTAAGAACACTCAGTGGATCAAGCTCCTTCTTTTGAGCTATTAACTGCTTCGTTGGGTTTGAGGAAAGTTATGCGTGGAGAATCAACTTTACTTTTACTGTACGTTAACTTATCTTGGCATATTTCGGCATTACTGTACGTTAACTTCTCTTGGCGAATTCGTTGGGTTTGAGGAAAGTTATGCGTGGACAATCAACTTTACTTTTACTGTACGTTAACTTCTCTTGGCATATTTTGGCATTACTGTACGTTAACTTCTCTTGGCAAATTTTGGTATTATATTATAAAAAATAATATAATATAATATAATGCTGCGGAGCAGCAGGGGTCCTCTAGTATTATTTATAATAACCATATATCTATAATATTAATAGGCTAGGCGATTTCTTGTGACCGATGTTTTGTTCTACCGTTTTATCCCGATTTTGACCAAACATATATTATTTAAAAGGTAATTCTTTTTAGCCGTTTTGCAGATTTACAGATTTTTTTCTTTATTTTAAGTAAATTGCATTTAAAGTTGCTACTAACACATTCATAAAATTATACAATGCTATGTGTGTGTTTATTAAATTTGTTAATGTGTTTGTAATAAAAATGAGTTTGTTTTTTGGGTTGATTTGTGAATTGGCTATAATTGATAAGCATACCTTTAGGGTCTTTATTTAGTGAAAAAATAAAATTTCGTAGAATTTGCACTCGAATTTCGAGGGCTGGAATCTGCTAGTATAAATTAAAATTTGTGGGTTTGTTTGTGGGTTTGCCATTAATAGGTGGCTAAACCATAGGACCGATCTTCTTGAAATTTTTACAGTATGTTTGTTTGTATCGGGAGCTCTATGATAGCAAG
Organism: Cordilura impudica; assembly: GCA_963682025.1. Classification (NCBI taxonomy): domain Eukaryota; kingdom Metazoa; phylum Arthropoda; class Insecta; order Diptera; family Scathophagidae; genus Cordilura; species Cordilura impudica. The sequence goes on along the minus strand of OY821517.1, from coordinate 189,683,297 downwards.
AGTCCTGAAACTTTGTAGTTAGTAATGTGAGAAGTCGTGCTAAAGTGGGCGTGGCGCCTCGCATACATGGTAAATACCTATCATCATATATCTACAGTACTATGATGGCCAGAGTCTTGAAACTTTCTGCACATCAGTTGGTTGTTAATGTGAGTAATCGCGCCAGAAATGGGCGGGATGGGGTTAGTAGGCGTGCCACCTCCCATACAAAAAATATTATCTGGAGTACTATAAACCCGGCAGTCTTGAAACCAGGTGTGAGTTCACGAATAATGAGTATGAGAATTTATGTGAAACATGGTCGGGATGAAACCAGTGGGCGTGGCACTTCCCATACATGGAAAATAAATATACACATAATTAGCAACAAAAATATTCACTAGAAATAGTTATGTGGCAAAACAACGTTTGCCAAATCCAATCCAAAAGTATTTAATTTGCCCGGTAAAAAAAAGAAATTAAAAGTAAAAAGTCATAAAAGTAATTTCATTTAAAGGTCAAGGTCAAAGATCATTATCATTTGTTCGAGATAAAATATCTTAATAACTTTTATTATATGCTTATTATTATTGAGCTGTTATTGTCTCCAGAAAATGCGCACTTAGTTTTAAAATAAGCCAGCAAGTCAATTTTTGGATCATATTTTTTTATTCACTTAGGAATTCAGATCTTAAAACTAATTCGTATATGTACTTACATTAAATCCAGCCAGTGCCAGACAGAGTTTCATTTGTTTTAAATAAATTAAAAGTAATATTTTTTCGTTGAGCATATTGATTGCGTGGTTTCATTTCTATAATCGATTCTAGCAAGCAAACAACTTTTGTTATTTTCAGACAGTTTTCTTACTGTCTGAGTTTCGTAATTTAACACTTTCATTTGGAAAGGCAAAGCACCAAAAGAAATCAAAGCCGAGTTGAATGAAGTTCATGGCGCATCTGCACAATCGAGTAACTAAGTTTAACGTGGTCATACATCCACAAGTGTTAAACAACATTTGGGTAGTCCAATAGAGTAGACTACTGAAGAAGTGATTACAGTCAAAAAAAGTTTTTGACTGTAGAATTTACAATTGTTGAGTAAGACTGAAAGGATACGGTAAACTTAATTTACACAGAAAGGGAGTATAATAAAAACTGGGTTTTTATGGGTTAGTTTTTTATATTTATATAAATTGTAGTTATTTTCCAAGAAGAATTTGCTGTAAAGTGTATAATAGAAAATAACATAAAGTTAGCTTCCATAAGAAAATTATTAGAAAAGCGCACACCAACTTCGACCCAAACTTAAATTATAAATATTAATGTACTTCGTGTGCTATCATGCGAAAACCTTTTAAGTGGAACACCTTTTTTTGGTTTGTGAAAAAAATTATTTTCATTATTGGGTCTTAAACGTTTTAAAACCCAAACAGCAATAACAATTACGTATCATTGATGACCTTGGCGGCGAAAGTCATAAAGGTGAAGCTAATTAGTTTGGCAGCCTTGTTATTAATAAGAGCGAAAGAAAAACACAATATAAGTCATAAGTGATGTACTATATGCACTAATGAAGAATGCCTTTTGAGAGCAATAAATTGCACGCAACTTTTTTGAAAGGAAAAAATAAAATTTAAAAAATATTGTGTTGTTATTCTTGGTGTAGTCAGTCAAATTATGAACCACCCCAACAAACGCCATGTGCTCATTGATAAAAGATGATGGATTACTTATTTAGTAAGTAATTCTTTTATCAATGTGCACTCATCCAAGTCGTTTATTTATTTTTATGTTGGATTGACTGCCAAAATATTTATACGTTTTTACAATTATTTATTTATTTATTTACAATTTATATAAATATATATATATATATATTTATATATATATATATATATATATATTGATATACACATTAGTGTACACTGACATTGTAGGGAACTTTTTTTATTTCATATTAAAATCTATCTAATAGCTCTAAAAATACTGTACGTGAAATTATATGTCGATCGCAGTCAGCTGCAGGCACTGAATATTTAAAAAAAAGTATAATTTTATCATAAAAATAATCATGAATTTTTACCTTATTTAGTTAAGTTAATCATAGTTATGCAGATCTGAAGTATTTATTTTTTTAAGATATTGAAAAAATTTAATATTTTGTCAGAAAAAAGAAAGCAAAATATTGTATTTCTTTGAATGAATTTATAAAATATAGTTAATGAATTAAAACAAACCAAAATAATAAAATCCAAATTAAAGAAAAAAAATCATGTGAGTCCGATCACAGATTTTATTATGGCACTTTTTTAAAATCAAACAGAAAGCGTCATCTATATATCACATATATCAATCAATTGCAGGGGCTCTGCTAATATAAAAATATTTATTATTATTTATTATTTCAACCTGTTAATTTTTACTTTTTCGTTTTTTATTTTTCATTTTTCATTTTTCGGTTTTCATTTTTCATCTTTTATTTTAAATTTTTCATTTTTTATTTTTAATTGTTTCATTTTTCATTTTTCGTTTTTCATATTATTTTTAATTTTTCATTTGTATTTTTCCTTCTCATTTTTTATTTATCATTTTTTATTTTTCATTTTTTATTTTTTATTTTTCAGTTTTTATTTTTAATTTTTAATTTTTTATTTTTCATTTTTTATTTTTCATTTTTCATTTTTCGTTTTTCAATTTTCATTTTTCGTTTTTCATTTTTAATTTTTTATTTTTCATTTTTTATTTTCAAACAGGTTATTACATATCATAATTATTTCACCAATACAATCATAAGTCACAAAGATTTTGTCTTACGCGTTACATGTTACGCTGTTTTTGTGATTGTATTGTGAAATAGAAATTAACCCCTCTGCGAGTATAGATGTTTACACATCAAAAATGTTGTCTTTTATTAAATTTACCAAAAATATACTGAAAAAAATCGCTCCATACGTCTTAAAAAAATTTAAATTTTTTTAAATATTCTTTTGTTTTAATCTTTCAACTATAGCTTAACGATTTTTTTTTTTGAATAATTTTCAATTATGTTATTGCAGACTAGCAGTATACCCGCTGTGTTTTTAGCATAAATATATTTCTTTTATTTAAATCATAAGAATATTTAAAAACAATAAGAAATATATTGAAGGAAGTATCAATTCTTTAATTCATATTGAGTTAGAAAATAATTCAAATTATAAAGATCCAACATAAAATTTATTTGTAAAAATAAGTGTTAAATTAATACACAAGATATATTTAAAACCAATTTAATATTAAATTAAAATATTAATGATAATGTAAGCTACTAATCATGGATATCCGCAAAAAAATCGTTTTAAAAAAGACTTCAGTAGTTTTTAAATAATGCTAAATATTATATAAAACTTAATTTTGAAAATAACAGCAGGTATAAGTATCTGAAAATATTAAATATTCTTTTATAACTTATTATGATAAAAAAACATATATCGATCCCAGCCCTATTTGCGAATATATCGTAAGCGATAATTTATCGAAATATTGTTTTTTATTGCAAACAAATTATAAGTACAACGTCCTACAAATTCATAGAGTTTGAATTTGTACCGTTACGGAGAAAAAGCAGAATGAATTTTATCGTTTGCCTTATTTACATTTTCACGTACAGGTAATTTTTATCGTAAGCGACACTGTGAGTGTAGAACTTTACTCAAAATAATAGTGTTTTTGGCGTAAATAAATACTTTCCAGAATGAATTTTTTATCATCAAAGGTACATTAATAACTGAAGATAGCGTTATTTGCTCTTTAGTAGTTATTTTTAATATTTAATAGGATGAAGCAAAGAAAATCTAGCTTGTTGAATAGAGCGACACTGACAGTTGTTCAATAGTTGAAGAGGAAGCTTGTGTTGGTGAAAGGTGAAAAAAGAAACAAAAAAGCTCATAAAAGAAGTTGGTAGAAATGCATTGGTGCCAATAAGTCAATTGAACCTTATCCTTGCCGGGGGCGAAAATGCGGTAATGCTTATGCTGACTAGTGGGAGGAGGAACGGTGAGTTTTAAGTCTGTTACAAAAACAATCTTACAACTATTTTATAAAGTTTAAGGGAAAAAAACGATAGTATGTCAACAAGAAAAAATTGATACAGTGCATAGGTTTATTGAAAACTTACCAGCTTACCGTCACACTACTGCCGCAATAAAAGCCAAAAACAAGAGCTTCGTAATATACCGACCGTTATGCATTATATAAAGAAACTTGCATCGTAATAATAAAAAAAACACAGTTAATGAGTTTGGCAGTATTTAGAAAAGTTTTTTTTATAAAAGATTTCCTTTACTTCTTATGGAGTGAAACAGGCAGGAAACGAGGCTGTAATGGCACACCATGATGCCGGTTGATTCGGTACATAGTACAATAGAATCTTTTATCAAACGAAGAACCATATAGTCTCCTTTAGAATGGGCAGCTTTAATACGTAACTCACACACAAGTCCAAAAAAATACGAAATTTGATGTATAAAATTCTACGAATTCCGAGATTGGAAGTTATTCTCTCAAGTATTTCTGCCTTCTACAAATAAAGTTAAACAGTTTGAGATCTGCGCAGTTCAACAAAGCTAGTTTTTACATAAAATTACGTTACGGCTACTTCAAAAACACTGAAACCCAGGCGATTAATACGATTAAAATAAACCGCGTTCTAATATTTAAGAAACTGGACCTAAACAACTTTACAAAGAAAAACTAAAAATTTCTAAAGCAAAATATAAGAACGTTTATAAACTCTTTGAGAAAGGTATAATTTCTGAGCGATATCACATCCAATAAATGCAAATGAACTGAAGCAAAAATATTCAAGATACATTGGCAGAAACTGAGAATGGAGATGAGACCGTTTTAAGTGACTAATATGACTTTTTTTTAATAAGAGTTTATTTTTTAATAATAGTTTATTAAAAGCAGTATGTATGTTAAAAGGAAACTTCATTTAAAAATATTTAACTGACTTAAACTTCAATTAAATCTTTTTTAATATCTCATTATGCAGCAAGCATAAGAATTGTCGTAACCGCCAATACCATAAACAGTTGACTCTTAGATTGCTTGTGAAAAACATCGTAAGCGCCATTTTACCTTTAAATAATAAATGCAAAACATTAATTGTCTTATTATGAAGCTGGCATTTAATAATATTGTCGCTCATTTAATCCCAATAAATTATTGCACTGCTTATTGAAAATATAATAAAAACCCTCTCCTGTAAAATTTGTCTTTTGTCGCTTACGATATAATCACAAATAGGGCTCGATATATTTCCTTTACGGTCTTATTTTGTAGCATCTGCATTAGCGTTTTGTGTCAATATAAAAAAATTTTAATTTTTGAAATTCATCTAAAATTTTTTTCCACAATTATCAAAGGCTTCGCTGTATTTATTAGATAGCAATAAAATGACACTTGATCACCCGAATAAAGATGTAAACAATAAAACAAATAATATAATTAAAATTGAGCAAATTTGATGACATTTCAAATATCTTAAGTTGGTTTCAAAATGTGATGTAAAAAGTTCAGATGGTTCCTATATATATAAAAATCCCCCTTTGTATATACATCGAAGACTTAATATGGAAAAGATGTGACTCATAGTTGCGTTTCTTTACATAGGAAAGAAAAAATGTATTAAGTTTATTAATTTATTTTTAATTCAATTATATATTCTTCCTTTATTTACATATTTTAACATATTTGATATTTACATATGAGATCTTATCTTTACATAATGATATTTCAACAAATAATATATAGGATCTAAAGATATTAAATAGTTTTTATTTTTTTATTTTTTAATGATTTTTAATGGGAGGAAAAAATCATTATGTGATTATTATTAATTATTAAAAAACTTTGGATACACCAGCCATTAATACCCTATAATACTATGTGGTCAGGGCGGTATAATGATTTTGTGTTGATGTTTGTAATTACAAAAAATATTTGACCTAGACCCATTTATTATACCGATCGACTCAGAATCACTTCCTGAATCACTTTCTGAGTAGATTTAGCGGTATCCGTCCGTCCGTTCGTCTGTCTGTCTGTGTGTCCATGTAAACCTTGTAATCAAACTACAGGTCGCAAATATGAATATATTTTGAAGAAATTTGGCATATAAGCTTCTATAGGCTATTGCATGATCGCTATTGAAATTGGTGACCTAGTCCCCCGACTTAAATTTTTCAGACACGTATGGGATCGACTTTAATTGCCATAATGTCCAAATTATCAGATCTCGGTCAAACTGGGTTTGTGTATGTTTATTAAATCCTTTAGCCAGTTGTCCGAAAATAAACCCTGTAGGACAATGCTTAGTCATAGCCCCCATATAAAGCTGATTCCCGATCTTCACTTTAATCTCCATATAAATATTGCATCCGTTATGAACTCTTTCATATTCAAAGGCAAAAAAACAAGTAAGAAATTTATAGTCGGTCTAGAATTTTGTCGTAGGTTTTTATTTTCAAATAAATTACACGACAATATGTTTTTTAAACTTTTATTTAATGATTATTTATTTTAAAACTTATTTTATTTATTTAATATTTTTTATACACGTTTTATAAATTTAATATTTTATTATGATATCATGTCCTTGATATAAGAATAAGTCACAAACTTTTGAAACGTTCGCCTTCGCTTCCGAAATCAGACTCTGGCGTCATTTAATTTACAAGTCTTCTTATACTAGTCAAATAATGAAAATGTAATGTAAAAGAGTTAAGCTACTGATCATGATTGTGCATGTCTTTCTATTTACTCTTACAAGAAAACAGCAATATAAAACTGGGCATGCAGAATCATGATTTACCCTTGGCAACAAGTAGAAAATAAAAGATCAATGCTTTTACCCAGTAACCAAACTTTATATCAAAACAGGTTTCTGTAGAACAAATTTGGGCATGTAGAATCATTCCACTTCTCTTACATATACATTGTGTGTGTAAGAAAGTAGACATGATTGTGCATGGTTGATCACATTTAATGTTCTCACTTAGTAACAAAATATTATTTCAAAAACAGGTTTTTCATATAACAAAACTGGGCATGCAGAATGATTTCACTTCTCTTATATACATATTGTGTATGCAAGAAAGTGAACATGATTGTGCATGGTTAAACATGATTATTGCTTTACGGTTAGTTACAATACAAAACAAAATAATATTTGTATTGCTACAAAAATATATGTATGTAAACTAAACAAAAACAAAACAATGATCTTAATAAACACTAAGTAATAATAATAATAAGGGTATTCCAATAGTATTGTATACGTTTGTATATGAATGGGTTTATGCATATAACTCTAGACCGACTATACGATACCCAACTAACTGGATATAAAAAAATAAGCATAAACCAAATTTAAGTGGGATTTTTATTAATTTTTTTGGCTGCAGATATGAAAAAGTTCATATCGGATGCTATATCTATATGGGGACGAGGCCCAAAAATGGACCGATCCTGACCATGTTTAGTGAGGTCTCTGGTATTTTGCAAAAATATATACAAACAAAATTTGAGAAGAATCAGTGCAATATTTTTGTTTTTTGATAGATTTAAGTGAAGATCGGGAAGCAGCTCAATATGGGGCCTATGACTAAGAGTTGTCCCACAGGGATCATTTGTTGACTACTGACTAATGGATGTAATAAACACATACAAACCCAATTTGACTAAGATTTATGTGATAATTTGGATCTTATGGCAATTTAAGTCGATTTCATAGGGGTCATTTGTATGGGAGCTAGGTCTGAACATGGACCGATTCTCACCAATTTCAATAGCGTTCATCCCATGGCCGATAAAAGCTTATGAACCAAATTTCATCAAAATATATTCATATTTGCGACCTGCAGTTTGATTACAAGCTTTACATGGACACACAGACGGACGGACGGACATCGTTAAATCGAATCAGATAGTGATTCTGAATCAGATAGTGATTCTGATTCGATCGGTATAATAAAAGGTCAAATATTTTTGGTAGTTACAAACAGCAGCACAAAGTCATTATACCCAAACCACATAGAGGTATAGGGTATAATTAATAACAATGTCACTCAAATTTTTTAAGAAAAGTACTTTATAATAAAAGTTACTTTTTACGAAAAGGTACTTTTTAAGAAAATTTACTTTTTAACTTAGAAAGTCATCCTCATTTTTTGTACACTAACATTCTCCTTCGTCATTTTGACTACGATCTATTTCGAGCTGCTATAAAAAATATCTTGAGCAAAAGTGTTGACCAAAATTGATTTAATTTTTATATTTAGGTAATTTATAATTAATATTAAAAGACATTCAAATCATTTTTTTATTGTTTCGAACAAAAGATTTTGCTTCGTCGTTTTGACGAAGGGTCACGGTGGAGGGTTAAGAAAAGGTACTTTTTAAAAAAAGTTATTTTATAAGAAATTATACCTTTTAAGAAAATTTACTTTTTAAAAGGGATGTACTTTTTTAAGAAGAGGTATTTATTAAGAAAATGTATTTTAAAAGAAATAATTTTTTAATAAACTGTATTTTTTTGAAAAAATGAAAATTTAAAAAACATGTAGTTCTTGAATAAAAGGTACTTTTAAAGAAAAAATTCTTTTTAAAGAAAGATATTTTATGAGGAAAAACACTTTTTAATTAAGGAAAGATACTTTTTAAGGAAAGATACTTTTTTGATAAATTGTACCTTTTAAGGAAAGATTCTTTTTAAGGAAATGAACTTTTTTGAGAAAGCGTACTTTTTAGTAAATTGTATTTTTAAAAATGGCTACCATCAAATGAAAATTTACCCCTTTAAAAACACCAATTTTCCAATTTTTGACCGTTTTTACTCGCTAAAGGATAAAATTTTAAAAATGTATGTGGGTTAAACACAAGTTTAAACCTGAAGGAGTAAATTATTTATTTATTTATTTATTTGGTTTCCTGCACAACAAGACTAGGAGTCTTATAATTGAAGTACAGGATCGGTATAATGTATAATTATAGAGTATAATTTGTATAAAAATAAGATAACAAAAATTATTTTACATACATATATTCAAAACAAAGCAAAGTTTAAACAATATTTAAATGGTATTGAAAAATTGGAAAACTTGTTTCCTAAAATGTCCTGCGTTGCTTAAATATTGTAATGTTGGCGGTAGCAAGTTCCAAAGACGTATGCAGTGTATATAGAACTGCCATTCAGAGACCAAAATTTTGTCTTATTTGAATTATAGAATTATTTCTTCTTGAATTAGAAAAGGATATTCGATTAAAAAGATATGTGGGCTCACGTGTAAATATAATCTTATGCATCAGTATCAATGATCGTATCTTCAAGAGATCGCAAAAATTCACACCGTAAAGTTTTCGTGCATACGGTGTTATGTGAGATGATCTTTTCAAATTGTAGACGTATCTTAATATAGAATAAAACGTAGTTGTTAATTTCCTAGAGCTAATAGAATCACAGCTAGCAAATAGTTCGCATCCGTACAACAAAGTTGGAATTAGGTTTTTGCAAGTAGAACTCGTACATGGACTGGTGTAAGATGTTGAGTTTTCCACAGTGATCGAAGCATTGAATACGTTTTTCCCGAAGCGACATTTATATGATCAGACCAGGTGAGAGTTTTATTGAAAATAATTCCAAGATTTTTGGTTTTTGTGTAATTTCAATAATTTGACGGTTAAGCATAATATCTGGTATAGCAAGGGAAGGCACTGATCTTCGAGTAATAACGATGCATTTAGACTTTGAAGGATTGAGACATAGCCCATTTGCCAGAGCCCATAAGTGAATTCAATTAAGATCCACATTTAGGTTCGCAACACAGTTATTTAGCTCATCGAAACGGCTACAAACATAAAGTTGCACATCATCAGCATACATATGAACTTTACAATACGAAAGTTGCCTAGGCAAATAATTTATATATATAGTGAAAAGAAGTGGTCCTAGAATCGAACCTTGCGGAACGCCCTTTTTTACTGGAAGCACATTTGATATTTTATTATTGGCGTTAACGTATTATTGTCGATTTTCTAAATAAGACGATATAAGACCAGTTGCGGAAGGAGAGAAACCAAAAAAAGTTCTTAGCTTCATGCAGAGTATTTCATGGTTCTCAGTATCAAATGCCTTCGAATGATCTAAGAGCACTAGAAGTGCAATGTTACCACTATCAATATACCCACGAATATCTTCAGACACATCAATGAGTGCAGTTATGCAGCTATGTTTAGGACGAAAGCCTGATTGTCTGTCTGAGAGTAGGCCCATATTCTTGACATGTTTTCCAATTTACTGATGCAATAACCTTTCAAGCACTTTAGACAAGTATGGTAGGATAGCAATGAGACGATATTCTTTATTTGATTTAGGAATAGGTAAAATTTTAGCATTTTTCCAACTTTGAGGAAATACACTTTTTGTGATAATAGTGTTAAAAATATGGGTAATTTGAGGTAGCAGTTGAGGGATAATTTCCTTTAAGAATCTGGGATGTATGCTATCAGAACCAACAGCATTAGATTTCACAGCTTGGCATGTGGAAAGTACTTCCAGTTGGTTTACGCATTGAAAACAAAAAGCATTTTCCGATAAAGTTGAACTAATATCAGTATTGCGGGTATAATATCCATCGTTTATGGGGATGTCAGGGATATTTGTAAAAGATTCGTTAAGCGAATCAACATTAAGTCGTGCTTTGAAAAACAAGGTGCTGAGAGCTGATCATAGAGTAAGACTTTCTTTTTGCTACTGACAAAGAAAAGATCAAGTAACGAGTTACTTATAGCAGTAAAATGAGTTGGAACTGTAATGTTAGTTGGAGAAAGGCCAATTGATTGCATTATGTCTAGTAAAATAGTTTCATTGATAACGTTTGAATTAAAATCCCCACATATTAAAATATCTTCATAATTGAGAGTTATAGTTTCAAGTATATTTTGAAAAACATCAAGGTCTATTCTTTTATTAGGTCTATAAACACATCCAACAAGTAATTGTTTTCCATGGGATGAAACTTCAACAAATATATGTTCAACCTTTTCATGAGGTTTAGATTTGCTATGAAATTTACACATAATGCCTTTTCTAACAAAAATAGCTACACCACCACAACGAGTATTCCTATCACAGCGAAAAATTTTGAATCCGGTTAATCCAATCATTTTATCATCAACTTTTTCATTGAACCATGTCTCCGAAACACAAATTATATCAACACCTGAGTTCTCAAAGATAAACCTAAATTCATCAATCTTATTATTAAGACTCTGCGCATTAATATGGCATATATTTAAACCTGATCTCTGTTTGCATAAAATTGATCTTTGACCTTAAAGAGGGATAGTTTATAGTGTTTCAAATTAACTCTAATTTTCGAAATTGAGAACTTATATCAAGTAGTATAATATTCTGACAAAAGATATTTGAAATATGAAAACGTCTAAAAGTTGAAAAACTATGAAAAATCACATTTTTCTTGAAATCCGCTGAATTTAAAACGCTACCCTTGCCAAATTAAGAACCGGATACCTACAACATTTGGCATTTTTAATCACATATATTTTGTTAATAAGACCTTAAGGTCCAAACGTTCAGTGCGGAAAATTTCTTGAACAAAATTTTTGAAAAAGCTAAATTGGAGATTTTGAAATAGTGCTAAAAAAATACGTACCGTTTTGACATTAATTTCGAACGGCATAACAATAGACGGGATGCAAAATACTTTACATAAGATCATTTTGCGATCAGGAGAACGCAAAAATGTTGTTGTTGTAAATTTTTTCAATATCTTTAAAAAAGTGAGCTTGATTTTCTTAATCAAGTGGTCTGCGGCGCATTTGGCGATAATAGATTTTGTTGCTTTATTAGAAAGATAATTTACTTTAGATAATAGCATATTAATTAATTTAATTGAAACGCAATTATTAATATCAAAATTTTTGTGAGAAATTATTTTTTCTTAAAAATTTTTACATATAAATGCATAAATGCATCAAATTTTACGCACTAAAGTTTTAGATCCAGTGTCACAATAATCTGACCCGCACGTTTTGAAATTGAAATAAAATGGCTGTCACCCTAATGTCTGTATTAATTGCGATATTTGTCTAGGGAACCATTTACCATGAGTTTCGGAAAAAATCATGATAAAATTCAACCTTACTACCTGTGGTCATTACATATAACATATAATCATAAACATATAATCATAAACCAAATGAAGCTAAATTGTCTATATAAACATCCGATGTGATAATTTTTATCTATATTTTATAGAAGAGGAAAGAAGCTACACGTATGTTACGATAGATTTCACTTATGAAAGTTTACACTATCTTATATATTGAAAGAATTTATGAATAAACTTTGCATTCAAGATTTTTTTCAATATTTTTCTTCTCTCAAACCTCTATAACTAGAGTTCTAATTAACGTAGGCTGTTGACATAGGTCTAACACTCAGTGGATTAAGCTCCTTCTTTTGAGCTATTAACTGCTTAAATTCGTTGGGTTTGAGGAAAGTTATGCGTGGAGAATCAACTTTACTTTTACTGTACGTTAACTTATCTTGGCATATTTTGGCATTACTGTACGTTACTTCTCTTGGCAAATTCGTTGGGTTTGAGGAAAGTTATGAGTGGTGGACAATCAACTTTACTTTTACTGTACGTTAACTTCTCTTGGCATATTTTGACATTACTGTACGTTAACTTCTCTTGGCAAATTTTGGTATTATAATATAAAAATTAATATAATATAATATAATATAATATAATGCTGCGGAGCAGCAGGGGTCCTCTAGTATTCATTAATAAAGTTTAAAATAATATGTATGTCTCAAGTTTATAATAATATTAACCTTCCATAACTTTTGCGTAAGACTTAAATATTTTTTATATACATTTAATAGATAGTTAATAATATGTGATGCATTCACGTTTGTACATTTGAAATGCAATTTAAATTGATTAATTGTTTATCTCAGATTGTACAATAGTAATACTCTTCGTATAGAATTTTAACATTACGTCAGCAGTGAATTATGGCTGTAATATTTTGTTAAATTGCACTATTTTTATTACCTCAACTAAAAAAGTTTACAATATGTGAACATGAAATGATATCATTAAGCTAACTAAACGAAAGTGTAAATGTCGAAATTAGAATTAGTACTCGTATTGCACTGCAGATGTTATTTGGCAAAATTAATACACTTGAACCATGACTTAAGAAATGTCCAATAATTTAAATATGAAACCATATTTTCAAATAAATAAATAAATGAGTTTGTGCCCTGTATTTCAAATAGGAATTTACCAAGCGTCTTCCAATTTGTTCAGTTTTTTGCACACTTAGTCCATGGAGTCCATAAGATAATCAATTTTTTTTTCATTTCCAAAACATCACTATGTTGCGATCTATATGTTAAAAATTCTTACCACTAAGAAAATGATTATTAAAATTATTAAGATAATTCACAAAAAATTTAGTTATTTTCGTGCTTTTTCAGCTGAAATCAATTATTATAATACGAGCATAAACGTAAATAAATACATACATACAATTACATATTTGTTTGTTTATTTATCAGCAATGCATACACATTTTATGTACTATATACCTTTGGTACCTTTGAAAACAAAAATAATTACGTCGAGAAACAAACCTTCGTTTACCTTCATCATTCGACATTCAATTGAATGTAGAGATTTAGCTTACTCCAGTGAAGGCGTTTTAAAACTTTACAACTTAAGGCCAAGTTTCGTTCTGCTAGAAAAGATGTCAATACCCAAATCAAAAATGCAAAATCGACTTTTTTCTCCAAGCGTTTTAATTATGCTATTGATTCCAAATAAACATGGAAGACTATTCGAGAAATAGGATTTTGTAATGTTCAAAAAAATACTAAAAATACTAATTTTTACGGATATACCAGCGTTACCAACAAATAACACTGTCTGAGTTTTCTTCTGTCAGCTAATCTGAGGTTCATACTAGCTTCTTGTCAGTAAAATCCAATACGATTCGATTTGATAACATATATCCACAATTCGTTAAAATTTTGTTATCGTTTCTTTCTTTTGTCATTCATTGCTCATTTTTTTAACACCACCCCATGAAATGGAAACACACAAAAGTTATTCAGATTAATACAGAATATCATCCGACTGCGATAAGTTGCATTCACAAATAAGTGCATATGTACACAGGAGTTGTCTAATTACTGATATACATTCAGGTTTCCGCTATAGCTGTGTGACTGCTCTAGCTAAAGTATCAAAAAATATAAGACGTACTTAGACTGGTGTAAAGTAACCTTTTTGGTGATTCTTGATCACTAAAACGCATACATTGATATGAAGATGGACCGTTTTTTCAATTTTGCGCCAACACAGTTAATTTCATCATATCTAGCAGACCGTACTTAATCAGTATGCCTAAATATCATAAATGGTATTATTCTCCATCTGTAGCTAAGTGTGTCAGTTAATTCAATTAACGCAAACGTGAGAAAACTCAACCAAGATCTGGGCAAAATATATCGTTGGGCAACTGCTAATTGCTTATGTCTGACCGCTAAAAAATCTAAATACTTGGTGATGCATAAAGGAAGCATAAACACGAATACCGAACCTGCAGATCTTATAAACAATCACAAAATTTAAATCGTGCAATTAGTGAAAAATCTTAGATTTAACCTGGTCTGATCATGTAAATCCACTTGTGAGTCAAACTTATGTGAAATTAAGAACGCTTTGGGCAACTGAGGGACTTACCTATAGCAGTGAGCTTTTCTCCAATTGCGACTCTACCAGCAAGCTTAATGTTTTATACAACAATATTATTAGATATGTTCAAGGGTCAAGAAAAAACGATTATGTGTCTCCTTTCACAAAAAGCTTATACGGAGATCTTTCGAAAGTCTTCCTGAGATAAGAATACTAATATTGTTATGTGAAGTTGTGTATTCAAAAAACCTCCAATATAAATGACTCCTATGAGATCCACTTAAACTGCCATAAGACCAAAATTATCATATAGATCTTGGTCAAATTTGGTTCGTTTGTGTTTATTACACCCATTAATCAGTAGTCTGAAAATAAACCCTGTACGAGATTTCTTAGTCATAGCCCCCATATAAAGCTGCTGACCGATCTTCAGGTAAATCTATTAAAAAAAAGCTAATAAAAACAAATAAGAGTCTTAAATTCGTCTACATTAATATCTGCGCTATTTATAATAAACTAGCCCAGCCCTCGATTTTCCAGTTCCAATTCTAGGAAATTTTATTGTTTCATTTAATAAGTAATTTTATATGAGAATGCTAATCAATTTTAGCCAATTCACAATTCAACACAGGGCTTTTGATATTTATAATAAACACACACACAGTTTGTTTTTTATTTATGTGTATGTGTTGTTCCAGACAGTACAAATCTGTAAATATGGTGGACAGCTGAAAAGAAATAGTTTTCAAATGAGGTATTTTTGGTCAAAATCGATTGGTAACTAAAATTTTTATATCGGTCATAAGAAATCGCCTTGCATATTAATATTATAGATGTAAGCAAAATATTTGAAAAGGTAAACAATTTGATAAACCTAATACTGAATTATTAGAACAAATACACCAAATTTTCAGCAGTTTTTAGAAGTGTGTCCATATTTTAGGACATACCTTGCCACAACGATGCCCGATTTACCGAATTTTAGATTCCAACCTACTGGAAATAATGATATTATCCTAAGTTTACCCAGGTAAATAGTTTATTTTGTGAATAGGCATGATTTCAACGGACATCGCTATATCGACTCAAGCTGTTATAAGGATCAAGGATCGAGCTGTTATAAGGGTCGCAATTTTAGTTTTCAATGCGTTACAAACAGAATGAGAAACCGATATATACCCTCTGCACAGTTGAGTAGAGGATATAACAAAGTAAATAAAATCTTGCATTTTACTGAAGCTTGTTGTTGGAAAAGAAATCATTTTCGATAGTATTTTTACTTATTTTATTTATGACTTCTTCTATAAAAAAAAACAATATACAAGAATATACTGATCGAACAAGAAAAACAAAAATTATATTATTAAATGGTATTAGAACAAAGATTCGGCACAACCGAATTTAACACTATTACTTGTTGTAACTAATTTTGCGATATTTGAAAAAAGACATATTACATTTCCATAAAAAAAAACTTTTTTAATTTTTCAAAAAAATCTCTAAAATTAGAGAAAATGCGCGTCAAAAAAAAGATATTTAATTTAATATAAAAAATATTAAATTTTCAATTAATGCTAGTTAAAAAAATTTTAAACAGTGAGAAAAATTTTAAACAAAAGAAAAAAAAAAGGGCCTTAAATGCCAATTCAACATTTGTGAGATTACAACTGGATATAAAAAATAAGCATAAACAGTATTTGAGTGGGATTATTAATAATTTGTTTGGGAACTAGTTGAAAAAAATGGACCTATCACGATCTATTATGCAATTGCATAATATTGCATTTGCATTAAAAAAATATATATTTCCTTAAAGATATTGCAACGCTTTTTTGAGGAAATTCGATAATAATTTTTGAAGATACGGCACTTTAAAATTACATGCTTTTGAAATTTTTAAACTTTTTGAAATAATTTAAAACGTGAAAAAACGGGATTTTTGACAATTAAAAAAAAAAATCGGATATTTTTTACTGGCTTTCTAGAGAATATATATTATTATATTATATTATATTATATATGTTATTTTAGTTCCCACATAAATCTGCTTACCGATATTCGATATAAATAGACTTTATAAAATTTGGTTGGTATATGATTTTAGAACTTATAATTGGCCTCCATATAATATTCACATTTCTATATCCATTAATAACATCTGCCAGCATGGTTTACGACAGACTCCTTACAGAAACTCATGGTGTAGGTTATCATTAGTCGCCTAGTTCCACTGTAATTTTCCTACTTTTTTTATATATACATATATTTTTCCCAGTTCCGATTGAATATGTTGCACCAAAGTACGTTCGATCATTTCTACTACTTAGTCCATTCAAGTTCACGTATTATGTTCACATTGGCTGTAATGCTATGAACAATAAATTTTTAATTTAATATTTAATCTAATTTCATTTAATGTGGTTTTACCACGCGCGTTTTATTGATTTTATTGGTAAATACTGAATTAAATTCACATTTAATTTTTCACTTCGACTTTATAGTTTATTGAGTGGTTAAATCTAATTTAAGGGAAACATTAAAAAAGTATTGAAGCAATATTATCAACATTTCTAATTAAAGTCCTGTAAATAAGCCTTAAAAAAAGCTGAAAAATACTAAAATATTTTATTTGCCGCCTACACGAACTTTTTGGCTGTTTGTTTTATACAGTTTGCAAATTATTAAATAAATATATTATATATTTACATATATATATATACATATGTAAATATCTACATACACACATACAGTGGCACGCAATATTAAGGACACAGTAACAATTTATTTAGATTTGCTTCAATATTTTTTTATTTTTATAAAAAAAAAAAAATTATGCAAACTCTTTAATGGTAATAAATAAAGTTTAATAATTAATTCTCATCCAAAAAAAGATATAATATAACCATAGTTAAACATTTGTTGAATATTATTAATACTACCTCCTGATTTAGTAATGCAAAATTAAAGGCACACTTTTTTATATTTTCGAAAACCGTTACTTTACAAGTTGTATGACATCAAAAGTCACTCATATTCAGTAGAGAGCATCGTGTTCAATTGAGCGGACGTGAAGTTAATAAAAATTTTTCATTTTTAATTTACAAAAATTTTAAATATCAAAATAATGCCCCGTAAACAGCTTACTCTTGAGCAGCAGCAACTTATAATCGATTTGTATGAAAGAGACAACAAATCTTATGCAATAGTCGGTAAAATAATTTTCCGAAGTCGTTTTACAGTGAGAAAAGTGATACAAAGATAAATAAGAGAAAATCGAATTGAAAATATGCCTGGAGCTGGTAGACTGGCCAAACTGACTGATAAAGATAAGCGCTATATAAAGCGTGCGTTGATAAAAAATCCATTCACAATTGCCAGAAAAATAAGGGGTGATCTTGAAAAATATCAAAACACTAATGTTTCCCCCTATACGGTACAAAGATGTTTAGTTAGTCAGGGTCTTAATTCGTGCGCACCAAGAAAAAAACTAATAAATTTAGTAAATAGAAAGAAGCGCATTGATTTGCAAAAAAGTATTTGGACAAGCCGCAAGAGTTTTGGGATAACGTTATTTTTACTGACGAATCGAAATATAATATATTCGGGTCAGATGGGTGCTTAAAAGTATGGCGGAGGCAAGGAGAAGCCTTAAATCTGAAAAATACAATAAAAACTGTTAAGCATGGGGGTGTGACTGTGTTATGGTATGGGCTGTATGTCATCATCGGGCGTTGGAAACTTGGTTTTTATTGAGAATACAATGAACCAATATGTATATTTAAATATTTTGAAAAGATACTACTTTCAGCAGGACAACGACCCGAAACATACAGCCCACAATGTGAAAATGTGGCTTCGTAACACCTCCACAAAGCCCAGATTTCAAACATCTGTGGAAAGTTTTAGAAAAAAAGTTCGGGACACGAAATTTTGAACAAAGCCCAACTAAAGGAGGTTCTTTTGGAAGAATGGAACAAACTTAGCTCTGATAAACAAAAAACTATGAAAAAAAGGACTGAGGGCTGTGTTAGACATGAAAGGCTATCCAAGCAAATATCAAAAAAGGTAAAATTCGTTCAGTTTTTTTAATTTTTATACCCTCCACTCCAGTGTGCAGAGGGTATATATAAGTTTGTCATTCCGTTTGTAATAATTAGAAAAAAAATTTTGGACCCCATAAAATATATATATTTGTGATCCTTATAACAACCAGAGTTGATATAGCTATGTCCGTCTGTCCGTCTATGGAAATCACGATGACGGCATCAATCGGGCAGCTAGGGTGCTCGTTGACATAAAAAATGATTCACTAACTTCCTGAAAAGTTTTCTGTTTAAAACCGTCCAAATTGGTCGATTAGGGCCCGAGATTTGAATGAAGAACTAAAAAAAGTCTTCAAAAAATATAATTTTCTATGTTGTTCTTGTCACGATCACGCCCTCAATAGTGCAGCTACAGTGATAATTTTTAGTGAGAATGATTCACCAAATTCATGGGAAGATTTCTATTTCAAAAATCATTAAAATCGGTGGAACAGGTCCAGGGAAATCTCTGAAAAAGTAAAAAAAAAATGAAAAATATGATGTTTCTATATTGTTCTTGTTGTAATAGTAAATGTTGTGTTGTTGTCATAGCTGGACTTGTTGTTTTTGTGGTCGTTGTGGTAATAATAACCCTTTGTACATTTTTTTATTAACTCTGGTAGAAAAAGTTAAAAGTTTCCATTGTTTTGGCATCACTAAAAAAATTTGTTAGATCATTTCTGCAAAATTTCAGATTGAATATGTCACGGGAAAGGGGTTAAAATCGATCCAAAATTTTTTCGACAAGCAGACACTACGAGTTAATATATGTAAAGGGAGTAAAAATTCACCAGCATCTAATGCAAATAATGCTAAAATATCTAGTTGTTAATAAAAAAAAACAATGTAAATTTAGCAAAAAAAAATTTTATGTATAAATTTATTTAAAGGGAAAAACACAAAAATAACGTTTGATGTTGTGTTTTTTGTGTGTAATATTTACATATACATACATGAACATATTAAATAATACAAATAATATACATATATATATTATTATATATGTATATCCATAACAACTGCTTGTTAGAAATAAATCGGTATATTATTTTATTTACATAAAATTCTGCAATATTTTGTTGTGGGGAAAATACATTTCTTTTGCATTAACAGAGTGTCACTTCATTTTGCTCAGCGTGACTATGCCACAGTAGATGGCGCCACAATTTTTGTTTGTTCTAATTAGCTTTGCAATAGTTATTTCTATTTTAACATGAATGTTAATATTTTCAACTAGATATCATACAGAATAATGTTAAGAGTATACACGGGCTGGTCTTTTATTTCATACGTTTTTTCATTATTATTTTACAAATATGAACATAAGTTTGGCATATTAACTTTTTGTTGTCTTTACAAAATAGAGTTACCGAGTTCATCAATGAGTTTTATGCTTTCAAAACAGTTCTACATAGTTATATATAATTATTATTCTGCTTTACCTACAAAATATCTGATTGCGATTACATCTAATTTTTTAAAATTGTTTATAATTACTAAAGCATTATTATTCACATAAATACAAAATTGCACTTTTTAAATTTTCCATTCAAATTTAAGAAAATATCAATTCTAAAAACTGGAATTAAAAATTTCCAATTATAAATTACAATTAATTGAATTTCAGAAAATCGTATCAAAACGTCGGAAATTATAATTTTAAATTTAGAAGACATCAATTGCATCTTTAATATATAAATTTTATTCGTTAAACACAAATTGAAATTCCAAAAAAAAACACCAAATACCTGTGTTTACATTTAAAAATTTTTACATTTAAAAAAAATATTGACATTCAGGAGAAATTAATAGCTTTTCAGTACCGCGATTCAGTAACTTTCTTTTAACATAAAATCATCCTGTCAAACACGAAGTAATTTGTTTTTTTTTCTATTCTTCTTTGTGTTTTTCGCTTATTTTGACAGAGATGCCACTCGTTTACAATTTAAATAAATAGAAAAATAGATTTGTCGATGTCGTTAAGATGTATGTACTTAGTGAATCACTTAATCCTTAGTGCAAACAACAATAGCTGTCGATATATTTTGCGATTTTCGCATCGTTGAAATTTACAGAATCACACTACAGAAAACATTAATTTAAATTCAATGAATTTTAGAAAACCTCAAATGATATTTAAGAATTGCTAACATAAAAATTGTTACATAAATAAACGCAATTTGATGAGAACGTTCTTTATATAGAAATTTTCACAATTTTTTGGATGAACATTTGAAGTTTTTCAGAAAATAAAAAGATAACAAATTATTTTATTTTAAATGTTTGGAACATTTGGTTTTTTGCGTTTGGCATCCCTAATTTGAATATTTATTATTATAAATTTATTCTCAATGTTTTCCAAATATGGCAATATTTTAATAAAAAAGTGGAGAGAGTTTTTTTGGTTAATATTTTGTTACTCCATCCGACCTATATGGCCGCAATGAAGAAATATTTGGCCAGTTAAAAGAAACTATACAGCCATCATCAATTAGTACGATTTAATGCATATAGCCACCCTGCACGACCATTACCTTTGCAATGGAGGTTAGGGCGAGCTATTTAATTAGCAAAAACTAAATTAAACGAGAAGTTATGTCATATAATCGGAAACGCATGCATGTAGGTATATAACCTAAATGCATGCCGATCAGCAACCACGATGACCAAAAAGCAAACACCGAAATAAATCCGAAATAATAGAAAAGACGAAAACCAACCCAAAGAATTTGCTGAAATAATTTGGTATTAAGTTTAACAAAATGTTTACTTTTTCCAATATTTTGTTTACACTTATTATCAATACTCAAACCGAGGTGGAGGGTATCAAAGATTCGGCACAGCCGAATTTAACACTCTTACTTGTTTTAAATTATTTTTCCTTTTTCATTCAGGCGTGTCCTTAATTCTGTGGTTTTCTAGAATAACCGCGTATGTCATAAAATCAAAATGTTCAGGGGAGCCAAAAAACTTTATATTTTAAATTATGGACTCGATATAAAGATTTAAGAGCTTTTTATTTAACAGTCCTGCAGATATGGGCAATAAATACTTTATATAAAATTTTGAGTCAAAAATCTTCAGAGGAATAAGTCCTAGAGAAGGACGAAGAAAACAATATGTAAATTACACTTAAAGTTTGTGCAGATAAAACAACTTATGTCGACAAAAGTCGTTTTCTTTGAAAAAGAAAACTACCAATGCAACCACCCATGTAGACATAAGTTGTTGTTGCTTGAAAAATGGATTTTTTTGTTCGTCAACAAAAAGTTAACGGGACTTAGATGAGAATATAACGTATCAAGAATAATAGTGGCAAAAAATTACAGAAATAAACACACAAGTTTTAACAAGTGGTTATAAACTGAAAACTAATCTAAAATTATTTTGCAGTTCTTTTCATTAATAACAACGTATGTCGCTATGTGTCGTTTTCTGAGAAAATAATTTGTCAGCGATCAAACGTAGGTTGACATACGTCGTTAGTGCTGCTAATTAATTTAATAAACATTTAAGTTACGTCGTTATTTAAAGAAAAAACTCAGAAATGGTCAATATTTTTTTTTAAGAAATTGAACACTTGTAAAAGTGTTAAAAATTAATATATTTGGCATCGTTAACTCAAAACTGACAAAAATGGACATACGCGGTTATTCCAGAAAACCACAGAATTATGCAGAGGCTATTTATGGTGTAATGACAAACTTTTCTGAATTATATTAGTTTTAAGAATTGAAGTACCTTAGTTTTTGGTAAAACTGAATTATTATATCTAAGTTTATAATACAAACAAGATTTTTTTTTCTTTTATATAAAATAAATAAAATTTTGAAGAAAATAAAAAAAATTGTTGCTGTGTTCTTAATATTGCGTGTCACTGTATGTATAGAAATAAACTTTTTCTTATTGATTTGCATGCCTTTTTATAGGTTAAGGTACATATGTATCTAACAATATAAAAAAAATAATTACAATCATGTAATTATACCCTATACCACTATGTGTTTTGGGTATAATGACTTTGTGCTGCTGTTTGTAACTACCAAAAATATTTGACCTAGACCCATCTTTTATTATACCGATTTAGCGATTTCCGTCCGTCCGTCCGTCTGTGTGTCCATGTAAACCTTGTAATCAAACTACAGGCGCAAATATGAATATATTTTGATGAAATTTGGTATATAAGCTTTTATCGGCCATAGGATGAACGGTCCATGTTCAGACTTAGTCCCCGTACAAATGACCTGTATGAAATCGACATAAATTGCCATAAGATCCAAACTATCACATAGATCTTAGTCAAATTGGGTTTTTATGTGTTTATTGTACCCATTAATGAGTAGTCCAAAAAATCTCTATAGGAGAATTCTTACTCAAAGGCCCCATATAGAGCTGCTTCCTGATCTTCACTTAAATCTATCAAAAAACAAAAATATTGCACAGATTTTTCTCAAATTTGGTTTGTGTATATTTTTTCAAAATATAAGTGACTTTACCAAATATGGTCAGGATCGGTCCAATTTTGGGCCTAGTCCCCATATAGATATAGCATCCGATATCAACTTTTTCGTTATATGCAGCCAAAAAAATGAATAACAATGGCACTCAAATTTGGTTTATGCTTATTTTCTATATCCAATTAGTTGGAGCGAAGAGAGAGGGTCTCTAAACCATGGTATAGGTTATCGTATAGTCGGTCTAGACCGACAATAATATCTTACTTATTTTTGTTTAACTTTATACTCTTTAATTTTACTTTTTTGATTTATAAATAATTTACTCGTATTTTTTTTAGCTGTCCAATCTCATATTAAGAGGTTACGAAGGTACCAAAAACGATCGTTTTTTCGCTTTTTACCCATAGATCTAAAGAAATGGGACATTCTACAAACTGAAAATTAGTTCGATTGAAAAAGATTTTTGAGTTAAGTACCAATTGTGTTGCTAACACCATCAACAAAACTTTTATTGCTAGCAATGTTGGTATACACAAATTTAACCAAGACAACCGATAACTTATTATTTAGGTTAATTGTTCAATGTTTTCATAGCGTCATATTTAACTGTATATAAAAGATCAATATTTGTTGAACATATAGCGTAGGCAATAATTGTGCATGATATAGACAGATGCACTGTTGTCAACTTTAAAATATCAAAAAGCACCAAAACCGATCAAAGACTGCGTAATTTTAATTTTTTATTTTTGCTTTTTATTTATTTATATATTTTTTTAAAATAAAATAATTCACAAATACACTTTTTAACTGTGAAACGTAACAAAAAGTCATAATAAAATTAAATAACATACAACAAAGACCTCAAAATAAAATTAAATAATATAAATACAAAAAAAAACTTATTAAAGTTAAATATTCATTGTATTCTATACAGAACAAGAATTCTTGTATCACATACTTTTATTAAAGTCTATTGTTTCCTCATCATCCCTTTCATCCGGCCATAAAACGGTTTTAATTTCAAATTCTGTTGTTTCATAAACATCATTACTATTAATTAATTTATTTACTGCATCAGGTATTTGATATCTTTCGCAGTAGGAATTTTCTCTTTCCAATACATTTTTAATGTGAAGTAAAGCAGTAACTGAATGTAAATACGTTCTATTTCTTATTTTGGATTTGAAAAGGTTCATGTCGGTAAAAACTCTTTCAACTTCAGCTTTTGAATAAGTAAAAGCTTCAAATGGATTTAAATCAGTTGCATTTTTATATGATTTCACTTCATTCCAAAATTCAATTTTGGATTCAAACTTTTTCCATTTCATCAGGTGGACCATTCGCTACCATTTTCAATATTTGACAAAATTTCAACATTAGATCTGACTTGTGTAGCTAACTGCAAATAAAAGATTCGGTGTCAATGATGTTAAAAAAAAGCACTGAAAAAACACTAAGCACTAACTCGAAAAATGTTCGAATGAGTATCAATAATATAATTGAAAAGAACATAACCAATGTGTACCAAAAAATTTAAATTTCGAACATTTATGACGTAGTCCCATACAAAAAGATCGATAAAAGAAGTTTCTTAATTAATTTTTTTACAGGAACCTCTAGAGTTGTTTTTAAAGTTATTTTCAACGATACATACAGAAACCATCCATATGAAATACAAAATTCGTAAAAAAAAAGTGTTTTAATACATTCTTGAAGAAACTAAACAAATGCGTTTTGAACCATTTGAAGCTTAAAGCCAAATATTTCTGGGTTGTTCCAAACAATCTTCATGGTTAGTATCTTATTTTAAAAATATATTTACGATAACAATATTTATGCAGCCAAGTTTTATAAATAAGAGTTTTATAAATGTTAAAGATTTTCATAAGATTTTTCCAATTACAGTTTTAATATAGAAGGAGTTTTCATACACCTAAAATTAAAACGGTCATGCAACGAAAAAGTAAGAACAAAAATTAACAGAGCTCATTTATTTAGTTTTTTTCTCATAAATTTTTAAAGCTATTTGATTAGTTTTTTAATTTACTTAAATTTATAAATTTTATGCAGTAAAAAAACGTAAAAAATGTTAAAAACTAATTTGAAAAAATATTCATCATATTCATGAGCCGATTTGCCATCGACTTGTCCAACTTTAAAGTATTCTCTTAAATTTGTTTACCCCACTCATTCAAAATGAAGCTTTTTAACATTTCCGTTGAAGTTATTTTATATTATGTTTTATGGCTAACAACCCTGTCACCAGCCATAACAAACCAAATCATAATGCCACCACCACCGTGTTTAACTATTGGAAAAAGATTTTCTTTATTTAATTTATTTCCGCTATGTATATCCAACTTTTTTGCTTTCATCTGAAAATAAAACACGTCCCAAAATTCGTCTTGTTTACGTACTATTTTTAAAGTCCAAACATTTTTCTAATTGCTACACGAACATGATAGTCATATTCATGGATGTCTCTGCCGAGAATACTTTGATTTTATAACTAATATACTTCACTTTTCAAGCTCAGTTAGTTTGGAGAGGTGACCAGAACTAGGCTTCTGCCTATGATACAAGCTATTATACTAACAGACTTGCCCTCATTTCTAAGCTTTAAGATAATTTTTCTCTCGTCAGTACCGATTTCTCTCGTCAGTACAGATTTCTTGTTTGTCGTCGTTGCACATTACTTGTGATTCCTATAACTGTAAATGTACGAATACTTTTTCAGGCACTTATAGTTGCAATATTGTGTTTTTGCATTGTAAACAAAACAGTTGAAGTAGAAACGTTCCGGAAGTATTTTGAAAAATAAGTAAAATTCCCAATGTACCAATGGTAAAAAGTTCGTAATTCAAAATATTTTCAATTTTTTTCATTTTTAATAATAATTTTTAATAATTACTATTTTCTAGCAAGTGTATATTACTTTTTTTAATTAAAAAAAAAAAAACAATACTTATAAATACTATGCCGTTTTTATAATTTGTTGAACTTTTCATTTAATATACTTTCTCAATTTTAAGAACAATCCTGCATGTCTTTCATGATATTATACAGGCTTTGCAAATACCTTTCATATGATGAGCAAATTAACTTAAAAAAAAAATTTTTTTTTTTTTAAGAAAAGACACTTCTTTAGGAAATAGCAGTTTATTAAAAAAACTCAATTTTTAGATTTTTGGAACATGGATTATGCATATCAAATAAGATTTTAAGTTCCCTAATCGTAACGTTAATATATTATAGAAAATTACATTTTTGATTTCAAATCACAATTATGGAAGACATTTCTTGTGTTGACTTTCAAACTAATTTTTGTGTCATAAGTCAGTGAGTTAGATTTGATTTTCCGGAAAAATTAGAATTAATGCATGAGCCAAATACCAGAATATGGACTACAGGTACGGCAAAGAAAGGGACAAAAATATTGTACTACATAGTAAACAAATGCAATGTACTTTTGTTGTCTACTTAGATAATAGGAGTATACTTTCTCGAAGATTTTAGTTCTTTGTGCGTGAAAAATGAAGCTGAAATCCGAAAAATATACATGAAATTAATAATTTATAATACAAAAAAAAAAAAATAATGTGAGTCCGATCGCAGGGGAGATGTGTAAACATCTAGCAATTAAAGATTTTTTATAGCACTTTTTTAAAATCAAACAGAAAGCGTCATCTATGTATCACTTATAGCAATCAACTGCCGCGGCTGTGCTAATATAAAAATATTTATTATTATTTATTATTTCAACCGGTTAAATTTTAATTTTTCATTTTCATACCCTCCACACCTCAGTGGCAGAGGGTATATATAGGTTTGTCATTCCGTTTGTAACGCATCGAAAAACTAATTTCCGACCCCATAAAGTATATATATTCTTGATCCTTATCACAGCTCGAGTCGATATAACGATGTCCGTCTGTCTGTTGAAATCACGCTCATTACAAAAAAAAACATTTTGCCGGGTAAGATTACAATAATATCATTTGCCATAATTCCCAACAGGTTGGTATTGAAAATGGGCTATATCGAGCATCACTGTGCTTAGATACGAGCAAAAATATGTAGATATGTGCCTCTAAAAAAAAACATAAAACCCGGTGTGTTTGTTGTAATATTTTAGTGGTTGAACATAATAGTTGTTCAACAACATTCACAGTTCAAAAAAGCCACAAAAAAAATAAGGCAATCATACCAACAAACACAACTACCATGAGCTATGTTAGTAGTATTGCCGCCACATATTTTTTTTATCGTTATCAGGTTATAATAAAAAAAAATCGCTAATATGAAAGAAGAAATGAAAACGAAAAATGAAAATGGAAAATAAAAATGGAAAATGGAAAATGAAAACTGGAAAATGAAAAATGAAAATTGAAAAATGAAAAAAGGAAAATGGAAAATAGAATATGAAAAATGGAGAATGGAAAATGGAAAATGAAAAACGGAAAATGGAAAATGTAATATGGAAAATAGAAAATGAAAATGAAAAATGGAGAATGGAAAATGGAAAATGAAAAAAGAAACATGAAAAATGAAAAATGAAAACCAGAAAATGAAAAATGGGAAATAGAAAATGAAAAAAGGCGAATGGAAAATTAAAAATGAAAAATGGAAAATGAAAATTCAGAAATGAAAAACGAAAAATTATAAATGGAAAATGAATACAGAAAAACGAAAAATGAAAAATTAAAATTAAAAATGGAAAATGAAAAATGAAAATTAAAAATTGAAAATTAAAAATGGAAAATGAAAAACGATAATTGAAAAATTAGAAATGAGAAATAGAAGATGAAAAATGGAAAATTAAAAATGAAAAACGAAAAACGAAAAATGGAAAACGGAACACTAAAAATTAAAAATTAAAAATTAAAAATTAAAAATTAAAAATTAAAAATTAAAAATTGAAAATTAAAAATTAAAAATTAAAAATTAAAAATTAAAAATTAAAAATTAAAAATTAAAAATTAAAAATTAAAATTAAAATTAAAATTAAAATTAAAATTAAAATTAAAATTAAAATTAAAAATTAAAAATTGAAAATTAAAAATTAAAAATTAAAATTAAAAATTAAAAATTAAAAATTTAAATTAAAAATTAAAAAATAAAAATTAAAAATTAAAAATTAAAAATTAAAAATTAAAAATTAAAAATTAAAAATTAAAAATTAAAAATTAAAAATTAAAAATTAAAAATTAAAAATTAAAAATTAAAAATTAAAAATTAAAAATTAAAAATTAAAAATTAAAAATTAAAAATTAAAAATTAAAAATTAAAAATTAAAAATTAAAAATTAAAAATTAAAAATTAAAAATTAAAAATTAAAAATTAAAAATTAAAAATTAAAAATTAAAAATTAAAAATTAAAAATTAAAAATTAAAAATTAAAAATTAAAAATTAAAAATTAAAAATTAAAAATTAAAAATTAAAAATTAAAAATAAAAATAAAAATTAAAAATTAAAAATTAAAAATTAAAAATTAAAAATTAAAAATTAAAAATTAAAAATTAAAAATTAAAAATTAAAAATTAAAAATTAAAAATTAAAAATTAAAAATTAAAAATTAAAAATTAAAAATTAAAAATTAAAAATTAAAAATTAAAATTAAAATTAAAAATTAAAAATTAAAAATTAAAAATTAAAAATTAAAAATTAAAAATTAAAAATTAAAAACTAAAAACTAAAAATTAAAAATTAAAAATTAAAAATTAAAAATTAAAAATTAAAAATTAAAAATTAAAAATTAAAAATTAAAAATTAAAAATTAAAAATTAAAAATTAAAAATTAAAAATTAAAAATTAAAAATTAAAAATTAAAAATTAAAAATTAAAAATTAAAAATTAAAAATTAAAAATTAAAAATTAAAAATTAAAAATTAAAAATTAAAAATTAAAAATTAAAAATTAAAAATTAAAAATTAAAAATTAAAAATTAAAAATTAAAAATTAAAAATTAAAAATTAAAAATTAAAAATTAAAAATTAAAAATTAAAAATTAAAAATTAAAAATTAAAAATTAAAAATTAAAAATTAAAAACTAAAAATTATAAATTAAAAATTAAAAATTACTAGCTAATTCAGATAAAAATATTTTAAAATTTGTTTCTTTTTAATATTAATATCTGGAAATTTTTGGCCAAGAATCAGTTCATTTTTTTTTTAATTATCATGAATTATCCCAAAATTTACTAATAGGGATCAAACTTTGGGTGTTATAATGCTGGCTGCGTTTTCTACTCTAGTAAAAGAAAAATAATGCCATTTTTCAAATAGTAACGAATTCTTTCTAAGGAAGACACGATCATTGTTTTTTATAACAAGGAATTATAATAGAAACAGGCCAACAAGAAAAGCAATTAACTTTAAATTTAATTGGTATTCGAAACTTAAATTTCAGTACCGACAACAGTTTTAAAGTGGTAGCCGTACCCAATATTGGTTGCAATATTGAGTTTAAGATGCAGGTGAAGGGTATCAAAGAATCCGCCCAGCCGCATTTAACACTCTTACTTGTTCATTTTTCATTTTTTATTTTTAATTTTCCAATTTTTATTTTTCATTTTCAAACAGGTTATTACATATCATAATTTTTTCACCAATGCAATCATAAGTCACACCGATGTTGTCTTACGTCTTATATGTTACGCTGTTTTTTGTGATTGTATTGTGAATAGAAGTTTATAGATGTTTACACATCAAAAATAAAAAATGTTAGAAAATTATATTCGCTCTATATCGACTGTACAATATCCTATACCAGGATTATACAGACGGGTTTAGTCCAACTAATAGGACAACTTAATCAAAATATATTCATATTTGCGATCTGTATTCTGAATAGAACGTTTCATTGGACACAAAGACATACAGCATCGTTAAATCGACTCAAAAAATGATTTTGAGTACATCGCACAGTGGACCATTTGACAAGAAGGCGATCAAAAATCTATAACTTTTGATTGGATTGGAATTTTTATATGCGGTTCTTTTTGTTTGGTAGGTGAAACTTTAGCCTTTAAGTTTTGCTATAAAACGTATTCTCGACCGAAAATTAAAAAAGTTACGGAGGGTTTAAAATACATTTTCATTTGTAGTTGAATTTTAGTACAAAAGTGAAGTGTTAAAAGGTAAAAAAAGGTTTTTTTTTAATATAATGTCTTATTTTTTCAGTTAATTTTACAACTAATACTTTTTAAAAATTTTTTAAGTCAATTTTTTCAGAAAATGCCAAACTTTGGCCCCCGTAAACTTTTTAGTCCTAATGTGCACAAGGGCCAAAGGTTGTTTTTTTTTTTAAAAAGATCCCGAGTTAAAATATAATTTATTAAGCAGCGAACGTAAAAGTTACCTTATATTGGTTCAAGATAGAGAAGTTTCAATGAAAAACTCGCATAACCCAATTTAAGAATATGCTCCATGAAACGTATTCTTGCATGAAGAGGGGATTCCAAATTCGTAGGCTTCCGTAAAACTATCGTCTTCTGGTGGGGGTTGGCTTAATTGACTTGATGTCAAATTTAAATATTACTGGTTGAAGTTCCTTAATTTGATCTTTTATTTTTTGAACTTCTTCAGTTATGACATCTTTGGTTTCCTTTTTGAATGCAAATTTTATTGGTCTGCAATACTTTGTTGAAGAAGGAATTTAATTTTTCCATATAACAATTTCTGTTGCTCTACTAGTTGACGGCTCTAAGACGCTATACCTTTTTGTTAAGCGCAATGGAACGAAAGATACCATAAATAAATTAGCATCTGATGAATTTTCGGCATTAAATTGCTTGTATTGTTTCTGACCAGAGGATCCATCACATCCCCAATAAGAAATTAAAGTAATGCCGCCATTACCAATTTTTTTTTAAATGGTCAGTATCAAGCGTATTTAGCAATCGTTCTGCAGTATGTTCAAGAAGATCTTGCAATTTTATTTCTGCTGATGTTGAAGTGACACTAATAGCAGATTGTGAAGGTAAGCATTCTTTTTTGACAGAAACTAAATCTCGATACTCTGGAAAAATCCCACAATTCTTTCATTGGTTCGCTTCCGCAATTCCTTATATTGATTTTTGGTCAATTTCAAATCCAAAAATAGGGCGAACGCTTCTTCCGGCGTAAATTTCTTATCTTCAATTGGTGTAGGAATGCTTTTCAAAATCCTCTTTGTGCGCCTTGGGCTCGCTTCTACTATTTTTTCAATTATTTCAATTTTATTTTTTTTATTTTGGGTTGGTTGAATTTGGTGCAAAAATGAATCCTTAATAATTCTTTGAGAAATTTCTTCATTGATAATCTCCAGCTTGCGCCTTTGAGATCTTTCACTACATCCGTCAATTGGTTTTGCTGGTCGACCCTTTTTTCCACTTTCGTTGGCAGTTGTAGATGCACTCTCAAAAATAAGTTCCTTTATTAACCAGTCTTGGTAACGTTTGTACATATTTGCCTTACTATGAGAGCATTCAATGTACCGTCTTTTCAAATTCGATGCAAAATTAGTAATTTTTCCTTTGTGCATTTCAATGTCTTCTAGGTTACAATTCTTAAAGAAGTCGTGCTCACTATGTGCAAAATTACATCGTCTACATCATTTCGTTGAAAATAAATATCTACCAGATCTCTGTGACAGTACTTAGCCATTGCACAAATTGTAATGAATAATAATTGTGGAAACATTATAAATACTCTTTCTTGCAATTATGTAAAATAAAAATTTTTATCTTTTATTACCACTTTTAGAAGCATAAAAAACCCACACCCTAACCCCTTTTAAAAGATGAAGCATACCTGCTCATATCTTAAAGGGCTATGTCGCAATAGTTTTTTTTTACCATTTACCTGTTATTTAAATTGTTTCCCATTTTGTCAGGTATTTAAACTATATAACTCTAATTCAGACTATTAATGTTTTTGAAAGATACCTATGTAAATGTACCTGTAACAATTAAGCGCATTATATCTCAACCCTTTTTTATAAGTATGTAACAACTCCTGACAACTCTACCGACACGCAAAAAAATACACCGCGGCCAACTTTTGTATTCATAACACTCAGACGGACGGACGGACATCGTTTAATCGACTCAGAAAGTGTTTTTGAGTCGATCCGTATAATAAAAGATGGATAAAGGTCCAATATTTTTGGCAGTTACAAACATCACCTCAAACTTTATATATCCTAACCACATAGTGGACAACTTTTGTATTCATAAATTTTGCAGAAAATATCTAACCTTGGGTGAGAAAAATTGTTCTGGTGCACACGGGCGGAAACTGGCGTGTGTATAATGGGGTATAGGAGTATAGGGGAGGGTTCGGGCTATAGAAGAGTGCAAGATTTTTTCTGACTGCTTTTGACTGGCAGGAGTTATGCTCTATTAAGTAGGAGATTTTCGGAAAATTTTGACCTTTTTTAAAATTTTTTTTAAATTTCGGAATGACTCAGTGATTTTACATTTTTAAAAATTAATGGAAGCCACAAAATTATACAAAATTTATTTCACATCAAAATCTTTTAAATCAAAAAAGTTACAGTCATTCAAAAATAAAAATTTACAAAGAAATTTTTAATTTTAGCAAAATACTGAGAAAGCCCATTTTCGAAGACCCTGTTCGCTGTGGTATAGTTGAGATAGAGTCGCAATTTTTTGGCTCCCGAGGTTTACTAGTATTTGCTTTCAAATGAATAACATAACTTTAAAATCGGTAACAAAAAAAAATGATTTTTGGCCGCCTTCTCAAAATATTGTCCACTGTGCATCGGTCTAATAAAACGTGGTTGAGGATCAAGTATTTTGGATAGTTACAAACATCAGCACAAACTCATTATGCTCTGACCAAATAGTGGAATAGAATATAAAAAATGATTGAGTAAATGTTGTAAAAATTTCATAAATATTTTTAAAATATTTAAAAAAAAGTTTAATAACTAAGCATTTTAATGAAAATATTGTAAAACATCCAAGAAACATGTCAATTGAACATTTATTGATTCGGATAGATATTAATGTGGAACATTTTCGGGGTCAGCTACAACTCTAGAACCATTGAGCAATTCTCATTACATTCTTCATCAAATTTGTAGTTAACACTTAAATAAATAATTTTGATTAATATAATAAAAAATACTGATAAAATAAAATACTGATGTATGTTTGATTTAATATAAAACATATCATTCATACGCATACATCTCTTCTACTGTACTTATAAATAATAATCATTCGGCCTGAATATGTTATGTTATAAAAAAATGTATTAAAAAAAGAGGAAAAACTTTAAAATTTTTGAAGATTTCATTCGATAAGATTAGTCAAACTTGATTTTCTGAAACTGTTTGCTGGAGAATGAAATGAAAAATTATTAACGGTTCTTGAATTATAGCCTGATGATAGCCTACTATACTGGGCTAGTACTTTCACCCTGACTTGGGATTTCTCACCCCCCCAGAATGGCTGTTGCACTGTGTATATTGAGATATCTACTATAGCATATCGGTTAAAAATCATACATTTGCATAATTATCAGTTCTGGTGATAATTGAATTTATTTTATTGTGATTACAAAATGCTGAGTTTGTTTGTTTAAAAAGCAACGATACCCAGAGTTATCTGATTTTATAGCAAATGTCATATAAGATGTGAGTTATGAATCGGTCCAACAAAGCTCTGGTCACAAGTATATACACAAACAAATTTAAAAAGTATTTTTGTGACAGGCTGCAGAGAAAAACAATTAGTAAGGTCTGGGTCAAGAATGGCCCAAATCGATTCGTATCTGAACAGATGAAGGCGGAGGCACTATTAAAGGAACTAAGTCTGAATATGAATCAATATTCACTTATTTTGTTCTAAAAGAAACAAAACTGTCAAGTTTCAAAAAAAATATTTTTATTTGCGATACTTAATCGACTCAGAAAGTGATTCTGAATCGATTGGTATTTATACCCAACTAAACTTGTCTGTGGTATAGTTATATTTATTGTTTTTATAATGAATTATTTGTGTAACGAAACACAAGCAAATGTATATCACAAATTGAAAGTCCTTGAAAAGTCCTTAATCGAACACTCTCAGACAAACAAAATAAAACAATAATGAAAATAACTATATTAAAAGGATACTTACATTCAAAAGCTCTAGATTTACGTTGTGCTGGTTTCGTGAGCATTTTAAAGCCAGTACGATTTAATTTCTTTTTTCTAACGCCTTTCATAATGTTGAGTACTTTGAGATTTTTATATATTGAAAATATTTATTATTTATATGAACGATATTTTTATTATTATTATTATTTATGTATAAAAGTAGTAGTTAAAGTAATAATTGCACTTGTAATTTATTTTGAATACTTTGTTTTTATTTACATTTTATTTTATTATAATTTTCGGATTTAATATCAATTGAATTTGAATTTTATAAAATGCAAATGATAATCATCATTGCTATACAAAATGTTAAAACCTGTGTTCTCATCTTTATAAATAAGTTATTTTAAAGGCACTTTAAAATTAATCTCTGAATTAATTATTTCAAAAATTTTATTTTACATAAAATTTTTTATAATTTTTTGTTGTTTTTTTTTCTTTCTTTTTATTGTTGTTATAATTTAATTCGTGTTTTCGTTAATAAAACCAACAGTACTGGCCAATATTTGACTTCAAGACGTTTTTACGCGTTGAGCATTCGTTGAGAACTAAGTTCTCCTTGTAAAAAAAAAAACTAGTAAAGCAAAAAATATTAACATAGAATTTTCTTAAAATAATTCTTCTTTCATTCTATACGTTCAACTTAAGTTTGGCGGTTCGTATGTTGTTGTTTTCATTAATGTATTTTTTTCTACTGTGTTGACTTTTATGGAGTAGAGGTGATGGCGTCAGCTGTAATATAAAGAAATTAGTTTAGCTGGATGTTTGTATGTTGGTGGTACGACATGACGGTGGTGGTGGTAAAGGTGGCCTACAATACACATTATGGACAACATGTGGCTGAATATGACAACAGCAGTCGTTGTATACTCGTAGTTTGTTTACAAGCAAATAAAACCATTTAGAATTTTGTGGTGGTATGTAAAGTAGTAGACAATATGGCTAGAGTTTAGTAATTAGTGGTATGGGAAACATAGAACAACACAAGGAAATATTTAATATTCATAGACGTTGTTAAAAGCATCACAAACTCTGTATTTGCCTATGTCATAGCGGGGTATTAGAAAAGTGGTTATAGAATTATTGAATTCTTTACTTCTTTAAGTATTTTGTTTAAGGCCCCAAGGACTGATCAAACCATTAATGAACAGATTCATTTACGATTTTATTACAGCATTTTAGTTTTAAAGAATGCATTTTTTTTTTAAATCTTAATGAATTAATATTAAGGATTAACGTTTAACTTTCTACACAAGTGTTTTAAAGACTTCAATTTTGACTTATATCTTCCGTAAGTTAAAGAGAATGAATGTACAATGTACACTTAAAAGTTTGAACATTTTTTTTTTATTTAGAAAGTACTTTCTAGTTAAAGATTATAGTTTTTAATTTTATTGCACAACATACATACATGCATATATATACATTAGGGTGGACCTTCGTTATATGGAGGGAAAAAAAAGTGTTCAAACTGTCGGTCTCACCCCCTAGAAATATGCGAATAGCAAAAAAAAACTGAGAAATACATAGTTTTGGGCCAATCAAAAAACGTTTAGTCGTGGCGCAAAGCGATTGAAAATTTCAATTGTGTTTATATGGGGAAAATATGACTTTTTTTCAGATTTTACCAAAATTTCGTTCCGACAAGCTGTTACATAATTCGGGATTAGTATTAAATTATCCTTTCAAAAGGCTAGAAAACTTCAAAATCGTATGAAACGTCGCCAAGAAATAGCAAATGCCCCAGACCACTTCTGTGCCAAAAAAAAAACTAGGTCATGAAATTTAATGGCATTTTTTTCAACTTTGAGAAATTGATTAAAGCCATCATTCTTTTTTGGTCTCTATACTTATAACTACTCAGATATGAAGTATTGTTTTATTACCACGTTGCTAACCTATTGCGCATTGAGACCGAAAATTGGAAATTTTTTTGATAAAATTTTTAAAACTCCTTTTTCAAGTTTGAAAAAATTTTCTTTAACAAAATTTAAAAAACTTAATCTATCACTTTAAGGTTTTATGAAATACATGTTGCTGATTAACTGTGTGAATTTTTAAGTAAATCCCTCTGCCAGAACTTTTTTGACAAGGATTTTATTTTCGCGGATGTCGAGAAAAATTGGATTTTTGTGAAATATTCTGTAATGTACTCTCTCTAAATACTTTGTATCAAAAATTCATCACTTTTCTGCTTTTAAATATTATATTTTATCTTAATAGCCTAGGGTTTCGGAAAAAAATAATATGACTCCATTAACCCTTTTGGAATTGGGGTCACATATGACCCCAAACTAATAAAAGACAATTTATTCAAAAAATTCAAAGATTTTGTGAGTGCTGTCCAATTTTTAGATGCGACACTTAAAATATAATAACCAAATATGTAGAAGTTTTGTTCCAAAAATTTGGGATAAATCCGAGAACGTTAACCCATTATTTGCCAAAGCCAGCTTTGGATTTTAAGATATTTTAAAATAAAAATGACCTAAAACGAGTTTTTCTATTAAACTCGTTGATACCACTATTTAGGATTTAAGAAAAATAATTCGGTTAATTTTTATTTATTTAACCATTCAGTGCTCCTGGGATCAAAATAATCCATTGTGATATATCTTTGGTGCAATTATCTGTTTAATGCTCGCGAATATAAATTAAAACAACTTTTAACCAATTTTGTTATAAAATTACTTTATGTAATAAAGTAATAGTTGAATTTATTGCTGTCTCACCCACCAATTTGGTGGATATTGATAAAAAACGCCAAAAAAAAAAAATTTCAGGTCAATCGGTGAAGATGCCATTATTTATAATGGTTGACATTTTTCGATTTTTTATAATCGGTCGCTTTATATTATCTTCAATGTCACCTACATATTTTGAAACTTCTACCATTTTATTTCCCAGTTTTATATAGTTTATTAAATAAAAGTAAATTTTAAATATAATAATGTATATAAAAGGTAATATTAAATTAATACTACTCTTAATGGAATAAATTACAAAACTAAATCAAAGTGAATTTCAAAAAACGTCCTATTTTTTAAACATATGACTTAAGTTGTTTTAATTTATATTCGCGAGCAATAGGCAGATAATTGCGCCAGAGATATATCACAATGGATAATTTTGATCTCAGGAGCACTGAAGGGTTAAATAAATAAAAATTAACCGACGTATTTTTCTTAAATTCCAAATAGTGGATCAACGAGTTTAATAGAAAAACTCGTTTTAGGTCATTTTTATTTTAAAATATCTTAAAATCCAAAGCTGGCCTTGGCAAATAATGGGTTAATGTTCTCGGATTTATCCCAAATTTTTGGGACGAAACTTCTACACATTTGGTTATTTTATTTTAAGCTTCGCATCTAAAAATTGGACAGCACTTACAAAATATTTGAATTTTTTGCATAAATTGTCTTTTATTAGTTTGGGGTCATATGTGACCCCAATTCCAAAAGGGTTAATGGAGTCATATTATTTTTTTCCGAAACCCTAGGCTATTAAGATAAAATATAACATTTAAAAGTAGAAAAATTATGAATTTTTGATACAAAGTATTTAGAAAGAGTACATTTACAGAATATTTCACAAAAATCCAATTTTTCTCGAAATCCGCAAAAATAAAATCCTTGTCAAAAAAATTCTGGCAGAGGAACTTACTTAAAAATTCACACAGTTAATCAGCAACATGTATTTCATAAAACCTTAAAGTGATAGATTCATTTTTTTAAATTTTGTTTAAGAAAATTTTTTCAAACTTGAAAAAAGAGTTTTAAAAATTTTATTAAAAAATTTCCAATTTTCGGCCTCAATGCGCAATAGGTTCACAACGTGGTAATAAAACAATACTTCATTTCTGAATACCTATAAGTATAGAGACCAAAAAAGAATGATGGCTTTAATCAATTTCTCAAAGTTGGAAAAAATGCCATCAAATTTCATGACCTAGTTTTTTTTGGCACAAAAGTGGTCTGGGGCATTTGCTATTTCTTGGCGAGGTTTTATTCGATTTTGAAGTTTTATAGCCTTTTGAAGGGATAAGTTAATACTGATGCTGAATTATATAACAGCTTGTCGGAAAAATTAAACTATAGAACGAAAGTTTCGTAAAATCTGAAAAAAAGTCATATTTTCCCCATATAAACACACTTGAAATTTTCAATCGCTTTGCGCCACGACTAAACGTTTTCTGATTGGCCCAAAACTTTGTATTTCTCATTTTTTTTTTTTTTTGCTATTCGCATATTTCTAGGGGGTGAGACCGACAGTTTGAACACTTTTTTTATTAAGGGCCACCCTAATATACATACATACATACTTTGTTTTATCCAGTATTCTGACCTTTTAATATCCTTTTGTGTTGGGTGTTCAGTCAATAATAAGATTTCTAATTTTTGTTAAGATTAACACGCAACCATTTAGGGAAATGTATAACGTTGTAAAGGCTTCATACGAGTATGCTTCGCATACCCTACTGTTGTACTGGGTATTATCATTTTTTTTATATATGTATATGTGTAACTACCTATTTAGTGATGTCCGTCCGAAATCAAACTGCCAATTGCAAATGTACATTTATTTGGATGAAGCTTCTTACATCAGTTTCGATTCCTACTGCATGTGTTAAGAATTGGTCAACACCAAATCATACGAAAAAGTCATAAATTTTACTTACTAGTATGAAAGAATCACTGAAAGTATGAAGGAATCACTGATCTGAAGATGGCTTTTGCGTTATATCCAGTGGCATGGCAGAATTTTAAGATATTCTAGTCTAAAAGTGCCCTTTTTGTCATTAACGGATAGCAAAAACTTCGAAATCCAAGGATATACGTTCATTTGGCAATAGGTTCGGATTCCTCATAATTTTTTTTCATATATGTACATAAATTTCAATAATTCCAACTGTAGGTCGTTCTATATGAATAAATTTTATCAGAAACTACCTTTAAATCTCAGTGAAACAACAAAAGTCTTAAATTTATAGGCCTTTGTCATCACTCTTAATATATCCTCATCACTTATCTATCACTTTATGGTCCGTTTTTAGACCTAGTCGTTATTTTAACCATTCTTCCACCATGTACAGTTCAAACCGCCATAATCTCCCGTTTGCAAGAAGTTCCTTCATATATATGTACCGAAACGACTGAGATTCCCAAGGACATCGACCAAGAAATATCGCCTAATAAACATACAAGTCTCTAAGCTACGACAATATGGTTGCAATATTTGTGTCTGGTTATGCGAAGTGACAGAAGAATTTTTATTTCAATAAAATAAAACAAGTGATGTGCATTTATACGGCGACTTTTCGTTTGCTTAAACTTCTATAGTAGTTCTTCATTTGCAACAATTGAAATATAAAATTTTTTCATCCTTAACAATTTTATAAACAATTTATTGAAAAAATATGAAAATTTTAATAACACTACTCAACAAAATGAAAAAAATTTCATGTACTCCGGATGCGATAATTTTTTCTGTGTAGATAACCTTGACATGAGCTCGAAAAACGCAATAAAAAATTTTTTTTTCGTTTGGTTTTTTTTTTTTTTTTTTTTTTTAAATTTTAAAAATTTTTTTTTGGTTAATTTGTTTCGTCCAGCATAACTCGGGAACCACTAGCCCGATTTAATTGAATTAAATTGTAAAAAATTTAAAATTACAATTCCCTTAATCTGTTTATATATTGTTTTCCTATACAAGCAACAGTTTCCAAGTTAAAAATGAATATATAAAGGAAAAAACTTATTTTTGCCTAAAGATTTAAATTTTTTTTTTTTTAAAAATCCATAAAAAATCCCAAATGAAAAAAAATGTCAAATCTTATTACTTTTACGTAAAGATACATAACCTATGAGCAAAATAAGAGAAAGATCATGAAAATCGATGCACGCGTTTCGCTTTTATTCGCAATTGAGTAAAGGTATGAATTTAAAAAATTTGCTCGACATATGCACAACTTTGTCTATGGTAAGGTTTTTTCTTTTTTATTACAAAAAAAATTAAAATTTGTTGGGTGACAAAAATATATGACTTTAAATTAAAAAACAATTCGATATATGTACAAGAAATTATCCTAAGGATATCAACATTAATTAATTATAAAAAAGTTTTAAAAAAAAATATCTAAACACAAAAATAAAAACCTTCAAATTAAAAATAATTATGTGCTTTTGTCTTTCTTTTATATTGTTGTGGGTCTGTTTCTCTTATTAGGAACCAGATATAGTCCCCCATCATAGCTTCGTTCCAAAATCCTTGGTATCGGTGCTCAATTTCTTTCATTTGCTGATGAAAACGCTCACCATGCTCGTCACTCACATCGCCCAGGTTGTCCGGAAAGAAGTCCAAGTGCGAGTGTAGAAAATGTATCTTAAGCGACATATTTGCTCCAATTTTTTTATAATTTTGGAGTAGTTGTTCGACGATCTCTCTGTAATTTGAGCTTTTGTTGTTTCCAAGAAATCCGGAAACAATTTGCCGAAATGAGTTCCAAGCTGCAGCTTCATTTGGTGATAAAATGTGTTCAAACTGTTGGTCTTGCAACAACTTTTTAATTTGCGTACCGTCGAAAACGCCTTCCTTAATCTTTGCCGATGAAAGGTGAGGAAAAATGGTTTTTAAATAGGCGAACGCTTCGCCATCTTTGTTGATAGCTTTCACGAAGTTTTTTATGAGTCCGAGCTTTATGTGAAGAGGTGGGAGAAAAACATTTTCCTTTTTTATGAGTGGTGTATATTTCACGTTGTCGCTGCCGGGGATGAAGTTAACTCTTTCTGTCCAACTCCTCCTGGTGTAATGATGTTGACGATCGCGGCTGTCCCAAAGGCAGAGAAAACAACAGTACTTTGTGAATCCACCTTGTAATCCACAAAGGATACCGATAACCTTAAGGTCGGCACAAACTTTCCAATCGTGTTTCTCATAGTTAAGGCACTTTAGTAGATTGTCCATGACTTCGTATGTTTCCTTGGTGTCAACGGCATGAGCAATTGGAATCGAAGGTTTCTTGTTGCCGTTGTGCAGTAAAATTGCTTTAAGGCTCTGCTTGTTGCTGTCGATGAAAAGACGCCACTCTCCTGGATCGTAAGAGTACCCGAGTTCACCAAATAATCCGGGAATGTCCTTACAAAAACAGATGTTGTCTTTTTTTGTGTAGTACCTTGCGTATGGTTCATGACGCTTCCTGTAGATTGTTGTCACCACACCAGGAGCCAAGAAACCGAACTGTTTCATGTGCGATGCATGCAACTCTGCATCTTCCTTGGAGAGTTTCAATTCTCTAACCCAATCGTTCAGTTCTGCTTGGGAACATAAGCGTTGACCTCCATGCAATGTATATGTTGACTCGCATTCTGATGTGGTTCCTACTGTCTCCGGATCTGATGATGGATGTATCGCCTCATTATTAGATGCCCATCTTGAAACGGGCGGTTGCGGGTCCACTGGTTCTTTGGAAAATGGCACTGGAAAATTCACTGTTGAAACAGCAGCGTAAGTCCATCGTATATTTTTTCCCACGCCTGTTTTTTTGCTAAGACAGAAGTAGCAATCTGTTGCATGGCAAAGCGGAGCTCTCCAAAGCATTGGCATGATGATTCTCGGCTGTCGTCTGAAAGAATTGCAATAATAAGTTATATATGTTCTTGAATTTCGTAATCTACACTTACCTTGAGTCACTTAGCTGTACGTAGCACCTTGGACATAGAGCACTTGGTGTCCACCGCTCATCTATGTTTGAGACCTTTAAATTGAAGCTCTCTTCAAATGAATCTCTCAATTTAGGTGAAAAATAACGCTTGTTTTTTCCACAAACGTATTCTCCGCACATGTAACAAAAATTACTTGGATTGGTATTGCATTCAAATACTCGCGAACGTTTGCTCATTTTAACTATCGCGTTCGTCGACACTTGTTGAATGAGTAAAATCGATCAATGAAGACCTATTTGTACTGTGTATTGTTTAGTATTTTACTGACAGGTACTTATAAATGGGTGTATATTTTTCTACGGTGGCTACATACCTGTTTCACCATGTGTGAGTCTTAAATTTTCCGAATAAATGTGGGTTGCATTTATGTAAAAAAATCATACAGGTAGTCACCGGAAAACCCAAATAAGTAAAAAAGTCCCCTTTCCTTTTTTCCTTTTAATTGTTCACGCACATTTATTACCGTTTATTACTTTGCTTACGCAATCATAAAAATTAAATAACCCTTTGTTTATTCCGTTTTGTTAATTCTGAGAATCATAAAAAAAACGAAAAAACCTTACCATAGACAAAGTTGTGCATATGTCGAGCAAATTTTTTAAATTCATACCTTTACTCAAATGCGAATAAAAGCGAAACGCGTGCATCGATTTTCATGATCTTTCTCTTATTTTGCTCATAGGTTATGTATCTTTACGTAAAAGTAATAAGATTTGAAATTTTTTTTCATTTGGGATTTTTTATGGATTTTTAAAAAAAAAAAAATTTAAATTTTTAGGCAAAAATAAGTTTTTTCCTTTATATATTCATTTTTAACTTGGAAACTGTTGCTTGTATAGGAAAACAATATATAAACAGATTAAGGGAATTGTAATTTTAAATTTTTTACAATTTAATTCAATTAAATCGGGCTAGTGGTTCCCGAGTTATGCCGGACGAAACAAATTAACCAAAAAAAAAATTTTAAAATTTAAAAAAAAAAAAAAAAAAAAAAAACCAAACGAAAAAAAAATTTTTTATTGCGTTTTTCGAGCTCATGTCAAGGTTATCTACACAGAAAAAATTATCGCATCCCGAGTACATTTTGACTGTTGACTAGTGTAATGAATAATATTACACTGTGCAAGTCGAAAAAAACATATACGAAGAATCAACGGTTTCACGCTATTTCGACGTCCATCATTAGTTTATCGTTCATAAAGATAGTTTGATACACATTTTTCTACACCATACCACTATGTGGTCCGGGTACAATGGGTTTGTGTTACTATTTTTTACCTAGACCCACCATTTATTCATTTTGACTCAGAATCTCCCTCTGAGCCATTTATCCATGTAAAATTTGTACTTAAATTATTTACATGTCGTAAATATGAATATATTTTATTAACCTTAGGATGAAACGCTATTGAAATTGGTGAAAATCGGTGCATGTTCAGACATAGTCGCCATACAAATGACCCCCATGACATCGACTTAAATTGTTATAAGATTCAAATTATCATATAGATCTCGGTCAATTTGGATTTGTATGTGTTTATTACATCTATTAATCAGTATTCCAAATATACATAAACTCTGTAGGACAATTGTTAGCCATATATAAAGATACTTCCCGATCTACCTTAAATATATTTTAAAAAAACAAAAATATTGCACAGACAGTTCTCAAATTTGGTTTTTATATGATTTTGCAAAAGGTAAGTGTCTTTACTAAATATGGCCGGGACCTATTCCCCATATAAATATAGCATCATATATGAACTTTTTCATATCTGCAGGCAACAAATTTAATAAAAATGCCACTCAAATTTGGTTTATGATTATTTTCTATATCCAATTAGATGGACCTAAGAACTAGTTGGTCTAGGCCGATGACAGATTTGATCATGATGGCCTTTTGAAAACTATTTGGGGTAACACGATCTACATTTTTGTGTAAGTATCGGATATGAAAATCAACTACTGGAGAAATCTGTGGTCCCAAGCATTAAACGCCTAAGTCGAAAATCATGTTTTCGAGAAAAAATAGCTTTTTATATAAATGTAATAGGGCTTCATAACGACTTAGGTCAGTATGTTTTCATTAATAACTTTTTAAATAACAGTGTTAGAACAATGGGGATTTCTCGTCAATATAAAGCGTTGTCAGTAGAATATGATAGCATACATAACTCAAATCGTTCTTAAGTCGACATAGGCGGTTATTGCTTGTGACCACAGAAATATGAGCGAAGAACCTGGGGTTTGGTATGTTGGCTCAAGCATTCTGAACAACTGCGATGAACAAAGTTTACCGTATAATCACCAACTAAGTTAGCAATTTAAATAAAAGATTTTGATGCAGTTCAATTCCTAGGATCCGAAATGGGGTGAGCCGCTTTTGCTTTTTTGACTAAAACTTGCACAGTGTTATTGAAGAAATTTTAGATTTAATTGTTTTGTCCACATTTCGCATGTCACTCTTAATACAAATAGAACAACTTGACAAGAATACAAAAAAGTGCACACAGAAAAATATCGCCAACCGAATTCTTGTATAGTTTAAAAACTGAATTTTCGATTGCACCAACCGAAAATTTATAGCAACTAACCATTTGAAGACATTAGAAATGTAATTGCAGTCAACTCAAAATTTGGTTACTAGCTTCATTTCAATTCGGTTGGCTATAAATTTGGTAGCCACAAAGAATCTGTTTTCTGTATTCCCCAACCGAATTGTTCAAAAGTGGAACAACTGTATTTTCGACTGTAAAAACAGAAATTTAATAGCATCTCCCAATTTTTTGATACGATAAAATATTTACTGTTAAGA
Organism: Cordilura impudica; assembly: GCA_963682025.1. Classification (NCBI taxonomy): domain Eukaryota; kingdom Metazoa; phylum Arthropoda; class Insecta; order Diptera; family Scathophagidae; genus Cordilura; species Cordilura impudica. The sequence goes on along the minus strand of OY821517.1, from coordinate 189,638,311 downwards.
CAACAAAACTGTAATCATAGTGAACTCGATATTCGGTTATTGGCAACAAATTCGGTAGCCACAATGAGTCTGTTTTTTGTGTGTATATATAAAAATGAGAAAAAATCTACAATTTCGGAAAACGAGACTTTTTTCTACACGAAACGCATAAGTTTTCACGCAGAGTGAAAAGTCATCTTGGAAATTGGGTCTAAGAAAGTTATAGCGGTTCTTGGCAGCTGAGTTTAGAATGAGCACAACAAAGTAAGCATAAAGCAAATTAATTTAGATGGCCAAGTACTTTATGTCAGCCTATATGTTAAAGTTTATATCGGATATGACTACGAAATTCTGGTTTCTAAAAACATATACAAATTTGAGTGAAATATGTTGTAGGACCAATTTTAGTCATCTTATTTATAGTGTGACTATGATTAAAATCTAAAACCTATAACTAATATGAATGATGATATATGAACAAAAAGAATTTGTTCACGATATATGATAACCTGGATCTTCCGGCAATTAAAGTAAATATCATAGTACCGATTGTCCTATGGCCAATGAAAGCTTATAAACAAAATTTTAGCAAAATATATTTTCGTTTACGAAATGGATAAACGGACGGATAGACGGACACGGTTAAACCAACTTAGAAAGAGATTTAAGATTTTTTAATAACTATAAACATGAGCATAGACTCATTATATCCGTACCTAAAATATACAGTGGTATAGGGTATAAAAATATGTGCCTACACATATCCGTAAATTTTGTTATAAAAAGCATTTCTATATACGAGAATTCACTTTAACTCGTATGTTTAAAAAACTACAAAAAAAAGTACTTGGGGGTGGCAGCTATACTATTCATTAAAATGGGGAGTCTCGATTTCATTGCTATCAATACACAAAGCATTAAAATTTGTAAAAAGGGTAATACAAGTTTTCATGAAAATTTTCTATTAAAAGGAAATGTATGTCCGCTCAAAAGAGACTTTTTGTGCGAAATGTACAGAACCTTTAACAAATGACATTTTGTTTCAATGATGTGACTAAAAGCCTGTACATAGGAAGTTTGTCCGTTTATGGGAACAGCAGAGATTTCACTGTACTTAATCCAACTTTAGGTATCAATATTAGAATTAATGTATTTATATTAACCCTTTTTAATCAAAAGTTAAAAAAAAACACTTAAAAATAAAAAAAAAGTGAAACGTGTTTTTTGATATAATGTTGGTTTAGTTGTTTTTTTAAAATAAATTCACCAACTTTACTGATCACATCATTTCTGTGGTTTTCTTGAATAGCCGCGCATGTCATAAAATCAAAATGTTCAGGGGAGACACAAAACGTTATATCTGTGGTTTTCTAGAATAACCGCGTATGTCATAAAATCAAAATGTTCAGGGGAGCCAAAAAAACGTTATATTTGAAATTATGGGCTCGATATAAAGTTTTTAGAACTTTTTATTTAACAGTCCTGTAGATATGAGCAATAAATACTTTATAAAAAATTTTGAGTCAAAAATCTTAAGAGGAATAGATCCTAGAGAAGGACGAAAAAACGATATGTAAATTACACTTAAAGTATGTGCAGATAAAACATTTAAGGCTACAAATGTCGTTTTCTTTGAAAAATAAAACTACCAGTGCAACTACACATTTAGACATAAGTTGTTGTTGCTTGAAAAATTGATTTTTTTCGTCAACAGAAAGTTAACGGGACTTAGGATGAGAATATAACAACGTATCAAGAATAATAGTGATAAAAAATTACAGAAATAAACACACAAGTTTTTATAAGTGGTTATAAAATGAAAAAAAATCTAAAACTTTTTGAATTTTTTTTTTCATTAATAACGACGTATGTTGCTATGTGTCGTTTTCTGAGAAAATAATTTGTCAGCGATCAAACGTAGGTTGACATACGTCGTTAGTGCTACAAATTAATTTAATAAACATTTAAGTTACGTCGTTATTTAAAGAAAAAACTCAGAAATGGTCAAAATTAAAAAAAAAAAATTTAACACATGTAAAGAGCGTTAAAAATTATTATATTTGGCATCGTTAACTCAAAACTGACAAAAATGGACATACGCGGTTATTCCAGAAAACCACAGATTTATGGATCTAGTAGCCATATAAGCATTTCATTCAACCTTCAAATGCCGTAAAATCTCACCCAAATTCGACTTAAGAAATTTTTTTATAATTAATATATAATAATTATAAAAAATTTTATCAAATTGGGATGTATTTTTACCCTTTTTGCAGACCCCTCAGTAAGTGCGACTATATGGTCGTTATAAATAGCAAGGTTCAGAAAATACACACATGAAACACACAATGTTCTGTTCAAAAGCAGCCAACACATATCTTTATTTTCATATCAATTATGTGCGTTTCTAAATTTTCTACGGTGCCCAACACAACCATGACTGTGTTCGTTTTAATACTTCGTTATTTACACGAACATTTTTGTATCACATACTTTTTGTTTCAATCACACATAAAGCACACATTTCTGAGTGTTGCTTTATTTGAAGTTCATGTTCTGGTACGTGTACTGAAAAAAACCACAGAACATGTACAATAAACAGGTTCGAGTTCAGTTATATTTTAAGTCGTGTTGTGGCTCGTGTACTAAGAAAAAACACAACATGTACAATAAACAGGTTCGAGTTCAGTTATATTTTAAGTCGTGTCCACAATGGATAAAGTTGTCTGCTGAAGAAAAGATGAGATCGAAGACACATTTTTTTGAAAAATATCAAATACCCGGCATAGTAGGATGTATTGATGGTACCCACATCAAACTGAATAAGCCCCCTGAAGATGAATCTCTCTTTTATAACCGAAAAGGAACGTTTAGCATCAATGCAATGATTGTAAGTAACATTTTATATACATATGTATTACTTTTTACTCTTACTGATTACATGTTACAGATATGTGATTACAAAATGAAAGTGAATGCAGTAGATGCCTTGAGACCTGGATCTTGCCATGATTCATTTATTTGGAATCTTAGTTCCGCAAGAACCTATTTTGTAAACGGGCACTTAAGAGGTGATCAAAATTCATGGTTGCTGGGAGATTCAGGCTATGCTTTGGAACCATTTTTATTAACTCCATACAAAAATGTTACAGCTGGAACAATGCAGCATAAGTTTAATAAAAAACATGCATCAGCTCGTAACATAATAGAACGCACAATTGGTGTAATAAAAAGCCGGTTTAGATGCATGCAAGGTACATTACTTTATTCCCCAAAAAAAGTAATTAAGATCATAAATGTTTGCTGTGCTCTACATAACATCTGTAGAGAATACCAGATCGATTTTGAAGAAGACGTAGCCATAAACTCTGAAAATTATGAAGAAATTGACGAAGATCTGGAGGAGAATTTTGGACATAATGAAAACACTGCAGCAAAACGCATCAGAGATAGCATTGCGATTCAAATAAATTAATCTGATAAAATATTATAAAATTCATTTATTAACATTTAAAATTAAATACATATAAAAAAAGAACAGTATTACCTCTATGAGATCAAAAATTAACTAAAAAAAAAAAACACAAAATACAAGAAACTTTTTTGTACTCTTTGAGATTCGAGTTTTAGGAATTCAATTAAAAAGTTTCACATTCCTGATTTGGCTTAATATTGCCTCTTAGATTTTTCTTGTTTTAAGCTTTCGATTTCAATTAACTTCAGTTTTAACTCGTTTTTTTTCGCATAATTTTTTATGAACTTCGATGTCGTGCAACTCTCTGTTTTCATAGTGTTTTTCCAAAATATCACAAAGCCTGTTTAGCTTTTGGTTTTGAAATTTCATTTCATCGCGCTGCTCTTTCATCACTCGTGTAATCTTGTTCAGCTTTACGTCTATTTGCTGATCTCTCATAAGATCAACAATGGTTTTTAGATGCTGGTTTTCCTCAGCTAAAAGCTTGCTGAGATCAGGTTTGGATGAATTATATCTGGATCTTTGTAAAGGTGTTCTGTAGGGTGTAGACCTTTTTAAGTGCTGTGTTAAGATTTGAGTCAGTCAGTGGAGTGCATGGCCTGGATTTTTTTGAACAGGTGATGCTGTTCGAGACAGACCTCTCTTTGATGTTGATGAGGTTGTATTTTTATTTGTATTGCCTGTAGTATTTTTTGATGTAGAAGGAGCAGCATCAAATTCTTCATTATCAGAATCATTAAGGTATAAATTTACATCAAATTCAGAAAAACTTTCTGGCCTGGATCTTTTTTGAACAGGTTGTGCAGTTTGAGATAGTCCTCTCTTTGATGTTGATGAAGTCGTAAGTGGATTCTTATTACCTTTAGAATTTTTTGATGTGGAAGGGTTAACATCAAGATCTTCATTTTCTTTCTCGGAATTTGAATTGAATTCAGCAAAACTTTTGCCTTTTAAGCCTCCAAAGGTTGTGTAAAAGCTGCAAATTCGTTGTATGGACTCCTCAATATCAGTCAAGACGTATTGGTTGTAATTTCCCCCACCAGTTTTTTGCGTTTCTGTTTTGTTGTGCTGCAACTTTTTCTTAACACAACACTTCCAATCTGACCAGGACTTTTTCCAACCATCAATGTGTTTAGACGGTGGCCCAGCGCCGTTTAATTGTGATATCAAGACTGCCTAGTAAGAGTCCACAACAACCCGGTCTCCCTTAACAAACCCCCTGGCTATATGTTGATGGCATTCCATGAACTCAATAAATATTCTTTCTTGGTCTGCATTCCGATGTTTTCCCCTTTAACAAAAAATAAGTTAAAATAAATGTTAAAATAAAAATAAATAAATACTTAAGTAATACTAATGTTTTCTAATTTATTCTTAATTTTTTGGTTTGTTTTGGTTTTTTCTGTCAGAGCTGATTTTTGTAAGTAAAACAATTATTTTGTACGATAAAAAAAAGGTGGCAATACAACGTTAAATCGAAATCGTTAAATCGTTTTCGATTTCGATTTTGTCATTTGATCATGACTTTCTCTTAATTTGGTAATAAAATAAGTTTTAAAGTTATAAATGTATTTATTTTGCAAAAATATAAAATAAAACTAAATTCTTTATTTGTAATAAGTTGTGTTTATTAGTTTTTTGGTGCAAAAGATACTGAAAATATCAATTCCACTTAGGAAATTGAAAGTGGTTTTATTCCACAAAAAATTATCGATTTTAATTTTCTAAAGAAGCCAAATACGAATTCAATTCCACTTTCGTTACGATTTTGGTTCTGTGACATGCCTGAATATGTTGTAATATATTGTAAATATTATTGAAACTAATTCTCATGATTGTGCTGTAGGTGGAACATAGTAAAATAGACAATGTTAGTCTAATGGTAACATTTGATAAACAAGACCGTAAATATTGCTAAGAACCTGTGTTTTGTTATCTGAAGGGTTAATTATCTAAACTGAAATATAGGGGTTAGAATACACATATTTAGGGGTTGCAAATACACAGAGTGAAGTTAATTTAATTATTTTTTAAGTGTTAAACTTTAAAGTTTAAACATTAATGGACTCATTCCATAACACGAAATGAAACGTCAAATGTTTATATGAAACAAGTAAGAAAATTATAGTCGATCTTGACCATGCATTTGGAGAGAGGGTCTTTGCTGAGGCAATAACTGGATATATAGAATAAGCATAAGCAGATATGAAATAGTTCGTATCTGATGGGATCTAGGCAAAAAATGGACCGATCATGACCATATTTAACAAAGTCATTTATTTATTTATTTATTTATGCAATATTTTTGTTTTTTTTGCAGATTTAAGTGAAGCTGACTCCTGAGCTTTAAATGGGGACTATGTCTAAAAATAATTATACATGATTTATTTTTGCACTACTGGTTAGTGAATATAATACAGACACATTTACTAAATTATGTTGCTATGTAAATATTTTAAGATCCACCGATTTTCACCAATTTCAATAGTGTTCCTCCGATGGCCGACAGTTTCATCAAAATATATTTATTTTAGCTGATGACCACGGAAAATTACTTAATAATAATTTATAATTATCACGGTGGGTTTGGGCAACAATCTTAACACTCTAGCATTAATGCCGTCATATCCTGGAGACTTTGTTACATTTTGTATATATATAGACGTTTTTACTTCCGACGGAGTCACGTGTTTTTATTGGTAAATCCATTTGACAGGGTACATCAAGAAAGTATAAAATTTCATCTATTCGATTTTGACTAGACAAACAAAATGAATTAAACGTATTCTCTAGATGATTTCGAAACTCACTCTGGCTTTACTTAAATCCGATCTACACCATGAACCATTTGTACTTTTAATTGGTACGTTTCTTTTAATGGGACACTTTAGATACTTTGTAGCTTTCCAAAGGCTGTAATCATCATTTCTTGTAACATCTAGACTTCTTAGAAAGTCTTTTGTATTTCCATTTTTAAATTCTTTTAAAATTTTCTTTAAATGATTTGCTGCTCTATTCAAGTTAGCTTTATCTAAAGGACTTCTACTGTTTTTCTTTAGTCACCTGGCCAAATCACTTGTTGGTCTACCAGCTGATAAAAAAGTGTAATGACTTTGTGCTGCTGTTTGTAACTACCAAAAATATTTGTCCTAGATCGACTCAGAATCACTTTCTGAGTCGATTGAGAGATGTCCATCCGTCCGTCCGTCTGTGTGTCCATGTAAACCTTGTAATCAAACTACAGGTCGCAAATATGAATATATTATGATGAAATTTGGTACGTAAGCTTTAATCGGCGATAGGATGAACGCTATTGAAATCGGTGAAATTCGGTCCATGTTCAGCCATAGTCCCCATACAAATGACCCCTTGAAATCGACATAAATTGCCATAAGATCCAAATTATCATATAGATCTCAGTCAAATTGGGTTTTTATGTGTTTATTATATCCATTAATCAGTAGTCCAAACATAATCCCTATAGGACAATTCTTATTCATAAGCCCCATATAGAGCTGCTTCCCGATCTTCACTAAAATCTATCAAAAAACAAAAATATTGAAAAAGTTTTTACTCATATTTGGTTTGTATATATTTTTCAAAATATAATTGACTTTGCCAAATATGGTGAGGGTCGGTTCATTTTTCGACCTAGTCCCCATATATGTATGGCACCCGATATGAACTTTTTCATATCTGCAGCCAAAAATATTAATAACAATGACACTCAAATTTGGTTTATGCTTTTTTTTCTATATCTAATTAGTTGGACCTAAACGCGTGGTATAGGGTATCGTATGGTCGGTCTAGACCGACAATAATTTTCTTACTTGTTCAAGATGTATTTGCAAATATTTTCTTTTTGGATTTGCTAATCATGATCGTCACCAGGGGTGTTAAACATTAAAAACACCCCATGCGATGAATTTTTGTCGACTATTTTTGTAAAATTCTTCATATTGGTGGCATTTAACATTATTTCTTGGTTATAAGGTGTGTATATAGCGTGCGTATCTTTTTTATAGCTCAATTACTGCATCATATATTTTTCAAAATTCAATTTAGTTTTGAAATGAGCTCAACAAGAGAACACCGGTTTCAATGTAGGAATGCTTAAAATGTAAAAAAAAATTAAATGAGCAAAAAAGTGCAGTTTGGGGTTTGCATTTTTATTCTAGATGCATCCCAAAACCTTATCCATCAAAAATGTCCGGGGTGGTTTTCCAAAAAATTAAAATTTTTAAAACCCACCGTGTTATATTTATTTGCGACGTATAGTTTGATTAAAATGTTAACGTGGATACACAGACAGACAGACAGGTCAGCATCCGAGTCGATCGGTATAATAAAAGCTGGGCCGAGATCAAGTATTTTCGGTAGTTGCAAACATCAGTAGAAACTCATAATACCCTGACCATATAGTGGTATAGGACATAAAAATTTAAATTTAAATTTTAACATTTAAATTTTAACAGTTGCGTTACGTTTCTTTTTATCGAATAAAGGCCTAGTTAGCCACACGTTGTTAAAATGTATCTGTACCGTAAATGTAACGTTGGCATTTAGTGCAATTATAGAACGTAAAAAACGAACCAGCATGTTTCTGTGTAAAATTAACCAAACTTTATTAGCTGTTCACAAATGTCACGAACAAACGTAGCAAAAATCTATTTTCAACAGATTGGGACGTTCCGGTTACATGACTGTTGAGTTCGGTAACTGCTCTAAATGCTTTTTCATGTAACAGAAAAAAACAGCTGACACGTTTGGTTAAGGTTACGTGTGGCTAACTAGGCCTTAAGCCTCTAAGTTTTTAATTTTTCTGTACCAACAGAACATTTCAAAAGATGATTGCAACACTATGTTTGTGGTGATTGTGTTCAAATTTGGAACCAAATTTGACCACTTCGACATGAAAAAGGCTTTTACAGCTTGTAATTTTTTAAATATAAATAGTATATACATATATCTGTGATCAAAAGCATTAACACCGCCTAAGTCGAAAATCATGTTTTCGTAATAATAGTATTCAAATAAAAAAAAGGAAATTTATTTATTTTAATGACTATCAATGGCACTTTTAGATTAATCGTCATCAGAATCACAATGTTAGCATGTGAAATGCTATTGCTATTGAAAAGACCTAAAATAAAAAAAATCAACTATGTGTTATTACGGGAAGATAGAGAAAATCAATTTACATAATTAGATCGCACGCGCTTACCAGATTCAAGCACGAAATCCAACAAAACAGCATCAACTACGACTTTGATGTCAACGAATGCTGCTTTCGCCTTCTACAGGTAGTCTTGAAGAGTATTTCGTGGAATCGACTACGCTGCAGCAGTCGATTTTATTGGCAGCTTTTCCACCAAACATCGTTTGATTGCTTTAATCATGACATCATAATCAATCTTCTTTAAATAAGTGTTATAAATATCGTTATAAATATCGAAAAATTTCTTAAAAACAACACTGAAATTAATTACAATTACATCCCTGATTATATTATACCATTTGTCACAAAAAAAAAATGGGTGCCGACAACCGACCACATCTGGGTGTCGACAACCGATTTTAGCAGCTATTTTGAAAAGTGGAAAAACTTTTGGTTGCGAACACTTTGGTGGCGTTTATTGTTGAACACAAAATATACTGAATTTGTTTCACAAATATTCAATGCATTTACATTTTCGATCTACTTCACTTTAAACACTAAGCAAATCACTAATATAAAACTTCAAAGTTAAATTTCACTCGTTACAAAATATTTTGATTGTGAAATCAAAGCACATGCGTCTGTTTGCTTCGGTATTCGGCGCAGTAAGAACGAGTAATAAAACGCACATTTGACATTTGTCAGAATGATCTTTCTTTTGAAATTTAAAGCGGGGTGCCGACAACCGACCAGTGTCGGCAACTGACCACTTTACCCTATAATACAAAATAAAGTCAAAAATTATTAGAATACTTTACCGAAAAACAAACAAATAATGAAGAAAGTATAGTTTTTTTTAACATCGAAAATAATTTCTGAAATGATAAAAGATTTTTTAAAGGTAAAAAAGAAATCGAAAAGTACGAAAATTGTTTAACAATCTAAAACTAAACGAAAAAATCGAAAGAGAACGATTTATTTTGGACTTAAGTACATCCACACGCAAATGCTAATGTCGAAAGAAATACATAATTTTGTAATACGTAATTCCGTTAATTCTTTAATACATATTAAGTATGGACGAAAAAAGTAAAATTAATCTTGTGCTAATTATAAAATGTCATAAAATATATCTGATTTTTTGTAAAACAAGATATTTCAGACACTTATTTTACAAATAGAATCTGTTTCATAAATTATCTGAAACTAAGGTTTTTCAATGAAATTCTTAAAATCTTCGGCTATATTTTTATATTAAAAAAGTTCTCTCAGAAATCAGGACAAATAATGTGTTCTTCTTGTTATTGTTATTTTGTGTGCGGTAGCTTCAATTGTTGTTATAGTGTTTGTAGCGATTGCTTCATGAGAGTAAATGTATGGTTATACTCCACGTGACTGGACTTGGTGCTACCGCAGACCCTTTCGTTAGTATTGGAGCTGCCGCCGAAATAGGCAGATTAGCTAATCTAATATTTATTTGTCGAATTAACCATCGAAGTCGAATTTTCATGGTATATAATTTTCAGTAAAATTTTTAACTTTTAACTTTTCTGCATTAGCAGTTAGACTCATGTCGTCATATCTCACAAACAGATTTCAATCTGCTAATGGTAGCTCCATCTCAAACTCAGTACAAGTTATAAGAGGGGTACCACAGGGCTCAATCCTCGGATCACTACTTTATTCGAGATGTGCCAATGATATTTCACAACAAATTAAATTCTCTAAGATTCAGATGTACGCTGATGGCATTCAGCTATATTTAAGTAGTACCAAAGATTCAATTATTTCCAAAACTCATGAACTAAATTATGATCTCAAACGAATTCTATATTAAACAACGGCAAATGGTCTACGACTTAATCCAAATAAATCTAAGTGTATTATAATAAGGAAGAAAGTGGTGCATTTGGAGAATGAGATAAATGTCTTCCTTGGAGGCTCTAGAATTGACATCGTGGACTCTGTAAAAAATCTCGGTGTTGTGTTTCATGGAACTCTGACTTGGTCAGATCATATTACTCAATCCTGTGGTAGAATTTATAGTATGTTAAGAAGGTTATGGTTAACACAGCACTTTTCTGAGCAGCTGCTATTCGTTTGAGATGGAACTTGAAGCTCTTTACGGCGGCTTCCCATAAACCGCCCATGTGAGGAGTGTGGGGTGGTATAAATTGCCATTCAAAGCCGTGAGATAAATATTTTGAGAGATATCTTGATCTGAGTTTCGTACAAATGAAGCAAATTCGATTTCAAAAGCTCTACTGGCTCCAAGGAAGTTTTTCCCGTTGTCTGATGTATCCCTTTGGGGCAGGCCCCACCTCCCGACGAATCGAGCAAATGTCGCTTGAAACGCCGTCGAAGTTAAATCAGAGCACGCTTCCAAGTGAATAGCATTTGTACTGAAACATACAAAAACGCAGACGTACCCTTTTATGTAAGTTGAATTGCGTAAGGGAGAGACTTTGAGCTCAAATGGCCCAGCGAAGTCAACGCCTGTTGTTTGAAATGTTGGCGATAAAGTACAACGTTCGGGTGGCAAGGGTGCCATAATTTGCGAATGATGCAAATCTTACAATTACATATTACACTTTTTACTCGGGGCTTAAGTCTTGTGATAAAATGTTCTGTTTGTATCATTCTGCACATTTGGCTGCTTTCAGCATGATACAAAAATTTGTGCAAATATTTCAGATACAGATGACAGAATTGTGAGTTACCTGGGAGTATTATAGAGTAACGTTCGTAATATGGAAGAGTTGATTGAACTAGTCTGCCGTTTGCTCGAAGAACTAAGTCTGAGTCCAGAAATGGATCTAAAATTTTAAGGAGACTTTTATTTGGCAAATTCTGAGAGCATGTAGACATTTGTATTCTTCGGGATAAAATGTTTCTTGAGCCACAGTAATGATTTGGGATTTTTGTGTTTTATTTTTCATATACTTCCTGTAAAATCTGAACATATAGCATACAACGCGTAAAGCTTTGCAATAGGAAGGGAATCTACTCAGAATTTCATTGTCTTGAACTTGGGTTTCTTTCTTAGAGATTTCTAATGGTTTCAAGGGATTTCTTTTTGGCCACTCTGTTAAGGGTCTAGAGAATTGTGTGCTAGATCTTGAGACTTGCCACCTCGTGTTCCAAGATCTGCTGGGTTGTCGTGAGAGGGGACATGATTCCATTTTGCATCTGTGAATTTTAGATTCTATTAGTGACATATGTTTGCCATGTCGAAGGGGGTTTTGAGAGCCAACCTAGTGTTATATAAGAGTCAGTCCACAAATGAATCTCATCAGTATTTAATTTTAAAGCTGAAATGACATAATTAACGGGATTCGCTAAGAGAACTGCGCCACTTAGTTCCAGACATGGTACAGAAACTGTTTGGATGGGGGAAACTTTACTTTTTGCTACTAACAAATTAACGAAAGTATTATGAGAACTATTTTGACATCGAATGTAAACTGTGGCACAATATGCTGTTTTAGAAGCATCTGAGAAACCATGCAATTGAATCTTTTCTAAGGGATTATATTGTATCCAGCGAATGATTGTGATTTGTTCTACTTGAGATAGATCTTGAACAAGCTTGTTCCACTTTTGTAGAGCTTCTTGAGATATATCTTCATCCCATTCCAGGCTTTCCAGCCAAAGTTGTTGAATGAGTATTTTTGCCATTATAACGATATGTGTGAGCCACTCCGCAGGATCGAATAGCTTTGCCACTGATGACAGAATCTGACGCTTAGTTATTTTTGCCGTTTGGTCAATTGGATCGAAATTATACGTAAATGAGTCTGAGAGTGCATTCCACTTAATACCAAGAGTTTTGGTAGAGCTAGCGTCAAGGAATCGAAGAAAATTTAATTCATACAAATATTCTGTTGGAATATGAGAAAGCAATTTGAGATCATTAGCGGTTATTTTCTTTAGTGGGAATCCAGCAGATTGCAAGGCGAGAATAATCTGTTTTTGAGCTGAAAGAGCGTCTTCTAACGTGTAACCTCCAGATAGAATGCCATCGACATACGTTTCGGTACGCAGAATTGAAGCTGCTTTAGGGTATGCTGATTCGGAATCAGAAGTGAGTTTTAAAAGGGTCCGAATTGCGAGGTTGGGGCACAATTTAATCCGAAAGTTACCGTTTTTAGTTGAAAATCTTTAATTGGGTTGTCATCTTGAGGTTGAAATAGAATCCTCTGATAGGGAATGTCACTGATATAAATGGTAATCGAACAATGTATTTACCATTTCCGTTACGCGTGGTTGTTTCATTGTAAAAATTTTCGCAAAAGTTATCTTCTGCTGACTTTGAGCGAGCTACTGGAATTACTTCCTGTTCCCAAAACTTTTTTAGGAGTGCGTTAAGCTCAGAGGTTTCATTCTTAACAACTGTAGTTGTGAATGCCGAAACTGATTCAGTTTTTATGGGGCCACTGAGTACCCAGCCAAAGACAGTATTATAGACCGATGTTTGACCACAAATAATCTAATCTAAGGTATTTCAAAAGTGTAAGCTGGAAGTCTTTTTGTCACTTTTGGTAGCACTATGGCTTTAATGGGAACTCGTAAGTCATACCTTTTTGCGTACAAAACAAATTTGAATTCTTTGTTTGCCGTTTGCTTTTGCCCGCCAATACCGATTATTTCGAAATGGGATTTTTCATAGGGTAGCTGGAGACGATTACGAACTTTTTCTGCTAAAAAGGTTAAGAACCTGGATCGATTAACGCTCTTACTGTAAAAAGTTCACCTGTGTGTTCGATTTGCATTAATGCAGTTCGCAGCAAGACATTTTCATTGCTTGTAGAGCAATTGGCTTGAAATTGCCCGGAGGTGCTAGGAATCTCATTTTGGGTGTTTGTTCTGGGTATGTGGATGTTATTTGCAGTAGAATTTTGAGTAGGGCTATTGTGACTAATCGCAGTGCCTCTATATTGCAAGCTTTCTGGTGATTGAATTGGGTTCTGTAATTTTTGTCTCATATGCAATAGGGTATGATGGGGTTTTTGCAATGAATAGAAGTATGTTTGCTTTTACAATTAGACTTGAGATAAGACGAGGCTAAACAATTATTGCAGTATTTATTTTTAAATACGTAACCTACTCTTTGTTGTACCGTGAAGGCTCGGAATTTTGGGCACAGTCTCAAAGAGTGATTTTCCTTGCACAATTTGCACAACAATGTTAGTTTTTCCTGTGAAATGTATGTTTGTACATCACGGTTGGGTTTATCTGACAGCGTGAAACAATCTTTTGTGGTTTTTATGGTGTCGAGACGTTCTATTGCTTCATATCTGTCCACGAGGAATTGGGACATTTGGGACCACTTTGGAAGCTCGCGTGGAGAAGTGAGTGATTGCTCCCATAGTGAAAGTGTAACTTCTGAAAGTTTGGTTGATATAAGCCGAATTAGGATAGGACCAAGCGTTCCGAGAGTTGCCATAAATAAATTAATAAAAATAAATAATCAAAATAAATATAAAAAAAAAAACGCATTATTTACTACCGACTGTTGTACTTTCTGGAGAACATCTATACTTTCTATAGTTCTTCTTTAGAGCTTCTTCAGCTTCTTAAAACACATGGGCCTAAGAGTAATCACCATTTTATTTCGTGTTTCTTTGAATTACTGAAATGAAATTTCGTGTGACTTTCTTTTTATAAAATTTATAACAAAAAATACACTCCGACAAAGTCGATAAGGCTCACCTTTTGTTGTCTGAGAAAAACTAAAAACATTGAATTTTTGAGTGCCATCATACAAACCTGAATATTTTTTAAATATTTATCCATTTTGTTTTCAAAATAAATGTTGAAATCAGGGACGGTAAATAATTGTTATTTTTTTTTTAAGAAAAGGTATTTATATATTTGTTTTAGGGAAATTTTAACAATTACACTGCGGAGCAAAAAAAAATAAAAAATCTGCGGCATTTATTTTGTTAATGGTTTTTGTAAAAATTTGTATTAGACATACACAGTACGCATTTACTTTTTTTGGATTGACTTTGGTTTTCGCGATAAACCGCTATTTAAAAAATTAAGGAGGCTTCACCACATATTTTAGCATAACTCAAGAACGGTTCGTCCGATTTGGTTAAATAAAAAATATGAAAATCCACAGCAATTTTTAATTTTTATTTTTAATTTTTAATTTTTAATTTTTAATTTTTAATTTTTAATTTTTAATTTTTAATTTTAATTTTTAATTTTTAATTTTCAATTTTTAATTTTTAATTTTTAATATTTAATATTTAATATTTAATTTTTAATTTTTAATTATTAATTATTAATTATTAATTTTTAATTTTTAATTTTTAATTTTTAAATTTTAAATTTTAATTTTTAATTTTTAATTTTTAATTTTTAATTTTTAATTTTTAATTTTTAATTTTTAATTTTTAATTTTTAATTTTTAATTTTTAATTTTTAATTTTTAATTTTTAATTTTTAATTTTTAATTTTTAATTTTTAATTTTTAATTTTTAATTTTTAAATTTTAATTTTTAATTTTTAATTTTTAATTTTTAATTTTTAATTTTTAATTTTTAATTTTTAATTTTTAATTTTTAATTTTTAATTTTTAATTTTTAATTTTTAATTTTTAATTTTTAATTTTTAATTTTTAATTTTTAATTTTTAATTTTTAATTTTTAATTTTTAATTTTTAATTTTTAATTTTTAATTTTTAATTTTTAATTTTTAATTTTTAATTTTTAATTTTTAATTTTTAATTTTGAATTTTGAATTTTGAATTTTGAATTTTTAATTTTTAATTTTTAATTTTTAATTTTTAATTTTTAATTTTTAATTTTTAATTTTTAATTTTTGATTTTTAATTTTTAATTTTTAATTTTTTATTTTTAATTTTTTATTTTTAATTTTTAATTTTTGATTTTTGATTTTTAATTTTTAATTTTTAATTTTTAATTTTTAATTTTTAATTTTTAATTTTTAATTTTTAATTTTTAATTTTTAATTTTTAATTTTTAATTTTTAATTTTTAATTTTTAATTTTTAATTTTTAATTTTTAATTTTTAATTTTTAATTTTTAATTTTTAATTTTTAATTTTTAATTTTTAATTTTTAATTTTTAATTTTTAATTTTTAATTTTTAATTTTTAATTTTTAATTTTTAATTTTTAATTTTTAATTTTTAATTTTTAATTTTTAATTTTGAATTTTGAATTTTTAATTTTTAATTTTTAATTTTAATTTTTAATTTTAATTTTAATTTTAAATTTTTAATTTTTCATTTTTAATTTTTCATTTTCCATTTTCCATTTTCCATTTTCCACTTTCCGTTTTTCATTTTGAATTTTCCATTTACCATTTTTAATTTTTCTTTTTCAATTTCCCATTTTTCATTTTCCATTTTTCATTTTTCATTTTTGATTTTTTATTTTCCATTTTCCATTTATAATTTTTCATTTTCCATTTTTAATTTTTCATTTTTCATTTCTAGTTATTCATTTTCCATATTCGATTTTTCATTTTCCATTTTCATTTTTAATTTTTCAATTTCCATTTTTCATTTTCTATTTTCTATTTTCTTTTTTCTATTTTTCAATTTCCATTTTCCATTTTTAATTTTTCATTTTCCATTTTTCATTTTTAATTTTCTATTTTTCATTTTTAATTTTTCAATTTTCATTTTCACTTTTCATTTTCCATTTTTAATATTTCATTTTCCATTTTCCATTTTTCGTTTTTGATTTTTCATTTTTAATTTTTAATTTTCCATTTTCCATTTTTCATTTTTCATTTTTCATTTTACATTTTTCATTTTTCATTTTCCATTTTTCATTTTGCATTTTGCATTTTCGATTTTTCATTTTTCATTTTTCATTTTTCATTTCTCATTTTTCACTTTTAGTTTTTAATTTTTAATTTTTAATTTTTAATTTTTAATATTTAATTTTTAATTTTTAATTTTTAATTTCTAATTTTTAATTTTTAATTTTTAATTTTTAATTTTTAATTTTTAATTTTTAATTTTTAATTTTTAATTTTTAATTTTTAATTTTTAATTTTTAATTTTTAATTTTTAATTTTTAATTTTTAATTTTAATTTTTAATTTTTAATTTTTAATTTTTAATTTTTAATTTTTAATTTTTATTTTTTAATTTTTAATTTTTAATTTTTAATTTTTCATTTTTCATTTTCCATTTTTAATTTTTCATATTTCATTTTCCATTATCCATTTTTCATTTTTCCATTTTTAATTTTTCATTTTTAATTTTTCAGCTTCCATATTTCATTTTTCATTTTCCATTTTCTAATTTTAATTTTTCATTTTCCATTTTTCATTTTTAATTTTTCATTTTCCATTTTTCATTTTTTATTTTCCATTTTCCATTTTCCATTTTCCATTTTTAATTTTTCATTTTCCATTTTTCATTTTCCATTTTTCATTTTTAAATTTTCAATTTTCCATTTTTCATTTTTAATTTTTCTGTTTCGATTTCTTCATTTTTCATTTTCCATTTTTAATGTTACATTTTTAATTTTTCATTTTCCATTTTTCATTTTCTATTATCCATTTTCCATTTTTCATTTCTAATTTGTCATTTTTCAATTTTCATTTTTCACTTTTCATTTTTCATTTTCCATTTTTTATTTTCCATTTTTTATTTTCCATTTATCATTTTCCATTTTTAATTTTTAAGTTTTCAGTTTCCATTTCTTCATTTTTCATTATTTTATTTTCCATTTTTCATTTTCCATTTTTCATTTTCCATTTTTCATTTTTAATTTTCCATTTTTAATTTTTCAATTTTCATTTTTATTTTTCATTTTTCATTTTCCATTTTTAATATTTCATTTTTCATTTTTCATTTTTAATTTTCCATTTTTCATTTTTCATTTTCCATTTTGCATTTTCCATTTTCGATTTTTCATTTTTAATTTTTCATTTTCCATTTTTAATTTTTCATATTCCATTTTCCATTTTTCATTTTTCAATTTTCCATTTTTAATTTTTCATTTTTAATTTTTCAGTTTCCATATTTCATTTTTCATTTTCCATTTTTCATTTTTTATTTTTCATTTTTCATTTTCCATTTTTAATATTTCATTTTTCATTTTTCATTTTTAATTTTCCATTTTTCATTTTCCATTTTGCATTTTCCATTTTCGATTTTTCATTTTTCATTTTTAATTTTTCATTTTTCATTTTCCATTTTCCATTTTTCATTTTTCATATTCCATTTTCCTTTTTTCATTTTTCAATTTTCCATTTTCCATTTTTAATTTTTCATTTTTAATTTTTCAGTTTCCATATTTCATTTTTCATTTTCCATTTTTCATTTTTTATTTTTAATTTTTCATTTTCCATTTTTCATTTTTAAATTTTCCATTTTTAATTTTTAATTTTTCTGTTTCCATTTCTTCATTTTTCATTTTCCATTTCTCATTTTCCATTTTTAATTTTTCATTTTTAATTTTTCATTTTCCATTTTTCATTTTCTATTATCCATTTTCCATTTTTCATTTTTAATTTGTCATTTTTCATTTTTCAATTTTCAATTTTCAATTTTCAATTTTCAATTTTCATTTTTCACTTTTCATTTTTCATTTTCCATTTTTCATTTTCCATTTTTCATTTTTTATTTTCCATTTATCATTTTCCATTTTTCATTTTTAAGTTTTCAGTTTCCATTTTTTCATTTTTCATATCTTATTTTCCATTTTTCATTTTTCATTCTACATTTTGCATTTTTAAATTTTCAATTTTTTAATTTTTTATTTTTCATTTTTCATTTTTAAATTTTCCATTTTTAATTTTCCATTTTCCATTTTTCATTTTTCATTTTTAATTTTCCATTTTCCATTTTTCATTTTTCATTTTTAATTTTTCATTTTTCATATTCCATTTTTCATTTTTCATTTTTCATAATTCATTTTCCATTTTTCATTTTTAAGTTTTCAGTTTCCATTTCTTCATTTTTCATTCTCCATTTTCTATTTTTCATTTTTAATTTTGCATTTTGCATTTTCCATTTTTCATTTTTCATTTTTAATTTTTAAATTTTAATTTTTATTTAACTTTTATTTTTAATATTTAATTTTAATGATAAAAAAATATGTGGTAAAATTTGCTTAAGGTGCTATTACATGATGTGTTTTTTTACATATGTACTGTCAAATTTTCCCACAACAAAAGTTGTACACATCGTGTGATACATATGAAACATTGTTTATGTACAATACATGAGGAAAGTCACATGTACATTTTTCAATTAGAACAGGTTCTATTTTTGCATGACAAACAAATGAAAATACAACACTGCTTGTGGCGAAAGAAAAACAGAGTACGTTTTAAAGATTAATATTGAAAGATAAATAAATTGTTTAGTGTTAATTAACGATTAAAAAATATATAACCTTTTTTTTAACAACAAATTTTTGTAAATTCACAAATTAAATCAGCTGTTGTTTACATTTAGAAGTTATGTCATACGGAAATACATACGCACGTGTGATAGCAAAAATTATGAATCGTATGTAAAAGACAATTTTGACAGACATGAAGAATTTCATATGGATAAAAAAAGTGACAGTGCATATGTAAAAAACACATCATGTAATAGCACCTTTAGGCCAATGTGACAGTATTAATATACACACAACTGTAATGACTTCAACATATACAACATATCTTAAGAAAAACAACAGACGCACTGAAATATTTTATTTTTTCAAGACTTTTTTCAAAGTTTCATTCATAACTCGTGTACGCTTTGACCGATTTTGACGATTTTAAATAGCAGCACCTTTGGGATGTTAATAAACGATTTCATACAAAACGGTCTAGCTTAGATATTGACGACGTGATCGTGATTTCCACAGACAGACGGACAGACAGTCATCGGTAAATCAACTTCCCTTGTTATAATGATCAAGAAAATATATGGTTTTGGGGTCTCAGGAATTTATTTCGATGCGTTACAAACGGAATGACAAACACATAAAAATAAAGTTTTTATTAAAACTCTTTCTTTCTTTATGCATATGAGTTTTGAATCACTCCGTGACTGTGCGTGACTGTGTGTGACTATCTTAAAATTAATCTTTGGCCGCAACAAGTCTATGGACAAAGTTTCAGATCGATCGGATGAGGGGAAGTGAGGTTTTAATCTCTCCGTGACTGTGTGTGACTATGCGTGACTACTGTCAAAGTTAATCTTTTTTCACAGCAAGTCTATCGACCAAGTTTCAGATCGATCAGATAAGGGGAAATGGGTTTTAAATCACTCCGTGACTGTGCGTGACTATGTCGAAGTTAATCTTTCTTTACAGCAAGTATATCGACCAAGTTTCAGATTGATTGGATAAGGGGAAATCCGTTTTAAATCTCTCCGTGACTGTGCGTGATTTAGTCAAAGTTAATCTTTTTTCACAGCAAGTGATGGAACGAGGGGAAATGACATTTAGATCACTCCGTGACTGTGCGTGACTACCCCAAAATTAATCTGTAGTTACAACAAGACTATGTGCCAAGTTTCAGATCAATTGGATAAGGGGGAATGGGGTTTCCCCACGACAGATAGACAGACAGAGAGTATGAGTTAAAAGAAAGAGTTTAAAAAAACTATGAAAATGTAAAAAACAAATGAAATGTGCCGGACACAGAAATGATATATTCTTATAAATTTGAAAAAGAAATAGTTCTGAAATTGCATTAGATACTATTTTGGGGTGTACTTCCGAAAAGCGCATACCACCGATCGGTCTGAAATTTGGTATACTAACGTATTTTGACCTGCTAATCACGAATATCATAGTGAAAATTGCCGCAAATGCCGTTTTCAGTATAAAAATCGCTGTGCACTGCCGCACTTCTGACCGATTTAGACAATTTTAGCTTTCCCCAGAATGCACCACGTGGAGGTAAAGTCTATAAGCATTCCTTGTGTGTGTATGTGTGTGTGTATTTGTTGCTACGGTCGCATTGTTGTTGTATTTTCCTTTTCTTTGGCAAACGAACTGACCACAGCCCAATTGTAATTCGTACAGTGTCATGTTCTTTTTATGAATTATTATTATTTATTTTTTTTTTATTGATCTTGCAATATCCAGTTGAAATGAAAGATGTTATAATTCCGATGCATTACGATATGGCCGGAATTACAGATAATACAATTCAAATAAAATTATGAACTCGAAAACAATTCGTCATTTAACTTTCACTATTTTCCGCAGTAGTAGCTTCACTCGGAATATTTTCCGCAGCAGTACTTGAACTTTGACTATTTTCCGCTGTTTAAATCTAAATAAATCGATCAGGATAGTGCGGCAATGCACAGAGGAAAAATCAAAGTTTTTTTTCCGATTTTTATACTGAAAACGGCATTTGCGGCAATTTTCACTATGATATTCGTGATTAGCAGGTCAAAATACGTTAGGAGGTATGCGTTTTTCGGAACTTTATCCCTATTTTGGTATACACAAACATTTAAATCATTAATATTTTGTGCTGAAGCCTTTGTTTTTGATGACGGATTCACACCTGCGGCCCATACTCTCTACTGGTTTTTGGCATTTTGTTTTGTGTGTAGCAGACCAAAGTTCGTTAATGTTTTTATAATTTTCCTTTGCAATTTCAATCTTGATTTCATTCCACAGGATTCTGGTCTGGCCAATCCAAATATGTCGACCTTCTTCGAACAAAACCAATTTTTTACTTGTTTGGAGGATTGTTTGGGCTCATTATCTTCTATAAATTTCCACTAATTTGGAATAAAATCGAAGGCATGTGGTACCATATGGTTTTTTAAAATGTCCAAATACTGAAACTTGCCCATTTCTACCATTAATTTTTATGAGGGAACCTACGCCATGCCACCCCCGTGTTTTATCGTCTTCTGGTTGAACCTAGGGTTGAGCACTTGACGTTTGGGACAATGAACAAAGGTTCTACCATCTGGTTCTATTCTATTGATCTTCGTTTCGTAGCTCCACAACACATTTATCAAGGTTAATCGTATTTGGCAATAGAGGCTTTTTCTGGAAATACGATTTAAAAATTTTTTGGAAGTTCCAAAACTTAGTTCACTATAAAATTAGGCTTAAGTCTCGTTTAGGTGCACCTCTCCGATCCGTTCCAAATTTTCACCACTCGGTCCACTTCTTAATGCGATTCCAGCAAAATATTTTTTTTTTGGCGGAACCCCATATTTCCCGAGTTATAGACCTCCAAAGTTTTGACATTGATTTCGATATAACTTGAACAATTCCAATCGGACTTTAGCAATATATATATCATATGAAAGCTTATTGAAGTACCTTTAATTTGATATCAAAAAGTTCGAAATCCATTAACCCATTATGGACCAAAATAATTTTCTTTCTTTTTAGGATGCAGTTTTTTGTAAATAATTCATTTTATTTCAATAAAACGCTATTACAACAACAAAATATATGTTAATTAGTACATTCATAGGATTAACAGCTTTTATTTAAGATATTGTTTGACCTTTTAACCCTTTGTAATCCGGAGATATTAGGGGTACAACTTTGTATTTTTTATTGCACAAATAACAAAAAACCATAACACTAAAAACAACACTTTCTTACAAAATTCGATTTTACAATTCTAACTAGAAATTGAAATTTTTTTTTGCTACATACATATTTTGTCCTCTTAACCCCTCCAGGACCGAAGATATTATTGACTTTTAATGAGACTATTATGAAAATTTTGTTGGAAAATTCCCTTGTGACGTACGCAGAAAAACTTTATTCAGCGAAGCCACCTGCCGTGTCCTACTGGAGGAGAAAACCCTTAAGCGCGGCCGCAGGCCGCCACGCAGAAAAACTTTTGTATGCAAAGCCAGATTTCAATACTTAACTTTAGTGTCTCCGGGAAGACATAAGACAAGATAAAGCTATCATGGCCTTATCTCACATGGTATTAAAGCATCCCCTTATTTCTTCTCCGCCCTATTATGAAAATTTTGTTGGGAAATTCCCTTGTGACGTACGCAGAAAAACTTTATTCAGCGAAGCCACCTGCCGTGTCCTACTGGAGGAGAAAACCCTTAAGCGCGGCCGCAGGCCGCCACGCAGAAAAACTTTAGTATGCGAAGCCAGATTTCAATACTTAACTTTAGTGTCTCCTAGAAGACATAAGACAAGATAAAGCCATCATGGCCTTATCTCACATGCTATTAAAACATACCCTCATTTCTTCTCCGTCCTATTATGAAAATTTTGTTTTAAAAATCACGCGATTTTCATAACCCCCAAATCAATATTAACACTTCAAAAAAACAACAACAATTAAGAGTCAAAAAGTCATAATAGACCCCAAAAAATAGCTTGTGATCCCTACTTTTATTGTAAATGTGCAAATACATACCTTATATACGTAATTTCGTCTGATAATTACAGCTTTTCACAAAAAACTCTTTACCAAAAATGCACAATCTTGAATAGGTTCACAATGGGTTAAAGGATTTCGAACTTTTTTACTTTGAAATAAAGGCAATTTAATAAGCTTTCAAATGGTACATATATTGCTCAAATCCGATAAGAATTATTCAAGTTATATCGAAATCAATGTCAAAACTTTGGAGGTCCATAACTCGGAAAATATGGGTTTCCGCCAAAAAAAATTTTTTTTTTCTAAATCACCTCAAATACCCCTATTTCCAAAAAAAAAAAAAAAAATCGGGGTGGTGCACCTAAACGAGACTTGTTCCTAAAATTATGCTTTTCTAATAAAGTCGATTATAAGAAAATTTTAAAAATATATTGCATAAATCTTACAACTTAACTATCATAATAAAAACAATTGCGATTCCACTGTACGTAGACTAATATGTAATTACACCACACCAACAATAAAAACAACTGTAGGTATAAATAACTCACCACATGTAAACAAACGAATGTCTACACTACCAGCTGATTAATGTTTTCGTTTTTTCTTCAGTCGGCGGCGTGTGAATATTAAGTTGTGTGCATTTATGTTTGCATTTAAATTAATAATAGAAAAAATTTATATATACGAGAACGTTTTTAAATAATCATGAAATATACTCAAAATAAAACAACAAACGCACGTCAATCACTTTTGTTTTGAAATATGTCGTAAGAAATGTACAGCAGCTAAAAAATTCCCATTGCAACCATCAACACCACTAAGTGATTATAGACAAGGTTAATTACATATACATCTTTAATATAAATAAGAAACAAATAATTTTCATTAAAACTAAATTATCATTTAATATATGTATGAAAACAAAGCAGTTTTTATACACAAATATTGGCGCGAACACGTCACCATTTCATTAGACAAAATATAACCAAGACCAACTTGCTTAGCTTTGCAAGAACCGTATGATGGCCAAGAGAAGCAGGCACACATGGATCGATCTGTGAAAAGAGAATTTAGTAGAATTTGGCCGGGTAAGAGGAGAGTTTGCTCGAATGCGTATGGACGCATTGCACAACATAAAAATTGCACATTTTGATTAATATGCATTTGTTGCTGAATGATTGTGTGTTTGTGTAAAAATTAGGGTTTGCAATTTTTCACTCTTTTTGTAGCTGAGAATTGGAAATAATCAAATTTTTGTTTACGGTTTTATTTTTAATTTTGAACGTAAATAAACTTCAATTAAACACCATTATGACTCATGAGTATTCCAAAATTATTTACGTAACAGATTTTCTCTTTAAATAAGTCTTCTCTTTATAAAGATTCATGTATTATCTGCACATGAAGGACTTAGAAATTTATCATATCCCAATTCTTTTAGAAACGTTGTATAATAATAACATGAAATTTGAAAAGCTTATAAATAAATTAAAAATGTAGGTAGTAATGGCTGCTCTAATACATATAAATTGTATACTTCGTTTTATAAAATATGTCCTATATTTTATATGACATTTTAAAATTATAAATTATTAAATAAATTACATAATACAAAGATAACATTGCATTATTTAAGGTTCTATTACATGATGTGTTTTTTACATATGTGCTGTCAAATTTTCCCACAACAAAGTTGTACACATCGTGTGATACATATGAAACATTGTTTATGTACAATACATGAGGAAAGTCACATGTACATTTTTCAATTAGAGAAGGTTCTATTTTTGTATGACAAACATATGAAAATACAACACTGCTTGTGGCGAAAGAAAAACAGAGTAAATTATAAAGATTAATATTGAAAGAAAAATAAATTGTTTAATTTTAATTAACAATTAAAATATATATAACTTTTTTTTAACAATAAATTTTTGTAAATTCACAAATTAAATCAGGTGTTGTTTACATTTAGAGGTTATGTCATACGGAAATATGCACGTGTGATAGCAAAAATTATGAATCGTATGTAAAAGACAATTTTAACAGACATGAGGAATTTCATATGGATAAAAAAAGTGACAGTACATATGTAAAAAACACATCGTGTAATAGCACCTTTAAAAGAAGTTTGGAATTAAAAGAAATACAAGAACTTAGGTAAATTGAGAAAATTAATAAAAAAGCAAAAATCGAAATTTTCATTTATAAATTTTTAAAAACTATTTTAATTACCTAGACAAAACTTGTTATATTTTTTTTTTTATTTTAATATGAATTTAGAGAAAACATTAGATAATTTTCAATTGAGAATTGAAAATAAAATCAAGGAATAAATTACTAAGGATGATTTTTTGGAATGTCAGTTAAGCTTGCATTTTTAAATACTAATAACTCACAAACTATTTGACTAAAGCTTGAGTTTAACTAAACTAAATTTAATTGATCCTCAAACAATATGTTCAAGATAAATTTAGAATTTGTTGTATTGAAATGTATTAATTCCGAAATTGGAAAATTAATTTATTTTGGAAAATATTGTTATCAGCTCAAAACTGATTCTTAAAAACTCTCATAAAGGCGTACGTTCTTCCTAATTTTATAATAATTTATATAAAAATAAAAGTACAATTTTCGTTATTGACAATTTTGTGATAATTACATGACAGAAAGCAAAAATAAAATCATAAAATAAACTTTTTTGTACAAATTTTTATTTGAATTAAACGAATATTTTATATTTTACGTGTAATGATCCCTTCATAAAATATTATGGGCCGTATGCAAAAAAATTAAAGTGTACTTCAAGTAGACTTTATCATTAAATTTTGCATGAAAAACATATAATAAAGTCTACTTGAAGTACACTTTATTTTTTTTGCATACGGACCTAAATATTCAAAATTAATTAAAATAAAATACGGTAGGGTCAATTAAAGAAAATATTTAGAAGTTAGATATTGCCAATTTTGACGAGTGCAGTAGGTCATTTTATCACCTTTTTTCTGGTATAATTAAAAATTAAAAGTGAAATCATAATATACTCGTATAAGCATTCAAGAAAAAAAGTGTAAAAATATGGGCGCAAACCAAACTGGAACTTCATTTGCGATTTCTGTCGTAAATTTTAATCAAAAATCATTTTAAGATAGTATCACGATCCAAATAGTATCACGAAATGTTATTGAGTTTTAATGATACTATTAAAATAACATCACGAACCAAATAGTATCACCTTGTTAAAATTGTAGAATTCAGAAATTTTACATCACTTTATAATTGCTTCTTAATTTTGTAGTGTTATTTGTAAACAAACAAATTTATAAGTTAAATAAAAAACCAAAAATAAAATTAATGATGGGTAAAAGGACTTTTACTATTGCACTCCAAAAAAAAAAGTTGTCGCTTTCATGTCAGGAGAAAAAACATGTTATGCTGCAAAGGAGTATTTTGAAGCTAAAAATAATGAAACATATGACCACTCAATGTTTTAACAATGGTATAAGCATCGCAATGGTATAAATAAACAAGATATGGAATATTTGTATGAAAAACCAGAATAAATATTTATTTTTTTATGTTTTAAATGCTTGCTTTATTTCGATTTTGGTTTGGAAGAAATTAAAGCACCAAATAGTATCACGAACCGAAAAGTATCACGAAATTTCATTGGGTTTTAGTGATACACTTTAATAGAACTATTTTAAAGTATCACTGATACTATTTGGCGATATCCGTTATATCTAAATATATGGGAAAAAATTTTCGCTTGATCGGCTGAAAGACTTCGATTTGGTGACGATTGGTATTTTTACAAAGACAAAACCTCCAAGCACAAAGCTTACAATGGAAAGTCCTGGATCTTGTATAATTGTTTACAAGAGTTATGGAAACGCCTCATCAAAGCCCTGATATTAACAAAATTGAGCATAGGGGATCATTTGGGAGAACGGCACAAAAATCACACAAAAAAGTTTTACTTGAAAAATGGCTGAATATCAGTCCTGCATATAGTAAAAATCTAGTGCAATCAATGCAAACACGTCTTAGGATGATGATTTTAAATAAAGGAAAGCACACGAAATACTACAATTGACTGGAAGTATCTTATTTTAAATCATAAAATATGTTGGCCCAGTTTGGTTTGCTCATTTTTATACACAGTACCACTATATGGTCAGGGTATAATGAATTTGTGCTGATGTTTGTAACTACTAAAAATGTTTTTATTATACCGATCGACTCAGAAGCACTTTCTGAGTTGATTTAGTGAAGTCTGTCTGTTTGTCTGTCTGTCCATCTGTGTGTTCATGTGAACCTTAAATTCAAACTACAGATCGCACATATGAATATATTTTGACGAAATTGGGTACAACAGCTTTTAAAATCGGTGCATGTTCAGACCTAGTCCACATACAAATAACCCCTATGAGATCGTTTTAAATTGCCATAAGATCCAAATTATCGTATAGATCAAATTGGGTTTGTGTGTGTTTATTACACCCATTAACCACTAGTCCAAAAATAAACCCTGTAGGACAATTCTTAGTCATATCCCTCATATAAAGCTGCTTCCCGATCTTCGTCTAAATATATCAAAAAACAAAAATATAGCACGGATTTTTCTCAAATTTGGTTTGTACATGTTTTTACAAACAATAAGTGACTACCAAATATCCAGTCCCCATATAAATATAGCATACGATATGAAGTTTTTCATATCCGCAGGCAAACAAATTAACAACAATGCCACTCAATCTTGTTTTAAGCTTATCCAATTAGTTGGACCTAAGACCCTTTCTCTGAACGCATGGTTCTAGACCGAGTATATAATTTTCTTACTTGTTTTTCTTTTCTTTTTTGTATTATATTATTCTTTATACCAATTTTTTAATATTTCTATTGTATGGATTTATATTAATAAAAGGTATTAAAATAATCTTAATTATTTTGTCAACCTTGTCCTAGTTTGGATTACACCTACTGAATGCAAATAAAATCATATTTAAATTATAATTCAAAGTTCTATCTTAAACAGTTTCCGAGACATCGACAGTAAATCTTGATGGCTTCTCCTAAACAACTCAAATTTAAGTTATGACATATTTTAGACAGTATAATAACAATAATGATAATATTGAATTTTAAATCCCAACATTTTACTGAGTCGACTACCCTTGACTTGAAAACCCTCTTCATAATTAATGAGTATAATTTTAAATTTTTGTTCGCAAAATTTTTTTTATAATATTGTTGTGTATGTTAAAGGGCTTATTTCTACTTATTACCTCTTAAATTTTGTATTGCCTGTTTTTTTTTTTTGTTTTTTTTTTGTTTGTGTGATCTTGTGCATGAACGGTTAGTTGCTTATCGAAGGGAGTCGTTTACGGTCAGTGTCTCGACGAATCTTTAAATGTGTGGTACAGCAATTCGTTTTTAACTGTATTGTAAAAATAACGGAAATATTTAAAAATTTTATTTGTTAATTTCTCTACAAAAAATGTGTATGCGAAACTGTGATCTATATTTTAATAAATGTGCATGAATTTTCTATGATAAATAAATAAAAATATTTTATTAATAATTACACGATGCTGATAAAAAAAAAGTTTCAAACGATAATGATAAATAGCCTAATGCTAAAGTAAATTCAATGGAGGAAATGTTGAAAATGTTCAAGGTTATATTGATTGATTTTGCAAATTTAAATAGTATAAATTTGAGAAGAATATCATAATTGGGTTCATTACCTAAAAACTTAATAAAAAGAAACGACCCATGCCAGGGAATGTGCGCTGGTGCAAACAGTTTTAGACCAAAATAACCTCGAATCTTGGCAGCTAATATTAAACAAACATAACAAAGATGTAGACTGATCCCAGCAAGCAGCTTACTTGTTGTGGTTCTGCGTTCATATATGTACGTGTTAAATAAAAAATATTTATATATTAAGATGAAAAAATTGGTAAAAGCTAATTAGGCGAATAGTTATAAAGTTCTGAAACAATTTCATTAAACGGACATTAGCGCACGTATTTGGGGGGGTTACACCAAAAAATATTTTTCAGAGGTTAGTAAGGGGTCGCTGAAATAAAATTTAAAAAAAAAATAGGTTATGAAATATATTTTTTTCTTTGGTGCTTTAATCACTTGTGAAGAATACCAGTCTACTAATAAAAGTCATCCACGGTAAATATTATTAGTTAAAGGAGCACTTTGATTTGTGTATTTCAAGTTTAAACGTCAATAACTTGAGAAATAGGCAATGCATCAAATCAGTAAGGCTTTCAAAATTAAAATCATTTGAATGGAAGAAATATTTAAAAAAAAAACAAAATAAAAATCATATTTTACCCCATTTCGTTCACCCCCCTCCCCCTAAACATGAGATTTGTACGAATATATACAAATTTCATGATGGGGTTCAAATAAAAATTATTCCGAAAACCTATTTAATTTTACATCCTTTATTATACCGATCGACTCAAAATCTGTGTCGATTTAGAAATGTCTGTCTCTCTGTCCGTCCATCTGTGTGTCCATTTAAACCTTGTAATCCAACCACAGGTCACAAACATGAATTTATTTCACTGAAATTTAGTATACAAGCTTTTGTCGAGCAGTGCATGTTCAGATCAAGACTAAATACAAACAACCACTATCAGACCGAATAAAATAATCGTAAGATACAGATTATCATATGTATATCGATAAAATTTGGTATATGTGTGTGTCCATTTTACCCACTAATGAGTAGTCTAAAAATAAACCCGGTAGGACCAATGTCCCCATATAAAGCTGATTTCTATTTTTCGATTAAATCTATCAAAATGCTAAATTAAGTATAGATTTGTTAAAATTTGCTTTATATATGTTTTTGAGAAAAGTAAGTGACTACAAAATATGATTGGTATATTTTTCCCTAGTCGGCACATAAAAAACATCAGGGGTCTAATCTTCGCATGCGTTATCGAAATTTATTTATTTACCAAAATAAAATTCGAAGAATAATTTTAGTCTGCCACAAGTAACGAATTATGGCCCCTAGTCCGTCTTCTTAAAATAATAAACCAATATATGGAATTTCGATTGATATTACTCGATATCGAATGCGGCGAATTTTTTATATCTACATGACACAAATTATTAACAATAGCACTAAAATTTGATTTATTCTTATTTTCAATACCCAGCAAAGTTGGATCCATCTCTCTTTTTTTTATTATGCTGAATACACTACAGAAGTAATTTATGTGGTTTTGTGAAAATAAAGCACAATAAATAAAAACAAGTAAGAAAATTATAGTCGGTCTAGACCGACTATACGATACCCTATACCAAGCGTTTAGAAACCCTATCTCTTAGGCCCAACTAACTGGATATAGAAAATAAGCAAAAACCAAATTTGAGTGGGATTTTTATTAATTTTTTTGGCTGCAGATATGAAAAAGTTCATATCGGGTGCTATATCTATATAGGGACTTGGTCCAAAAATGGACCGATCCTGATCATGTTTGGTAAAGTCTCTTGTATTTTGCAAAAATATATACAAACAAAATTTGAGAAGAATCAGTGCAATATTTTTGTTTTTTAATAGATTTAAGTGAAGATCGGGAAGCAGCTCTATATGGGGTCAAAGGGACCATTTTTGGACTACTCATAAATGGATGTAATGAATGCTTACAAACC
The DNA here is from genome assembly GCA_963682025.1 of Cordilura impudica. Classification (NCBI taxonomy): domain Eukaryota; kingdom Metazoa; phylum Arthropoda; class Insecta; order Diptera; family Scathophagidae; genus Cordilura; species Cordilura impudica. The sequence goes on along the minus strand of OY821517.1, from coordinate 189,607,676 downwards.
CAATTTGAGTAAGATTTATATGACAATTTGGATCTTATGGCAATTTATGTCGATTTCAAATGGGTAATTTGTATGGGAGCTAGGTCTGAACATGGACCGATTCTCACCAATTTCAATACCGTTCATCCCATGGCCGATAAAAGCTTACATACCAAATTTCATCAAAATATATTCATATTTGCGACCTGCAGTTTGATTACAAGCTTTACATAAACACACAGACGGACGGACGGACGGACGGACGGACATTGTTAAATCAACTCAGAAAGTGATTCTGATTCGATCGGTATAATTAAAGATGGGTCTAGGTCAAGTATTTTTGGTTGTTACAAACAGCAGCACAAAGACATTATACCCAAACCACATAGTGGTATAGGGTATAAAAAATATTATGTTTCATAATGTAATTTTTATACCCACCACGCCACTGTGCATAGGGAATATATAGCTTTGTTATTCCGTTTGTAACACATCGAAATAAATTCCGGCGACTCAAAAACCATATATTTTCTTGATTCTTCTAACAAGGGAAGTTGATTTAGCGATGACTGTCTGTCGGTCTGTCTATGGAAATCACTATCACACCCTCAATAACAAACCTAGACTCTTCGATTTTGCATAAAATCGTTTAAAATTTTGAAAAATAAAAATGTGTATGTTGTAATTGTTCTTATTGTTGAATCAGAATCACTATCTGATTCGATTTAACGATGTCCGTCCGTCTGTGTATCTATGTAAAGCTTGTAATCAAAGTGCAGTTCGCAAATATGAATATATTTTGATGAAATTTGGTACATAAGCTTTTATTGGCCATAGGATGAACGCTATTGAAATTGGTGAGAATCGGTCCATGTTCAGACCTAGCCCCCACACAATTGACCCCTTTGAAATCAACATATGTAAATTGCCATAAGATCCAAATTATCAATAAATCTTAGTCAAATTGGGTGTGTATGTGTTTATTACATGCATTAATCAGTAGTCCAAAAATGATCCTTATGGGACAACTCTTAGTCATAGGCCCCATATAGAGCTGCTTCCTGATCTTCACTTAAATCTATCAAAAAACAAACATATTGCACTGATTCTTTTCAAATTTGGTTTATATATATTTTTGCAAAATACAAGAGACTTTACCAAACATAGTCAGGATCGGTCCATTTTTGGGCCTAGTCCCCATATAGATATAGCATCCGATATGAACTTTTTCATATCTGCAGCCAAAATAAATAATAAAAATCCCACTCAAATTTGGTTTATGCTTATTTTCTACATCCAGTTAGTTGAGCATGAGAGATAGGGTTTCTAAACGCATGGTATAGGGTATCGTATAGTCGGTCTAGACCGACTATAAATTTCTTATTAGTTTAAATTAAGTAAATTTTTTTAAAGCAACGTTTTTTAACAAAAGAAAATATTTTTAGAAAAGTACCTTTCTTAAAAAAATAACCTTGTTTAAAAAAGTACATTCTTTTTTAAAAAGTACACTCGTTTTTAAAAAGTACACTCTTTTTAAAAAAGGACGTTTTATTTTACAAAGTACCTTTTTTAAAAAAGTACCTTTTATTTAAAAAAAAGTACCTTTTATTTACTTTAAAATTTTTTTTTTAAATACCCTCTTTTTAAAAAAGTAACTTTAAAAAAAAATTTTTTATAAACAAACACATATTTTAAGAAATGTATCGCCAACAGTTTCAAAGTGGTAGCCGCACCCAACATTGGTTGTAATATTGAGTTTAAGATGCAGGTGGAGACTATCAAGGATTCAGCACATCCGAATTTAACACTCTTACTTGTTTTGGATAAAATCGATTTCAGCGACTCCGTACCGATTTCCAAACAAATCTGCGCAAATTCCCAAAAATATTTTGTGCCCTAAGAATTTATATTCCACTTTATGAGTTGTTAAAATAAAACAAGTAAGAAAATTACAGACGGTCTACACCGACTATACGATACCCTATACCATGCGTTTAGAGACCTATCTCTTAGGCCCAACTAACTGGATATAGAAAATAAGCATAAACTAAATTTGAGTGGGCTTTTTTTAATTTTTTTGGCTGCAGATATGAAAAAGTTCATATCGGATGCTATATCTATATGGGGACTAGGTCCAAAAATGGACCGATCCTGATCATGTTTGATAAAGTCTCTTGTATTTTGCAAAAAAATATATAAAAAAAAATTTGGAGAAGAATCAGTGCAATATTTTTGTTTTTTTAATAGATTTAAGTGAAGATCGGGAAGCAGCTCTATGTGGGGTCTATGACTAGGAGCTGTCCCATAGGGATCATTTTTGGACTACTCATTAATGGATGTAATAAACGCATACAAACCCAATTTGAGTAAGATCTATATGACAATTTGGATCTTATGGCAATTTATGTCGATTTCATAGGGGTCATTTGTATGGGGGCTAGGTCTGAACAGGGACCGATTCTCACCAATTTCAATAGCGTTCATCCTATAGCCGATAAAAGCTTAAATACCAAATTTCATCAAAATATATTCATATTTGCGACCTGCAGTTTGATTACAAGGTTTACATAGACACACAGACGGACGGACGGACGGACGGACATCGTTAAATCGAATCGGATAGTGATTCTGATTCGATCGGTATAATAAAAGATGGGTCTAGGTCAAATATTTTTGGTAGTTACAAACAGCAGCACAAAGTCATTATACCCAAACCACATAGTGGTATAGGGTATAAAAACGTTTTTAGTGAAACGCCATACTGAACACAATGAGAACTACTTGCAAAGAGTGGTTATAAGAAGAAATTACTACCCTCCTCAGTATTAAATAACTGACTGATATATCCCATTTAAGAGGTAAAAGGAATTCACAATAAATGTTCTAAAACAGAGACAGTTTTAAGTTAATATCGGGTTGCTTTCCATCGTACTATGACATAAAAATATGGACGGTTTTTTAAATTGACGATTTATGTTTCAAAGTTTACCTGGATATACAAATATAGACAATCAAGTAAGAATCAAGAGGTGTCAAGTACCAAAACATTGTACCAAAGAGGAAACGAAACGATAAAAAACTTGGTAGAGATAAATTTTCAAGTTAGTGTACCGGTCTTAAAAATTTTTGTGACGCCTTACCTAGTTGTAAACCAGTGTATTAAAAGGGAAACCCCTTAAAAAAATACAAATATGTATACAATTTAATAACATTTCATGGAAATTGGGCCCAGGTAAGACCGTAGGGGAAATTCAGGAGGTAGTTTTCGAGTGTCAACAAGAACACTGGTGGAGAATAGTATAACATCAAAAAAAGGTCCAATGTTGAGGAAAAAAGACGGAGAAGCCAGAAAGAAATTTGGAAAAACTTAAAAAGATTGATGTATGGTTATAAAAAAGTGACATACAATTGACAAACAAATTTTTGATTTAATGATTTGGTTCCAAATCATTACTCTTGCTGGAAAAAGTATCCGTCCACCTAAAATTAAAGCTGTCATACTATGAAAAAAATTTAAAATCACTAACTGAGCTGAATTATTTAATTTTTCTAATAAATTACACTGTACAACAATGTTCGGACTGTTGCGCAGTGTAATTATCTTTTAAATGCTAATACCATTTAAACTGAAAGTCGATTGCTTTTGTTTTTTGATCTGTATTTATTATAGTTTCTTATTTATTCTGATTTTATAAAAACAATGAAGGTTTTTTTTTATAGAAAGAATTAATTTCTATCTGAAATTTTCATTACACTGTCCAACAATTTGTTGGACTGTTGGATTATTGTACAGTGTTATTACGCTATTTATTATTTTTCTTTTTTAATTTATTTAAGGTTTATTGCGTTTAACAAATTTTGTTCATGTAAAAAACTTTGAAAAAATAAAGAAATCTTAAGAAAAGTATTCGTACATTTTAAATATTAATACAAAAAAACTAAATTTACATTAAATATTGTTTAAGTTAGTAACTTGTAGGATATGCTTTGCACTTTAGGACCTCTGTGAGCCGATATGGTATCGATTTTAAACTTTGAAGTATCCTCGTTACTTATCTTACCCCAATCATCCAAAAAATACGCCTTTTAACATATCCTTTGAGGTTATTTTATACTGACGGATTCTGCGGTGGTGATGCCATCATATTTTTATTATTGTAGACCAATCACAGCTTGACATTGTACGCCGTATGTTTTGGGTCATTGTCCCTTTGGAACCAAATATCTCCTCTAAGGCCCCGTTATTGTGCGTTTTGTTTTATATTTTATTTTAAAATGTTTATGTATCCAATTTGATCCATTATTGAATCAATACAACACCAAACCATAATGCCACCTCAACCGTGTTTAACCGTTGGCAAAAGATTTTCTCTATTTAATGCAGTTCCAATTTTTTCGCTAAACTAACTTTTTCCCCTTAATGTCGAAAATGAAAAACTTGCTTTCATCTGAAAATGAAACATGTTCCCGAAATTCAGGAGCCTGGTTTACATACTCATTTGCAAAGTCAACACGTTTTTCTCTATTGATATCGGACGTGTAGCACACGACCAGGAATCTTTGATTTTAGAACCTTTTTGGGAAAAAATGCTTCGTTTTACCAAAATAGTTCGCTTCCCATGTTCACGACTAAAACGAGGTTTTGACAAAATTGAATTGGTGGATTGTTTTGAACGACGTACTGCACTGAGAAATGGCTTTTCTCTATGATCCAAGCTATGTAAGTAAAAGATTTACCTTCGTTTTTAGGCTAATTATTTCCAGCACCGATTTTTTTTGGTTTTGGGGACCCATCTCAAAATATAGTTTCCAAAAGAAATATAATTAGGTCAAATTAACTTTATACAAGCAAGTTTGTCTTCTACTAAAATAAAATCGATGTAACAGACCTGTATGTCGTTGTATAATTCGTGGGATTCCCCTAAATGTAAATGTACGAATACTTGTTCTAGCACTTATAGTTGCCGTACTGCATTTTTGAGCTGTAGGCAAAACAATATAAGTAAAAACGTTCCGTAAGTTTTTTTGAAAAGCAATTAAAATTCCCAATGTGTCAATAGTAAAAAGTTCGTAATTCAAAATATTTTATTAAAATTTTTATTAATACATAAAATTTTCATCTTTAAGTGTGCGGATACTTTTTCTGGAAAGTGTACATATTTTTAGTGCGGATATTTCGGTCTAGCCAGCGTATTTCGATGATCAGTAGATTAATTTGACAAAACCACGTATACTCGTATAAATATAGGTTGAATTCTCCGAAAAAACAATTCGTTCCACTTTTTGCAATTTTCTGAAAAATTAAAATTAAATTAAATTTTTTTCTTTAAAATTCACACAACTACAATTGTGTAGTGTTGAAGGTGTTTCTGTGCTCTACTGTAAAGTTGATTTTTTTTAAGAAAAGTTGTTTTGTCAAAACCACACAGATGTGAACTTATAAAAGTCAATAAAACAAAAATGCATCTAAAAAGTTATAGAAATTTAGTCTCAATTAACCGGGAAAATGGATTAACGATTATCAAGGTTCGACTATATTCTATTGCAGCGTTTGAGTGATTAAATCAAAAAAGAAAGTGTTGTTTCATCGAGGCTATGCACCAGTTCACACATCCGCTATTTCGGTGGGTTAAAGTTCGAATTGCATTTGCATGCACTCTATTTTCTTTCCAAACCTGAAAAAATAAATCTGTGATAAAAGATTTGCCAATAATAAAGATGTGAGATCTACGGTTAATGGTTATTTTGAGTAGGTCGACGGATACCACAATAAAAGGGTATCAAAGCTATTGAATATCACTGGAAAAATAGTATTTTTTCCCAAATTTTGTAATGTTTCTTTGTTAATTCCAGTTGACCTGGTATCACCCACTAAAATTTAGTTATGCATATTATCTTTGTCCTTTAATGATCTCACTCAATATGTTGGAAATCTAACAGTATTGGATTATACGATTTTTTTTTAAATGTCTAACGTATAGGCCGACAAAGACGACTACATATTTCGTTTTGGTTTTTTGTAAGAATAATGCTATAATCACCTTATAACACAAATTCTTTATGAAATTTATAATATTTTTTATAAAATGTTCACCTCGAGAAGAAAATAAAATTAATAATCTATTGAATAACAATTATTTCATTTATTGTACATGATTATGATATCATAACAATAATAATTACAATGTAAAAATTAACACTTTGTTTATTGCCAAAAGACGTAAATATGTTTGTTTGAAAACAATATTGAAAAACAAATGAACTAATAAATTTATGAATATTCTCTTTTCTAGAAATATACATACATATGTATGTATAAAGAACCATAGAAGAAACAACGCATAAAAAAACTAAATGCTTAAAATTAAATCAAAAAAATATGTACATATATGTAAATACTTCCTTATAAAAAAAACAAACAGCTAGATACATTTTTTGTGGACTCAATTTACTTTAGTGACATCTCAATAAATTATAAAGAATAATTAAAAGTCCCCTACAAAAAAAAAAAACATTAACATTACCATTAACATCAGCGACGACGACGACGATGAATTTTGTATCAAACAATAAGAAAAATAAATTAACCAAAGAAAACAATGATTATTTAAAATAATCAATCTTTTTATTTCTTTTTCGAAGAAACCAATTCTAGTCGTTATTACAAAGAAATCTAAGCAAGTGCTGCATATTTGTTGACGTATGCATAATAATCGTGGTGATATGTAGTTCAATAACAAAAGTTTATAAAAATATGTTAACCCGTCTGTCTCTTTTGATGATAAACATGGACCGGCATTTTACAAAGTGATAGCATTAGCTTGTAGTCTAAACAAAATACGTAAGTACCTACAACTATTTAGGAATAAAATAATTGATATAATTTAACTTTACATACACTTGTGTTCTTTGTTCGGTCCACATGATTCAATGCCATGCCATTAAAGTTTAGTGGGTTGTTTTCAAAAATACTTGACCTATCCCCTTTTCTTTTACTATACCAATAGAATAACATACTGAGTCGGTTTAGCTTTGCCGTTCTTCGTGGCACAGTGGACCATTTCACGAGAAGGCGGTCAAAAATCCATAACTTTTGATTGGATTGGAATTTTGATATGCGGTTTTTTTTTGGTAGGTGGGATTTTAGCCTTTAATTTTTGCTATAAAACTTAAATATCAACCGATAATAAAAAAAGTTATGGAGAATTTAAAATATATTTTAATTTTTAGTACAAATGTGAAGTGTTAAAAGGTTAAAAAAAGGGTTTTTTTATATAATGTCTTATTTTTTCAGTTAGTTTTACAGCTAATACTTTTTAAAAATTTTGTATGTTAAATTTTGTCAGAAAATGTCAAACTTTTTAGTCCTAATGTTCACAACGGCCAAAGGTTGGCTTTTTTTAAAGAACACGAGTTAAAATATAATTTATTAAGTCCCGGTTTACACACTAAAGGTGTGTTTACACTATGTGAATTTTCCATATGTAAATTCAGTTTTACGATCCATACGTAATTCCGTGTATGTGTCAAAATTGGCGTTTTACATACGACTCATAATTTTTGCGTTCAAACGTACATATGTATTTCCGTATGACATAACCTCTAAATGTAAACAGCAGCTGATTTAATTTGTGAATTTACAAAAATTTATTTTTAATTGTTAATTAATATTAAACAATTTATTTTTCTTTCAATATTAATCTTTATAATTTACTCTTGTTTTTCTTTCGCCACAAGCAGTGTTGTATTTTCATATGTTTGTCTTGCCAAAATAGAACCTGTTCTAATTGAAAAATTTACATATGTCTTGCAAAATGTGTTGTACATAAACAATGTTTGAAAGGGTTCACACTATGTGTACAAATTACACGTGTTAAAAAATTAAGAAAAATACAAGCAAAACACGTAGTGTGAACGCAGCTTAAGCAGCGAACGTAAAAGGTACCTGATATTGGTTCAAGATAGAGAAGTTTCAATGAAAAAGTCGTATGTTTTTACTTTAGTTAACAATTTTTTTATTGTCTTTTTAAATATTTCTATATCAATTTTTATTGTAAATTTAGAAAATACATAAATTTTTAAATCAAGAAAAATTGTTAGCTATATAAAAAAGAGTATAACTTATTGTTAGTATACTGAAAAACTACTTTAATACAAACAATTTTAGTAAATATTTCTTCTAAATAGCCTTGATTTTCAGCTTCTAGAAGTTGTTTAGCTTCTTCATCTAATTCAATAGAGGTAGTTTTCTATTTTTGTCGAACGCTGGACATATATGGATCTGAAGTGCACAGCAAAATAGTGATAAGTTCTTCATTAGTGCAACATCTGGACATTTTTCATGTGTTGTGCTCGCGAAGGAACCTGTAGTCTTTGTTTCTTTTTACTTGCGCTTCTTCAGATAGATCTCCTATTAGTATCATATTGTTTTGAATTACTTGTTCCCTATGGTATAACATTTTATGAACTGTGGATGGCATATATCTCCAAGACTATTTTTCGTTATAAAGTATAGCTGTTTTATTGGCGTACTCTTTAAATTTTTTTTGCATTTATCTTTCTGGTGCATGCTAGAACTTGTAATATAATTTTGAATCGTCTTATTAATTCATGATCTAAACCTGTGATAGAAGCTGCAGTTTCTGGATCGGAAAAATATCTCCTTGCAGTATTTCCATCATTTGAGGCCTAGCTGTAGATATTTTTCTTGAATTTGTTTGTTTTTATGCTTTCTTTTTCTTCATTTTCTTTGTTTTTTCTCATTGTTTGGCCTAACGGACCGAATTTGAAATCATAACCCAATTTAAGAATATGCTCTATAAAACGTATTCTAACATGAAGAGAGGACATTCCAAATTCGTAGGCTTCCTTAAAACTATAGTCTTGTGGTGGGGGTTGGCTTGATTGACTTGATGTCTTTTGGCATATCATGCAGCTTGACGATAACTTTGTTTCGGTTAAAGCTTGTGCAACTTTTCCATCAATCATTGTGAGACACATTTTAAAATGTACTTCAATGTCTTGGTCATCAAATTTAAATATTACTGGTTGAAGTTATTTAATTTGATCTTTTATTTATTGTTATGACATCTTTGGTTTCCTTTTTGAATGCAAATTTTATTGGTCTACAATACTTTGTTGAAGAAGGAATTTCATTTTTCCATATATCAATTTCTGTTGCTCTACTATTTCTGTTGCTCTACTAATTTTTGTTAAGCGCAATGGAACGAAAGATACCATAAATTAATTAGCATCTGATGAATTTTCGGCATTAAATTGCTTGTATTGTTTCTGATCAGAGGATCCATCACATCCCAATTTAGAAATTAAAGTAATGCTGCCTTTTCCATATTTTTTCCATATTTTTATCAAGCGTATTTAGCAATAAAGGAGATCTTCCAATTTTATTTCTGCTGAACTTGAAGTGACAGAAACTAAATCTCGATACTCTGGAAAAATCCGACAATTCTTTTCATTGGATCGCTTCCGCAATTCCTTATATTGATTTTTGGTCAACTTCGAATCCAAAAATAGGGCGAACGCTTCTTCTGGAGTAAATTTCTTATCTTCAATTGGTGTAGGAATGCTTTTCAAAATCCTCTTTCTGCGCCTTGGGCTCGCTTCTACATTTTTTTCAATTATTTCAATTTTATTTTTCTTATTTTGTGTTGGTTGAATTTGGTGCAAAAATGAATCCTGAATAATTCTTGGAGAAATTTCTTCATTGATATTCTTCAGCTTGCGCCTTCGAAATCTTTCACTACATCCGTCAATTAGTTTTGCTGGTCGACCCTTTTACCCACTTTCGTTTGCAGTTGTAGATGAACTCTCAAAAATAAGTTCCTTTAATAACTAGTCTTGGTGACGTTTGTACATCTTTGCCTTGCTATGAGAGCATTCCATGTAACGTTTTTTTAAATTTGATGCAAAAGTTGTAATTTTTTTTGTGTATTTCAATTTCAATTTTTTTTTTTTTTTTTTGTGTTACAATTCTTAAAGAAATGGTTGCTCAGTATGTGCAAAATTATATCGTCTACATCTTTTTATTGAAGATAAATATCAGCGAGATCGCTATAACAGTACTTAGCCATTGTACAAACTGTAATGAATAATAATAATTGTGGAAACATTATTATAAATACTCTTTCTTGCAATTATGTAAAATATAATTTTTTATCTTTTATTACCACTTTTTGAAGCATAAAAAACCCATTTGTCAGGTATTTAAACTATATAACTCAAGTTCCGAATGTTAATGTTTTTGAAAAATACCTATGGGGCGTTTCATGCCAAGTGACCCAACTTTTGAAACCGATGTCTTCCGATCGGGATGAAATTTAGTCCTATTGCATAGTAGTTTAGACACAATTTTTCAAGAAGATAGGTCAAGAACTCTCTGAGTTAGAAGGGGTCAAAATGACATTTTGGCCAAACAGGTGTTTTTTTCACATCCATTTAACTTATTACCTATTGTTCTTAGCAAAATTTGTCCCAAATAGTTTAGATAGTCCTCAATCTTTCGAAAAATTTTTTTTTTAAATTTTAAAATTTTTAAAATGAAAAAAAAATTTTTTTTTACTTTCTTTTTTGCAAAATCAAAAACTTTTTTCATTTTTTCTTTTTTTTTTTTGAAAAAGACCCCTCCCGATCGGAAGACATCGTTTTCAAAAGTTGGGTCACTTGACATGAAACTCCCCATATATTAGAGAAAAAATTAGAATTTTTTATTAATATGTCCGTATGTATGTCCATACTTTATAATTTTAACATGTTATTGACTTTAATAAAAATTCTTTTTGTGTTATCAAATTGAGTTATCAAATAGAGAAATTTGTGATAGCAAAGACATTTCTACAATCGGTATCAAATGAAAGGTACGGAATTGCCATATTAAAAAATTTCATTAATACAAATTTTAAAAAAAAATTTACTATATTTTTGAATTTTTTACTTTAAATTTTTATTTATTACACTGCGGACCAAAAAAAATAAAAAATCCGCAGCATTTATTTTGTTAATGGTTTTTGTGTTAGACATACACAGTACGCATTTACTTTTTTGGATTGACTCTGGTTTTCGCGATAAACCGCTATTTAAAAAATGAAGGAGGCTTCACCACATATTTTAGCATAAGTCAAGAACGGTTTGTTCGATTTGGTTAAATATAAAATATGAAAATCCACAGCTAAATTACCTCCAAGTTATCTCATAAGGGTCATTTGTATGGGGACTAGGTGTGAACATAAATTGATTTTTTCAAATATTAATATTTGCGATCTGTAGTTTGATTACAAGTTTTGTATGTCCATACAGACGGGCAGACGGACAGACAGATGGACGGTCAAAGTCATTATCTCCATTTTTTCTACTGGGGAACTTTTGAAATAGACTTTAAGGCCCTCAAATGTGGAAGTCCACAAATGTGGGTACTCAAGGGTACCCATCTGTGAGAAATCAACAGTGCTGCCATACGAGAATAAAGAAGTTGCAAATCTCTCAATATCTCAAATTTGTCCAACTCCTATTCAAGTTGGAAAAATGTTTCGCCTCAAGTGGAGAAAAGTGTTTGATATCCAATTGAGAGTAAAAATATTTCTCAAAGATTGAAAAAAATTTAAATTCTCAACTTCATTAATTTAATTATTTTTCGTAAAAATATTTACGAACCAAATTGGATAAAAATCTATGCAATATTTTTTTTTCATAGATTAAGTGAATATCGAGAAGCAGCTTTATATGGAGACTATGACTACGAATTGATAAGTGGGTGTAATACACATAATCTGGATTTTAGGGAAATTCTAGTCGATCTCATAGCGGTCTAAACACGCTGTGATCTACACCAATTTCAATAGTGATCGTCCTATGAAAGATAAAAAAGTTTAAATACACGATCTCATCAAAATAGATGCATATTTGCGACCTGTAGTTTAACTGCAGGGTTTACATGGCACACATACAGATACATAGGTACATTATGGACAGACAGACAGACAGACAGACAAACGGATATCGCTATATCGACTCAGAAAATGATTCTAAGTGGATCGGTATTATAAGAGATGGTTCTAGGTCCAATATTTTTAGCAGTTACAAACATCAGCACGAATTCATTATACGCTGACCACAGAGTGGTATAAAAAAATAAGCAAATTATATTCGGTCTATAGCAGAGGTTCCCAAACTTTTTTTGTGTCGTAGACCCCTTGGCATGTTTTTCGGTTTTGGCTAAACCCCCTACTTACCTGATATTGATTTTTTTGTAAATTTCTTACTGTAGTGAAGTTTAGTGCTAAAAACTTAAAGTAAAAACACATGTTAAGTTTTATACATTTATTAATTGAATTTAAATTAAAACTACTCAAAATAAAATTTTGTATCTGTTTTATAAAATATACGTAACATAAAATAAACTAAGCACTAATTAAATGTTTTAGTGAGAAGGATGAACTTGATGCTTTAATAATAAATTATCAACATTTGGCGTCAATATTGTAAGGTTTCATCTTAAATCTCCTCGGCTAATGTTTCTTTTTTTTAGTTAGGAGATTGGCAACAGCTCTGAACGCCCTTTCCACTAGGAATGACGATGGAAAGAAAGTTAAAAATTTCCTCGCTATATTCCATAATATGGAATAAGTAACGGGTATGTTGTTGTGCAGCCAGAATTGATGATATCCGTTTTTAAAAAGAACCTTAAGTTCTTCATCTGTACTTAGTTCAGTCAGTTCCTCTTGTATTATGGCATTCGTTTCTTCTATGTCACCATATTGGTTAATTATCCACGGTGGTATTACGATAGTCAAAACGTCCTCAAACCTAGTTTTAAAATCTGAATAGAGGGCATTTAAATGTTGAACGTAGGTTGCAACGTCGTCTTCCTGGCAGTTTGTCTGTGACAAATTGGGGAACTGGGAAAATTCGCCCTGCCCAATATTTTGCTTCATTAGTTTAACTCTGGCAAGAAACGCTGATAAGATGGACTTTGTTTTATTCAAATTTAGACTGTCGCCTTGTAACTGCAAATTAACCATATTAAACAAATCTGTTGAATAGGCGATGTCTGTTTTCCACTTCATTAAATTGTCTTTTAAAATTTTATCTTTGGTATCCAGAAATTCTGAAATAGTCTCAAAAAGTGCAACAAATCCTGTCAAACATAAGCCTCTCGACAGCCAGCTTACTTCAGTGTGATTGATGAAAGTGTTCGTCATTTTCTTCACACAACTGCGCAAATAACCGCGTATTCAACGCATTGCTTCGGATTCGGGTTACTGCATCAATGACTAATTGAAGAGATTCATGCAATCTCACACTCAAATTTTTTGCATCTAAATGTTGTCGATGGATGGCGCAATGACACATTTTGTTTCGCGAGAGGGTCTTGGATTCAACCTTATTGGATATAGAAAATAAACATAAACCAAATTTAAGTGGTATTGTTATTAATTTGTTGCGTGTAGATTTGACCGAAATGGACCGATCATGACCATATTAGTAAAGTCACTTACTTTTCACAAACACATACATATATACATACATAAACCAAAATTTAAAAAAAAATCTATCGAATTTTTTTATATTTTGCTAGATTTAATACAAACACATACAAACACACAATATATATTCCAAATTCTATCGATATATGTATATGTATAAGTATGATAATATGGTACTTATGAGGAGAACTTTGTTGTTCTGACCGATTTTCACCAATTTTAATAGCGTTCATCCTATGGCGGATAAAAGTTTGCATACCAAAGTTCATCGAAATATATTCATATTTGCTACCTATATTTTGATTACAAGGTTCACATGGACAGACAGACAGAAAGTCATTTTAAGTCGATCGGTATAATAAAAGGTATAAAAGGTATAATAATCTATCTATAGCAAATCTTTTTGGTAGTTACAAGCATCAGCATAAACTCATTACACCCTGATTACATAGTGGTATAGGGTATAATTATTCCGTAAAGTAACTTATAGGAGTCTAAACCATTGGACTGATCTTCCTGAAATTTTTACAGAGTCTTTTTTTTATAATTTTTTTTATATTACAAAAATTTTTTTAATAATAAATATTTTGATTTTTGATAAATTCAAATTTCTTAATTATTATAATATTTGTAAAATAAGTTATAAAATAATAAAAATAATTTATATTTATACCTCCCAAAATTCCCCTAAATTAGAAACAACACCCTAAAATTAGGGGGAAACCCCCCAAACTGTAAATAAATTATAATTAGATCAATTTGACCTAACAAAGAAAAACAAGTGTGGCTATATTTTTTCAAAAAACAAAGGGTTAAACAAATTCAAGTGCGTTTTTTTTTTGTATGTTTTTATAGAAATCTACAATTTCTAACAATGCAGACCAGCTGTTGCATGTCTTTAATTAAATAAAATATTTAAGGAACAAGAGAAGAGTGATCAACCAAGCAACAAAAACTAAACCAACCTGTGACAATTAAAATTTACAATTTATTTATTCATACTGACGCTGCCAATTGCAATTTGTTGTTGTATATGTTTTCACCATCACCAACATTTCAAATGACGAATAGGCTCTCACGATCGGCAACATTTACGAAATATATAAATAAGAAAAACACCAGCAACAACACTAAATTGTCAGAAAATATTAAATCATTGTGGTGGCTCTTTTTGCAACATAATCGTCATTTTCTTCTTCATATTGTCGTTCTCAATCAACAATATAAACAGCATTTGCTAAGTAGTAAAAGTTGTCACGACTCTTTCTCTCAACGGCAACAACGACAGCAAACGCATTCAAATCACTTTTATTTGCTTTCATCATCATTTTTATTCGTATGCACTAACAACAGCTGACTATGAATAAACGAGCCGTTATTATTATTGCTCTTGTGAGCGTTCTCTGCTTGGGCATTGGTGGCAATTTTTATTTTATGTATTATTTAAATGATGCCGAAGCCCCACTATCAAGTACACGTGCCTTAGAAAATGTCATACGTTCGAAGATACGCCACTTAAAGCCGGCCTATTTAAATCGTAATCCCCGTTTCTTTATGTATCGCAATAAATTGTTGAAAAATTATAAACCGGCACCGTATGAAAATGCTACTGTACTATGGGACATTGCCAATTGGGTAAGTAACTTTTAAGAAACAAAACATTATACATTTCAGTTTTAATCAGTTAGATTATATTAATTGAATTTTATTAATATTAATTGAACCGACGTGTAACAAGTCCACAAAACTGAAACCATTTTATTAGTAAAATACAAACAACTTTTTCATCGTTTTTTTATTTTATTGTTTTTTTTTTTTTTTTGTTTCTTTAGAAGATGATTATAAATATTATTTTAAATATTTTATAACCAAACATTGCTGGACGTAGTGTGCTCGTTACAAATTACAATTCAAATCATTTTCTGCAAATCTTTCACATTTTCCATCAATATCTTAATATCAGAGTTCAGAAAAAAACACACACTGAATAAAAAACTCGTACATATATGTAAACAAACATAACTTAGACCAACACACACATATTTTTATTTTCATACCAATTATGTTTGTTTTTAAATTTTCTTCGGTGCCCAACACAACCATGACTGTGTTCGTTTTAATATTTCGTTATTTACACGAACATTTTTGTATCACATACTTTTTGTTTCAATCACACATAAAGCACACATTTTTGAGTGTTGCTTTATTTGAAGTTCATGTTCTGGTAAGTGTACTGAAAAAAAACACAGAACATATGCAATAAACAGGTTCGAGTTCAGTTATATTTTAAGTCGTGTTGTGGCTCGTGTAGTGAGGAAAAACACAACATGTACAATAAACAGGTTCGAGTTCAGTTATATTTTAAACACGACTTAAAATATAACTGAACTCGAACCTGTTTATTGTACATGTTCTATGTTTTTTTTCATTACACGTACCAGAACATGAACTTCAAATAAAGCAACACTCAAAAATGTGTGCTTTATGTGTGATTGAAACAAAAAGTATGTGATACAAAAATGTTCGTGTAAATAACGAAATATTAAAACGAACACAGTCATGGCTGTGGTGGGCACCGTAGAAAATTTAGAAACGCACATAATTGATATGAAAATAAAGATATGTGTTGGCTGCTTTTGAACAGAACATTGTGTGTTTCGTATGTGTATTTTCTGAACCTTGCTTAATATATAAAAACGTTGGTGCGTATGTTGGTACTCTAATAACTGTTGAACCACTAATGCTAGCGACTTCGTATTCATACCATATGTTCCTTTGGTTCTCCGATTTGCATAACTTTTTTTTGTACCTGATAGGTGGCGCTGGGGTCGAGATTTTCCCAAAAAATTTATTTACGGTCCAATTTAGCTCAAATTCGCAACATATATTATGTACATAAAACTAAAGTTGCTGACAAAGTTTTTCACCTGTAGGTGGCGCTGGTGTTAAAATATTCAAGAAAACGTATATTTTTTTCAGTCATATTCATAATATTATTAAATCGTGCTTTACTTTTGCCCGACACTCGGTATTAAAATTTAGATGCAATATAAAATCCAGATGTTTTCTTCGGGCCAGCAACGCGGACCGGACTCAGCTAGTTACTTATAAAACAATTATTTTAAAAAATTTCGAAAAAATTAAAATAATTTTTTAAAAATTTTTGAAAGAATCGAATTATTTTAGAGGTTTCACATTATTGACGATGATTTTTACGGAAGCAAATGGTTTAAAATAACTGAAAAGGGTTTTAAAGAACGAGAAATTTATATTTATGTATTCGTAATTACAGCCCTAGTGTTACTAGGCGCCAACTGGCACAATCATCGTAAAATATGACATACAATGTATAAAAAGTAGCCTTGAACACATTTTCTACACCACTGTGCAGAGGGTTTATATCAGTTTGTCATTCAGTTTGTAACATCAAATCATGTCCATCTGCCTGTCTATATTTTGAAATTTATTCACAAAATAAGCCTGAGTAAAGTTAAGGGAGTATTTTTTTGCTTTTATTTCGACTAGGTTGATATTGAAAATGGGTTAAATCAGGAGTCAGTGTGCTAAGATATGGTCTAAAATCTGTATACACCTCTAAAAATGCTATAAAATTGCATATAACAAACTAAAACAAGTCGTTCTAGACCGACTATACGATACCCTATACCATGCGTTTGGAGACCCTATCTCTTAGGCCCAACTAACTGGATATAGAAAATAAGCATAAACCAAATTTGAGTGGGATTTTTATTAATTTTTTTGGCTGCAGATATGAAAAAGTTCATATCGGATGCTATATCTATATGGGGACTAGGTCCAAAAATGGACCGATCCTGATCATGTTTGGTAAAGTCTCTTGTATTTTGCAAAAATATATACAAACAAAATTTGAGAAGAATCAGTGCAATATTTTTTTGTTTTTTGATAGATTTAAGTGAAGATCGGGAAGCAGCTCTATATGTGGCCTATGACTAAGAGTTGTCCCATAGGGATCATTTTTGGACTACTCATTAATGGATGAATAAACGCATACAAACCCAATTTGAGTAAGATCTATATGACAATTTGGATCTTATGGCAATTTATTTCGATTTCATAGGGGTCATTTGTATGGGGGCTAGGTCTGAACATGGACCGATTCTCACCAATTTCAATAGCGTTCATCCTATGGCCGATAAAAGCTTAAATACCAAACTTCATCAATATATTCATATTTGCGACCTGCAGTTTGATTACAAGCTTTACATGGACACACAGACGGACGGACGGACGGACATCGTTAAATCGAATCAGATAGTGATTCTGATTCGATCGGTATAATAAAAGATGGGTCTAGGTCAAATATTTTTGGTAGTTACAAACAGCAGCACAAAGTCATTATACCCAAACCACATAGTGGTATAGGGTATAAATAGTGGAAAATGTTTATTATACTACATGGAGTGTAAAGTACGTCGCCTTACATAGAGATGGCGTGATAAGTGTCAATTTTGTCTGTT
Organism: Cordilura impudica; assembly: GCA_963682025.1. Lineage (NCBI taxonomy): Eukaryota > Metazoa > Arthropoda > Insecta > Diptera > Scathophagidae > Cordilura > Cordilura impudica. Next base: position 189,589,699 of record OY821517.1, on the reverse strand, counting down.
TATTCAGTTTAAAAATTTCCTGATATTTCATTAATTAGAAAAAAAGTTACCGTTATAAAAATGATGCTGCTTTTAAAGTTTGAGAAAAAATTGATTGCAAAGAGTTTCGTTTTATGATTAAACATTGTTTTTTGGTGTGAAAAAATACTGCCAAAGAATGGATGGATTAACATTATGGTGAATCTTCGCGTTATATTCAATGGTTAAAAGATGGTATTCCGAATTTAAACGTGGTCGTACGAGCACAAATGATACAGATCATCCTAGTCGTTCAAATGAGGCAGTTGCCGAAGAAAACATGGGAAAAGTGCATCAGGTTGTATCGGATGATCGAAAAATTAAAGTAGCATCATAAAGATATCAACAGAGTGAGTTCGGCATACACTGCATGATCATTTAAATATGTAAAAGCTTTCTGCTCGATGGGTGCCGTTATTTTTAAAAGCTGAACAAAAACTGAAACGTGTTTATGATTCAAAGTATGCTTTGGATATGTTTGAAGTTAATTCAACTGAATTTTTACGTCGATTTGTAACAATGGATGAGACGTCTGTTCATTATAATACACCGGAGTCCAATAGACAGTCTGCGAAGTGGTAACAAGCGTGCGAAAGCCGACCAAAGCAGTCAAAGACTCAACAATCGGCTAGAAAGGTTATGGCCAGTGTTTTTTGACGTGGATGGACGTGGTATAATTTTTATTGATTACTTGCATAAAGGAAAAACAATAACTGCTAAGTACTATGTTCAGTTATTGGACAGAAGCGCATTTCACTTAAAGGAGATCACGGTGAAGAATAAAATTGATTTCAAATCCAAAAAACTGTTTTTTCATTGTTAGGCCACGGAGTTTTCACTCCATGTAGTAGTTATATATTATTGTGCATATCCCTAATAATTCCTTCTCTCTTCTTTCTAATTATTTATTTTATATAGTTTACTTTGCTTTATTAATTATCAACTATTTTCTTTTTAATATTATTAACTATTTTTACTTTAAACTCAATTATTAAATATTTTATATATTATAAGTTTTATCAATTATTTTCTTTATCGTCGTTTTCTTTTCAATATTCGTAATTAGTATTCGCCGTTAAATTTAAAATTGTATAAAAGCGGAATATTGATTTTAAGTTGAATTGCTTTAATTATAATTTTTGAAAATAAAAGTGAATTCTTAAAATACTTAATAACAACATATTTCCTTATTTAAAATATGAAAATATAACTACATACATATATGCATATAGATACTAATTTATCAGCGATGCATACATACACATTTTTGTTTGGCTATTGTTTCTGTTTTGCTTTGTTTTTTTTTTTTTTTTTTTTTTTTGTAGATGTGAACACACGGTTTATAGATAAGAGTAAGGTTATAACAAGATAATTATGCTCTTACTTAATAATATAGTTATGCTCTTACTCTCTTTAAACAAATAAGAATGTAATTGTAAATGTACAGTTGATGAAATAATTATAGGTTCAGTTGTACATGATGTACATAATTTATTTTCGTTTATTTTCAGTGTTGTGTAGCTCTGAATTCCAATTGATCCCGTTACATTTGTTTTTGTTGTTCAGCTTTTAAAGAAAAATACTAATAATGTTTTCGTTTTTGCACAAGATGAAAAACGAAATAAATATAGGGTTCAATGTAAGTTTGAGTGATTTACATGTGTCAACCAAAATTTGAATTTGAATGTTGTTAACCTTTTTCTAAAATTAAGATCAAATTATAGTACTAAAAAAGACCTGGCAGAACTCCGAAGCTGTCTCCAGGACAAAAATCTTTTCTTATTCGAACTGCAACCCATGGAAATATTTTTGCATCACAAATAAAGATCAACTTATCCACCTGATGAGTTTAGCAAATTTTGCAATGCTCAGAAATCCTTGTTTTCACAAAAATATGGGAGTGTCCTACATTGACAAAGGTCCACCAAAAGAAACGGCTGACTTGAAGTGTGCGAAGTTAGCCCCCATTTTTGGAAATACAATTTTTTGAAGATTGTTCTGAATTGTTCTAGGATTGTTCTACAATGTTCCAAAACGATGAGTTTCTAAAATGTAATATGTACCGGTAAATCGAAAAAACGAATTTTAAGCTTTGCCCCCATTTTTGGAAATAAAATTTTTTGAAGATTGTTCTACATTGTTCTAGGATTGTTCTACAATGTTCCAAAATGATGATTTTCAAAAATGTAATTTGTACCGGTAAATCGAAAAAACGAATTTTAAGCTTTGCCCCCCACTTTTGGAAAAAAAATTTTGGCGGTTGTTCTAGGTCGTTCTAGTTGCTCTAAACATTGTTCCAAAATACATAGATATGTCGCAAACCGTAACGTACGCAAATGATAACAAAAAACATTGTCCGCGACATCAACGTTATTAAACGATATCAATATTTTTATGCAACACGAAAGATAACGTACAGATTCCAAAATTTCTTTCCTGAATGGCACCCTCAGCACAATTTTAATCAACCCCAAATATACGGGTCCCTTAATTTTACATCCTCGCTATAACATGTCCACGTTTCAGAGCCATCTGCTGACTTGGGCTCAAAATCATATAGATTTTGGTGAAAAATTGAAAAAAGTCATCTTCGATAGCGAATAAAAATTTAATTTAGACGGTCCAGGTGGATTTCAATACTAATGGCGGGATTTGCGTAAGGAGAAGGAAATACGAATGAGAATAAATTTTGGTGCTAGTACTGTGATGATTTGGGGAGCCTATTCATTCCTAGGAAAGCTTCCCCTAGCATGCATTTCTTCTCGAATGAAAGATATATGCCAATGGGAAGCAATATTCAAGTTTTTGTGAGCTAAAAAATGAAAGACTTGCAAGGGAAGCAATATTAATTACTAATTTTTGATTTAAATTTGGGTACATTTTGAATTTTTTTGATTTTAAAGAGTGAACTTATTCCTTGAATTGATGACTTGCTTATCAGAAACTCGTCAGAATTTAGTCCAAGTGCCTCAATATGTAATAGCTTCAAGAATAAACACAGAGTCGTTCATGTCTTTACAATAGCAAAAAATTATGTTAAAGCAGTTGTTGTTGAAAAATATTTAGAAAGCCGCACTGTGGACCATATTTTGAGAAGGCGGCCAAAAATCATTTATTTTATGGTTACCGATTTGAAAGTTATGTCATTCATTTGAAAGCAAATACCAGTGAACCTCGGGAGTCAAAAAAGTGCGACTCTCTTCCAGCAAAATAATGTTGCACCCTTCTGTAGTTCGAACCCTCCCCTACACTCCTATACCCCATTGTATAACCGCCAGTTTCCGCCCGTGTGCACCAGAACAATTTTTCTGACCCAAGGTCAGATATTTTGTGCAAAATTTATGAATACAAAAATTTTCCACTATGTGGTTAGGGTATGATGAGTTTGCCCTGATGTTTGTAACTACCAAAAATATTGGACCTATACCCATTATTTATTATACGGATCGACTCAAAATCACTTTCTGAGTCGATTTAACGATGTCCGTCCGTCCGTCTGTGTGTTATGAATACAAAAGTTGGTCGTACCGCTGTATTTTTTTGCGTGAGTTTATTTGTTTTTTTTATACTGACAGAAAAAGGAAGCAGTAGAGTTGACACGAGTTTTTATTTACTTATAAAAAAGGGTTGAAACATAATGCGCTTAATTGTCAAATTATATTAATGGGTAAAATCTTTTTTATGTTGGCAAGTACATTTAAATATGTATTTTTCAATAATAGTCGGAACTTGAGTTATATAGTTTAAATACCTGACAAAATGGAAAAAAAATTAAATTATTGCGACACACCCTCTTAAGATATGAGCATAAATGCTTCACCTTTTGAAAGGGGTTAGGATCCGGGTTTTTTATGCTTAAAAAGTGGTAATAAAAGATAAAAAATTATATTTTACATAATTGCAAGGAAGAGTATTTATAATAATTTTTCCAGAATTATTATTCATTACAGTTTGAACAATGGCTAAGTACTGTTATAGAGATCTCGCTGATATTGTCAACAAAAAGATGTAGACGATACAATTTTGTACATACTGCGCAACCATTTCTTTAAGAATTGTAATCATGAATTCTGTGGTCACAAGCAATAACCGCCTAACTCGAAAATCATGCTTTTGAGAAAAATAGCTTTTTATATATGTAAATGTAATAGCGCTTCATTACGACTTAGGTCAGAATATTTGTATTAATATCTTTTTAAAAAGCAGTGTTAGAGAAATGTGGATTTTACGTAAATATGAAGCGTGTTTAGTAGAATACATATACATAACTTAAATCGGCGAAAATCATTCTTTCGAGAAAAATAACTGTTTATATAAATGTAATGGGGCTTTGTTACGACTTAGGTCAGTATGTTTTCATTAATAACTTTTTGATAAAAAGTGTAAGAGAAATGGGGATTTCACGTAAATATAAAGCGTTTTTAGTAGAATATGAGAGCATACATAACTCAAATCATTCTTAAGTCGACTTAGGCGATTATCGCTTGTGACCACAGAATTAATAAGACGATTCAATATTATATTACAAGTTCTAGCATACAGCTGAAAGATAAATGCAAAATAAATTTAGAGAGTACGCCAATACAGCTATACTTTATAACAAAAAATACCCTTGGAGATATATGCCATCCACAGTTCATACAATTTTGTACCATGGGGAACAAATATTTCAAAACAATATGCTACCAATAGGAGATCCATCTAAAGAAGCGCAAGAAAAAAGGAACAAAGATTACGGATTCCTTCGTGAGCACAACACACTATTTTGTTTGCACTTCAGATCCATATACATATGTCCAACATTCCACAAAAATGGAAAACTACCTCTAATGAATTAGACTAACAATAAGTTATATTCTTTTTAAACTCTTTCTTTTAACTCGCACTCTCTGTCTGTCTGTCTGTCGTGGGTCAACCCCATTCCCCCTTATCCAATTGATCTGAAACTTGGCCCATAGTCTTGTTGTTACTATAGATTAGTCGTATAGTCACGCACAGTCGCGGAGTGATCATTTCCCCTCATCCGATCGATCTAAAACTTAGTCAGTACCCCTGCTGTGAAAAAAATATTAACTTTGACATAGTCATGCACCGCCAAGCATAGTCACGCACAGTCAAGGAGAGATTAAAACCTCAACTTCCCCTTATCCGATCTGAAACTTTGTCCATACACTAAAAGATTAACTTTCACATAGGCACGCACAGTCGCGCATAGTCACGCACATTCACGGAGTGATTTAAAGCCCATTTCCCTTATACGATCGATCTGAAACTTGGTGAAACTTGCTGTGAAAAATATTAACTTTGACATATTCACGCAGAGTCACGCTTAGTCACGCACAGTCACGGAGAGATTCAAAACTCATATGTGTAAGGACAGAAAGAGTTTTAATAAAAACTTTGTTTTTATGGGTTAGATTATTATAACAATTTTTATGGATTGATATTTAAAAAGACAATCAAAAAAAATTAACTAATGTAAAAACATACGACTTTTTCATTGAAACTTCTCTATCTTGAACCAATATCAGGTAACTTTTACGTTCTCTGCTTAATAATTTTTAAAAAGTATTAGTTGTAAAATTAACCGAAGAAATAAGACATTATACAAAAAAAAAACCTTTTTTAAAGTGTGCGAAGTTAGCCCTCCATTTTTGGAAATGCAATTTTTTGAAGATTGTTCTGAATTGTTCTACAATGTTCCAAAACGATGGGTTTCTAAAATATAATTTGTACCGGTAAATCGAAAAAAAACTAATTTTAAACTTTGCCGCCACTTTTGGAAAAAAAAAAATTGGCGGTTGTTCTAGGTTGTTCTAGTTGTTCTAAACATTGTTCCAAAATAGATACATAAATCGTAAATCGAAAAAAACGAATTTAAAACTTTGCCCCCCCACTTTTGGGAAAAAAAAAATTTGGCGGTTGTTCTAGTTGTTGTAACGTACGCAAATGAGAACGAAAAACATTTTTACCGCGATTGCGAAGTTAGCCCCCCATTTTTGGAAATAAAATTTTTTGAAGATTGTTCTGAAATGTTCTAGGATTTTCTACAATGTTCCAAAATTATGAGTTTCTAAAATATAATTTATACCGGTAAATCGAAAAAAACGAATTTTAAACTTTGCCCCCCCACTTTTGGAAAAAAAAAATTTGGCGGTTGTTCTAGTTGTTCTAAACATTGTTCCAAAATAGATAGATACATAAATATCAATACTTCCTCGTATGTAAAATTTCTGATGATTTCAGGTTCACTCAATACACGAGTTGGGTCTTCTATTCCATCTCGAAAATATTTCATTTTAGCATTTACGAATTATCAAATTAAAATACACATTTTCTATATAATTTTTTCTTATAGTGGCCTCATGAAAATGAAATTTATCCACAATATGATTCATCAATGGGTCAATTTTTACAATCTCTACGACTGGAACCCATAACAAAAGTCAATAATTTAGCAAAAGGCACTCAACTGAAGTTGCTGGTACGTTTATCAAATCAGCAAAAGGTGATTTTTAAACCACAATGGTATCCACGTGACATCTCAATAGAAGGTCCTGTATATGGTGGCAAAGATCGTCATATTGCAGAAATATATGCCTTTTATCTTGGAGCAGTCCTAGATTTTCGCTGGACACCGATTGTGGTAGGACGAGTGGTCAATTTAAAAACAGAAATTTATGATAAAGGCGATACAGAATTACAAAATACTATGACCATAAATGAGGACGAAAATGGTACAACAGAATATTGTTTATTTGGTAAATGTCACTATTGCAATGAGGAGGAAACGGTGTGTGCTGATGAAAATAATAATATTGAAGGTGTTTTAATATACATAATACCAGGACAACTAGCCAAAAGGCGATCACCTTGGCAGAGAACATATAAAGAGGATAAGAGGGCTGCTTGGGAAGATGATATGAACTATTGCAAGTGAGTGGATCTAAAATGCAAAACTGACTTTTTCATTTCCCTAGCTATGATTTAAATTAAAAAAGAATCTTAGTGCAGTATAACCAAATTCGATTAAGGTCTAGGTTATTGAAATAAATAAAAATTAAAAGTAAATAATAATAATTCGAAAAGAAATTCAAAAAACTGTCTAGAATATTTTTATAAAAAAAAAAAAATTTCATCTGCTCAAGCATTCGTTGCGGTGATCTTCAGCCTCAACCATTCCTTTTGTTAAAATTGACTACATACATATGTAAACTGGGCTTGTAGATTTGTCTGTAGTTAATCATAAGGTTTTCGGATACATCTCTTATTATGTTGTTTCTGTTTTTGACCTTCGTTTTTTAAAAGTCTTAAAATTGTTGCTTTCTTTGATTCTTTTGAACATTGCCAAGCCGCAAATATAAATATATTTTGATGAAATTTTTAATATAATATTTTGTCGGACATAGAACGATCGATATTGAAATTGGTGGAAATGGGTCTATTTTCAGACCTATTCCCCATATAAATAACACCTATGAGATCGAATTTGGATCTTACGATAATATAAATCGATTTCATCGTATAAACGCACATGACTTTACGTTGAGCATTCAAAAGAAAATTTATAAAACAGACAGGGTAAAGTTTTTTCAATTCAATTATATATTCTTCCTTTATTTACACATTTTAACAAATTTGATATTCACATATGAGATCTTATCTTTACATATAGATATTGCAACAAATAATATATAGGATCTAAAGATATTAAATATTTTTTATTTTTTTATTTTTTAATGATTTTTAAAGGAAAATGGGAGGAAAAAAACTTTATATGATTTAATAAATTCAAATACTATCTGAAAATATTTATGTGCTTATAGGAGGTTTATTAGAAATAATAGACCTCTATAAGCACATAATTTTCAATTTGGTGATTTCTTTTAAATTTTACGTTATTTCTCTACATTCTCTTATCAGTGGGTAAGAACAATTTCCAATTTTGGCAAAGTAATTGTTATTACGTCGCCTGGGTAAAATATTGTCGTATATCACATTTCATGATTTTAGGGAAAACGCAATTGAAGTTTGTAAAAAACGCCACGGTAGATTTTCTTGAAAATTGTAGGGATTATTAAGCGTTTCATGAACAATAGATATCAATAATGTTTGTATATAATTTAATGATATTATAGGAGTTAGTACGAGTTTTCTTCAATATGATTATGGCGTATATCACACCTTCAAAATGTATGCTTAAAGTCTATACACATACGACAAAATACTATTAAATATTATAACAGTCAAAAACACAAGTTGTAATTTGACTATTGTACAAATAATATTATACGATAAAAAAAAAGTAAATAAATGAAAAAATTTGTTAATACAAATTCACTTTTTATTTTCCACAAAAATACATAAAGTAGAACAAAATAAAAATAAACATAAAAATATTTGCTTTACATGCAAAAGAAAAAATTAAGGAACATTAGTTTCAATATCAAATTCAGTCTGAGTTGTATAAAAATATCATTTCTAAAATACTGGTTGCTATTAAAGGTTTAAAATGGCACGATAAAAGTTTCTATCTTCCTCTTTTTCTATAAAGGGAAGGCAACTTTGTAAGTCCTTTTTTTATTGTTATCAAGTGTTTTTTTGGGAAGAGCTCGAAGATTGTGTTTCCAAATCTTTGTGCTAAACCTTCCTTTATTTTTCTTTAAATCGAAAAAGTGATATTCAAGTTCTTTAAATGATAATTTTGTTGCAACTTTAAAGTAGTCATTGTTGGAATATTTAATAGACTTACACTTGAAAAATTGTACGTTTTTGAAAATCAAACTTTCTGCTTTTATCGAAAAATCAATATCGTTCATTTGCAGTAGTTGTAATTTGACGTTGAGAAACCGTGCGTTTTTGAGTATTCGAATTAAACACAATTGGCTGGGAATCTCCACGTTCCGCAAAAATTTTTCAATTGTGCTATGAACACTATCAAGTTGCTGTAAAGAAGAATGCCCAGGTTCGCCTAATTTTTGCACAATTTCTTGAATTTGCGGGTGATCGTGCATAAACTGAAGTATAGCAGTTGATGTAATTTTGTTACGATTTTGAGGAACGCAGGAATCGCTCCACAGCGTAAATTTGACTAGGTTAGAGTGGCAATTTACTGCTTTACTGAGTATTTTAATTAATCCACTGGCGATATGGTTTCCCCTTCTTAAGGTCTCATTCCACAAAGCACAGTATGTAATCTTTTCCTGACCAGGTATAATCAGGGTGCCAGTAAGATTATAGACGCATAGCTTTCTTTTATAATAGAAGCTGGATGCGAACATCTTTGGGAGAGTAAATACGTTTTCCAAGTCATACATTCAAACAGGTGCATTTGTATCGATACTCTGGAGGTCAACGTCCCGTTCGGCAGTCTTAAATCTTTTTTCTTCCAAGTGTTTTTCATGCAGTTGTACTTCAGCTTCAGAATGTTTGGTGGCATTGACTTTAAATAGTTGACATCTGTCGCAAATATCTTTTCTTGGTATATAAAAAGAAAGATTAAAGCATGTGTTGAATATCTTTCTGTACGTGTATATGCCAACCGGGTTATTAACGGCGGTCTTGTAAAGATCATACATTTTTTGTACACTTAGATGCGCTTCTAAATACTTTCTTGAAGTCGAAGCTCTACAGTAATGTGACTCAATTGTAGGGAAATTTTAAATATGATTCTTTACTTCCATGACTTGACTTTCATCTGTGGGGTTTCTTCCATGCTTCTCATTTTTAAACCCGACTTTGACGGTATCAATTGCATAGTGTTTTGCAAAAAAGTAATAAATGGTTCTTTCGGAGATTGCTAGGGTGCTCAAAAAGTATTTTTTACAAACTTGAAATGTTTTGTCGCCTGCCATAAAGAAAAAGTGAAACGATGCCTGTTTTTTGAGATGGCCATTTACTACTGAAGTTCTTCTGCGTTTAACAGCTTCCCTTTTCACAAAATTTCCGTAAAATATTTTTTTTTCATCCGACGTTAGGCTCCAAAAATATGAGTGGATAATTTGCCTTTGCTCATCAGGTATATTTAAAGTGCAGGTGTAGAAACAAGAACGGTTGCAAGTCGGTCCCATTGCTCTACCAGGTCTTTGATTTCCGCTTTTGTTGGTAAATGACAAACTACGGTCACGAAGATTTTTCCGTACATTCTGCTTCCACAATTCAGGAACTCGCTTTCGTTTCCTTGCAACAGGAGACTCAGGGCACGCTGAAAGATTAATTGAACTGTTTATATAAGCTCGATGCAAACAATAATTTAAACAGATATTAATTTTTATGTGCCATATACTTACATGAGCTGGTGTAATCCGATGGTAGTCGCAAGACTTCGGTGGCATTTGGAGTAATTGGCGAAACAATTTTATACGCGGATTCATAGAAACTTCTTAGGGTCGATTTCGAATTTGGGACAAAATTGGGATCATTTCCTTCGTCGTCTGATGAAAAATCGCTGTAACTTTCGTCTTCCAGTATTTCGTGACGCATGCTATAACAAAAGTAAAGTTATTATATGTTTTCCAATATTATAGCTAGAGTTTGCTATAGCACTTACGAAAAAATTTCCAGCGATACACTCGGCGCAGGTGAACCGTCCGATCGCGACGACATCACGATTGATACTGAAATTAGTACAATCAATGCATTTCACCATAACACATACGACAAAATTCTACCAAGCGGTAATAAAATTTTGTCGTATGTGTCAAGCATTTTGCACATACGACAATATTTTATTATAAGAAAAAATGATTCATTTGTATGGGAAAATTGTCGTATGTGCAAAACCGTCTGGACATACGACAAAAAACGAGAAAGTCGCTACTGACGTTGGATATACGACAAAATCATACTGAATATCTCGGAGAATAAGCGAGATATCGAAAAACTGATGTCACCAATCGAAAGATATTATTTTAAAATATATAACTGCATCTATAACTAAAAATCGTCAAAATGGCGCTTACGACAATATTTTACCCAGGCGACGATTAATCCTTGTTATGAAATCGATAATTTTTTCATAACCGGTTTCTTCATGAAGAAGATTTGTAGGACATTTGTTTTGTATAATTTGTAAGCGTTTTAGGTGACATTTGGCAGCGTCACTCCAAATAGGACACGCGTATGTTAATATTGGCCTTATAACACTTTTGAAGAGTAGATTTTTGTTTTGGTGGTTTAGAAATGACCTTCTATTTAGTAGTGGCCATAATGCTTTAAATGATTTTATAGCTTTTTGGCACGTAGCCACAATATGTTGTTTAAATGTATGCTTTTTGTCCAAGACAACTCCGAGATATTTGACATCGTTAAGTACATTTATGGTATTATTTCCAATAAGAAGCTGACGTCTTGGCAGTCTTTTGGGAGATTTGATGAATGGAAAAATTATTGCTTGGGTCTTGTTTGGATTAATTTTGATTTTCCATTTGTGGAAATATTTACTGCAATTTACAAGACCTTTTTCCATGTTCTTCAGGAGTGCACTTGTAAGTTTGTTTGAAGAAATTAACGCAGTATCATCTGCGTAATAAACAATTTTCATATATTTTGGGACTTTAAAATCGGATGTATATATCGAGTAAAGCAATGGCGACAAGACTGATCCTTGAGGTAACCCTGAGGTAGTGGTTTTTGGAGTTGATGTTTCATTATTAATCGCAACTTTAAAGCTTCTGTCATGAATGAAATCTGAAATAAGTTTACATAGATATTTTGGTATATTTGCATCAAGAAGTTTAAATAAGAGGCCATTATGCCAAACGGTGTCAAACGCTTTTCCAATATCTAACAATATTAGACCCGTTGAACTTTATTGCTTTATTATAACGTGATTTTATTGTCTAAAAAATTCATATAAATGTTCCAGTTGGTTGCACTATAATCATAATAATTATGGTCAACCTGCAAGGCTATTGATCCTTTAAGAATACATATAATGGGGCGATGGTCTGATGGTATTTCGTAATCCATTGTTTTTGCGTCTATATTTAAAGCGGAGTTGCTTAAAATAATATCGACTGTGGATGCTTCGCGATTGTGTTGATGGGGGAATAGGGTTAGACTATTAGGATAGTGAATGAAGAAATTGCTTGATTGCTGTAGATTGTTCAGTGCGATTCCTGCCGTATTATTTGAACGGCAATTCCAAGAACAATGTTTGGCATTTAGGTCACCAAAAACTATATATTCTTTGGTGGAAGGTGTTAGGTTCAAGATATCAGCACAGAAGTTATGAGTATATCTTGGTGAATATAACGAAGATACAGCAATAGGTCTATTATTTATAATAACTTCAATTGAGATGTTTTCGATTGATGAGGTGTTTGATATAAAGAGGTTTTTATGAGCGATAGATTTATGAATTAACAGAGCTACTCCTCCTCCTCTTGCATCTGTTCTGCCACTTATATAAATAATAATTTTTAAAATATGATTTTCTATGATTTTCTGAAAAAAATGTTTCATTCAAAGACGCTATTTTAATATTTTTTTGTTCAATTATTATTATATTACATTAATTACAAAATAAAATTGTTGTAACTAATCTTAAAGTAAAAAGAGTACTAGCTGCATTGGCTTTCGACTCCGATGTATTAAAAATACTTAAATTTTATCATAAAATCTAATTTCTACAATAAATTTGATAATTAATTTAATGTTGTTCTCATTAATGTTTTTCAGAAGATTTGAAGGTGTATGGGATCCGAAGATTTTGATTCTGATGGCGTTGTATGTGGGACATGCATCTAGAATATGTAGATTGTTGAGAAGAGTGTTACAGGTGGTGCATCGTGGTGCAGAATTTTTTTTTAGTAGGTGTTTATGAGAAAATTTACAGTGTCCAATTCGAAGGCGAACTATTGTAGACGTTTCTCTTCTAGAACAATTTGTTGGGTATATTATCTTGTTTCCTTGAGGGTTCATATTTTTGTAGCTGTGTTGGTAGTTTGTCCATTTTTGTGTTTTAATGGATTTTAAATGATACGATAAAACGTTTACAATATCTTGTGATTCCCAAGTAGGGAAAGACAGCAGTGGACGACGTTTGGCTTCTGTTGCTGCTATATCTGCATACTCGTTGCCAGTGATGCCAACGTGAGGGACCCACATTATTTTAATTTTAGTAGGGTGTTTTCTGCAGTTGTTCCTTATTTGGTTTATTAACGGTGAATCATGACGAGCGTTTTGTATGGCTTGAACGGTTGAAAGGCTATCGGTGCATACTATGTTGTTAGATTCGTTGTTTATAGCAAATTCAACAGCCAAGTGAATCGCTAATGCTTCGGCGGTAAAGTTGGAACAGTGCGGTCCTATGTGACCAGTGTTGATTATGTTTCCATTAATATCGACTGTTGCGAAGGTGGTAAGTTCATTTGTTTTCGACCCGTCAGTGAATATTAGATTCCAGTTTTGTTGAATAAAGTTGTAGGCAATTTCTTTGAAAGATTGTTGATAAACCAGTGGTGATGTTGTAGTTTTTGGTAGGCTAGTCAAAGTGGTTCTGAGGAACTTTTGATTAGCTTTGGTTGAATTTGTAAATTAAGGTTGCGTACCAGGTTTATGCTTTTGAATATAGTAGATTCGCGTTTTGGTTTTCTTTTTTAGTTAATTGTTTTATTTACTTCCACGAATAGGTTATTATTACGACAAATAAAAAATTTGAGTATTAATTTGTATGTTAAATATAAAATTCGGTCTTCGATGGACGGCATTCCCGCTTCTGCCAGTATATTTGTTGTAGGGCTTATAGGGAAGGCTCCAATACTACGACGGACAGCAGCGTGATATGGTGCCTGAATTAATTTGATATTGGAAGGAGCACAGTAGCCATATATTGGAAGAGCGTAGTCGATTTTGGAGAGAATAATTGCACGGGTTATATTTAACATTGTGGATATGTGGATCTGAAAATTTTTTTATTATATTTAATCTAGAAGTTAAACTTTTTCTTAGTTGAAGACATTGTTGTTTGAAAGTAAATCTTTTGTCGAAAATAACTCCTAGAATGCGTAGATAGTCCGTTTGTTTAATTTGTACATTGTTGTATTCGATTTCGAACGTTTTACAATTAAATTTATTACAGATATGTAGTAAGTTACATTTGTCAACTGACAGTTTTGCTCCAGATGTTAGGCACCAGTTATCTATATCTTTAAGAATGTTAGAAAATATTACTTTCACAGTATTATTATTACTGTGCTTTGTAAATATAATTGCATCATCGGCGTATATGGAGTGTTCGATATGTTTATGTGCAGCCACAATTTTGCTGAATTGGTTAAAGGCGATGATGAATAGCACGACTGATAGTGGTGACCCCTGAGGGATACCGTTATGTAGAGGAAACGTGTTGGATAGTAGGCCGTTTATTCTAACTTTGAATTTTCTATTAATTAGGAAGCTTTTAATAATTGAGTACATTTTTTTCCGATTTTCCATTCTGAAAGTTGATGGAGGATTACGTGGATCCCAATGCGATCAAATGCTCTCTCGAAATCGGTTGAAAGCATGTTAATATGGCTTTTACACGATAATGCTTTTGAGATAAAGTGTTGAATGTTGAGGAGAACGTCATCTGTACCTTGTTTTTTCATGAAGGCCACTTGATTGGGTGTGATATAATTGTTTATTTTCAAGAACCACATTAGACGCCTGGCGATTATTTTTTCAATTATTTTACTAATGCATGGTAAAAGAGATATTGATCTGTAACCACAGATGGTAGCGTTGTCTTTATTTGGTTTTGGAATCGGCAAAATAACAGCAGTTTTCCATGCTTGAGGGAAGTTGCTGGATGAAAATGTATTGTTATAAATGGAAAGTATATGTATTTTTGTTTGTATTGAAAGATTTTTTAACATAGGGTACGATATGCGGTCGTCACTTGGAGTTTTACCTTTGGCGGAGTGTAAAGCATCGTCTAGTTCAATCATGTTGATTGGGCTTTCAATTTTTTTTGAATACTTATTGCAGATTCCAGGATCGTAAAGAATGTTAATGACATTTGATTTTTGTTGCTGGAAGTTAATAGAGAAGTTTATGTCTTCTGATTGTTGCGACCAGTGTTTGGCGAAATAATTTGCTATATCAGCAGTTGAGGAAAGTGTTGTTGATCCAGACTGCAGGTGTTTTATTATGTTGGATTTTTTTCCGCCGACTATTCGATTTATATCATTCCATATGCGCTGTGTTGTGGATGAAGGGTTAATGTTGGAGGTGAAGTTCTGAATAGATTTTCTTTTGCTATCTTTTGCTGCTTTTCTGAACATTGCGTTGCATTTTTTATATAAAATTAGATTTGAATCGCTTCTTATACTTTTGAATTTGTGCCAAAGGTATTGTTTTTGGTTCCTTAGAAATTCGAGCTGAGGATTCCACCATACAACATGTGATCTGTATGAATTAAACTTGGTTTGGGGGATGCTTATATTTGCTGCGGATCTGATATTTTTAGCAACAGATGCGGCTAGATAATTAATGTTAGTAGATGATTTGATGTTTGATAGGTTCTCATCGCAAAGCCTTTGATATAGGCTCCAATTGGCAGTTTCAATTTTAAATTTAGGATTATGTACAGTTCTTGTGTAATTAATATTTTTTTTTTAATTTCAATTAAAATCGGGTAATGGTCACTGCCATGTAAGTTGTTAAGAGTTTTCCATGAGCAGAGAGGTGCCAATTGAGACGAAAATAGGGTAATGTCTAAATGCGTAAAAGTGTGGTGTGTGGTGAAATGTGTAGGGTTACCATTATTGAGTACTATAAGATCCTCGTTCAGAATAATGTTTTCAAGAGTTTTGCCACGGGAATTTGACTCTTTCGAGCCCCATAGAGTACTCCATGAGTTAAAATCTCCGGTAAGAAAAATAGGTGGGTTAATATTATTTATGATACTTTTTAAATTGCGTTCTGAAATGGCTTGGTGGGGGGGAATGTATGTATTTACAAAACTGAATTTAAGGCCGATATTTATTTCAATAGCAATAGAAGCAATATTAGAGTCTAAGTAAATCAGTTTATGCGGTATAGTTTTTTTTTACAAGTATTGAAATGCCTTGTTTAGCTGTATTGTTGTTTGGGAGATTATGAAAAAAACCGGAGTATTGCTTAGGGTATATTATATTATTGGTATTAAAAGGAATATGTGTTTCTTGTATTGAAATGATGTCTGGATTATGGTCCTTTATTAAAAGTTGGAGTTCGTGGTAAATAATAATTTTAAAAATAGGGTCTATGATTTTCTGAAAAAAATGTTTCATTCAAAGACGCTATTTTAATATTTTCTCGTTCAATTAGTATCTCAAATTGTTTTAATTTAGAAAAGTTTGAAATGCCATTAGCATTCAAGTGAAGCATTTAGAATTCGTTTAAATTATTAGTATAATCCATGGGCATATTTTACCATTGACATTACAACTTTGATTTGTTGTACTTTTGAAGTGCACCTATGCAAATCATCCATAGCTCTAGTGAAAATATCAAAAAGCTCATCAATGCTAAATAAATCGTTGTTTGTTTTCAGCTGGTTAGCATATGTAGCTTTGCTGTTATTATTGATGTTATTGTTACAATTTGTGTTGTTATTACTTAAATTTGGGAAATCAACCTTTGATTGAAATGAAATATTTTGTTGTTGCCTGCTGTTGTTATGACTTTTGGAAGTTACTCTTGTAATGGTACGGTTTTGGTGGAATTTCCGCTTCCGTTTCCCTGAGCCTTTGCTGGTCGCACGTGCTGGCGTGGGGCCTAGCTCGCCGGATGGGTGGGGTCTTGCTCAGCCCCAGGGAAACCGCACTACAGTATATCACTTGCGATTTATGAAAAAAAAACTGTAAACTGTCGCTAATGGGACGGATGGCCATACTTACCTTGGGATTGGGGACGAGGTGTTCTGCCCCTTTTGCCCTCCCTACCTTGTTACCTATGATCCATCTTATTTGGAGGTAACCCACTTAAATGATAAGAAAATTTGGTTTGGTTTGGTTTTCTACATTGGGTTTAACAATTGAAACAATACATTGAAAAGTATATCGAAACTTTATTGAAAATCTTAATTAAATTTATATTGAAAATTATAATTGAAATTTTTTTTTTAAATTTTTATTAAATTTATATTGAAAATTAAATTTTTAAATTATATTGAAGAATATATTGAAAATTATATTCAAACTTTATATTCAAACTTTATATTGGAATTTGTTTTGAATTTTTTTTTTTTTTGAAAATATATTGATAACTATATTGAAAATTAAACTATTGAAAAAAATTATATTGAAATACTATATTGAATATTATATTGAATA
This sequence comes from Cordilura impudica, assembly GCA_963682025.1. Classification (NCBI taxonomy): domain Eukaryota; kingdom Metazoa; phylum Arthropoda; class Insecta; order Diptera; family Scathophagidae; genus Cordilura; species Cordilura impudica. Next base: position 189,572,378 of record OY821517.1, on the reverse strand, counting down.
TTATATTTAAAATTATATATAAAAATTTGAAATTTAAATTTTGAAACCTATTGAAAAGTTAATCTTGATTTTTTTTTAAATTCGAATCTTTTTGGAAACTACAAATTTAATTTTTGGACTCTTGATCGAAATTTTAAATTTATTGAAATTTTTCTTGGAAATTTAAAATTTTTAAACTATTGAAAATTTAATTTTGAATACTTTTTTTTTAGTTTAAATTTATATATAGACAAATTTTCCTTATATTTCTAGAGAGTTTTTTAATAATAAAATAAACATTAACGCAATATGGTTGTATGTAATTATAGTTGATTGACCCAGTACGTTCGTCAAAAAGAAAATCAAATGGATTCCGAAACTGTGGTGTTAATTGCAACTGTGGATGCGGATGAGCGTGTGGATGTGGGTGTGCATGATAAAAATTTTGATCGGGCGTCGGTTGCGCCATTTTCAAGAAACACGTCTATTTTTTTTCTGATCTTTCTTGTGTTTTCGATTAATCGATTACATTCAACACTCAACGAAACTTAATTTAAGAATTAAATGATAACTACAAAATATATTTGTTCGATTTTTAATTTACATTTTTGCTCAGAACGCTTTCTTTAGCACAAACAGAAATATTATTAATTAACACAAAATTTTATTTATTCACATGTCAATAAAATCTAGTTTTTTTTTCTTAAAGTTTCTAAGATTAAGTTAATTTTTTTAATTTTAAGAGGGTTTTCCTCAACCTTCTATTTCAACGACTACATTTCAACTCTCTTTGAATTTTAAATGTCTTACATTTTAATTAACTTTAACTTTGCTTTAAATTTGCCTTAACTTTACTTTTCTTAATTTAAATTCTTAAGAGGGTTTTTCCTCAACCTTTACTTTGCACAACTACATTTCGACTCCTTTTTTTTAACACCATCATAAATTATAAAACTTTATTATACTATTTTAGTTTTGTCACTTATTAGTTAAAACTACATTTTTAATTTTACATTTCTTAAATTTAATTTAACATTTCTTTAGACTTTCTTATTTCTTTAATTCTTAACCAATACATTTTTTTTAATTTTAATTTTTCGGAGGTTTTTCCTCAACCTTTTCTTTCAAAAATCCAAATTCAACTCCTCAAATCAAAATTATTTTCTTAACATTGAACCTATCTTCATTCATTCCATTCATCATAAGATAAAAACCTGTTTCCAAAAAAAAAACTCGCAACCATTCATTGACGACGAGAGTACGTGCAATCAATACAAGAACAAAAAAAGTGGTTTGACCAGACTGATTGCAAAGTTTATGATTGAGCGAATGGACATACAACAATAAAACAGGCCGTTGGTAACAAAAAAAAACCAACATCAAGTGTTTTATTAAAGTGTACTGAAAACACAAAACAAACATTTAAACAAATCACATACAGACGAAACGATATTTTTTTTTCAAAAATTTTACATTGCAAAATAAATAACGTTTCGTTTAATGTTAGTACAGTCATCACCAAAAATAAACGGCCGTCACACTCTTGTTCTAGTTTCCAAATAGAGAGAACGTAACGGACAGTTGATGTCGTTTGCAGAGTGATCAGTTCTCTCTTTTCCATGTTTTTTGCAATTAAAGCATGTAAAAACAGCTGATCTTTTTTCATTTGTGTTAAACGGACACACACTTGTATGATGTTGTTCTGCACATATCATACACGCAGCACTTCGATGGCAATGTCCACCGCCATGGCCATACATTAAGCAGTTCCAGCATTGAGTTGGTTTATTTCTGGATCTAGATTTGTATTTTTTCCAAAAAAAATATGATATTGGAAATTGTCCTTACATTTTTTAAGGCAGTTGGGTTAAAATTTTTACGAACAAATTGAACTTTGTAAACAGCATTGTTGTTCGAACTGAATTTGGTGACTATTTCAGCCACGGAAGAAGGGGTAGGTTGTAGTTTTTTAACTCTTCGGTGATGTCCTCAGAGTTTATGCGGGTTAAACCGTGTAGAAAGGTTGTGTATAACCTATTATCCTTGGAGCCATATGAATGAAACTCCATTTTACTCTCTTTAAGAATTTGCTTGTAGCATTCGTACAATTCTGTAGTTGGAGCAAAAATTTTGGTACCAATTGAAGTACGTTTGAAAATACAATCTTTACCAAGTAGTTTTCGTATTTCTGCAAATGAGGCGTTGGCTTCTACAACTATAGGTGGAGGTTTGTGTTGTTTAATATCTTTAATATTTGATGCAGGAGTTACGTCCATATCATTGAGGCCAGCAAGCAGGCTAAATCTGTTGCTGGAAGTTGACGCGATGTTCGGGTTAAAAAAACCCGGAGGAAGTTTTGTCATCTTCCTGTTCGCAAGGAGCTTTCTTTTAGATGAAGATTTGGCCTCTCGGGCCATCGCTAAATTTTTATTCCTGTTTTAAGCTGAATTGACTACCACATGAGTTCAAATGAGATCAAGAATAGGCAATTGCAAAAATAAAAATATACACTTGTTGTTAATTTTAAATAGTTGTACTCTAAGCGCTTTAATAATTTACACGACCGTTCGTAAAGAGAATTAGATTGGAACTGCTGAGTAATAAAAATTTGAATTTTGTACAGAATTTAGAAAAAATACTAGTTTATATTAGTTTTTACTTTGAAGAGAAGTCAAACCCGGAATTTATAAAATACAATGAAATTATAACTAGCCTGGTCGTCAAAGGGTAAATAACGCCTCGATTAAAACAGGTCAACAAGATTTGAAGATATACGTATTTATTCTAGACCACTTCAGTGGGAGAACTTTGAGTTATAAGTCCAAATTAAATATTTCTTAGTTTAGTATGATGATTTATGTCAAATTTTTACTAATTCTCAGAGTTAGTCTTAAAAACTGATTTTCTTCGTAAATTTAAAATAGAAGTTCCCATATTGTGAAATAATACTTGCTTTTATAAAAATGTGCAACAACTGTTTCATTTAATGTTTTGTTTTTTTTTTTTTTTTTTTTTTCAATAAACTTTTCTCTAGAGGTTTAAAAGGTAAAATGGAGACTGAACGACTTTTGGATTTGATTGATGTCTCGATATTTGATTATTTGATACAAAATGGCGACCGCCATCATTATGAGACACGTGAGGAAAGAGTTGTACTCATAGATAATGGCAAAGCCTTTGGAAATCCAAACAAGGATTATTTAGATATCTTGGCACCATTATATCAATGCTGTTTGTAAGTTTTTAAGCAAATTTAATAAAAAAAATGAAAAATATTTTAATCATTACTATTTTAAAGATTACGTGCTTCCACTTGGGAACGTCTACAAGTATTCTCTGGTGGTGTTCTTACCGAACTCATCGATCGTCTAACTAAAACTGATGCTTTGTATCCATTAATAACGGATAAGCATAAACGTGGTGTTGAGCGACGACTTTTGGTCATCTATGCTGTAGTTGAGTACTGTATGGATCGTGAAGGTGAAAAAATGTTTAAGAATTTATAATTTTCTGCTACTTCTCTCTCTCTCTCTCTTTCTCTCTCGCTCGCTAGCAAGCTAGTCTACATATCATGTATGAATGTAAGAAGATAAAAGACAATTATTTAATTAATTTACACTAATTTAGATTGTAAACACTTAGTTTTTCTCTTTATTTATGATTATTTTTTTTATCTTAAGTAGTCGATATTGTAAATAATTGTTAACTTAGACCAATTTTTTGGGATGGCAATTATATTTGTGTAGCTTAACTCACGATTTTTAACGCTTTAATCAAATAGTTTGAAAGTTATAAGTATTAAAAAATCGGAATTAAATTAAACTAAGTTTATCTGACTTCCCAAAATACTCGGGCTTAAAGGGGTTTTTCACCATTAGATTTTGAATTAACACATTTTAAAAAAATTAAATATGGTAAGAGTAGCCTAGATAAATTTATAATGGGGACTTTCATTATACGAGTTGCTTTTTTATTGAATAAATCGACTGTGAAAAAACAGGTTTAATTTTATTCAGTCCTATGAGACAATTCGTACCGTTTATGGCACAACAAATACGGAATATAACATCTTCACGTACCATCTTCGGAGTGAACCGACCACTACTTCGTTGTTGTCGTTTAATAGAAACACGCTGGTAAAATTACCAAAATTTAGCCTTTCTCTAACTTAAATAATACAGAATTTTTGATGTGTAAACATCTATACGCGCAGGGGGGTAAATTTCTAATTCACAATACAATCACAAAAACAGCGTAATATGTGAGCGTAAGATTTGGCGCGTAACATGTAAGCATTAAGACAAATCGGTGTGACATGATTGTTTGGTGAAAAAAATTATGATATGTAATAACCTTTTTGTCGCTGTTTTCTGCATTTTATTTATTACCAGATGTTTACACATCTCCCCTGTGATCGGACTCATATGATTTTTTTTGTTTATTTTTAATATATCGCGGGCTTCTTGTCAGAAGGCCATATCGGCCATAAGAATATATTTATGTTTAAAAATTTTGTAGATATTTTTAATTTAACGAAAAAGGTTTTTGGTAAAAAAAAAAATAAAAACTAAATTAAAAATTAACACAAAATAATATACTAAACAAAAAACAAAATAAAATTTAAATTAAATTAAGTTTAGTACAATTAATTACACTCTGCTACAGAATGAATTTTTGTATTTGCAAGTGACCTAGTGCAGGTTGTAAGTCTGCTTCAGTGCATCACCCTTATATTTTATCACGAATATCTTAAATTTGCAACACATCTTAAAATACAATAATATTTTAATCAATATGATTCAATGTATTTTATTGGGAATCAAATCAAAAGATTTCGCTTATATAAATCGATTCAAAATTGGCAAATTTTCGATACTTTTTCTAAAAAAGATACGTATTGAGAAACTTCTCACATTTTTCAAAAAGTTTTTGCACGAAGAAATATATCTAAACCATGTTCGGTTTTTTACATTATTAAATTTTTCCGTGAAGTCCTCATTGTGACAAATTTTTGGATTTGTGCTCCAACAAGACCAAAAATATGTGCTCTATTTTGCGCAGATGTGTAACTATTTTAGTGCAATCTTTGATTTTGAGGTCACATAGTTTTGGAAACACTAACTTTCTCCATCTTCAATTTTCTGATAAGAAAATTTTGGTCAAATCAATGTCGAACAGGATCAAAGATTCCACTAAGATATATCAAAAATCGAAAAGTGTTTTGAAGGGAAGGCCAAATCAGAATGCTTGCTAATTTCTAATTTCTGCGCCGTTATTCCTTGCTCTAGGAATAAAAAGAAAAAAGAGTACCAAGAAGAAAAACTAGGACAGGAAAAATTATTGAAAGATTTCGAATTTTCTTCTGAAAGTGATTTTAAAAACTATGTTCGAATGAGCAAAGAATCTTTTGAAGAATTTTTAGCGAAAGTGGCGCCGCTAATAAAAAAAGCAAGGTACTCTGTTGAGAAAAGCAATTATGAGAAAAGCAATTCCAGTGCGTTCTCGTTTGGCCTTGACGTTGCTGTATTTGGCAAGTGGTAACAATTTTGAGCATTTAAAATTTTTAACAGCAATTGCGCCGCAAGCCATTCGCAAAACTGTTTTCGAAACTTGTGAGGTCATAATTGAAGTTCTCAAAAATAATATTATAGTTGGTACTCAAAAAATATTATATAGAAATCTGAATATAGTTCTGTTGTTTTCTAGAATGTCATAAAAACAAAATGTTCAGGGGAGCCAAAAAACGTTATATTTGAAATTATGGGCTCGATATAAAGATTTTATGGCTTTTTATTTAACAGTCCTGTAGATATGGGCAATAAATACTTTATATAAATTGTTGAGTCAAAAATCATCAGAGGAATAGATCCTAGAGAAGGACGAAAAAACAATATGTAAAACAACGAAAAAACAATATTAAATTAAAGTGTGTGCAGATATAACAACTATTGTCGATAAACGTCGTTTTCTTTGAAAAAGAAAACTACCAATGCAACCACCCATGTAGACATAAGTTGTTGTTGCTTGAAAAATGGATTTTTTGTTCGTCAACAAAAAGTTAACGGGAGTTAGGATGAGAACATAACAACGTATCAAGAATAATAGTGACAAGAAATAACAGAAATAAACTCACAAGTTTTTATAAGTGGTTATAAACTGAAAACTAATCCAAAATTATTTGCATTTTTTTGTTCATTAATAACAACGTATGTCGCTATGTGTCGTTTTCTGAGAAAATAATTTGTCAGCGATCAAACGTAGGTTGACATACGTCGTTAGTGCTGCAAATTAATTTAATAAACATTTAAGTTACGTCGTTATATAAAGAAAAAAAAAATGGTCTATATTTTTTTTAAAAAAATTGAACACGTGTAAAGAGCGTTAAAAATTATAATTATTATATAATTGGCATCGTTAACTCGAAACTGACAAAAATGGACATACGCGGTTATTCCAGGAAACCACAGAGTTCACGTTTGACTTTGCAGTTGCCAGTAGGCGAAGAGGTAATTTTTCGCTTTCTTGCTCTATGAAGTGTTGGCGTTTTTCGTGAAGTCTAGAATTTCAAAAATTAAGAGACAGTATTACATATATAAAAATTATAAAAACAAACTACTAATTTGTACCTCTTCTTGGGTCTCTTGGTGCAATATCCTCCTGATCCTCCAGAAAAGAAAGGATATGATAGTACCATAAGGTGGGCTCATAAACATACGCAGTCGCAGCTCCTGTCTTTCCACTTGTGTTCACTTTTTTTAATTCCTTCAGACAGGTTGTCCTGAATGTGTTTATTTTTTTACAACCATTTATTTCCCTATTTGCTTCGGGGTATTTTTTTTTTTTTTTTTTAATTTATAAATTAATGCTTTCATAACTCTGTTGCTATAAGCCACAATGTAGGCGATTCTTTATACAGTTCAAGGAACTGTATCCAAAAAATTATTTTACTGCTCATTTTTACTTCTTTACTCTATAAAAAACCGCGACACAACTGAGCTTTTTCACCAACCACTACACAAATTCATTGTGCAGTTGTACAAACTTTACCAAATATCAAAATCAGTTCACTGTGCAAATAGCGCAAACACCCCCATACATTATACGAACGCACTTACAGTGCCTGGCTTTAAGCACTGAACTTGTGTAGTGCATGACTGGCATAACATGGAACCCGACAATTTGACAAACAAATGTAAAACGTTTAGTAATGAATCGTAATAACTCAAAATAATGTTTAAAATTAAACTGTAACTAAATTAGCCATAAATTAGTCAATTTTTAATCGATTTAAATTAGCAAAGGCTCATTGATTGTTTATAAATTGCACTTTAATTATATTGATGAAAATAATATTGTGTTTGAAGAAAATGCAAAAAAATTTATTTAAAATAAAAATCCTAATAGTTTTGTTCCACGTATAAAAAAAACTATTTATAATTTTGCAAATCTCAGTTAATCCTCATTTCAAACTCGTTGGAAAATCTGCGTAGTTAGAAATTGTTTATTGTGGGGAATAAAAGAAAAATGCTTTTTTTTTTTGCAATAACTCCGAATTTTGAGGGTGTTACAAAACTTTTAAAGCAGACCTAAAACCTCCACTAGATCATAGCTCAAGTACGTTTTATTTAAGATAAAATTATTTCAAATGCAAATTCCAAAAAGCCAAATAATTTCTGTTAGAGATTTAACAAAAATATAAAAAAGTAAGTCCGTGATACAGAGGTGTAACCAGCTAATGTGTCCGGAAAGCCAAAAAAAGAAAAACTTCAAACCCATAACTAGAATAATATAAAATTTTTTGAATAAATAAAATGTATGCATAGCAATGAGAGATACTTCAAAGTACTTCCAGATAATAAATTCTATACGGAATTTGAAGAAGAACTTCTACCTGAATCCATACATATATTCATGTTGTAAAATTTGTATTTTAAATTTCTGTTAAAATTAATCCAATCGAAAATCCAATTTCAAATTCAATCTCGCTGTTATTTTAAAAAGTATTTTATAAATTGGAATTTTCAGAGTTCAAGTACATTTTTTAACAAAAAAAAAATAAGATTCCTAGTAAAATATAATTTAAAATAACTTGAAAATCGGCTTTAACCGTAAAAATAAAAAAAAAACACTTCTCGAATAATTCGAAAACCGACTTTGACAACTCTAATTACACATGTAAAATATGAAAACATCTTTTTAAATAGAAAATAAACTACGAGTACTTTTTGTCAATGTGAAATATTTTAAATCGCATCCAATACTGTCCTGGTCTTAAGAGAAAAACTAATGGTGTAAAACCCCTTTTATAATAAGCGTAAGTATTTATAAACAATTTTCCATATTATGAGTGAAAATTTTTAGAAAAAATATCAAAAAGAGAAATTTTAAAAATATTATTGAATATTATTGAAATGTATTTAAATTTAACTTTAATTGATGTTGTTTTCTTTCATTTCAATGAATAGTTTTAAAAGTTTTAAATATTTATATTTAAAAAAAATATGTAAAAGTCATATTTTATAAAACATATAACACAATCATTTTATAAAACCGATGTGATGAAAAATTCAGAAGTATCTGAACATTGAAAATTAATTACTTCATTTAGATTTTTAGGATGAAATTGAAAAAACAAAATTATTGCCGTTATACATTTAGGATAGTGAAGAATAACTTTTCTTTTAATCTATTACAAATTGTATGAAATAAATGAAATTAATATTTTACATTGAATCATATGGAATAAAATACATATTATATTGAAGCTCTCCAAACTAGCAAAATGCATAATTTTTCTGCGGAATGATTTTTTACAACTAAAAACAGCGCTAATCATAGATTTTTAGTTTCGTGTTAATCATTTTTGAATATATCAAAGTAGTGATGGTTAATTAGGTTACGTCTCGTTAAATATTGTAAATTTAATTGAAAAATTATATTTTGTTTTTAACACAATTGTTTAAGCTCTATATGTATACGAGCCCTAATCACTATTTATTCATACACCAAAAATTTTTTTTTTACCAATAAAACATTCTAGACTAACCATTTTACGAATTAATATCGACTACACCACTTACTTTAAATTCATAAAAAACTAACCCATAAGAATCAAGTTTTTATTATACTCCTTTTCTTTGTAAATTAAGTGAAGTTTGTTTACCATTTCGAATATGCAATTGAAACTCATAATTATAACTCACTAAAACTCATCAAAAATTTGATGTTTTTGTGTTTAACGGATAAGATTTACTATTTTCTTTATCACATTTTTAATTTTATTACTATTTTTTTTTAACTACAAACTTAAATTTTGTATATAATGTCGGCAGTAATATTTTAATTTTAACGGTTTCCCGTTTTTTTTTTTTTTTTTTTTTAAACATATCTGTTATTTATTTCTTAGAAAATTTCCTAGATCATTTTAATCGTCACCACGAGTCTGCCTGCAAAGTTTCAGGCGATTGAATCACGATCCAAAGTTTTTTCGAGTTAAAATAGAGAGAGTAAAAATATGTGCACCCAATGGTTTAAAAAATTCTAATTAACCGATAGGTAATTATATGTTATAAAAATAATTCGTACAGTGGATAATTTTCTAATACAAAATTATGTAACGCCACCTTTGCTTTTTAATTCAACTTTTTATTGCTTTGGCATTGTATTTATCAATTTTTTACACTTTTCAGGGGTTATGGGGTCCAATTTTCCTAAATTTTACCTTTCAAACCGTTAAGAGTACTTTGTGGGTCATCAAATGGGTTCAATTAATCTGGAGATTTCAATTGAAATATAAAAAAACTACGTTGTTCTTATTATTGTTGTTAATCTAAATTTTGGTTCTTGTGTGTGATAGCTGTAATTGTTTTTGTTGTTGTGGTCGTTGTGTTTGTAGCATTTGCTTAATTAGTGTGTATGTTAGGTTATACTCCACGTGCCAAGAGGACCAATACGTGCAGCTTTAAGCCGGCTTTGCGCAGACGCCGCACAGTGGCTGAAAATCATTTTTCATTGGCCAAAATTCTGTAACTTTTGAACCGATCAAAATATTTTAGTACTGTTTTTTTTAATAGATAGATAGATAGTTGATCTTGACTCAGTGTGAATTTCATTTAAATTGATTGAGTACTTTTTAAGGAATTCTAGGTCAAAGTTTAACTTTTGATTTTTTTTAACTTTTAGCGTGATATATGTTTTTTTTTATTTATTTTTATTTATTAGAAAGTGTCATATTTGGAGTTAAATAATTATTATAAACATTTTTTGTAATAATGAAATTTTTTTAATGCTTACACTCAAAAAAATTTTTACACTCAAAAAAATTTTTACACGCAACAAAATAGTAAAATTCACTGGAAATTTAACTAGTATTACTAAAAAATTAAAAATGTTTGCTATCAAATTTGCAATTTGCTTACACTCAAGGAATATTATTATTACTACAGAAAAATTTATTAGTGTTTGCTGCCTAATTTGTTACACTAGCTAAATAAATCTGCTAAACATTAGCGCAATGATTCTAATTTTTTTTTTAATTTTGATATGAAAATATGGGTTCTTATTTTTTGAATCTTTCTTATCTATTAAAACATTGCATTCATATGTGGGAAACCTTTTAAGAATAAAAACTGCAATAGATTTAAATAGCATTTGTAACAATGGTAGGTTCTGTTTATTATTATTTTTTACTTATACTATGTTTTTCGTACTTAAATAACAATGAAAGGCAATTATAATTATTATTCATTAGACTCAAATATTGATTGCAAATATTCCATATTTTGTTCTGTGCTATTTCTGTTCTTTAGTAGTTTTTTGGCTTCTTCATCTAAATCCCGATGTTCCACTTTCCATTGATTTCGAATACTGGAGATGAACGGATCTGACGTTGCCAATAATATATTAAATAGATCTTCATTTGTGGAATTTCGTGACATTTTTCTAGTATTGTGCTGTCTATAAAATCTGTAATCCTTGTTCCTTTTTTCCTGAGCCTCCTCTGATAGATCTCCAAGTGGCACCAAATGATATTTAATGACATCTTCTCCATGATAAAGGATTTTGTGGACTGTTGCAGACATATTTCTCCATGGGTAGTTGGTTGTATATATTTTTGCAGTTTCCTTAGCATAATCTCCAAATTTTCTAGAGTCAATTTCTTCATTGCACGCAAGTACTTCTAGGATTATTTTAAATCTGAAAATAAGGTTTAAATCCACTCCTGTTATTTCAGATGCTGTTTCTGGATCTGAAAAGAATCTTCTTGCGGTATTGCCATCATTTGTATTGCCTGACCCTTGTTTTGGCTGATCTATAATCAATCCAAATTTGCGATATTCATCTTGAACATGTTTCTTTTTTGAACTTCTTAACTCTTTGTTGGTTTCGTTGTTTCTTATTGATCCTGAAGGCCCGAAATCCAAATCATAACTGATTTTTAGTATGTGTTCCATAAGTCGTATTCTTGCATGTAGTGGTGATAATCCAAATTCGAAGGCATCGGTATTATCGAATGATTTTGTCGGGACTTGGTTTAATTGGCTTGATGTTGCTTGGCATATAATGCAGCTGGATGCAGCCTTCGTGTTAGTCAAAGCCTGACCTACTTTTCCATCTATCATTGTCAGCACTAATTGGTAGCTTACTTCAATTTGCTGCCCATCTAACTGTAATTGTAATGGCTGTAGTGTTGCTATTTGGGCCTTGATATCACTAACTTCTTTGTTAATGGCATCATGACTTTCTTTTTTGAATTCAAATTTGATTGGCCTGCAGTATTTCGTAGAAGATGGTGTCTCATTTTTCCAAATATCCATTGTTTGCGTTGTACTACTCGAAGGCTCCGAATCTTCCAAAATCTTTTTCAATCGCAATGGTACAAATGATACCATGAACATATCTGAGTCCGAAATATTTTCACATACAACTTGTTTGTATTGTTTTTGTCCCGAAGAACCATCACATCCCCATTTACAAAATAGAATTAACTTTGTGTTTCCATATTTCTTTAACTCAGTTCCTGTTATTGATTGTAGCAAGCGTTTGGCTGTGTGATCAAGTAAAGATTGTAGTTGTACTTCTGCCGAAATTGGTGTGATTGTAATAGTGTCCTTTGATGGCAAACAGTCTATTTTAGCAGCTGTTATGTGATGATATGCTGGATACATATTTGAGCCTTTTTCAATCGCACGCAATCTGAGCTGAATATATTGGTGTTTTGTTAATTTCAAATCCAGAAATAATGCTAATGCCTCCTCATTTGTGAACTGTTTTGCATCGCTCGGAGTTGGTATACTTTTAAGAATTCGCTTTGTTCTCACTGGACTAGCATTACAAGTTTTTTCAATGATATCCACTTTTGTTAATTGGTTTTGTGCTCGTAATTGATGTAGAAAAGATTCTTTTATATTTGTAGAACCAATTTCCTCGTTAAAATTTTTAAGTTTCCGCCTCTTAGATCTATCGCTGCAGTTGTCCAATGATTTGCGTGGTCTTCCAGCCTTATCTAGCTTTGCTGTTTCTCCACCAACATTAAGTTGGCCTTCTAACCAGTTTGCACTTTTATTATAAAACTTTTGTTTACAGTAGTTAACTTCTTTCAATCGTTTTTTTTAGTACTTTGACGAAATTAGATAATTGCTCTTGTATTTCGGTACTAGACGAATTTAAGTTTAATTTTATTTTAACGTAACTAAGAACATCTTCCTGGTTTTTGTTTCGAAAATACTCTTCGGCCAGTTCTTTATAACTAAAGTTCTCCATATTTTTCTCAATATTTTTATTTGCGTCTGTTATCACTTTTTTATCACTTTTTATCACTTGCGAATATACGTCCGTACACTTGAAGTATTAACTTATTATTGAGTAATCCCTTATAGAATCCGTCATTTTATACATTTTTAGGTACATGTTATTCACACATTGATCTTTAATTTCATAGCAGGTAGTACTTAAATTGAACAAAACTGCACTTGTTATCCAGACTTCAATATCAGGTAAAACTAATTAGTTTCTCGCCAATATGGGGTGGTTTTTTATCTTTAGTGGTTTAGTGCCGCGATTATTGACAAACTTATAAATTTGTTTATGACTTTGGTTGACCCTTAAATTTGACAACAGGTAAATTAAGAAAGAGATCATTTGTTTACTGTAGAACCTATTGTGATCATTTTATGACTTATTTTTTTGCTGATCAAAACAAAGCCAATAAACCCTTTCGCAGGTATTTTATTTAATTATTTTACTTTTACGTAGTCTAAAGTAAAAAAACAAAATTTTTTTTAGAGTAATTTTTTTAGAGTAATTTCATTAAAATGAAAAAAGTGTTCTACCGGGGGCTCGTGGGGGGTGCAAAAGTATATATAGGGTTAAACAGGATACATTCGCCTTTCTCCGGGTGGTATACGTTTCTTGTTCCCTTACTTCCTTTAGAAGTTCTATTCCACTAAAGTTTAAATTTGAGAAAAATATAGTGGTTTCATAAATATTTCATAACGCCCCTAATATCAAACGTTAGAACTGTGACTACTTACAAAAACTAAAGACTATAATCCTACTAACATTATAAAAAAGACCGCAGGCCAATATCGATGATAGCTTGCGAGTAGTAACCATTTATTTTTGATAAAAAACAAAAAAAAAACACCTTTTGCTGAATTAAAAAAAACAGTTGAGTTTGACAGCATGCCACGCCCACAATTATCAATAGTTTAACCTAATTTTTTGGCTACCTTAATCTGGATATATAAGCTACAAAAAGGAGTAAAAATTTTAAAAATCGATTACAAAAAAAAATTTGACTTTTGGCCAATGAAATCAAAATTTGAGCCACAGTGCGCCGGCGCCAGGCGAAAATTTGTACAGTGGTGAGCAGAGGTGAGTACATGTTTGTATTTCTTGCACTTCTAAGCGGATAACAAAAGGAATAATAAAGGGATTTAAAATTTTTTTTTTTATAGTATTTATTTTTAATTTTTAACAAAACAATATTCGAAACAAAATAAAAACACAACAAATTAAGGTAGAAAAAGACCTTTTAAGAAAAGAACTCGTATGTAATCATACTCCCGTGTGTTCTCAACTACATTATTAGAAAAAATTCAAAATTTAACGTTACTTTGGATTTTGTTTATGATTTTATTGTTGAAATTTTTGTTTTTGATAATGAAAACTTAACTTTAATATCGTTTTTGATAAACTGCGTATTTGACAAAGTGTGACTTTTAAAAATAAAATAAAAAAATAAAAATTTTTTAAAATTATGAGAAAGCTATCGGGAACCGTGGAAAATTTTATTTTAAGTATGACAGATAATGGCTCCTCATCAAGAGAGATAACTAAAAAACTTAACATGAGCCAATTCGTGATCATAAGAGTCCTAAAAAGACGAAATATTACTACACAGTCTCATGCAGTCATTGATTAATTGATATTGATTTTTTTAATGTAAACATATTTGCTGTTTTTTGAATTTCAATTTGTGTTTAAAGAATAAAATTTATATTTTAAAAATTCAATGGATGTCTTCTAAATTTCAAGTTATTATTTCCGACGTTTAGATATGATTTTCTGAAATTCAATTGATATATCCTAATTTATAATTGGAAATCTGAATTCCAGTTTTTAGAATTGATATTTTCTTAAATTTGAATGAAAAATTTAAAAGGTGCAATTTTGTTTTATGTGAATAATAATGCTTTAGTAATTATAAACAATTTTTAAAAATTATATGTAATCGCAATCAGATATTTTGTAGGTAAAGCAGAATAATAATTTTATATAACTATGTAGAACTGTTTTGAAAGCAAAAAACTCATTGCTTCTTCTTTACTCAGCTCTGTGTATACTTTTAACATTGTTGCGTTTGGTATCTAATTGAAAATGTTGACCTTCATGTTAAAATAGAAATAACTATTGCAAAGTGCTGGTTTACACGCGAAAGTTTTCTTGCTGAAAGTCTTGAGTTTATAGATGAGACGGGAGAGAAGAATGGCAGGGGGTACATACTTTGATGTACTCTGAAATTCTCTTTTGTTTCTTGCTTCGTAATTTTCAAAGTGAAGTTATTTTACGTTTTCTTTAATTTTTATGTTCGTTTGTGTTAAGAAAGATAATAAATTGAAATAAAGTTAATTTAATGAAATAAAATGATAAAATAAATAGATAAAATGATAAAGTAAACATGAACAAATCTTGAATTTCAATATTAAAATTTCAGTGTGTAGACACGGATGAAAGTTTAAAAGAGAATTTCAAATAGTTTCAGAAAGAAAAATTTCATAAACCGGGACAAAGCTAATTAGAACACAAATTGTGGCGCCATCAACTGTGGCATAGTCACAATGACCAAAATGAAGTGACACTCTGTTTGTTAATGCAAAATAAATGTATTTTCCCTAAAACAAAATATTGCAGAATTTTATATAAATAAAATAATATACCGATTAATTTCTAACATGCGGTTATTATGGATATACATATGTATATAGAATATATGTATATTATTTTATTATTTAATATATGTATGTATAAGTATATATTACACACAAGAAATACAACATCAAAAGTTATTGTTGTGTTTTTTTTTTTTTAATAAATTCATACCTAATTTTTTTTTTTTTCTTTTGTAAATTTACATTGTTTCTTTTTTATTAACAATAGGTAGTTTAGCATATTTGCTTTAGATGTTGGTGAATTTTTACTCCCTTTATATTAACTCTTATGCAGCTTTCTTTTCTGACAAAAAATGTCGCATTCTATTTGCACTTTTTTCGAAAAGTGTATTTTTTATATATTCTAAATTAAGAGTAACCTAATTTTATACATCAATCGAAAGATCTCAAAGTGCTGTGTTCATAAAATGCAAAACATTTTGATTATTATCCTCTTTGAAGTCATGGGGTGAAAATATTCAAAAAAGGGGAATATATAAAAAATACACTTCTCGAAAACAGTACATATAAAATGCGACATTTTTGTCAGAAAAGAAAACGGCATTAGTGTCTGCTTGTCTGCTTGTCGACAACATTTTGGATCGAATTTTAACCCCCTTCCCGTGACCCAATCGATCTAAAACTTTTCACGCTGGCTCGTGGCGATGACAAATATGATCTAACAAATTTTTTTAGTGATGCCAAAACAATGGAAACTTTTAAATTTTTATACCAGATTTGATAAAAAAAAAAGTACAAAGAGTTACTTTTTATTATATTATTAGCACAACGACCACAAAAACAACATGTACAGCTATGACAACAATACAACATTTAGAATAACAACAAGAACACTACAGAAACATATATTTTTTTCAAATTTTTTTTACTTCTTTAGTGATTTCTCTGGACCTATTAAACCGATTTTCATGATTTTTCAAACAGAAACTTCTCATGATGTTAGTCAATCATTCTCACTAAAAACGAGCGCCCTCAGTTATCCTATTGAGGGCGTGATCGTGACAAGAACAACATGACAAATCATATTTTTTCAAGACTTCTTCATTCAATTCTCAGACTCTTTGGACGATTTTAAATAGCAAACTTCTCAGGATGTTAATGAATCATTTTTTATGCCAACGAGCACCCTAGCTACCCGATTGAAGCCGTCATCGTGATTTCCACAGACAGACAGCGTTATATCAACTCCGCTTGTTCTAAGGATCACAAATATGTATGTATATTTTATGGGTTCCAATATTTTTTTTTCTAATTATTACAAACGGAATGACAAACTTATATATACCCTCTGCACACTGGGTGGAGGGTATAAAAAGTGGTACACTATTTGGTGTATTCTATATTGGAAGATAACACATTTGTTTCAAAAAATGCGCTTTACCATTTGTGCAATTTCTATCGTTGATATTTTCTGCTCATGTATAGCTTCTTTCCTGTTGTGGGGACTGCAATGTTTTCCACGACCCATGTTTTGTTTATTTATAAAGAACAAACTTATGCAAAAACAAAATTGATACTAATTTGCAAAGTGCCCTAAATGTCAAAATAAATTATGAACCATGTTAAGTAATTCAGCAGTTACTAATGTACTATTGTAATTAATATAGATTTTTTTACAAACTCAGACTAATAGTCAATATTAATTATAATTAAAAAACGAGTTGAAATATATCTTCACTATAGTGAAATAATTAAACAAATATATTAGTGCAATGAAGTGTCCTATTTCTATGTCCATAGCTGTATATGAATTTTTTTTAACATTTCAAAGTTTTGAATTTTTAATACAAATTTTAATTATTTCATTATTTTTCGTTTTATAGAATGAGACACTAAAATTTTATTTGTCTTATTTCTTAGAAAATTTTTTTCAAATACCAAATTAATAGAAATTCTGAAGAAGAAAAAAAAAACAAATTTAATTGAAATCTATTAATTGCAATTCATAAAATATTGATTGTATTTAAGAAAACATCAATTAATATTCAGAATAAATCGATTGAAACTTAAAAAATAAATGTCACCAAAAAGCAAATTTATAAAACGTCAATTTGAATTCATAAAATATCAATTCTAATTTAGAAAATATCAATTAAAACTACAAAACAATTCGAAAATAATAATAAAATATTAAGAATTCAGAAAACATTAATAAAAGTTTAGTAAATATTAATTAAGAAAATATCAAATTAATTCCAGAAAATATTGCAATTAAAATTATTCAGATTTCCGGCGCTTCCTTGACTTTATATAATTTGTTTTTCAATTAATACTTTTGTTTAAATATGGAAATGAACAAACGAAATTTAAAAAAATAAAATTAATTATCGGAAAAATAATATAATTATTCTATTTTAAGATAATATTATTGATATCACCGTCCCTTTAAAATTAAGTGCTCAAAATATATATTTTTAATTTATTTATAAGAAATGCCAATGAGTTTATTTTAAAATAATATATATTTATTTCAGTATTTATATTCATTAAAGCTAAAAACAATTTTTTGAATAGCAAATTATTTTAAAAAAACATTTATTTTTATAGTTAGAAAATTTATTATGTATAAGAACTAAAAAAAAATATTTTAAAGACTATTTTTTATTGCCTTTTACATTGGAAAATGTAAATAGTTTATTAAATTTCTTATTTTGAGCCTTGCTTGAGTTACCCTGAAAATAAAAATAAATAAATTTTATTAAAACAAACAATAGACAAGGTTTTATTTAGTCTTCAAAATACTAAAGTTAAATAAAAAAGTATGTGTTGACACCTGTGTCGTTTGACATTGGTATTTATAATTTTGGATAATATTTTGAGTTTAAAAATATAAATATAAACAAATTATGAAGTTGTAAATTATATAATAAAAATGGTGTGATCAAAAATATTTTAAATAAAAAAATATTAACCTCTGTTTTTTGTTGTGTAGAAAATAAAAAACCTTTGACTTTTCACATTTATGTTTTTATTTATAGTTTTTAAAATCAAGCATTCAACATTTTGATTTATAGCAGCAACATACTGTGGCAACATTATAAATAGTTCATTTACTAACGAAGATTAAATTATGCAAAAATTAATATTATTTTTTTTTTGTTTTTATAGTGGACATCTAAATTAATAGCACATGGGAAAATTATCTATAAATTAATTTTTTGGTAAAATTTTTATTTGAAAAGGTTATTAAAAAAGCCTTAGAAAGACGACAGAGAGAACCGACCATGCTATAGTTCCAATGTGCAAGGCGGATCCCTTTTTTACTGCACCCAAAATTGGGGAACAAATTCAAGAAAAATTAAATATTTTTCAGATCTAGGATCGAATCTTCGCGTTCGTTATCGATCCCAAAATGATCTTATTGTTATACCGTTCTAAATTAATGTTAAAACGGTACGTATTTTTTAGCACTACTTGAAAATCTCCAATATTACTTTTTCAAAAATTTTGCTCAAGAAATTTACCGAAATCAACGATTGGACTCCAAGATCTTATTAACAAAATACAGGTGATTAAAAATGCCAAATATTATAGGTATCCTATTCTTAATTTGACGAGGGCAGCATTTTTATTTCAGCGGATTTGAAGAAAAATGTGATTTTTCATACTTTTTCAGCTTTTAGTCTACATCTTTTTGGTGTTTTCATATTTCAAATATCTTTTGTCAAAATATTATACTACTTGATATAAGTTCTCAATCCTGTAAATTAAGGTCAAATCGAAACATAACAACTATGAAAATTATAGTCGGTCTAGACCGACTATAGGATACCATATACCATGCGTTTAGAGATAGGCCCAACTAACTGGACATAGAAAATAAGCTAAACCAAATTTGAGTGGGATTTTTATAAATTTTTTTGTCTGCAGATATGAAAAAGTTCATATCGGATGCTATATCTATATGGGGACTAGGCCCAAAAATGGACCGATCCTGACCATGTTTGGTAAGGTCTCTTGTATTTTGCAAAAATATATACAAACAAAATTTTAGAAGAATCAGTGCAATATTTTTGTTTTTTGATAGATTTAAGTGAAGATCGGGCAGCAGCTCTATATGGGGCCTATGACTAAGAGTTGTCCCATTTTTGGACTACTGATTAATGGATGTAATAAACACATACAAACCCAATTTGACTAAAATTTATATGATAATTTGGATCTTATGGCAATTTAAGTCGATTTCATAGGGGTCATTTGTATGGGGGCTAGGTCTGAACATGGACCGATTCTCACCAATTTCATGGCCGATAAAAGCTTATATACCAAATTTCATCAAAATATATTCATATTTGCGACCTGCAGTTTGATTACAAGCTTTACATGGACACACAGACGGACGGACGGACGGACATCGTTAAATCGAATCAGATAGTGATTCTGATTCGATCGGTATAATTAAAGATGGGTGTAGGTCAAATATTTTTGGTAGTTACAAACAGCAGCACAAAGTCATTATACCCAAACCACATAGTGGTATAGGGTATAATAAATTGTCCCTCTTTAAAGTCAATGGTCATATTTAAGGGGATTTACATTTTTTTAAAACAAACTATCGGAATAATATATATTTGTGGAAGGATTTCGATAAAACTTGATGATAATATTTTAATAATTCTAAAAAATAATATTGTGGACTTATTTTCTGATATTAACCTGTGGGATAAAAATATGTCCTAGTTTAATTTTTTTTTTTTTCAGAATTATTATATTCATATAAAGGTATATCGAGGGCCTATATTCGAAAATTGCTATCTACATTTGACAGCAATATTAATTTTTGATTTTAAACTGTTCTCTGATATAACTGTCAAATATAATATTAATTTTGATATCGTGGATGATTAGTACGACTATTTCTTAATATTTATTGTAGCAAATCGATCGATAAATACTTTCAGATCTTATATAAATTGGTTTTACACGCTCTCTTTAAAATAATTATTGGTGCAGATAGCACTTTTTGAATATAAGCCCTCGATATACAAATTTGTTTATTTTGAATTAAATATAAAAACTAATTAATCTGCATAACGAAAAAATTTGAGGATTTTTATGAATACATTAAATTTGTTTTATTTACAAAAAAAAATCCTGATGAAGAAAATATTTATAGATTTTCATAGAGTCAATTTGACATCAAGGGTACCCCACGGGTTAATCTCAGATAATAAGTCCAGAATATTATTTTTATGAATAATTAAAATATTATTAAGTTTCATTGAAATCCTTCTACAAGTATACATTATTTCGATATTTTGTTTTTTTTTTTTTTAAATGTAAATCTCCTTAAATTTGTCCTTTGACCTTAAAGAGGGACAGTTTATAGTGCTTCAATATAACCTTAATTTACAGGATTGAGAACTTAATCATGTAGTATAATATTTTGATAAAAGATATTTGAAATATGAAAGCAGCAAGAAGATGTAGCCAAAAAGTTGAAAAAGTATGAAAACACATTTTTTTTCAAATCCGCTGAAATAAAAACGCTGCCCTCGCCAAATTAAGAATAGGATACCTACAATATTTGGCATTTTTAATCACCTGTATTTTTTTAATAAGACCTTGGAGCCCAATCGTTGATTTCGGTAAATTTCTTGAACAAAGTTTTTTTTAAAGTAAATTTGGAGATTTTCAAATAGTGCTAAAAAATACGTACCGTTTTAACATTAATTTAGAACGGCATAACAATAGACGAGATGCAAAATACTTTACATAAGATCATTTTGGGATCAGGATTATCTTAATCAAGTGGTCTGCGGAGCATTTATTGCCTGGGCAACTTGATATAACTTGGCTGTTTTTCAACCGGTAATAGATTTTGTTGTTTTATTAGAACGATAATTTACTCTAGATTATGGTTTACTAATTAATTTAATTGAAACGCAATTTTTAATATCAAAATTTTTGTGAAAAATGATTTTATTTGATAATTTTTACATATAAATGAATATTTGAACTTTGATCTCAATGCGCGTCCAGAAAGCATTGTTTGATTTGGCTCAAATTTTGCGCACTAAAGTTTTAGATCCAGTGTCACAATAATCCGACCCGTACACCTCAAAATTCGACCAAAATTCATACAAACCACTGTCACCCTAATGGTCCATAGGTAATAGTAAAAATGAAACCAGGTTTGACGATTGTGCGTCTTCTTTAAATAATAAACCAAAATATGGAATTGCGATTGATTTTACTCGACATCGAATGCGACGATTTGCCAAAATTAGCTGCAGAAGACCAAAAATAAATTTTAAAAGATGCTAACCCGAAAGCAGTGTGTATAATTCTACACAACCGTGGGTTTAATGGCCGAGTTGCCAGAAAGTAACCGTTCATAAGTAAAACAAAAAAAAGTATGAATTCTGCTAAACAATATCGACATATGAACTTCTCGTTTTGAAATCAAGTTTTATTCACGGACGAAAGTAAATATAATGTGATTCGATCGGATGGTTGCTCGAATGTCTGGAGGAACGCTAATGGAGGAAAGCTAAAAGAAGCAACTTGCGTCCCACAGTGAAAATATGGCAGGGGTTCAGTTATGGTATGGGGTTATGATCAGCTGAAGACCAGGGAAACCTCCATATAATTGAAGAAATTATGGACCAAACAGTGTAATTAAATATTTTAAAGGCAAATGTGATGTGACAGTGTTAAAAAATTGGGAATTGAAAACAGGTTTAACTTCTATCAAGACAGTGACCCAAAACACAAATACGGAATGTCCGTAACTGGCTGATATATAACTGTCCTCATATTTTGGAAACGCCGCCCAGGAAAAGTTAACAAATCGCACCATTTCTAACCGTGACCAATTGAAAGCTGCTCTCATCGAGTAATGGGCAAAAATTTAACCTTCTTATTGTGAAAATTGGGTTAAGTAAATGCCAAACCGTTTGAAATCGGTGATTAAGCAAAAAGGTTTACCGACAAAGTATTGAGTTTTTACTTTGAGCTTCATTTATGAATTATTCCATAGTTTTTTTTTTTTCAAAAAGTTACTTACGAATTGCTAATATTTTGTTTTTTTTTTTTAAATTTATATGTGTATATACATATTTATATTTAACTATGTGTTGTTAGTAACTCTTCCATTATTACTTTGAGCCACTGTATACTGAAAGGCTACAAGACTTCAAAACAACTAAACAACAAAACCAAAAAAGCAAATGATAAAATAATGTAAAGGAAGGCCAAGCTTCTATGTGCATCAAAATCTAACGTTCATGCATGAAAGAAGGTCTGCACTCAATCAGTAATATACTCCAAAGGGCTAATTTGAACGGTAGAATAGCCAGGAAAAAAATAAAGTTCGACAAAATACATAAAGCCAAGGATTTTTCTTTATTGGATCCGATGGAAAGCCATAGGTATGGCGAAAACTAATGAATAGCTGCTTTGAAACATATTAAAGTAACAGTGAAACACGGTGGTGGATCAGTGATGGTTTGGGGGGTCTTTCTCGGCAGCTGATCCTGAATCTCTACATTTAGTCAAAGTAATAATGGATCAGACTCAATCATAATGACTCAATCATAAACGAATGGACCAACGATGTAGGTGCGGTTATTCCAATAAACAAATGCGAAGCTCTTCATGTCTGCAAAAAATACAAATGCAACTTGTCGCCCATATGTATACAAGAATTTTCTGTCCCAATAAGAAAGAAAATGAGAATTCTTGGAATCACATTTACAAAAAATATCCTCTGGAATGATCAATCTAAAAACACTATTGATAAATTAAAAAAAGTAAATAATCTCCTGAAAATAATTTGTACAAAACGCAAAGGCCCCCATATGGAAACAGCTATTTCAATCTGCCGTGCACTAGTAGAAGGATCAATACAACACTGTATAACAATGTATGGTTGGACAACACAAACAAACATCAGAAAAATAAACGCAGGCATAAACAGGTGTTTTCGCACGGCGACGGGCATACTTCAGGCAACTCGCATCGAGGCACTAGCAGTGGAAGCAAAAATAAATCAATTTGAGTTTTTATTAAACAAACAATCCAGCAAAATGCTCTCTAAGGGGTTGACCAATTTTGACCATGTACTTCACAAACAACTTTGGCAATTAATGAATCAACCCGACTTACCTTACCCTTGTGGTCTCCAAAATATAATAAAATACGCCAAAGAAATTAAGATACCTCTGCCAATCCACAAGGACACAACAACAACTAGTACCTCATCAGAAGCAAACTTAATCATTAATACCTCACTGAATTTGGTAAAAAAAGAAGGAACGAACCCACACGTTTTCCAACAACTTTTCTTACAAGAAAGAGATAACTACAATGCAAACCTTACAATATTTACAGATGGGTCTTTTTTGAATGGAAACACGTCGTATGCTGCAGTTGAACAAGAAAATAGTAACTTCAACATCATTCATCAATCCATGCTGCCCTATAATGCAGGAATCTTCTCTGCGGAACTAGCTGCCATACGATTTGCGATAAGTTATGCATTACAAAACAACAAAAAGCGCTAATTTGCACCGACAGTCTCAGCGCAGTTAAATCGTTAAAGCGGGATGGTGAAACAAGAAAATATATCCTTAATGATATTCAACTGCTGAAAGAAGTTATGATTCTCTGGATTCCACGACATCTTGGTATCTTAGGGAATGAATACGCTGATTCAGCAGCAAAAACAGCAATTAATCGCCCCCTAATAATTGAGGTTCCACCACTTTCGCAAGTAGTAACCAACATCCATAAACATTATCAGCAAGCTCAACTGCAACAATTATGGAATAATTCAGATAGTTTCCTATGAACGCACAATAAGAGCATAACTAGACCGCCTTACAATATGAATTTCAGTCGAAAAGACTGTATAACCTTTGCTAGAACTAGACTCGGAACCACGAGATTCAGTACTCAGCATTTCTACGAACAATCACATCCAAGGCAATGCGAACACTGCTTGGAAGACCTCACAATCTACCACATCTTCAAAGAATGCTCAGTAACCTCAACAGATGAACCGCTAGAAGAAATCTTTAACTGCAACAATAAAGATTCATTGAAAAAAATTAAGTACATTCTAAACTCTGCCAATGTATTAAATGAAATTTAAATTCAACATACATAGTGTCATGGCCCAGTAGCCCACACTATTTTTTCCTATAAGTATTTTATAAATTAATCTTTGTAAAATATCTTTTAAATGAATAAATAATAAATAATGGATCAGAGAGTATATTTTAAAAACCAAATTTTCAATATCCAAGGAAAATCTGGGTCTAAGTAACAACTACCACTTCTACCAGGTCAACGATCCCAAACATAAGGCATATAATATGAAGTCATAGCCGTTGTATAAGTTGTGGTGCTTGTCTGTTAACGTTTTGGTGAAAAATCCTATTCGTTACTTTTAATTAAAAATGCTGGTAGTTTTTCTTCTTTTGGAGTCTTAAAAATGACTATCCCTTTATTTAACCAAATCAATTCTTATATATTTATTTTACATTCATATGGTTGGGTAGAATTTACTCAATACTTAACACTAAAAATGTATGTTTATGTGTTGGTGATTTTGAGTGTTTTTCTCTTTCGTCAAATGGTCAGTTCGTCAAAACGTCACAGTCAAACAATGTATCGATAATTCATACACAATTTGGTGCAATGTTACACAAATTGGTGATACGCTAAAACAAATAAGTCATTAAACTTTTTGTTTACAATATATTTGTTTGCGTTCTACATTCTTTCAATATCAAACGTACAACCATACATTTTGTAAACCTGACTCAATCGTCACCACAAACATACATACGTATTTGTGTACTTGTGAATCATTGATCTGGGTTTACACTTGATCCTATGTTCACGAGTACACTACAAAGTGTTCGCATGTTATGGATACACCAGCCCAGATACACAGCCCCATCGAGAATCTCTGGAGCTATCTCCATAACTGAGGAAAACCTCTTTCCCTCAAAACCAGAGTTTAACCATAGTCCTACCTTGGTGTAGAAAACTACATTTTTTTTTTTTTTCAAAAATCTCTAAAACTGTTAAAGTTTGGTTACCCATTTTTCTTGACTTTTTCTTTATCATGTATATGAACCGAAATGGATTACTTTTAAGTTTCAAATCATACATGGATCGTTGTTTTTCGACAACTTCAATTTGTTATGCTTGGTGTAGTTTTCTACCTTGCACGTCAGGTGTAAAAAGAAAGTTAGTACCCAAACAATTATACGGACTTTGTAGATGGTAGGCTATGGAGTTTTGATGCTGAAGTTGATGCTGGTGCTGATTTTGTTGATATTGAGCCTTTGTTTGTCTCAAATGACAAAAGCTTTGGAGCGCAACAGCTATGCAAACAGCAGGACACAATCGAACCTCTAATGTGTTGAGACTACGGCCAGGTATTACTAATACTACTTCATCGCACGTGAATAGTATCAAGGATGGTTTCTTGATATTTTTCCATCGCATATTTAGAAAATCATTTTGGAAAACACGAATGCATTTGGTGGGCTAAAGAATGAAAACCATGAAGATGTCGATGCTTCATGCTTACTTGGCTGTTTTGATATTGACTGGCGTCCACAAGTTAGTTGAATGTTATTGAATATACATATATGTATAATGAGCTGTTCGATGTCACTTTCGGTCCGCTTATTTTCAGAAAAATTATGTCGAAGAAACAGTTTGAGTACTTGACCAAAATTATTCGCTTCGGTGATACAATAAGTGGTCGACAAAAGAGAAATTTGCTCCAATTCGTCATATGTGGGATATGTGGTCTGAAATGTTACCAATGCTTTTCAACCCTTACTACACTGTAGACGAACAGCTATCTGGTTTCCGTGGAGGTTGTGGATTTAGACAAAGCAAACCAGAGAGATATGGTTTGAAATTTTGGGTACTCGTATATGCAAAAACCTTCCATGTCTGGAAAATATAACTATACCTCGGGAAAGCTGCTGAAACTGATCCTGAAAAATCAAGGCCAACGAGTTTTATTGCATCTGGTCGAGTGCCAAAAAGTTCATAACGTTACATGTACAATTTATTCACGTCTTATGAGTTGGGTCAAAAATTACGACAAAACAAATTGATCATGGTTGGAACAATGCACAAGAACAAGCGCTCGATTCCAATGCAAAACGGATCCACTTTTTCAGTGTACATTCGAATTTACCAAAGATACTACACTTGTTTCCCAGGTTGGAAAAAAATTTAAATGCACAATGCTGCAGAGTACTTTTCACAACACGGCAGAAGTCGAGACTGTTGGAAAGAAGCTACCAGAAATAATACCGTATTACAACCGAACTAAGGGTGAAGTTAACACAGTTGACAAAATGATTTCTGAACATAGCTGTAAACGAAAAACCTACAGGCGCCGGCCAATGGTTGTATATAGTAACATGATTGATATATCAGCCTTGAATGCAACTATTTATTGAGCTTAATACAATACCTTTTTATACTTTGAGAATTAACACCAATTAGTCAGAAAAGCAAAAACATGCAAAGCACCGTTTGTTTTTACGTGATCTGGGACTTGCTCTTCCGCAACCGTTATAGTGTAAAAGGCAGGATCGCCATATAGTGTAAGAGGCAGGATCGCCATATAGTGTAGGTGGGACGCCAGTTAGGATCACCAAATATTATAAAAATCGCTGGACCGTTATATAATGTATGCCTTGTAGCAATCTACGTACATAGTGGCATTTAAATTTAATATAGTGTATGTATGGGGGCAGGATCGCCATATAGTGTATGAGGGGGCAGGGTCGCCATATAGTGTTAGCTTGGCAGGATCGCCATATAGTGTATGAGGGTGTACAAAAGGACACTAAGATTGGGTGAGAACCGGACCAATCTCAGGAGGAATTTTGTCAAGTGCTTTCCTCAAAGCAGTTCCCGCGTGCACGCTAGATGCACTTTTTTAATGTTTTACAGAGATAGCACGTAGGCAGATTATGCCAATGTTTGAACCCTTTGGCAGAATATGCCAGTAAAAAGAGAAAATCTCTGTTTGGTTTTAATTATAACCCTTTCAAATCAGAATTATAATTGATTATTTATTTTAAAATGCTGGTCTTTTATATCATTATAATTTAATATATTTTTACTTAATTTAAATAATAGTCTTCTCTTTTCTTTACATTCGCATATTACAAATTCATTGATTTTTGAACGTTGGGCTCAATAGCCAATCAGAAAACGTTCAATAATCAATTTAAATTTTTCCCCTCAAAATTTGAGTGACATTCCTATTTGTCATGGGTTATTGACACAATTTGAATTTTCACAAATTTGTCATTCTGCATTCCAGTGATATTTAATTACACAATAATTTATTGTTTTGTAATTCAACCCTTTAACCAAGGTTAGTGTACTTTGTGGTATGTGTTGAATGAAAAGAAAAGATATGCAAAAAAAATAAATAAATGTAAACAACTAATTACAAATAAATATGTGCATGTGCATATAGTAAACAAAAATAAACAAAAAAATATAAACAAATAAAGATGAATAAATGAAATAAATAAAGATGAATGAAGATGTGTGTAACATCATCACACCGTACATAACGCAAAGAAGCGAGGTATATGTGTTACTTCTGTGTGGTAGAATATACCTAAACTAAACTCTGCCTCGCGCGTTCTATTATTGAAAAAAAAGAGGCAGATTCGTATGTTACGTGCAAGAAAAGAACTAAAGGGTCCGCCATCTAACGTTTTTTTTTCAACTAGCGCTTATTTCGTGAATGGTAACACTTAGCTCATGTCTGATTTGACAGATAATTAGTTTTATCCTTCCGCTGAACGAATATGGTTGTGTATATGCTTGAACAACGCTGGGAAATATTGCGACATTACTTTGAAAATCATGGTATTGTTGCAGAATGTGTGCGAAAATTGCGTACGGATTTTGGAAGAAGAGAAGCACCGTCAGCTCCGTATGTTCGTTATCTTGTGAAAAAAGTGAAAGAAACTGGCATCCTCATCGATAAACCAAAGCGTCAAAAGCCAAAAATAGTGCGTACACCCGAGAATATTGCTGCTCTGGCAGAAAGTGTGCGTGAAGCGCCATCAACATCAATTCACCGTCGTTCTCAAGAATTGAACATTTCGGAGGCATCATTGAGACGAATTTTGCATAAAGACCTTGGTATGACGCCATACAAAGTCCATATGGTTCAGGAGTTGAAGCCAACTGACCATCTAAAGCGTTTTCGCTTCGCTAAGTGGGCCTGCGATCGACTTACAGAAGATGCCGATTTTGCCAAAAAAAAAATATCTTTTCAGATGAAGCTCATTTTGATCTTGGCGGGTATGTAAACAAGCAAAATTGTCGCATTTGGGGCACAGAAAACCCGCACGCATACATTGAAAAGCCGATACACCCAAAACGAGTCACTGTTTGGTGCGGATTTTGGTCCAGAGGCATAATTGGGTCATTTTTCTTTGAAAATGAACAAGGAGTGACCGTTACAGTCAATTGCGATCGTTATCGGGCCATGTTGAACGAATTTTTGTTCACAAAAATTGAAGAGGAGGATATTGGCAACATTTGGTTTCAACAGGACGGCGCTACGTGCCACACAGCCGAAGCTACACTCGATGTTTTGCGCCCGGTTTTTGAAGATCGCATTATCAGCCTCAGAGCTGCGATTTGACACCGTTGGACTATTATTTGTGGGGTGCCCTCAAAGATAAGTGTTACGCCAACAAGCTTGTTGACAATTGACACTTTAAATGACAATATTCGTGAAGCCATTTGTGAAATACAGCTGCACACAATCGATAATGTGCTTAAAAATTGGACCGATCGTGTAGGCTACTGCATGGCCAGCCGAGGCAGCCATTTGAATGAAATTATTTTTCATTATTAACCGGAAGGATTGTACTTTCAAATAAAAAAAGAAATTTAAGATAATATTCAGTAGTTTTTTTTATAGCATTTTCAAAAAAAAAAGTTATTTGGCGGAAACTTTAGAAAGCAAATTATAACCATTAATTAGCTTGCTGTCTTTGCGAAAAAACCGTTTGGAGGGCTCACCAAAACCAAATTGATTGCGTTCACTGTATAGAAAATATGTAGAACTACATTTAATTCATCACTTTATACGTAGACATACGTAAAACTGATTTTTCTTTAAATAAAATAATTTTTGTTTACAAAATAAACCTATTTCCATATAAAAACATACAAGAAGTAGAAAACTACACAAAGGTAGGATTATGAAGTTTTTTTCAAGGTAGGAGTACGATTATGCGAATTCTTGCAGAGGAATGGGAAAATATTATACCAACCGTTTGTCGTAAGCTGGTAGAAAGTAGACCTAAGAGACTAGAGTTGGAAATTCAAGGTAAAGGACTCCATACAAAATATTTATAAACTCTCAATTTATTAAATCAAATTAACTATACGATACGAGTTTTGCTTTTAACATAATTTTTTAAATAATTAAGTTATTTTAATCCTTTGTTTTGTTTGTTTTAAATAAAGGCTCTAATGTAGTATAAAATTCACAAACAGACTTCATAGGTTTTTCTTGTAGGTACGTGTAAGCTGAAATTAATTTTTATTAAAGAAAATTGCTTAAAGCTCACTCCTGTTCATAAATTAACTTCTATGTTTGAAAAAACTCTGGAGACGAATCAGCTATCAATCTATGATACTTATCAAGTGTGACAGAATGGATTGACAAGTTACCTTCTGAAAGACGAATAATTTCTAATCGGGAATATATAACGGTGCATTAGCACTATAAAAGGATGCACTCATGGAGGCGTACTCTCTTCGCTTTTTATGGTCAATTCTGATGGATGACCTCAAAGTAAAACTAAATTATAATGGTTTTACCACTGTGGTTTATGTAGATGACATCAATGTATTTGTATGCATTACACATTTCATTATAATAGGAAAACAAATTGATAACTCGTCAAGCTTACATGAAAATGGTGTGAAAATGAAGGACTCTGTCTAAATCCTTATTCATGATTATTCCATCCACAAAGCGAAAAAAAATAAACACATATATCTGTGGTTTTCTAGAATAACCGCGTATGTCATAAAATCAAAATGTTCAGGGGAGCCAAAAAACGTTATATTTGAAATTAGGGCTCGATATAAAGTTTTTATGACTTTTTATTTAACAGTCCTCTAGATATGGGCAATAAATACTTTATATAAATTGTTGAGTCAAAAATCTTTAGATGAATAGATCCTATAGAAGGACGAAAAAACAATATGTAAATAACACTTAAAGTGTGTGCAGATAAAACAACTTATGTCGACAAACGTCGTTTTCTTTGAAAAAGAAAACTACCAACGCAACCACCCATGTAGACATAAGTTGTTGTTGCTTGAAAAATTGATTTTTTTTCGTCAACAAAAAGTTAACGGGGCTTAGTATGAGAATATAACAACGTATCAAGAATAATAGTGACAAAAAATAACAGAAATAAACACCCAATTTTTTATAAGTGGTTATAAACTGAAAAATAATCCAAAATTATTTTGCATTTTTTTTTTTCATTAATAACAACGTATGTCGCTATGTGTCGTTTTGTGAGAAAATAATTTGTCAGTGATCAAACGTAGGTCGACATACGTCGATATTATAGAAAAAACTCAGAAATGGTCAATATTTTTTTTTTAAATTTAACACATGTAAAGAGCGTTAAAAATTAATATATTTGGATTCTCATTGGCATGGTTAACTTTTTACCAAACATACTATCTACTTCTTTTGGTTGCTCATAGGGTTGGTGACTCAACCCGAAACAGTTGTATAATCTGCCTTGCAGAATATAGATCAATATTTTAAAACAAATGTATTTTGCTTTATTTGAAGTAAAAACATTTGATCTTGAGCTTGATTAATTTCTAACTCAATATTAAAACAAGTAAGAAAATTATAGTCGGTCTAGACCGACTATACGATACCCTATACCATGCGTTTAGAAACCCTATCTCTTAGGCCCAACTAACTGGACATTGAAAATAAGCAAAAATTTGAGTGGGATTTTTATTAATTTTTTTTGGCTGCAGATATGAAAAAGTTCATATCGGATGCTATATCTATAAAGGGACTAGGTCCAAAAATGGACCGATCCTGGTCATGTTTGGTAAAGTCTCTTGTATTTTGCAAAAATATGTACAAACAAAATTTGAGAAGAATCAGTGCAATATTTTTGTTTTTTAATAGATTTAAGTGAAGATCGGGAAGCAGCTCTATATGGGGTCAAAGGGATCATTTTTGGACTACTCATTAGTGGATATAATGAACGCATACAAACCCAATTTGAGTAAGATCTATATGACAATTTGGATCCTAAGGCAATTTATGTCGATTTCATATGGGTAATTTGTATGGGGGCTAGGTCTGAACATGGACCGATTCTCACCAATTTCAATAGCGTTCATCCCATGGCCGATAAAAGCTTATATACCAAATTTCATCAAAATATATTCATATTTGCGACCTGCAGTTTGATTACAAGCTTTACATGGACACACAGACGGACGGACGGACGGACGGACGGACGGACGGACGGACGGACATTGTTAAATCAACTCAGAAAGTGATTCTGATTCGATCGGTATAATTAAAGATGGGTCTAGGTCAAATATTTTTGGTTGTTACAAACAGCAGCACAAAGTCATTATACCCAAACCACATAGTGGTATAGGGTATAATGATAAAGATCGAAAATAAGATTTTTTATTATTTTTATATTTGTAAAAGTAGCAAATAATAAATTAAAAATGAATAAGGAGTGAGATCGAAAAAATCTTAACACAAGTGTTTCCTCTTAATTTTTTTTCGCAACCATTATTTGAATTTTCTGACCAAGTTATCTTTGAAAAATATGTCAGTTACTATGCTTAATGACAACCCTATTCATTTGTTATTAGTTTGATTAAAATGAATGGCGAAATAGAAGTACACGCTAAAATTGTTAAATATTTTCAACAAAATCCAACTTGGTCCTACAAAAAGTTTGGAAAGAGTCAAAGGTCTGCCGTCTAACTGTTTCTAATGATATTGTAACATATGCATGGTATAGCGTGTAAGTTAATGTAAATACTAACGCCATGCATACAACAATGCTTTGTGGTACGGTTGAGTCTCTGTTTCTTTTCTTTATTAACATGTGTAGTGAATGCACAATTATGATTGTCACTATACACGCGACAATCATAATAAAAATGAATGCAAACGTTTGCACATACCAACGAAGTCAATGTACGATGGTAACAGCAAGCATAATGTGCAAACGTATGCACACTTATGAATAAACAACACAAAGCTATGACGTATATGCTATGACAATAATAATTAATACACAGCATATTTGTAATTACATTTTTAGTATATAAATATGGTAAATATTCAATAAAAATTAATTAAGAAAGCATATCTCAAACTTAAAGGTTGTTTTAATAATTCAAAAAAAGGGGCACTCACATGCTCGTCTAATATCGGCAGAAGTGCTTAGTAACTACTTAAAACCATTCTCTTTTTGATAGGACACTCTTTAAATATCCTTATAATGAACAAAGTAAAACTCCATAAATTGAATAATCACTTAAAAATCCTTCTTCGTACGTACCGTCAAACAAAAATCCTTTTTCTTCAATCATCCGTCCATTTTTTTTATTATTACACATGAGTAATACTCATATAGTTTTTGGGGTAAACCACCAACACAATTGACTAATGCAATTGAAACTAGTGACCAATTAACATTTGTTTTGATTTTATTTTGATTAAGGAAATTGCCTCACATGCAGTTTCTATTTACACAACATCCAATTAATTTAGAGTTAAAAGTAAAACTCTATGAATGAAGACTGACATGGAGAGAGACTCCACCCTACCAAAAAAATGCATAACATTTAAAGTTATTGAGTGTACTTTAGAAAGGCGCTCTTAGAATTTAAGTTATTGAGTGTACTTTAGAAAGTCACTCTTAGATTTGAAGTCTAGAACTTCTCATAGGGTATTTATAAGCAACTGTTTTATGAAAATAAAAACAGTTCTAAATCGTGACTGATTTGGAACACAAAAACAAAAATTGTAAGTGTGCTTAAATTTATGATTAGCACCTAAAATCTTATTCAAACTAATCCTTGAACACTATAATATTAGCAACTGTCAGGAAAATTTGACCATTGATAGGAAACATCGTTCAGGAAGAAAGAAAGATCCATATGATGTCTATAAGGCCAAAAAAAAAAAAGAGAGCATATTGAACAGAGCTACCAACACATCCGGTAGAAAAGCAGCTTGGTTAGTTGCGTGCTCAGACTATTTGGTGCGAAAACTTTAAACCAATGCATGTCTTAAAACATACAAAGTCTAAAAATTTCAAGACAGGAAAGCTAAAAAAAAATATAGAGGCCAAATACAGAGCACGGAAATTGAAATCATGCTTCGTAAAAACATAATGGACGACAAAACGTATGTACTAGCTTCCGGGTCAAAATTTTTATTTGCTAAAATCAGTTTAGGACCCAAAAGCAGAAAAAATTAAAAAAAAGTTCCTGGTATGGCAAACAATTTACAGATGCGGCAAAATAAGCAAGTCATATGTTACAATGGGCTCTAAAAATACCGAAATTAATATTAAGAAGTATTTGCAAAGAAGACTACTTCCGTTCATAAGCCAACACTATGTGTCCACATATTTGCGGCCCGATTTGACATCCTGTCACTACGGTTGGAAAGCTCTTGAGTGATACAAGAACAATAACGTCGTTTTTGTACCAAGGGAGGCAAATCCTCCAAACTGTCCGGAGCTTAGACCAGTGGAGAGATATTGGGCTCTTCTGTAAAGGGAGTTAGTTTAAAACAACAAAAAAGGTGTCCCAAAATTATTATTATTAGAAATAAATCCATCCCTGCATAGGTCCGCATATGCTAGAGATTTCTCATCCTTGGTACGAACCGCGGGATAAGCTCTGTTGCAGCATAAGCTATATGAACTATGGTTTTTGGAATAATTTATTATTATTAGTAGTATTTAAATACTTTTAAATGACATTTCATATTAATTAACAAATATTATCATATATTCTGATTAAAAGTTAACATTTTTAATAAAATTTACAGTTTTCTTTCTAAAAAGATTTATATTAATTTCATGTTGTAAAGATTTAATCATTTGTAAAATAAAGATTTTTGTATTGCTGTTGTATCTGCTCTCTGTGGTCTAAAGTCTAAGGAATTGCTAAGGTTATAGGGTTGAACATCTCCAACATATTTAATTTGTTCGATCAAGTAATCTGGTGCTCTTCCCATCAACATTTTTTGGATAAAGAATATTGTATTAAGTTGCAGCCTTTGTTGGATGTTTAGCCATTTCAGTGCGTCTAACATATATCTTATTGACGTAAACAGATTGCATTTTAAAATTGAGCGCATAGCCTTATTTTGTAGTTTCTGCAGCCTCGTTATTTGTTGGTCTGAACAGCATGCCAATTTTCATAGATATGTATTCGACATGATCTTTAAAGTTTAAATCTTTGTCAATCAAGAAACCCAGATATTTTATATTATTCACTTTTTCTATTATTATATTATTTATTTTGAATGTTATGTTTGTGTTCATATTGATTTCCATTAATTTAGTTTTGTTTTCGTTAAGTTTTAATTTATTCATTTTTAGCCATTTATTAATATTAAGGGTTTTCACTCTTGGTAGTAAAGTACCCTTGTAACCCTTGTAAATGTTGTAGATATAGTAAAATTACTACTATTTACAACACCACAAAAACAAAATGTATGAAATTGAAATTTACTACGCTGTGTTAAAAGCACAAGGGTAAAAGCTATAATACATCTACAAGACTAAACATGTACAAGACTGAAACAGCTGTTTGTTGAGCTGCCAAAACAATTGTTTAATTTTTTATTTTTCATTTTGCGGTAAATGAATCAAAATAATGAAAAATATGTATCAAAATAATGAAAAGTCCCTAACTGGTACTCAACTGGAAATTGAATGGGGTTGGTTAAATTCTGTATCTCCAGAAATCATAGACACCAGTGTATGAAACTCAATTCGACTAACCCTCAGCATTTGCAAAAATCTATTGTCATATAATTGGGTTTAGTGGCCACTTAATTAATTTTGGAACCGAATTCCAAGCTCTGCGGCGGTACACTTTAACTAAAATAATGTCATCAACTAATTCATCTAAAATGAGGTCAATGGCATCATGTTCACATGTATCTACAAAAGGAGAGTAGTTATATTTTTGTATTGTTTTTATTATTGCAAGTAATACCGCACCTTCTACATCCAGAATCTCTGCAAATTCTATTTCGTCAACTGCATTTTGTTCTACAAAGTTTATAATTTTTTCTTTTTCCGTAATTTTGGGCATTTTACCTATCTGCAAATTCTTGTTGATATTTTAAGTTTTCAAATTGATAAAAAAAAAAACAAAACAAAAAACTTCTGATTCATTAGTTTACAATACACAACAAAAAAGACGTTCACGCTTTGTAGTATAAAATCGTTGTAGATATAACAGGGTTGTAAATTTAACACCAAGAGTGAATACCGCTATTATCTATATCATTCTTTAAATTTTCATGACATATTTCGTCCGCATATAGTGCAGCTTCGCATTTCTCTAATGTATTTTCAATATCGTTTATATATATAACAAATAGAAGGGCTCCTAAAATTGAACCTTGTGGTACTCCAAAATCATTTTCTATTGTATTGGATATTTCATTATTAACATTTGTTCAGTTCGAATCTAATTCTCTTTACGAACGGTCGTGTAAATAAATAAAGCGCTTAGAGTACAACTATTTAAAATTAATAACAAGTGTATATTTTTGTTTTTGCAATTGCCTATTCTTGATCTCATTTGAACTCACGTGGTAGTCAATTCAGCTTAAAACAGGAATAAAAAATCTAGCGATGGCCCGAGGGGCCAAATCTTCATCAAAAAGAAAGCTCCTTGCCAACAAGATGACAAAACTTCCACCGGGTTTTAACCCGAACATCGCGTCAACTTCAAGCAACAGATTTAGCCTGCTTGCTGGCCTTAATGATATGGACGTAACTCCTGTATCAAATATTAACGAGGTTAAACAACACAAACCTCCACCTATAGTTGTTGAAGCTAACGCCTCATTTACAGAAATACAAAAACTACTTGGTAAAGATTGTAATTTCAAACGTACTTCAATTGGTACTAAAATTTTTGCTCCAAGTAAAGAAATGTACGAATGCTACAAACAAATTCTTAAAGAGAGTAAGTTGGAGTTTCACTCTTATGGCTCCAAAGATAATAGGTTATACACCACTTTTTTACACGGTTTACCCCGTATAAAAAATGAGGACATCACCGCAGAGCTAAAAAACTACAACCTGT
The DNA here is from genome assembly GCA_963682025.1 of Cordilura impudica. Lineage (NCBI taxonomy): Eukaryota > Metazoa > Arthropoda > Insecta > Diptera > Scathophagidae > Cordilura > Cordilura impudica. The sequence goes on along the minus strand of OY821517.1, from coordinate 189,535,551 downwards.
CCCCTTCTTCCGTAGCTGAAATAGTCACCAAATTCAGTTCGAACAACAATGCAGTTTACAAAGTTCAATTTGTACGTAAAAATTTTAACCCAACTGCCTTAAGAAACGTAAGAACAATTTCAAATATTATAATTTCCTGGAAAAAATACAAATCTAGATCCAGAAATAAACCAACTCAATGCTGGAACTGCTTAATGTATGGCCATGGGGGGTGAACATTGTCATCGTAGTGCTGCGTGTATGATATGTGCAGAACAACATCATACAAGTGTGTGTCCGTTTAACACAAATGAAAAAAGACCAGCTGTTTTTACATGCTTTAATTGCAAAAAACATGGAAAAGAGAGAACTGATCACTCTGCAAACGACATCAACTGTCCGTTACGTTCTCTCTATTTGGAAACTAGAACAAGAGTTACTTCTAAAAGTCCGAATAAAAACAGACAACAACAAAATAACTCATTTCAATTTAATGTGGGAGATTTCCCTAATTTAAGAAACAACAACACAAATTGTAACAATAACATCAATAATAACAGCAAAGTTACATATGCTAACCAGCTGAAAACAAACATCGATTTATTTAGCATTGATGAGCTTTTTGATATTTTCACTACAGCTATGGATGATTTGCATAGGTGCACTTCAAAAGTACAACAAATCAAAGTTGTAATGTCAATGGTAAAATACGCCCATGGATTATACTAATTATTTAAACGAATTCAAAATGCTTCACTTGAATGCTAATGGCATTTCAAACTTTTCTAAATTAAAACAATTTGAGATACTAATTGAACGAGAAAATATTAAAATAGCGTCTTTGAATGAAACATTTTTTTCAGAAAATCATAGACCCTATTTTAAAAATTATTATTTATATAGAAGTGACAGAACAGATGCAAGAGGCGGAGGAGTAGCTCTGTTAATTCATAAATCCGTCGCTCATAAAAACCTCTTTATATCAAACACCTCATCAATCGAAAACATCTCAATTGAAGTTATTATAAATAATAGACCTATTGTTGTATCTTCGTTATATTCACCAAGATATACCCATAACTTCTGTGCTGATATCTTGAACATAACACCTTCCACCAAAGAATATATAGTTTTTGGTGACCTAAATGCCAAACATTGTTCATGGAATTGTCGTTCAAATAATACTGCAGGAATCGCACTCAACAACCTACAGCAATCAAGCAATTTTTTTATTCACTATCCTAATAGTCCAACCCTATTCCCCCATCAACACAATCGCGAAACATCCACAGTCGATATTATTTTAAGCAACTCTGCTTTAAATATAGACGTAAAAACAATGGATTACGAAATACCATCAGACCATCGCCCCATTATATGTACACTTAAAAGGTCAATGGCCTTGCAGGTTGACCTCAATTATTATGATTATAGTGCAACCAACTGGAACACTTATATGAATTTTTTAGACAATAAAATCACCTTATATTCCGATATATACAATACCAAGGCAGTAATTGATCAGGAAATCCAAAAATTTATAAATGTAGTTTTCGAAACAAGGGATGTGTCTACACCTAAAATAACCCAACAAAATAATTACACATTACCAGAAAGTACTGTGAAATATATAAAACTAAGAAGAAGCTTTAAAAGAAAAAGCCAACGATCTTCAAATATAGCCGAGCAAACTTTTTATAATCAATGTACTAATGGCCGTATTTATAATGAAAAGTTATGCAGTATCTAGCATGAGTATTATTTATAATGCACTTGCTGCGACGTTTGCTAAACTCAGATCAACAACCTTTCAAACACTGACTAAGTACGTTAAAACAGTTCATACAAGTACTCTTTGAATACGGTCGTTTAAAGTAAACTTGTCGCGTTGAAAAACTAATCTCTTTACTCTCTATCCATTATTTTAATTTTTTTTCACTATTTTTCTGTGTTAAATTAATTACTTTTACTTTTGCTTACGGTATTTAAAACTATCGTCTATTGTCGGGTGAAGTGCTAACCATGGAGTCCTCCTCGGGAGGCAACTATTATGCGATCCTTGATCCATCGCCAAAACGGAAAAAAAATAATACGGATACCACAGAATTTAATATAAACAATACCATAGACTTTCCACATATAAAGAACAAACAAAACTACAACAACAGCAATAAAAGCCAATGTCCTAAGTTTATTGTACTAAAAAAAGTAAAATTCCTGATAAACCAATACAAGGCTACAATATTTTTTTGGTTTCCAAGGCACTTGAGACTATCTCTAGTGAACCAACTCAAAAAATAACATTTACTAGAGACGGTAATTTACTTATACTGACTAAAAATGAGGCTCAAGCAAACAGATTCCTCAAAACTACCAACTTACCAGGCATCTGCCCAATAGAGTGTATTTTACATCCAACTCTAAATATCATAAAAGGTGTATTTGCCCCAACACTACGTGACCTCAGCGAGGAAGAAATAAGAGAAGGACTTAAGGACCAAGGGGTGGTAGACTGTAAAAAAATTACTCGATTTCTGGAAAACACCGTAACCAATACACCACTTCATATTCTTCATTTTAATCTATATCAGTTACCTAAAGAAATTAAAATTGGCTTCTTAAACTGCAAAATTGATCCTTATATTCCAAACCCAATACAATGCAAACAATGTTTTAAACTCGGCCACTCGCAAATATTGCAAAGGCAACTTAAATTGTGATATTTGTTCTTCAATGATACATGACCCTATACCATGCACAAAAATCCAATGTATAAATTGCAATCATCCACACCGCTCTACCAACAAAAATTGTCCAACTTTTAGAAAAAACAAGAAATATTAAAAATAAAAACAGTTAATAATTGCTCATACAAAGAAGCTTCACTTAAATTAACAGACACACAAACATATGAAATACCCATTGAAGACTTAAAAACAGCTATAGAAGAAAGAAATATGAAATTAAAAAAAAAAAAAACAAATATTAATACAACCAATATTAATAACAACATACAACACAATTCCACAATTACAGCAACCTTACACTCAAAAGAAACAAATATCACTCAACAAACACCTACAAAAACAAATGAAAAATTCTCATCAACTGTTAACGATATTCTAACAAAACACCAAAATATACATCAAACTACAACATTTAATACCACAACAAATGATAAACAAAGTTCTCTACATATAAACAAGTCAAACACCTCTAATAAAAAAAATAACTTTAAATGATCCCCCTAAGTCTAGAGATAACTCTCTTGACAAATTGTATGAAACATCAAAACTATCAGAAACACAGGAACCAAAACAACCAGGAAAAATTAAACACAGAAGAAATGCAATCGATTCAACAAACCCAAACATGGAACTCTAAATTAATAACATATACATTACTCTTTTCTTATTTATATTTAATGTCAATAAAAATTTTACAGTGGAACTTAAATGGCTTTTACAACAACCTAGATGAACTTCAAATATTAATTCATGTAAATTCACCAGATATCATTGCACTTCAGGAAACACACCACTCAAATAAACCAATACGCCTTAATGGATATATATCATGTTTGTCTAACACAAATGGATCCAGTAGAGGAGGTACTGCCCTATTCATAAAAACCAGCATTAAACACAACGTCATGACTTCGTCAAACAACTTTTCCGTTATTGTTGATGTATTTATTGGTTTTAAACTAAAAATCATTTCTCTTTATCTTAATCCATCAGAACCATTACCAATAACAGAACTAACATCGTTTTTCTTAAATAACCAATGCACTATAATTCTGGGTGATTTAAATGCTCATTCTACACTATGGGGATCACCAACTACTTTAACTAAAGGTAGAATAATTGAAAACCTGCTAACGCAGTCAAATATGATTCTACTAAATGATGGATCTGCAACTCATTTTTCAACACGATCTACGTTTACTCACGTTGACCTCACCATAGTTTCTGCAGAAATAGCTCCATTTACGGCAGTGATCATTTCCCTATTCATATTCAGATTCAACAACCTAACTATACTACCGTAAACCACAACCATACCCAAACAAGATTTAACGTAAACAAAGCAAACTGGGAAAAATTTCAACTAAACCTGAGTAATATACCACAGAGCCAGCTATCTTCAAACATAAACAAAGAAACTGCTTATATACAAAAAATTATAAAAGCGGCTGCAAATACCGCTATCCCATACTACAAAAATAATGAAAATAAAAAATACACATACTGGTGGAATAACAAACTAAAAGCCTTACGTGACTCTAAACAGAAGCTATTCAATAACTTCAAGAAACATCCAACCATAGAGAACAGAATATCATACAAAAAAGCAAACGCCCTTTTCAAACTAAAAAGTAAAACTGCAAAAAGAGAAGCATTTCTTGCATTCACAAGTAAAATCAACCCAAATACTCCAATTACCAAGATCTGGAACAACAGTCGTAAACTAAACGGCATTAACTCATCCAATCAAATTCACCATATAGAGCACAATAACCAAACTATATACAATCCATTTGATATTGCGGACACTTTCGCAAATACATGGTCCCTACAATCTAATGATGAAAATTTTAATGACTCCTTCAAAAATAACAAATACTCAGTAAATACTTCGGTTAGTTACGAACTAAATAATTTAATGAAACTTTTAGAAGAAAACATAACCCTTTTCGAATTTCAATCTACCCTCCTTCTACTTAAGGGAAAAACACCTGGGTTTGACAACATATCTTACCCCATTCTAAAACACCTACCTCTAAATATTAAAATGTTAATACTACAACTATTTAATTCAATTTTTACCACCGGAATTATCCCTCAACAGTGGAAGACCTCTACAATTATACCAATACTCAAACCAGAGAAGGATAAAACATCAGTAGACGGGTATCGTCCCATATCTTTAATGCCGTGCGCTTCAAAACTACTTGCAAAAAATTATTGCAACCAGAATTACTTGGTTTCTATTAAAAAATAAACTCCTAAGTACTAATCAACTAGCTTTCAAACCTAATAAAGGTACAGTCGATGCTCTTACATACATCGACCACATTGCTGCATCCACCCTATCACACAGAAATCATTTATCCATCATATCCATTGACTTCGAAAAAGCGTTTGACCGTATTGGAAAACACACAATAATTATGCAATTAAAAGAATGGAGGTTTGGACCAAAAATTCTTAAATTCGTACACTCGTTCCTATCAAATAGAAAAATACGGATTAAAGTCAACAACGTATACTCAGCTATAAAGCCCTTACATAATGGGATTCCCCAAGGATCTCCTCTATCGGTTGTATTATTTCAGATTGCGACTGATAGACTTAGTAAAATCATAGATAATAACAGATTCTTTAAACATGTTATATATGCTGACGATTTATACATAATATATAAACACAGACAAAATTCTGATATACAACAAGAAATTAATACACTTTTCATATCATTAAATGATTGGTGCAATGTAAATGGTGGTAAAATATCAATCCCCAAAACTAAATGTCTACACATATGTAAAAAGAAAAACTGTAATAATAAGAATATTACAATCCAAAGTTACCAAATAGAAATCGTTGAATCTCTAAGAATACTAGGAGTTATATTTAATCGAAACTTTTCATGGTCCTCTCACATCGATTACTTAAAAAAATCCATTCAACCCCGTTTAAACATAATTAAATGCGTTGCTGCTAAAAACAGTAACGCTCATCCAGACACTATTTTAAACATCGTCCGCAGCCTGGTTTTAGCAAAACTAGATTATGGCTTAGTCATCTATGGTAAAGCTTCAAAAACTCAACTTAAAAAAATATATCCGATTTACAATTCCTCTATCAGAATTGCCCTTGGTGCGCTAAGGACAACTCCAATAAAAAATTTAATAGTGGAATCAGGATTACCCACATTGGAACAAAGATGTAATTGGCTAACATCAAAGCTGATCACGAAAATTATTTTCCCTGCAGAACAGCTTCTCTTAAAACGCATTTCACTCATTCCAACACAATTACCACTTAGATTTCCGTCCACAATATATCTAGCCCTTAAACATGCTATGGATATTGACACAAAACCACAAAAAGTTTATTTTTCCTCCGAACCGCCTTGGAATTTAAAAAGCTGCAGCTTTGTAGAAGATTTAATGACTCTACCAAAAAACTCTACACACGATCATTACTATACATCTCTATTTGAAGAAATTTCTTCTTCATACAAAAATAAGAATTGGAAAATTCTCTACACAGATGGTTCAAAAACAGATACTTCCACCGCGATGGCGATTATAAACGATAACCTTCAAACCGACTTTCTAGCAATTCTCGATCACAGGTCTTCTATTTTCACAGCGGAAGCAACAGCTATTTATTATGCTATAAACAAATACAAAAGTTTTCCTGGTAAATACTTGATATGCTCGGACTCTAAATCTACAGTAACATCAATTCAAAATATCAATAAGAAAAATACAATCATCTCTAAAATTCGAGACATCCTAATCAAGTATCCAACCAAATTTAAAGTCATGTGGATTCCTAGTCATATTGGTATATTGGGAAACACATTAGCCGATAAAGCCGCCAAATATGCTACACATGCATCAATTATAGAATATCGTTCTACAAACAAAAAAGATATTCACAAATTTATTTCATATTACATTAATGAAATGGATATCGATGAATGGGCAAACTACCAGCATCACTACAAAATCATCAACCCTAATAAAATAAAACCAACATATCCCCATAATACGTCTAGGTTGAATTTACAAAAATACACCAGATTAAGGCTAGGTCATACCTACATAACACATCGACATATTTTCAGTGAATCGAGACCAGAAATTTGTCCGCTATGCAACACAGACATCATAAGCTCAAACCATTTAATTTTCAACTGCAGTTCCATTAATGAAGCCCAAATCAACCTATTGGGTAAACTATGTTTACCCGATTTGCTACGCAATGTAAACATAGAAAATATAAATTTAGTAAAAAACATTCTTAAATATTGTAATAACGGGTGATTTTTTTGAGGTTAGGATTTTCATGCATTAGTATTTGACAGATCACGTGGGATTTCAGACATGGTGTCAAAGAGAAAGATGCTCAGTATGCTTTGACATTTCATCATGAATAGACTTACTAACGAGCAACGCTTGCAAATCATTGAATTTTATTACCAAAATCAGTGTTCGGTTCGAAATGTGTTTCGCGCTTTACGTCCGATTTATGGTCTACATAATCGACCAAGTGAGCAAACAATTAATGCGATTGTGACCAAGTTTCGCACTCAGTTTACTTTATTGGACATTAAACCAACCACACGAATGCGTACAGTGCGTACAGAAGAGAATATTGCGTCTGTTTCTGAGAGTGTTACTGAAGACCGTGAAATGTCGATTCGTCGCCGTTCGCAGCAATTGGGTTTGTGTTATTCGACCACATGGAAGATTTTACGCAAAGATCTTGGTGTAAAACCGTATAAAATACAGCTCGTGCAAGAACTGAAGCCGAACGATCTGCCACAACGTCTAATTTTCAGTGAATGGGCCCTAGAAAAGTTGGCAGAAAATCCGCTTTTTTATCGACAAATTTTGTTCAGCGATGAGGCTCATTTCTGGTTGAATGGCTTCGTAAATAAGCAAAATTGCCGTATTTGGAGTGAAGAGCAACCAGAAGCCGTTCAAGAACTGCCCATGCATCCCGAAAAATGCACTGTTTGGTGTGGTTTGTACGCTGGTGGAATCATTGGACCGTATTTTTTCAAAGATGCTGTTGGACGCAACGTTACGGTGAATGGCGATCGCTATCGTTCGATGCTAACAAACTTTTTGTTGCCAAAAATGGAAGAACTGAACTTGGTTGACATGTGGTTTCAACAAGATGGCGCTACATGCCACACAGCTCGCGATTCTATGGCCATTTTGAGGGAAAACTTCGGAGAACAATTCATCTCAAGAAATGGACCGGTAAGTTGGCCACCAAGATCATGCGATTTGACGCCTTTAGACTATTTTTTGTGGGGCTACGTCAAGTCTAAAGTCTACAGAAATAAGCCAGCAACTATTCCAGCTTTGGAAGACAACATTTCCGAAGAAATTCGGGCTATTCCGGCCGAAATGCTCGAAAAAGTTGCCCAAAATTGGACTTTCCGAATGGACCACCTAAGACGCAGCCGCGGTCAACATTTAAATGAAATTATCTTCAAAAAGTAAATGTCATGGACCAATCTAACGTTTCAAATAAAGAACCGATGAGATTTTGCAAATTTTATGCGTTTTTTTTTTTAAAAAAGTTATCAAGCTCTTAAAAAATCACCCGTTATATATCACCTTATATAAAAATAACTCTCATGTTTATAAAAATTGGGTCAAAAACCTCTGTCGTTAGTACCTAATAAAATAAATATATTTATACTCAAAATGTATTATGATTATAAGTGCTGTTAAAAAAAAAAAAAAAAAAAAATTATTAATTCGGAGCGCAATAAGAAATGGTCTCAATTATTATCCAATTTAAAACCAGGTGATAAATCATTTTGGAAAATAAGCAGGAACTTACGAGGAAAAGGAAAAAATCAAATCGCTCACTTCAAAGTTGCAAATACAAAAATAACATCTGATAAGGACAAGGCTGAAGTCCTGGCAAATACATTTGTCCAAGCAAATAACCTCACTTCGAACTATAACCCCTCGGCAGATACACTAATAAATACAACAGTAAATAATTTTAAGAAGGAAAATCCCAATTCTGAATCTGCAATTCATACATCTCTTGAAGAAGTAATGAATATTGTCTCATCAATAAAACCCTCAAAATCCCCTGGATTTGACAATGTTCCCAACCTGCTCTTAAAGAAACTACCACTCAAAGCTCTTAAATTACTGGTTATAATATTTAACAGCTGCATCAAACTCAACTATTTCCCAAACCATTTCAAAAACGCTAAGGTTATAGCTATCAATAAACCTAGTAAGCCAAAAACTAACCCAAATAGCTATAGACCTATTAGTTTATTAAGTAACTTAGGTAAAATATTTGAAAAAATACTACATTCTCGTCTTAGTGAATTTGTAACGACCAATTCAATTGTTGCTAAAGAACAATTTGGATTTAAAAAGGGCATAGCACTACTCACCAAATAAACAGAATTAAAAATCAAATAATCAGCAATAAAAACAATAAACGTTCAACGGGTCTAATATTGTTGGATATCGAAAAAGCGTTTGACACCGTTTGGCATAATGGCCTAGTATTTAAACTTCTTGATGCAAATATACCAAAATATTTATGCAAACTTATTTCAGATTTCATTCACGGCAGAAGCTTTAAAGTTGCGATTAATAATGAAACATCATCTCCAAAAACCATCACCACAGGGTTACCTCAAGGATCAGTCTTGTCGCCATTGCTTTACTCGATATATACATACGATTTCAAAGTTCCGAAGTATATGAAAGTTGCTTACTACGCAGATGATACTGCGTTAATTTCTTCAAACAAACTTACAAGTGCACTCCTGAAGAAAATGGAAAAGGGACTAGTAAATTGCAGTAAATATTTTCACAAATGGAAAATCAAAATTAATCCAAACAAGACCCAAGCAATTATTTTTCCGTTCAACAAATCTCCCAAAAGACTGCCAAGACGTCATCTTCATATTGGAAATAATACCATAAATATACTTAATCATGTCAAATATCTCGGAGTTGTCTTGGACAAAAAGCTTACTTTTAAACAACATATTATGGCTACGTGTCAAAAAGCTATAAGATCATTTAAAGCATTATGGCCACTACTAAATAGAAGGTCATTTCTAAACCCCAAAAACAAAAATCTACTCTTCAAAAGTGTTATAAGGCCGATATTAACATACGCGTGTCCTATTTGGAGTGACGCTGCCAACTGCCACCTAAAACGCTTACAAATTATACAAAACAAATGTCTTAAAATGATAAATAAAAAGCCCTGGAGGTATCCTACAAATCTTCTTCATGAAGAAACAGGTTATGAAAAAATTATCGATTTCATAACAAGGATTAATAACAATTACTTTGCCAAAATTGAAAATTCCTCTTACCCACTGATAAGAGAATGTAGAGAAATTACGTAAAATTAAAAAGAAATCACCAAATTGAAAATTATGTGCTTATAGAGGTCTATTATTTCTTATAAACCTCCTATAAGCACATAAATATTTTCAGATAGTATTTGAATTTATTAAATCATATAAAGGTTTTTTCCTCCCATTTTCCTTTAAAAATCATTAAAAAATAATATAAAAACTATTTAATATCTTAAGATCCTATGTATTATTTGTTGCAATATCTATATGTAAAGATAAGATCTCATATGTAAATATCAAAATTTGTTAAAATATGTAAATAAAGGAAGAATATTTAATTGAAATTGAAAATATTAACATTTGTTAATTGTCTACGATTTGTTAAATATGACTGAAACCATTTTAGCTCTGTATCTTCAACACCATATTTAGCTAATTTCTTCAATATGATGTCCCTATCTATCGTTTCAAAAGCTCTTTTAAAATCAAGGAAAATCTCTAATATTTTATTTTTTCTCTTTTTACATTTCCATCTGTTTATGACATAATTTACTACAGTTTCTTCACATGAATAATTTCTTCTAAAGCCTGATTGATATTTTGATAATAATAACCTGTGTTGTTCCATGTAGTCTTCCAATTGATTTTTTACTATTTTTTCAATGACTTTTTCACATGTTTTTAAGGCGTTAATTGGTCGATATTCTTAACATTTTAATGTATTTGTTACTTTTTTAATAGGAAAAATCATCGATTCTTTCCAATTATTTGGGAATACGCCAGTCTCTAGTGATTTATTTATATTTAATATAATATTGCCTGTTCCGTCCCAATTATCTAGGATTATGTCACTTGATAGTTTGTTATAATCAGGATTTTTGTTAATGCTTTTAAAAATAATATTTAGTTCTTGTAAATGTATTGCACGGAATTTAAATTTAAAGTTTATCACTGGTATTTGATTTTCATACTGCACATTTTCAATGCCAAAATTCCGAGAACACGAGTTAAATTACTGTCAGATAGCCCACCCGTATTAAAAGCATTGGATAAACCTATTTACCATCATAAATCTCTGCCCGAAGGCCATAACATAACAACTTTTATGGGTACCATGTCATAGTGGTTATGAAGGAAAAGTTGCAGAAAAGCAACAAAACAGGATATCATCGAAAAGATTAATAAATAGAAAAAAAAAAAGTATTAACATAGTATTAAAATGAACAAGAACCACTAAAACACTCAAAAAATTATTATCCTATTATGGAAAAAGGAGCAAAAATGCACTAGATTCAATATAAGATACCCATGTGAGGCAGTCACGGTACACTTTACATGCAAGTACATCCTTCATAAAATGCAACTGGCCGATGAAAAATATGGAGATATTGCTTGGAAGACGACAAAAGAATAAAGCATATATTAGCTTTTGCATACCTTAGGCTTAAATTACTTGGTGGACTCGAACTTAGGGAAGTCGAATACAAAATGCTGGCGGTTAAGGACATCATACAGTTTCTAGGAACTGTAATCAACTAAAAATCCAGGGTATACAATATATCTATCTGGTCGCTGTCCAGGAGGAATAAACGCTCAACGCATTTACATCGTAAATTGTAGTTTAGTTAAGCTCAGGTTTTTTTAAAACTTATAGCATTCAACTATTTGCCTAAAGAGTTAAGATCGTGAGTTTAATTAAACAAAAACTTGCTGTTACATCTTTAATTTTAAGAGGGGGTAAGGTTTTTTTGGATGTACAACATGTCGAGAGTGTTGTGTCAAAATTTCAAGAAAATCGGAGCAAAACTTAATAAGATACAGCGTTTCCAGCAACCGGCCTCATACGGTATATCGTATATAAATCAGGTTTTTAAAAACTTTAAATCGATTTTGTCGCAAATAAATGTTCGAAGTCCCTGAACATCAAAACTCAAAATCTACTTCTTTTGAAATTTTACACAATATATCTAAACATAAATCATCAGGTAACCACGAAGAGTTTATTTTCCATTTTCTTCCCATTTTTGAACAACAAATTCCCGAAATTTTATAGCAAAAATCGTGTTTTTCACTTCAAAATGCTGCCAAAAAAAAAATTTAAAAAACACTTCGTCACTACCTTTTAAACGTATTTCGATTTTTTTTATTTCACATGATCCGGTAATGAGTTATGATATTCACCGCAAATCAACAACGCCTCCGGAGATTCGATGTCACGGACTTATTTATTAAAATTTTTAATTGAAAATTTTTTCAAAGATTCTTCAAATGTTATGCTATAACGTGTATATGAAATAAATAATACAACATTATTTATATCTTCAAAATAGAATTATGAAAATACGACTTTTTTAACTTTTAAAACCTTAGCCCCCCCCCCTTAATCGATACTTTTAACTATTATTTTTAGCCAGAAAATTGTAAATGTAACTTTTAAAAAACCTCTTTCTTACCTTTCCATGAAATTGTGGTTTCAATTCAGCGCCCTTAGCTTTTTGGGCACCACCCTGGAATTTTTTAAAATCAACCTTTTGATAATCGAAATTTGTTTGCACAGGTTTATCTGACGATTGGTGGGCTTTACATCCGGTATTGAATTTTCCTCTTTTGTTTTTAGTTTTAAATATCTTCCTAGATTGCTGCTGCTGCGGTGTATTATGCTGTTGTGATGCTGAGGAGTTGGTAGGTTTTATATCATCATCATTATCACCTTCATTACTATCGTCATTGTCGGATATTATGGTAATGGATGTATCTTGTACAGCTTGTCTTTTTAGTTGATTTTGTTGCTGTTGCTGTTTAAGTTCTTTTTTAGTCGGCGGTAAATTAACAAATTTTAATTTGTCATCTATCGGCGTTGTTATTTTTGTTGTGCTACTTCCAGCTTCAGTTCTTAAACGTTTGGCGGCTGCTGCATTGGCTACTTTATTTGCCACTGATTCTTCATATTTACGTTTGAGCATTTCTTTAATTGGCATTTTATATATATCGTCTTTTTCTTCTTTTATAATATTTTTACCATCTATCAAGTCTTTATCCACGGGCATTAATGTTGATGCTTCTGGACATAATTGTCGTTTTTTATTTTCTGCTTCTATACGTGCAGCCTCCTCACGTTTCTCCTTTTCCACCATGGGCAAAACAGCAACATAACGTTGATATGGGAGTAGAATTCTTTGTTTAACAGCAAGTTGATGTCGCATAATTTCTTCATCCTTAAAATAATTAAACATATGTATATATTTTGGATACATTTTTTATCCACAACAATTGACTAAAACACATCTAACAACCGGGTATTCCACAACGTTTATGTATCAAAAAAATATTTCTTTTAATGTTTGCACTAGGCAAGTATATAAACAATTAAATTAGTAAGAACTGTTGAACATTAATTGCTCGCATCAATAAGAATAATATGTGATTGAAACTTTGATAAAGGAAATCCCATGAATTATTTATTTTTTAATATAAACATTAATTCTAAGATACCCTGTGTCGTGTTAGAAAAATTAAATACTATGTATGGAAATTCCAAAAAGGTAGAAAATTACAATTCTTACCTCAGTCGGTGTATCGAATACACTTAAAGCTGGTTTCAACCATATAACATCTGCAGTTGATTTCACTTCAATCGCATTGCCATCATTTTCCTTATCGAAACTTAGTAATGTAGGTAAATCATCTCTAAATTCTTCGTTGTGTGACAAATCATGGGGACAGTGTAATTTGCTATTATAATCTGTCACATTTGCATATGCTACACGATGTATAGCTTCTGCTGTCTCTAAAATCGGCTTAACCAAAGGCTGTTCTCGAGCCTTTAAGATAAGCTGATGCAAAGTGTGTAAATGTTGTTTTACTAATGGTGGGATAGGATTACAACACGCCAAAATTCCTTGCATTTCGCGGGGCAAACTTTCTGATATTTGTAACATCATATGATTGGGTAAAACATAACCATAACTTTCGTCTTCTAAGCGAGCTGTGGAATCGCGCCACTTGAAAATTTCCCGAAAGGCGAAAAGTTGCCGATTGTCAAAGATTCTTTTTGATTTACGATATAGATCCATGTGTGAATCGGCGGTGATCTGAGGCTTTTTGTAACGTTTTTTAGAAATTTCATTGGAACGTTGATAAATCGAGCGTAGTAAGTGCGTTTGGTGATTAGCGGATTCCAAAAGATCATTAACAAGACGTTCATAAATGTATATAAGAAAGTGAGTGTCTTGTCGGGCGTATGCTACAAGTTCCTCGGGTAATGGACGTATTCGCCAATCAGCCAGTTGGAACGTTTTATCTATCTCAATATCACAATAATGTTTCATAAGATAGGCCAAAGAAAGTCGGGCAAAATTTAAAGCTTTTGCTGCCTGATGAGTATCAAAGATATTAACAATGTATAGAGAAAGATCTCGCTGCAACCATTCGATATCAGAATCAGCACCATGAAATATTTTCACAACTTTAGGATTGGTAAATACTTCATTCAGTATGTGCATATCTTCTCTTAATGCTAGAGTATCGAAAATGTAATCTTTAGTCCGTGTGGAAATTTGCAACAAACAAGTAAAACCCAAGAAAGTGCGATACGAATGATGTTCAACATCTATGGCCAACTCAAAAGCCCCTATTAATTCGTCCATAGCTTGTTTTAACTTAGCCGATGTATCAACATGCATAAATTCTGTTCTAGCCAAATCTTTAGGATTTTCAGGTTTTCGTGGCTTCAGCAGACTCTTGGGAACCTCAAATTTCATTAACTCATATTCGTAAGGATGTAAATAACTAATTATATTCCCAGTCTCATCATATTCTGGCAGCACGGCTAGAGGCTTTAAAGAATTTGGTTTATCTTTAAGTTTTGGTATAAATGGAGTATCAGCACTATTGTCTACTGGTATTTGAAATTTAACTTGTGGTCTGGCTATATTCTTGGCAGTTATTAATCTAGCAGCTATTGTAGGGCTGCTTTCGTTCTTTTTTAAATTCCAACTACCTGCCCCCTTACCGGGAGTGGTTGTGGTTATAGAATTTAAGCGTGATTCAACTACTATAGTTTTTGGATTTTTCTTAATGCCTGACAATTCATCTAAATTGGATTGAAGCCTCTCAAACATAACATCATTACATTCTAAAAGCATTTCAAATTGTTCATCTGGTTGTCGTCGTTGTATGTTTCCCTTAACATTCTGCCACTTTAACACGTGCGATATTAATCCCAGTATTCTATGAGACTGTTCATCAATCACCCGTCCAAAAGTAGGATAAGCACAATACAGATCTCTAGATGATCCTTGAGGGAAGGCATTTGTTGACTTAGTGGCATCTATTATTTCAGTGAAACCTTTCTGCAATTTGAAAGAATCTGAAAATTTCATAATTTCCCTAGTTCATTTAGACCGCTTACCTTAGTAAAATCTTCAATGCTGCTGAACACTCCTATGGGAGTTGTTTTTCTTTCAATTTTATCTTTCTCAGCCGAGCTATTTGCAGGCTTTTCAATTGCATCCATTTTATTCTATATTATCGATGAATACTGCTAAAAAAAATTGTTTAAATAAAAAAAGCACGAAATCTCAACGGCGTGTTGAGACGACGAAGTTTTAATAATAAAAGATAATACAGCACAGTTAGTATAACTAGTAGTGGCAGAGTTGTGTATAACTAGTAGTATAAATAGCGTCGCTAGTAGCAAGCGAGTCGCTTATAATACCTGGGTACAACAGTAGAAAATTACAACGCTGTTTATTGTTGTGGAAACAAAATCTCACAAAATGTCAAAAAAGATTTCAACCAAAATGTACTAGATTTTCCTCAGATGTAAGCGCACTATAGATTTTAGTTGAAATCTTTTTCAAAATCTATACCGTTTACATCTAATTTTTTGATATTATCTCATAGATTTTGTTTGCACAACAATAAACAGCTGATTAAAATAAAACATATAAACTAGAAATATCAAAAATAAACACAACAATAAGAAAATGGAAATATGGAAAATTTTAAAAAGAAACAGATTTTATAATTAATATAATTATGCATCAAAAATGAAAAAAGCACAAACTCAAATTTTGCGAAAGCAAATCAGCATTTGTTAAATGTATTGTTTGAACAGCAAAAACAAATTCATTTTACACAATTATTATTTAGCAGATTGGAATGGGCACATGTCAGGATAAAATGTTACAACTTTTCAATTACTAAATATTTTTATATTATAGATTCGTTATTTTTTTTTGTTAATAATTAATATTTCATTTCCTTTTTATTCAACTTGTTTGCTCCTGTTTTTATTAAATGTCAATTTTTCAGTCACTCCGTTGTAATTTGCTACTATTATATTAAAAAAAAAACACTGTAGTATCATTTGGTAGTGCCCAAGTTTGACAAGATTTTGTAAAATTTGGCACAAATCTAGTAACGAGCTAGATTTTGTTTTGTATGGGAAATCTAGTAAAAATGAGCTGGATTTCGCTGGAACTCTCGTATACACTAGATTTTGCTTAGATGTAAACGCACTATAACGAGGCAGATTTTGTTTTGTATGGGAAATCTAGTAAAAATGAGGTAGATTTCGCTCGAAATCTCGTATGTACTAGATTTTGCTTAGATGTAAACGCTGTATTATAATACCATACAATGTATTTCTAGCGGTCGAAGAAAAAACACAGTTTCCAATTTATGCGAGAAATTCCAATGTGTTTGTTGTAAAAATCGTAGCGATACGAGTTAAGGCCTAGTTAGCCACACGTAACCTTAACCAAACGTGTCAGCTGTTTTTTTCTGTTACATGAAAAGCATTTAGAGCAGTTACCGAACTCAACTGTCACGTATGCGGAAAAAAGATTTTTGCTCTGTTTGTACGTGCCATTTTTGAACAGCTGATAAAGTTTGGTTAATTTTACACAGCAACATACTGGTTCGTTATTTACGTTCTATAACTGCACTAAATGCCAACGTTACATTTACGGTACGGATACATTTTAACACGTGTGGCTAACTAGGCATTTTCTCTGAAAAAAATTTACAATTTACCAAAACAAGGAAAAGACGGGTCTTTTATGAAATATTTTTATATTAAAATCCTAATAAGGATAGATTAAATATATTTAATTAAATATTGGTCTTTACCTCATTTTAAAATGATTCACTTTGAAATTTAATTTTACTTATTCATCACTTATATAAACATTTCTTACTCAACAAGGACTTAATATAAACGTTCACTTCGATACCGTAAATATATATTATTTAATGAGAATATATGAATGAATATGAAAGGTGATTTTAAAATGCTAATATATCTTAAATTATATTAAATAATTATAAATATTTTTAAATAGTAACAAAATCTACATCATACATCGGAAGTTTTTACCCTCAACTTGTTTATCTTCAAATAAAAATAGAAAGTATAAAATCAATCAGAATATTAATTAACCTAGAATATTAATTATCGAAGTTTATAGTTCATTATACAATTCTAAAAGATTTTGATATATTATTATTATCACTTGGCAATAAATTTCATAAATCTTACCTATAAGGAAAAACAGTGCTATTGCTTTTGGCTTTTATTAACTCAACATATTAAAATTAATCATTAAAGTTTTAAGTAAGTAAAAAACATAAACAGAAAAAATATTCTCTTGTTGAATGTTTCATGTTTAATCTGCACACATATGCAACCACATAGGCAAAAAGTATATTAAAACACACCAAGCTTGTATAAAATATAACGTCAAGTATTTTTGTATAAATCAATAGAATACCTTGTTAAAATTAAAAAATAAACCTAAAAATTGCGCGCATTTAATTTTTTGTAAATTAGCTATGTCGTATTTATATTCAATTCTGACCTACTTAAAAATATGCTGAATTACCTAAGTAATATAATATATTCAAAATATAAATAAATGAAATACACCTATGTACATATTGTTCAATAAAAAAATACCATTTTGGAGAATTTTTGTGTGTGTTGGAATGCTTCAATATTTTTGAATATATATATTCGAGTAGCCTACATCAACCGATATATATATATATATATATATATATATATATAACAATCAAGTGATTGATCAATCAGATTGACCGTTTATGGGGTTGCTGTATGATTGTACAATCCGGGTTTAGCTGATTGACAAAAATCAAATGAGTTTGATATATTTGTTTTGATCATATTGATCAAGTATGAATTTTACGATGCAAATGAACAATTTATTTTTTGCCTTATTTTTTTTTTATTTTTAGACTTAATAATTAATATTGTATATAGGTGTATGTATTTATTTAATAAATGTAAAAAATGAAATGAATTTTATGAATGAATTTTATGATATACATGAACAATTTATTTTTCAGCATTATTTTTTTAATTTTCAGCCCTAATAATTAATATAGTATTATGTAAATATAATAATAAGACATGTATTTATTTAAGGTGCTATTACACGATGTGTTTTTGACATATGTACTGTCACTTTTTTTATCCATATGAAATTCCGCATGTCTGTCAAAATTGTCATTAACATACGATTCATAATTTTTGTTATCACACGTGCATATGTATATCCGTATGACATAACCTCTAAATGTAAACAACAACTGATTTAATTTGTGAATTTACATAAATTTATTGTTAAAAAAAAAGTTATATATTTTTTAATTGTTAATTAATATTAAACAATTTATTTTTCTTTCAATATTAATCTTTATAATTTACTTTGTTTTTCTTTCGCCACAAGCAGTGTTGTATTTTCATATGTTTGTCATGCCAAAATAGAACCTGTTCTAATTGAAAAATGTACATGTGACTTTCCTCATGTATTGTACATAAACAATGTTTCATATGTATCACACGATGTGTACAACTTTTGTTATGGGAAAATTTGACAGTACATATGTAAAAAACACATCGTGTAATAGCACCTTTAAGAAATATAAAAAATACAACAAAAATTTGAATTAAGATCGCTCCAATCGTGGAAGAGTCTTCTACGATTGTAAATGCTAGCTGGGTGGTGCTATACCTAGTTACTATTTCTCTGATATGGCAGCTTCATATCTTAGAACCAGAGAACATCTGTTTTATTTCACCCTGTTTTCGTTTTTTGTGTGCAATTAGAATTATGATGTATTTTTCATTTGTTTACGAACAGTCACGGTGTATAGTAAACTGTCCAAATAGTCTTTTCAACAATGTCGGAGGTGGAAACGTTTAAAGATATTTTGGAAAGGATGAGAAATAAAGAAAACGTTACGAAAACTGCAAATGAAATTTTCGAGTTCTTAGACCAACATTTTAATGAACTTTATGAAACTGAAAATTGCAATACAATGGTACCTTTTATACATCGAATGTTCAAGCAGTGGGTTTCAAATTTCCTTGACGAAGATATAAGTACATCCCTTAAATGTTTCCTACAGCGGCATAAGAACAATGAGAAGGACTTGAAGATAACAGTGCAAATAATTTTTCAATTATTGAATTCTATTAAATATTTGGAAATCAAAGAAGTAATTGCTGACGAGGTAAGTATTCTTTAATATGATGTACGGGAAAGTCCCTTATTTTTTTTTTTTTACTAGAATCCACTTTGCATAGTTACGCAAAATCGGGATAATCTGAATATTTTTTTTTTTATAAATTTTTATGTGGTTAGGAATTTACCGTTCACATTACATGGCGTGTGTTTCGTATTTAGCTGTGGTCGTTCTAGATATACGGGAAAGTCCCGTATTTTTTAATTTGAATCAAGTGTTGCCGCTTTCTGCATAGTTAGGCAAAATCGGGATAATTTGAATTTTTTTTGATAAATTTGAATGTGTTCACACAAAGCAATTTTTGTTGCGCAATTTTTGAGTTAACAGAGAAAATACAATTAAAATGAAAACCGGAATGGGCCCGATTATTCATTTGATTCAAATATTGATTGCAAATATTCCATATTTTTTCTGTGTTATTTCTGTTCTTTAGTAGTTTTTTGACTTCTTCATCTAAATCCCGATATTCCAGTTTCCATTGATTTCGAATACTGGAGATGGACGGATCTGACGTTGCCAATAATATATTAAAAAGATCTTCATTTGCGGAATTTCGTGAAATTTTTCTAGTATTGTGCTCTCTATAAAATCTGTAATCCTTATTCCTTTTTTCCTGAGTCTCCTCTGATAGATCTCCAAGTGGCACCAAATAATATTTAATGATCTTCTGCATGATAAAGGTGAACTGTTGCAGACATATTTCTCCATGGGTACTTGTTTGTATATATTTTTGCAATTTCCTTAGCATAATCTCCAAATTTTTTGAAGTCAATTTCTTCATTTCACGCAAGTACTTCTAGGATTATTTTAAATAAGGTTTAAATCCACTCCTGTTATTTCAGATGCTGTTTCTTGATCTGAAAAGAATCTTCTTGCGGTATTGCCATCATTTGTATTGCCTGACCCTTGTTTTAGCTGATCTATAATCAATCCAAATTTGCTATAATCATCTTGAACATGTCTCTTTTTTGAACTTCTTAACTTTTTGCTGGTTTCGTTATTTCTTATTGATCCTGAAGTCCCGAAATCCAAATCATAACTGATTTTTAGTATGTGTTCCATAAGTCGTATTCTTCACGTAGTGGTGAATATCCAAATTCATATGCATCGGTATTATCTAATGATTTTGGTAATTATTTATTTGCTTCTTTATTTATTCATTTAAATACAACGAAAGCCTTCCAGGCCAATTATACATGTATTATGAGATTATATACCATGTCAAAATGACAAACAATAATAAGTATAAATGGAAAAAAAAAGTAACTTAAAATTATGTTATAATAATTATTGGTATAAGAAATAAACTGGTCCCCAGCCACAAAAATAATTCAGTAAATAATAATGATATATACATACATATTAATATACATATAAAGATCCTAATCCAGAGGCTCAAACAGAAAATTAAAAAATATTTGTTGTAGTAAAGAAATTTAAAAGTTTTTTTTTATATAAGAAGTTAGTATATGAAAACATTCTCAGAGCAACTGGCAAATTGTTCCAAGTACGACATACCCTTACATGAAAAGAACGTTCAAGAATCGAAAGATGGATACGAGGTATCTAAATCTGTATGTCAAGAGATTTTGTCGGGACTTGGCTTAATTGACTTGATGTTGCTTGGCATATAATGCAGCTGGGTGCAGCCTTCGTTAGTCAAAGCCTGGCCTACTTTTCCATCTATCGTCAGCATTGATTGGTAGTTTACTTCAATTTGCTACCCATCTAACTGTAATTGTAATGGCTGTAATGTTGCAGTTTGGGCCTTGATATCATAAAATTTGTTAAAGGCATCATGAGTATCAAATCCAGAAATAATTCTAATGCCTCCTCATTTGTGAACTGTCTTGCATCGCTCGGACTAGCTTTAACAACTTTTTCAATGATATCAACTTTTGTCAATTGTTTCTGTGATCGTAATTGATGTAGGAAAGATTCTTTTATATTTATACATCCAATTTCATCGTTAACATCTTTAAGTTTCCGCCTCTTAGATCTATCGCTGCAGTTGTCCAATGATTTGCGTTGTTGTTTCTGAAGCGACATTAAGTTGGCCTTCTAACCAGCTTGCGCTTTTTATATAAAACTTTTGTTTACTGTAGCTAACTTCTTTGTAGCGTTTTTTAGTGCTTTGACGAAATTAGATAATTGTTCTTGTATTTCGATGCTACACGAATTTAAGTTTAATTTTATTTTAACGTAACTAAGAACATCTTCCTGGTTTTTGTTCCTAAAATACTCATTAGCCAGTTCTTTATAACAGAAGCTCTCCATATTTTTCTGAATATTTTTATTTGCGACTGTTATTGCTGAAATATATTATAACAATTGAGTTTCTATTCAAATGTCACTTTCTTATAAGCCTTTTCATAAGCCACCATACTATGTTTCTAGGTAAAATAAAAAGGTAATAAAAGGGCATTAATGCATTACTACCTAAAATAATATATAAACAAGTATGAAAATTATAGTCGGTCTAGACCGACTATACGATACCCTATACCATGCGTTTAGAGACCCTATCTCTCAGGCCCAACAAACTGGATATAGAAAATAAGCATAAACCAAATTTGAGTGGGATTTTTATTAATTTTTTCGGCTGCAGATATGAAAAAGTTCATATCGGCTGCTATATCTATATGGGGACTAGGCCCAAAAATGGACCGATCCTGACCATGTTTAGTAAAGTCTCCTGTATTTTGCAAAAATATAAACAAACAAAATTTGAGAAGAATCAGTGCAATATTTTTGTTTTTTGATAGATTTAAGTGAAGATCGGGAAGCAGCTCTATATGGGGCCAAAGGGATCATTTTTGGACTACTCATTAGTGGATGTAATGAACGCATATAAACCCAATTTGAGTAAGATCTATGTGAAAATTTGGATCTTATGACAATTTATGTCGATTTCATAGGGGTAATTTGTATGGGGGCTAGGTCTGAACATGGACCGATTCTCACCAATTTCAATAGCGTTCATCCCATGGCCGATAAAAGATCAAATACCAAATTTCATCAAAATATATTCATATTTGCGACCTGCAGTTTGATTACAAGCTTTACATGGACACACAGACGGACGGACGGACGGACGAACATTGTTAAATCAACTCAGAAAGTGATTCTGATTCGATCGGTATAATTAAAGATGGGTCTAGGTCAAGTATTTTTGGTTGTTACAAACAGCAGCACAAAGTCATTATACCCAAACCACATAGTGGTATAGGGTATAAAAACCCACTACTATACAAATGAATTGCCTGTGTGTCTTTTCTTTACTACTTGCATTAGTGCATTTTTAGGTAAAATAAAAAGGTATGATAATAAAAAAAACCCTGGTTACAAATGAATTACATCCTCTGTGTATTGACATTCTTACATACAAATATATCAAAAGGGTGATGTATTTTGTAAGCAGATGTCATTAGAACAAATAATGACTTTTATAAGCTATAAAATATCTAAGCACAAATTTAAACACCATTGTATACTTATAGGGCTGTTTAAATTACAGTAATTTGAAATTTTAAGAGCAATTTCATTAAAACTACCAGATTACAACACTCGAAATTCGAGTGTAAATTCTAGGAAATTTTATTTTTTCATTTCATAAAGACCCTAAAGGTATGCTTCACAATTCAACTCATCTTAAATGAAGAAAACAAACTCAACACATTAACACCAACACATTAACAAAATTAATAAACACACACATAGCATTGTATAATTTTATGTATGTGTTAGTAGCAACTTTAAACGATCGTAGCTCCATAAAACATTCCAGACGTTGAAAATCTATAAAACTGGGTAACAGCTAAAAAGAAATATATTTCAAATGATAAATTTTTTGTCAAAATCGGGGTAAAACCGTGAAACTTACATCGGTAACAAAAAATCGCCTAGCCTATTAATATTATAGATGAAAAAGTGTTCTACCGGCGGGTCGTGGCGGGTGCAAAAGTATATACATATATGGTTAAAGAAGACACTTTCACCTTTATTAACCATTTTTATCCTATACCACTATGTGGTTTGGGTATAATGACTTTGTGCTGCTGTTTGTAACAACCAATAATATTTGACCTCACCCATCTTTAATTATACCGATCGAATCAGAATCACTATCTGATTCGATTAAACGATGTCCGTCCGTCCGTCCGTCTGCGTGTCCATGTAAAGCTTGTAATCAAACTGCAGGTCGCAAATATGAATATATTTTGATGAAATTTGGTATTTGATCTTTTATCGGCCATGGGATGAACGCTATTGAAATTGGTGAGAATCGGTCCATGTTCAGACCTAGCTCCCATACAAATGACCCCTATGAAATCGACATAAATTGCCATAAGATCCAAATTGTCATATAGATCTTACTCAAATTGGGTTTGTATGCGTTTATTACATCCATTAATGAGTAGTCTAAAAATGATACCTGGGACAACTCTTAGTCATAGGCCCCATATAGAGCTGCTTCCCGATCTTCACTTAAATCTATCAAAAAACAAAAATATTGCACTGATTCTTCTCAAATTTTGTTTGTATATATTTTTGCAAAATACAAGAGACTTTACCAAACATGGTCAGGATCGGTCCATTTTTGGGCCTAGTCCCCATATAGATATAGCATCCGATATGAACTTTTTCATATCTGCAGCCGAAAAAATTAATAAAAATCCCACTCAAATTTGGTTTATGCTTATTTTCTATATCCAGTTAGTTGGGCCTAAGTGATAGGTCTCTAAACGCATGGTATAGGGAATCATATTGTCGGTCTCGACCGACTATAATTTTCTTACTTGTTTTTATTTATTTTTGATAAAAAACAAAAAAAATCACCTTTTTCTGAAATTTAAAAAAACAGTTGAGTTTGACAGCATGCCACGCCCACAATTTGCAATAGTTTAAACTAATTTTCTTTGGCTACCTTAATCTGGATATATTAGCTACAAAATGGCGTTAAAACTTTAAAAATCGGTAACAAAAAATTAGACTTTTGGCCAATGAAATCAAAATTTCAGCCACAGGGCGTCGCCACGAGTCTGCCTGCAAAGTTTTATTGGGTCACGGGAAAAGGGTTAAAACTCTATCCAAAGTTTTTTCGGCAGACAAGGAGTTTTGAAATTGTGAAAAATAATAAACTTATAAATAAAAAAAAAATTTTTTTTTGTTATGATTTGTCAATTTGTTTTATCCTTTTAATCATAAAATGGATACTCCTAATCCTTTCTTGGAAGATAGTTCTCCTCCTGATAAGTTGAGAATGATTCAAGAAACTCAATCTTCCTTGGGAAAAAACTGTTTTTGTCAAGCTAAAGGAAAATGTTATTGTATGGCTCCTTTGGAATTCAATGGTCCTGCGGTGAATTCTAGCACATATGGTCTTACAATTGGAAAGGTTTATTTTAAATAAAGAAAAAGGAAACAATTTGAACACAATAAGCAATGTCAAAATAAATTCTCAAGATGAAGTTCCTCAAAAGAATTTTAATATTTTTTTCAATGAAAATCAAGATGCCTTGTTTTATAATTCAAGTCTACTTCAAGATGATAATAGTCAGGGATACCGCAGTGGCATTTCAAATTGTAGCAGAATATTTAGTAGACTAGAAAAAAATTTAGTAAAAAATGTAGTACAAGTGAAATTAATGTCGTATATTTTCATCGGTTGTAACGATAAAATATGACGCCTGTTGAATAAAAACGACACCAATTTGATCACAGAGCCACCATTTCTTTTTCAATTCAAATAAATGTGTACCCAACGATTTTTAGTGTCAAAAACAGCCAAATGACGATTGGACGATTTTTGCTCTGGAACTTACGATTTTTACAAATGTCGAAAATTGACAACATTTTATCTGTAAACTATATTATATTATGACAACCTTATAATTTTCAGTTAATAAAAAAAGACAACTGTTTTTTTCTTTATACAGCAGTACATATCGCTCATTTGCGAGAAGACAGGCATAACTCAAAAAACGGGACTTTTGAGTAAATGATGCAGAAATATGGGTCACACCATAATCTACAACATATCAAAAAGTGGTATTGATATCTCTTTTACTCATTGTTAGTGTAAATTGACAACTTCACATGCATTTATCTCGGAATCGCTTTTTTGAGTTATGCCTGTCTTCTCGCAAATGAGCGATATGTATATCTATATGATCAAATTTTAAAAAGATTTGATTTTGAAAATTTTATTTGATCCTAACTTTATAATAAATGAAAAAACTAATTCTTTTTTTTATTGTTGTTAAAGAGTTCCTATATTTTGTTAATGAAGATGATAAACACAACTTAGATTCCGAATTTAGAGTTAAAATTTTTGAGTTTTAACAATTATTTTGAAGATGGCTTCTTAGATTTTTGGAAGAAAATTTCTTAAATTAAACGTGCAGATTCTAGATATTTATTTCCTACTTTAACAAAATTGTTAAAAAAATATTAATATTGCTACATTCGTTAGGCAATGTTAAAAGAATATTCCAACAATATTATTTAATTCACTTGTTTATTTCAAATAAACTGTTTACTTTTTTTATAACAAAAACATACAAAAAAAATAAAATAACATACTACATATAACAAAAAATACATAAAATTATTTTATTTTTTAACGATATCCTTTTTATTGGTGTATTCCAGCTTCTTTACCATTTCCTGATTTGGTTGCCAGTCTTTGGCATGATTACTTTCAAGTAAATTTAAAGCAGACTGTATGAGCATTCTATTTTTTAAAATGTTTTTAATTGTTGCTAACTTCGAAAAAAAACCTCTCTGCCGCTGCACTACTTTGCATAGATTTTGAAATTCGTTATCACCAAGTATATTTTTAATTTTTGATATTTTAATCCAAAATGCCTCTATGGATTCATTTGATTTAATCATATTAATATGAATTTGCTTAAATCGTTCGACCTTCATTTTTCTGAGTAGAAGGTTATACTTCGTGTTCAGTAAGATTTTTGAATAAATAAACTGCATCAAACATATTTACTTTGCATTCTTGTGCTCCTTCTCCAATGATCGCTTCTGGATTTAAAACAGACAACGCACATAACTTTTGATCGTCAAAGTGAATCCGTGTCACAATCTGTTGACATAATTCGATAAAATATTCTAATATGCATTTTCGAATATTGACTAGATCAACGTCTTTTTAATTTTTTTCTCTAATAAATCTTTCAGTTTCAATGCCTGCGTATACGTTCTTCAATTGTATATGATTATCTTTATCAGAAAATTTTATGTCCTTAAAGTTATCTGGAAAACCATTTATATAATCTGGTTTCAGAAATTCTCAGATAACGACAGCAATAAACATTTACAATTTGAAATGTATGATATTAATTGGGATGATTCACTTTGAAATTCGAGACTCAATATATTAATTTTTTTGACTATGAATTGCAGGAATTTTAAATACACGAATGTGTCGTCATTGAGATGGAGCAAGATCCTTCTAATTTTTGTAACTATTGAAATATCGGTCTCTTCAAGGTGTGCTCTTAGGAAATAGTGTTTGAGGACTATCCATTGTTCAAGTATTCTGTTGACAACTTCTTCAAATGCCAACCACCGTGTATCAGCGAGTTTTGATAATTTATGTTGTGTTACATTAAATATACTTTGTAGTTCATTCAGATCCAGAATCCATTGAGGACTTTTACTGTAATAGCTGACGCAGTCTTTACATAGCATTTCCAGGTGCGCTGGTAATTTTTTTTGGCGGCAGCATGGTTTATTAATGCGATGGTATGACAAACACTCCCAATTAAAAAAAAAATTGGAATTATTTTTTTAATATGTGCCACAGCACCATTATGCACGCCTAGCATGGAACTCGCATTATCAGTAGCGATTCCAATAAAATTGGTAGTTGGAATCTCATATTTATACCCTATACCACTATGTGGTTTGGGTATAATGACTTTGTGCTGCTGTTTGTAACAACCAAAAATATTTGACCTACACCCATCTTTAATTATACCGATCGAATCAGAATCACTATCTGATTCGATTTAACGATGTCCGTCCGTCCGTCTGTGTGTCCATGTAAAGCTTGTAATCAAACTGCAGGTCGCAAATATGAATATATTTTGATGAAATTTGGTTTTTAATCTTCTATCCGCCATGGGATGAACGCTATTGAAATTGGTGAGAATCGGTCCATGTTCAGACCTAGCCCCCATACAAATGACCCTTATGAAATCGACATAAATTGCCATAAGATCCAAATTGTCATATGGATCATACTCAAATTGGGTTTGTATGCGTTTATTACATCCATTAATGAGTAGTCCAAAAATGATCCCTATGGGACAACTCTTAGTCATATGACCCATATAAAGCTACTTCCCGATCTTCACTTAAATCTATCAAAAAACAAAAATATTGCACTGATTCTTCTCAAATTTTGTTTGTATACATTTTTGGAAAATACAAGAGACTTTATCAAACATAGTCAGGATCGGTCCATTTTTGGGCCTAGTCCCCATATAGATATAGCATCCGATATGAACTTTTTCATATCTGCAGCCAAAATAATTAATAAAAATCCCACTCAAATTTGGCTTATGCTTATTTCTATGTCCAGTTAGTTGGGCCTATGAGATAGGGTCTCTAAACGCATGGTATAGGGTATCATATAGTCGGTATAGACTAGGGCTTCCAATCCCGGAGAGAATTTCCGATCCCGGAATTTCGGGATTAAGTTTTATAAATCCCGGGATCCCGGGATTAACTTCCTCTGCTAAAAAAAATTAATATAAAGTAAAAACAAATAAATTCAAGAAGTTTTTTTTGAAATTAATTATAAAATTAAGTTATTTTTATTTAATTTAATTAACACATAAACACAAAGTAATTCATTACGTATAATAAAAAAAAATGGAGATAAAATTAAATGAGTACTGGAGCGCAGTTATGAAACGTGATAGAGTAACTATCACAGTTTTTGCACAACAATTTACTGTTACACCTAAACAGCTATCACAGTAATTTGCTATGGTAAAACCGTGATAGTCATACTATCACGTTTCATAAATCCGCTCCAGCCAGTGTTGCCATAATTTCAAATTGTAAAGATGCTAAATTGCAAAAAAAAGATGCTAAAACGTACTGGCGTCTAAAAAATAAGATGCTAAAATTTTTTTTTCAAATTTCATTACCTTTAAATTGAAAAATTAAATACTTATTAATAAATTCTTTGGTTTTTAAATCGAAAAATTATTATATTATACAATTATTTTGGATTTCATCTGTATTTTTTTTAACATCAAATTGAGTTTTTTTAATTTTAAATTAAGTACTTTTAATTTTAGAGGGATTTTTTTAATTTCAAATATAACAGAATTTACATTATAAAAAGATACGATTATATTACAATAATTGGTTTATGGAATCTAATATTTCTGTGATGTCTTCATCTTCAAGTTCTTCTTGGCTCTGATATTTTTCTGACGATCGACTTTTATTAACGACATCGCTCAGTATATTGTAAGTGTAACAGCACCCATTTTTCAATTTCAAACCTTTTTTTTATACGTATTACAGAACATAACAACTCGGATTTTATTCTGTTCAAAGTTTGCTTTTAACTAAAGCCATTAAACTAAACAAACGTTCAACTTCGTCTTTTGAGAAAGACAAAATTAATAAAGACAATACAAATATTGATAACTATTTAAATGAATTTTCGCCAATAGAATTTTTGTTAACTTCAATCCATAAAGAGGTTGTATTCAGTCTTGTATCCCTATATTGTTCTGTGATATACATAACTCCATTGGATTTGAATTTTTTCTGTTTCAGAAGATCTAAATTTAAACTCTTCTAATATATTGGTTGTCGGTTCTTTTACCCGGTTTAGTGTGTTTTATATTGAAAATTTTGGCATTGTACCAGTGATTCGAACAAGACCTAAGCTCCAGAATTTTGATTCTTGTGCATGAACATTTATATTCATGTATCGCCTATTCCTTAAAGATGTCCATTCATCGAATGACAGAGAAAATCGTTCTCCCGATTTCCATTGGTCGGCAATTTCAGCTTTAACAGTCTTTCTTATTTCATTAGCGTAATCTAAAACAATTTTACAAATTTTGGCATTTTTTTAATACAATAATATTTTTTGGCAATCGACTTTTTAATTCATTAAAAACTGTTGTTGGTGTTTACATTCTTCTATTTCAAAATGTTTTGTTATATTTGTTGAAAGAAACGAGCAGAGTGGTAAAAAGAGTAGTACACAAAATTCTTGTATTACACTTTGAGAAACTAAAACATATCAATACCATTAAAATTATAATTGTATATTCAAAAATAATGTAAAAAATCAAAAAAAAAAAAAAAAAAAAACGCTGAAAGCAACTTTTTATTAATAAAAGATGCTAAGTTAGCATTTAGCATCTTTTCATAAATTTTGGATGCTAAACGACAAAAAAAAGTTGCTAAATTTAGCAACTTAAATGCTAAAATGGCAACACTGGCTCCAGCTTACAAAATAACAAATAGTGATTAAACATTGATTTATTGTTTAATTTGTTATTATGAAACTTTGATTAAGCCTTTTGGTTTTGTTGTTGAAATTGGCATCTAAGGAAACAGAGCTCGTCTAGAACCTTGTCACCCAAAGAACTTCGTAATTTAGTACAAAGCAACCCTGCAGAAGAAAAAGCTCTTTCTGACTCGATGCTGGTTGGCTTTGTTTTTAAATATTTATATGCTCTTTTCAAAAAATCGCCATGTGAGCCTCCATTTTCAAATAGAGCCATCTCTTTTTGAGATCGATGCGGTATCTGTTGTGGACGTGCCATGCCATCATTTATTGCTTTATTAATTTCTTCTGCTGTTGTTAACGGCTGGACAGAAATAATTTCAGTCACTTCATCTGCATCCTGCTGTGAAACCTCTGGCAATTCCTCCAGTTCGAGATCTATTGAAGATAATCCTGTTATGGAAGTTGCATTCAATCTATCAAGAAGATCTACAATCAATTTACGGCACTTAGTTGGTGTTGGAACTGTAATGAACTCTTTGTCGAACTGAGAAATTCTATTCAAGCCATTATGTAGGTAATACAAAAGTCCGCTTAGATCCGTTCGACGTTGCTTCATTCGAGTATTTAAAGCTGCAAACAGCTTTTGACTAATAATATTATCTGCCTCCTGAATTTTTTTCAGCGTAAAACTAATAGCGATGTCGGCCGTAATAAGGTTAGCGTCCTGACGACAAAGAGCTACAACAGTAGCCTTTATTGGTGTTAAAGCTTCAACAATTTCAGAAATCACTGTGATTTCATTTTGAGATATATCTATGGATATATTTAGTTTTACATCTATGAGAGCTTTCTGGACACAGTTTCTTAATAAGTAAAAACGTGCTAACGTCGCCAATAGACTACTCCATCTCGTCTTACAGTCTTTTATTAAAGGAATTTCTTTCCCAAAATCTTCTCGGACATATTTTTGCAAATCATCATTTTTTGTTGGAGAGCGTTTAAACAGAGATACTATTTTTCGCACTTTTTTTTATCAGTGGCGCGAAAGATGCTTCATTTACTTCACAAGTTCGCTGATTGCTGCGATTATCTACAAATTCTTTTTCATCCTCAAACAGTTCAGTTTCACTCTCACTTTCTGAAACATTTTCCACTTCAATTTCTTCTTCTGATTCAGCACTTTTTTCCGACTTTTTGTATAACACGTCAATAACTGAAAGTTGTATATCGTGTGCCAAACATAATTGTTTATGCACTGATAATAACTTCCCAACTTTTGTCATAACACTGGCTCCATCTGTCATAATAGAGACGATATCCTTATGTAAATTAATTCCATGTTCATTTAACTTTTCTACTAATAATTCAATGCACTTTTCTGCATGCATTGTACCAGTGATTCGAACAAGACCTAAGCTCCAGAATTTTGATTCTTGTGCATGAACATTTATATTCATGTATCGCCTATTCCTTAAAGATGTCCATTCATCGAATGACAGAGAAAATCGTTCTCCCGATTTCCATTGGTCGGCAATTTCAGCTTTAACAGTCTTTCTTATTTCATTAACGTAATCTAAAACAATTTTACAAATTGTGCTGGGTAAGGTAGGAAGTTTACCAAATCCCATAGCAGATAAAGCTGCACGCAGATCTGAAGAACGGCATAAAATATTAAATGAAAGCCCATCTAGTACAGTTAAACGTGAAAGAGTTGCAGGAAGCGACTTTTCGTTACGTTCCAAAGAAGGAAAAAAGTTAGTTAATGTTGCAACTCTTTTTTTTGGCGGTTCACCTGATATACTTGCCACATCAGAGTCGATTTTATTCTTTAGTTGAATTTTGTGTTTCGAAAGTAAATGAGTATGAACACCTTTTGTCGTTCCACCTCCAATTTTTAAAACTTTTTTACAATCGCTCACCTTACACATTGCAGTCTCTCCTTTCTCATCGCGTAGGAAATGTTTCCAAACTGCTGAATTACTCCCTGAAAAATATTCTTTGTAAACTGCCATTTTTATTTCAATAAGGCCCTACCTAAATATAAAACAATAAATATTATTTAAAAATACCGCATCAACTCTTAATTTTTTCAATATACTTACAGCGTATTGGTATTACGGAATGTGCTTTAGCAAATACGATTTATGCAGTTATGTAGACAATATTTGAAACACTATAAAAGAATTTTAATTCCAAAAACCCTAATCAAATCAAATTACTTTTTCAATATAATACTTACGAGTTACTAATTAACTTTAACTTGTTCTTCGCAAATTCGAAAACATACTAGATACTAAAAATATATTTTCAAAATAATTGGAAAATTGCAATCAAACAGAAAATTTCATGGCTTACTTGTCGACAAAAATTTTAATTTACCATTAGAATTCTTATATGTACAATACAAATATACAATAATTTAAAAGAAATTCGAAAACATGCTAAAATTATAAACTTTTTCAAAATAATGACTAAAATTTTAAATTTCTGGAACTTTAGTTGCTGTTATTAGACTCAAAGAGAAATAGTCATGACTTACTTGTCGACAAACCTTCTGATTTATCATTCACCTCTTTATATGTATATAAATATACAATATTTTAAAAGAAAACTAGAGACCCGCGCTGTTGCATAATGTAAAGTTGATTGCGCACCCATAACTTTCCTCAAACTCAACGAATTTAAACAGTTAATCTGTACGTTAACTTTTTTGCTGCATAATGTAAAGTTGATTCTCCACGCATAACTTTCCTCAAACCCAACGAATTTAAGCAGTTAAGAAGGAGCTTGATCCACTGAATGTTCCTAGACCTATGTCAACAGCCTACGTTAATTAGAACTCTAGTAATAGAGGTTTGAGAGAAGGAAAATATTGAAAAAATCTTGAATGCAAAGTTGGTTCATAAGTTCTTTTAATATATAAGATATATAAAGAAGATATCTGTGCGTTAACTTCCGTGTTGCATAATGTAAAGTTGATTGTGCACGCATGACTTCCCTCAAACTCAACGAATTTAAACAGTTAATCTGTACGTTAACTTTTTTGTTGTAAATGTAAAATTGATTTTCCACGCATAACTTTCCTCAAACCCAACGAATTAGAACTCTAGTTATAGAACTACGTTAATTAGAACTCTAGTTATAGAGGTTTGGGGGAAGGAAAATATTGAAAAAATCTTAGATACAAAGTTGATTCATAAATTCTTTTAATATATAAGATTCAAATTTTTATACTAATTGATAAAATTTCATAAAATACGTAAATCCCGGGATTACTGTACCTTAATCCCGGGATTTCGGGATTGGAAAAAACCCCGGGATCCCGGGATTGGAAGCCCTAGTCTAGACCGACTATAATTTTCTTACTTGTTTTTTATTTCATTTAAGACATAATTAGATATTGCAATATAAATATGCAAAAAATAATCTTTGCTATGTCCTGTCATATTTTTAAAGATTCTGGTGACAATTACTAGTGATTTTTCAATTGCACAATCTGTAGTTTCATCTATCATAATGCCAAAAGAATTACTTTTAAGTTTTTTGGCAATATGATGTTTTCCTTCCATTCCCAAAAAACATGAAAGCTTTGTGGTCTTTGCGCTATTACATTTTACACTTGAATCAAGTTTTGAGTCAAAAAATTGGCATTCATTAGAAGCGCAGAGTGTGTCCGCCAATTTAAAAGGTAAATAATTTTCTATTAAATAAAAAACCTGCTTTAGCTCGGCGACCATTACATTTCTTTTAAAAGTATTATTTTCTTTAAGGTTCCAGATTTTTTCATTTCAGTTTTGCAGCATTGCAGTTTCTTTGGCTAATTGCATATTTTTGACGTGAAGTTTATTATTAGCATGTCTCTGTAAATGCGTTACATTATTACTGAACGATTTTTTTACATGCCTTACAGAAAGGTTTTTTGGTTTTTGGCTCAAACTCAAGGAATGGAAACTTCTCAATCCACTCAGACTTGAATTTTTGTTGATGTTTTTTCTTTGGATTTTTTTTTTTTGTTTACCACAACTGTCGATTTATTGTTAAAATTCAAATTAATTTCATCGTCGTTTGAAGGTTCGTATTCTGATTTGGAGGTCAAGTCCGTATTTGATGTAGATGCTAGTTTTTCATCATCGTTTTTAGTGGTTGAAGATGAAGTTGAAGCTGCTTGGTTGCTTCCATTTTTAATTAGATATCTATTTTCATCAAAAATATAAATTTTGCTTATTAATATACATATATCGTTTTTAATTAAAATTAACATTACCTGTCCATTTTAGGATTTGTAAAATAATTTTGCAGAAAAAATTAGCCTGCACGTAGCTGATGAAAAACACAAAAACAATAAAAAAAAAACAAAATTTTCGTTTGAATTGTCGGTTGAGGAGTCGAATTTGAAAAATGTAGCAGAAATGTAGTAAAAATTAAAAGTAGCAGACGTGTAGTATACGAGAATAAAATGTTGTATTTCTGCTACAATTGTAGTATCGCGGCATCCCTGATAGTACGTTAATGGAATTTGAAAATTCAAATATCCCAAATTCATCTGTAGATGATGAATTTATTGTGATACAAAATAAAAGAAAAAGACCAAATGATGTCGAACTAGATTTGTCTAATCTAAGGTATGAAAACAAAACCAATGCAAATGCACAGAATAGATTTATTATCCTAGATGAATTGAACATTGAGGAAGATCCCAATATTCCTAAAAAAGTTAATCAGCCGAATTACGAATATTCTCAAGGAATTTCTTTCTCACGGAAAATACTTTTCTCGAGAAAAAAAATCCTCCAATTATAAATTCCGCGTGAACAAAAAAATTAATAAGTGGCATTATCGAATTTCGAAGCCAGTTGTTTTTTTTTTGTGTGTGCAAACGAAAATAAATTTATTTTAAAGAAAAATTAAAAAAATGAATAGCATAGCTATGATGCGAGCATTCGTGGAGGAAATTGGTGTTGTAGAACAACAACGACGAAATGGCTAAAGGATTGCTAGAAGTCAATTGCGGGCTGAATCTATGGAAAACACAATCAATGCCTGAATTGGCTCTCATTAAACTTAACAAAAGTTGAAGTTTGGCTTTATTTGTGGTCTTCAGCCTACAAGATTAATAAAATATTACTTTTTTATTCAAAATAAACAAACGATGAATAAACATTCGACAGTACACTATAGTGGTGAAAGGTTTTTTAAACAGATGTTTACCGAAATATTGGGAAAAATAAAATAAGGTAATTAAATTAAAGGAAAAGAAAAACCCTTTCGTTTTTATTTAACTGAAAATTGATGACCTCAAGCCGAATCAGAAAAAAAATTAATTTTTTTATTTAAATTTTTTTATTAAAATACTTCATACATTTTTATATAAACTCCCGTCTGTTTAGCAAGGGAAATTTTTTGAGGGAATAAACCAAATTCAAGTGCATTAAGAATAACTACTTTTTTCTTTCGAATTTTTTACCGAAGGAATTTTTATTCATAATAGGGGAAAAGGGAGAAGTGAGAAATTTCATGCAGAATTTTTGTTTAGAATTGGGCTGAATATTGATAAAGATAGTCGTATGATCGATTCAGTCAAAGATAATTCATTCTCTCCTACATTTTTTTTGTTTAATGTTAATATTAAACACTTAATTGATCAATTAAACGAAAAAAAAATTATTTTTAAAATCATTAACAAGAAATTCAAATTCAAATTTTATTGAGTCTTAAAGAAAATATTACAATGATATATAATAAAAAAATGGAATAAAAAAAGAGTGACTGCTTGCTGAGGTATAGTGTTTTATATTTTGGAGTTAAGGGAGTAGGTTTGTTTGCTCCCTACAAAATACTTAGAACTAAGAAAAAAAAAGTAAGAAATAATGAACAAAAATAAAAAAAAAAAGAAATAATGAACTAAAATAATAATAATAATAATGATGTAGAGATCCACCAAATGAATTTCTGTTGCTAACAAAAAAAAACTTAAATTCAAAATAACATGTATGAAATATAAATCCAAAAAAATTGATGGCACACTTTGTTGCTACTCAAATACAATGTTTAGCTTAAATACAATGTTTAGCCTTTAATTACCAAAAGTGAAAAATGACACTTTTCATGAAGGCCACTCATTGTTTCTTTTTTTTTTTCAAATTCAAGTATAAATTTTGTTTACACAATCTTCATTAATAAACACATTTTTTTATTTAAATATTTTTTTTGAACTTATTTTTTGTTTTACATTTATTGATTTGATTTTATTTGAATTTGATTTTTATTTTTATGTATGTATAAGTAAGTAATTAAAATTGTAAATAATAAAAAACCAAAAACATTAAGTGCTGAATTAGCACAAAAATAATATAAAATAAAGACCACTGTTGGAGAACAGAAGGATTGGTGCTCTGACAGTTGGTAGGCAAACTTGCCCTAACTAAAAAAAAAATTGTTTGATTTCAAAAGGATTAAACACTAAAACTGGTCGGCAGGTTTGCCCCAGAATTAGTTTGAAAAATTAACCAATATAAATTCTACCATAAAAATATTATATGGCGATCCTGCCAATTTAAACGTTAACCATAAAAATATTATATGGCGATCCTTATCCTGCGTATCCTGGAACTCTGATGACTATTTGGTGAAAAAAATTTTACATCCTATCCAGAAAATTTTATTTTGAAAACTATCCGAAGTATCCTGATTGGAACACAGCTGAACATTTTGACATTCCACTACAGCAGACTACTAAAGAAGAAATCTTATGGAAGGTCCAAAGGCACTCACCAAGTACGAATACTACAACAGATTGGCGCGCAATAAAGAAAATCATCTGACGGCTATACCCAAAGAGAACTTGAAACTTAAAACTAGAGGCGGCTATAAAAAGAGGCTTAGAGTGGAGAAGGCAAAGCTAAAAGCAATCCAGAGGGCATCAAACAACAAAACTGGTGGAAATTACTTTTCAAGAGCATTGGCAGCTGAGCAAACCATAAGTCTATTAAAAACCGAGCTCAAAGCAAAACAACACGAAAGAAGCGAAAACATTTGGCATAAAATAGAAGAAACAAAAAAATTTGCATATGGGGAACTGGTGGAGCAGCGACAAAAAAGAGGAGGTCATAATCAACCAAACTGCAGCCAACAACAACAGCAACAGCATTTTGGACAATAAGATAATAACACAAGATGTAATTTTTTTATTCATTATATTTATTGCACTCCTATATTTTTTCAACAAAATAAATAAATACTACAAAGCTTATTTACATAAGCACCTTAATAGGAGCAGGGAAATAGTATAAAAAAAAAAAAAAAAAAAAAAAAAAATTTAAATCTTTTAACTCATAATATTTCACTAAGAATTACATATGTTTAATTAAAATAATAAATTAATTAATAAATCTTAAAACAAAATTTTTTTATATACAAAAGTTAAAATATATAAAATAGTACACTTATGAAAAAATTTGAAAAAATTGTAAGTACTCTGTCAAGTATATTAGAAAATTTTAAAAAACAAGGTACAAAGAAATACAAACTAGATACAGTTTTACAGAAACTAAAAGAGGTAGAACAGTTAAAAACACAATTTGAGGCATTAGAAGAATCACCTGACATTGACTATATACAACTGACGACACTTAAAACAAAATTTCAAAAATTGTACACGGAAATAAGAACCAAATTAGAAGAACAGAAAGAAACAGAAAGTAACGAACATAGTAATTCAAGCAATACGCAAAACGTAACAAAAACCATGGCGGAATTTGACATAATTACTAGTTTAAAAGTAGTCCCAGAATTCACTGGAAACTACAAGGAGCTAAATTCATTTTTAAAAATCACTGAGCTCATGTATAATAACTTGAGTGAAAATGCAAAAAAAACTTTGATAGAATTCATAAGAGAGGTAAAATTACACAATAAGGTTAAAACAGCAATTGGAATACTGGAACCAATTGATAATTTTGACAAACTGAAATATGAGCTAACAAGGTTATACAAAAGTCCTTTGACAATTCCAGAAATTTATTCAAAACTCAATGGTTACACACAGAGAAACCAAAATGTCACCACATTCAGTGACAATATATTAAACTTAATATCCGAATTAAACTTGTTACAAATTTCACAACTGGAAGGAACAGTGACAACAGAACGGAAGGACGATATAGTCAGAACAAATCAAAACTATAGTTTGACCATTTTTAAGAACAATCTGAACGATACCTTAAAACAGGCAATTTGTATAGCACAGCCCAAAACGCTGAACGAAGCAATAAGTATTGCAAAGGAACTAGAGAAGACTAATTGTACCTCAGGACAATTAATGTATTATCAACAAAACAATTTTAGACAAACCAATTTTAGAGGACGAAATAACCACAGAGCTTTTGGCAATAATAATAACCGTGAAAACCATAACAACAATAACAATCGTTCTTTAAACAACAATGGAAAATATGAAAATTTTTCGAGACAAAATTTTAAACGTGGAAACAATTTAGGAAATTTTCGTAAAAATAATAATTACAGTGGACAAAACAATAACCGTGGGAACAATAACTACTATTCCGGAAACAATGGCAATCGCGGAAATTACAATAACAATCGAGGACAAAATAATTATCGTGGAAATAACAATTATCGTAGTAACCAACATAATAATTACAGTACAAATAATAACAATAATAGAATTCGAGTCATTCAAGAGGGAAACGAGTTGGTCCCGGAGGAAGGACATGCGGACTAGAGTCAATCCCCGGGTATCCAAGAATAAAAATTTATAGAATTTCAAATAATGCAACAAATATAATTTCTCTAAGATGTAAAGATGCTAATAGGAATCTTACCTTTATAGTGGACACAGGTGCGGACGTGTCAGTAATAAAAACAAAAAATCTCAATGGTGATTTGTATTTTAACAATCAAGAAAAATGCAAACTTACAGGCATATCGGACGAAATAATTTATTCACAGGGTGTAATTGATTTAAATTTGGATTTGGGTGAAAATTCGTACATTCAAAATTTTAATATCGTTGATAGCAAATTTCCCATACAGACTGACGGAATACTGGGACAAGATTTTTTAAAAAATTGCTTATGCAAAATCGATTTAGAAACCTGCACTATAACAGTTATTATCAATGATGAAGAGATCATTTTACCAATTTACTCAGACTTGTCAGAAGTTTCTGAAATAATTATTCCTGCAAGATCAGAAATAATTCACCATATAAAAATGGATCTAACTGAAGACAGTGTTGTGTTAAATAAAGAAGTGCAAGAAGGAGTATTTTTGGGAAATTCAATAGCACCCAAAGACGGATTTGCCCACATAAGACTACTTAATGTAAATGACAAAGAAATAAGAATTAAAAAGTTAAAATTAGAAACTGAGCCATTACATAACTATTACTTAATTAAGAATAAGAAGAAGGACAATTCTGACAGGGAACGTTTTGAAGAATTGATTAACATTTTAAATTTGGATTCAAAAGACAAAGAAGCAAAGGACTCGTTATACGCAATTTTTAAACAATATTCGAACATTTTTCATATCGAAGGAGAAGTATTGACAGCAAACAATTTTTATACTCAACATTTAAGTGTAAATGACACAAATCCTGTGTACATAAAAAATTATAGACTACCGAATTCTCAGCTTGAAGAAATAGACGAGCAAGTAGACAATTTAATAGACACTAACATAGCAGAACACTCAGTTAGTCCCTATAACTCACCATTATTGCTAGTACCAAAAAAAAATGGTGGGGACAAAAAGAAATGGAGACTAGTAGTAGACTATAGGCAACTAAATAAGAAGTTAGTAAGCGACCGCTTCCCCCTAACCCGCTTGGAGGACGTACTAGATTTACTAGGCCGAGCAAAATACTTTTCAACACTCGACATGACGAGCTTTTTCCATCAAATACCGTTACATGAAGACTCTAGACCTTTAACTGCATTTTCAACTAACAAAGGACATTTTCAATTTAAACGTTTACCATTCGGATTGAAAATTTCAAGCAACAGCTTTCAAAGAATGCTTACAATCGCCTTGAGTGGTTTGGATAGCCAAGCATTTTTGTATGTCGACGATATAATAGTATTTGGTTGTAGTTTAAAACACCATAATGACAATTTAATAACAGTCTTCGACAGACTAAGAAAATACAATTTAAAATTAAATGCAAACAAATGCGTATTTTTAAAATCAGAAGTCGTATATTTAGGACATTTAATTACTAATGAAGGTATAAAAACAGACCCTTCCAAATTTGAAACAATAAAAAAATACCCCGTCCCAAGAAATAGTGACGAAGTGAGAAAATTCGTAGCTTTTTGTAATTACTACAGACGATTTATTGAAAACTTCGCTCAAACCACAAAATGTCTCAATAATCTGGTAAAAAAAGGACAGACATTCGAATGGACAGAAGAATGTCAAAAGACATTTGAACTCTTAAAGGAAAAATTAATTAACCCACCTATATTACAGTATCCAAATTTTGAACAACCATTCGTACTCACAACTGATGCATCTGACTTCGCAATCGGTGCAATCTTAAGCCAAGGTGACATAGGAAAAGACTTGCCAATA
Organism: Cordilura impudica; assembly: GCA_963682025.1. NCBI lineage: Eukaryota > Metazoa > Arthropoda > Insecta > Diptera > Scathophagidae > Cordilura > Cordilura impudica. Next base: position 189,494,816 of record OY821517.1, on the reverse strand, counting down.
TCCTATGCAAGTAAAACACTGGCAAAACACGATATAAACAAGCCAGTAATAGAAAAAGAGCTACTAGCCATTCATTGGGGAATTAATTTTTTTAGACCATATTTATATGGCAGGAAGTTTATCGTGGTGACGGACCACAGACCCCTAGTAGCATTATTTACGCATAAAAATCCTTCATCAAAGATGACAAGGATAAGAATAGATTTGTCAGATTATGATTTTGACATAGTCTACAAACAAGGAAAAATTAATACAAATGCCGATGCATTGTCAAGAATAAAAATAGATTCGGACATACTCAAGAGTATGATACCGACAAATTGTGATGACTCAAAAAGAATGTTTGCAATAACAAGGGGAATGTCAGCCAACGAGAACAAGGCAGACACGGAGAAATACAATTCTCATTCGAAGCCTGATCAACTTCACATTTGGGAATGTACGTCCATATCTGATATCAGGAATATGAAAAATTTAAGATTTATAGAAGAAAATAATAAAGGTACCAAAATTGAGATAAATAAAAGATGGGTAACAGTTAGATATAGCGATAATCACGCGAAATTCGTTTCGATCGTCGAGAAGCTATCATCAAAAATGACTGATAGGAATATAATGAAGCTAGCGTTAGAACAAAATGATATATTAAGAGGCATGCCCATAGAAGAATTTAAGAAAATGTATAATGAATTGCAAATGGAAAGAATAAAAAGGAATTTAGAACCTTTAACGATAATAATATACAAAGCCCCAACAAAAATTAAAGAAGAGTCAATTATGAAAAATTTAATTAAAGAGTATCACAATACACCAATAGGAGGACATTTAGGCATCAGAAAAACTTTATTGAAACTAAAACAAAGATTCGTTTGGAAAAACATGAATAAAATGGTTAAAAAATATATAATAAATTGTTGTGACTGCACAAAGAATAAGCAAACAAAATACACCAAAGAAAAAATGACGATAACTGACACACCTGGTACAAGTTTTGAAACGTTAAGTATAGATACGGTAGGACCCTTACGAATATCTAACGGCTATAGATATATTTTGACAGTACAGTGCGAATTAACAAAATACGTCATACTACATCCAATGGAAACAAAAGAGGCGGTATCAATCGCAAAAGCATTAGTGGACCAAGTAATACTTAAATACGGACTTTTTAAGACACTAAAATCGGACAGAGGAACTGAATTTAAAAATGAACTGCTTGAAAATATTTGCCAAATGTTGAAAGTAGAACAGATTTTCTCAACACCCTACCACCATCAGACAATAGGAGCACTCGAACGAAATCATAGAGTTTTGAATGAGTTTTTGTTAAATTTCGTTGAAAATAATGAATGGGACAAATATATTTTGTACTATGCATTTGCATATAATAGCACACCAAATGTGGATACTAAATACAGCCCTTATGAACTAGTATATGGAAAAATTCCACGTTTGCCAAATGACATGGTTGAGAATAATAGGCCAATTTACAATTTGGACAGCTATGCAAATGAAATGAAAATAAGACTACGGGAATCACTACTTAAAGCACGCGAACTAATACATATGACAAAACTAAAAAGAAAACTAGATTATGACAAGAATAGTAAGGAATCTGACCTAAAAGTAGGAGATTTAGTATACGTTAAGTTAGAAACTAGGAGAAAACAACAGAGTCCATATCATGGCCCTTACCCTATAATTGAACGTAAAGGAGTCAATTCTGTAATTAAGATTAATAATAAATTTAAGGAATATCATAACAATATATTTAAAAAATACAATCCTAATTAAAAAAAAAAAAATAAAAAAAAAAAAAAAAAAAAACTGCTAAGAATTTAATTTAAGAAATATTTATACAATCACAAAAACTTTTATACAAAACTTATATTTATACAATCACTAATTATGGATAGTAATTTCTTTAACTTAAAATTATATTTACTTGGACTTGAACAAAAACAATTTTTTGGAAACACACTTTCCTTTTGAAAATCGCGGAACTCTCAAAATTCATATAAATTTTGCTAGCCCCGTAATTTTCAATCTTGAGGACGATGGTGTAGAGATCCACCAAATGAATTTCTGTTGCTAACAAAAAAAAACTTAAATTCAAAATAACATGTATGAAATATAAATCCAAAAAAATTGATGGCACACTTTGTTGCTACTCAAATACAATGTTTAGCTTAAATACAATGTTTAGCCTTTAATTACCAAAAGTGAAAAATGACACTTTTCATGAAGGCCACTCATTGTTTCTTTTTTTTTTTTTCAAATTCAAGTATAAATTTTGTTTACACAATCTTCATTAATAAACACATTTTTTTTATTTAAATATTTTTTTTGAACTTATTTTTTGTTTTACATTTATTGATTTGATTTTATTTGAATTTGATTTTTATTTTTATGTATGTATAAGTAAGTAATTAAAATTGTAAATAATAAAAAACCAAAAACATTAAGTGCTGAATTAGCACAAAAATAATATAAAATAAAGACCACTGTTGGAGAACAGAAGGATTGGTGCTCTGACAGTTGGTAGGCAAACTTGCCCTAACTAAAAAAAAAAATTGTTTGATTTCAAAAGGATTAAACACTAAAACTGGTCGGCAGGTTTGCCCCAGAATTAGTTTGAAAAATTAACCAATATAAATTCTACCATAAAAATATTATAATGATAAAAAAAATGAAAGAGTTACTAAAATTAACCCCTATGGGTATGCGGTGTCGATTTTTTATAAAACTCAGGTAAGATTATGGGATTTGAATCGTTGTAGTCTAAATTGAGACAAATATTTTCATTGAGAATACCGATAAGAGAAACATAGGATGTTAACCAATTAAAATTAGAATTTTGGTTCAAAATGTCTACAATTAAATTGTTTTCGTGGAAAAGAGCTCTTTTGGTATAAGAATTAACTAATGATAATGCGTATGTCAAAAGTGGTTGAATGTCAGCATTTTTATATATGGGGGATTTCATGTCAAGTGCACCAACTTTTGAAACCGATGTCTTCCGATCGGGATGAAATTTGCACCAAGGTTAGTCCTATTGGATAGTAGTTTAGACACAATTTTTCAATAAGATCGGTCCAGATCTCTCTGAGTTAGAGGGGATCAAAATTTGACATTTTGGCCAAACAGGTGTTTTTTCTCATCCATGTAACTTATTACCTATTGTTCTTAGAAAATTTTCTCCCAAATAGTTTAGATAGCTATTTCTTCAATATTTCGGGAAAAAATACTTTAAAAAAAAAAAAAATTTTAGACTTTTTTTTTTTCCTAAATTAAAGCATTTTTGCCTTTTTTTTTTTAAAAAAGTGCATTTTTTTTTCATAAGAAAGCTTAGGATTTTTCCTTTAAGATCTTTTTGGTCGCTTAGTGGGATGGGAGTGGGATATCTATCAAAATAAATGTTTTGTAACTCAAGACAACGGTTTTTCAATTTTTCACAAATGCACTATTTTGAATTTTTTCCGATTTGTGTCTAAAACCTTACAAATAAAACATATACTGAGAAACTAGACAAACTAAACTTTCCGAAGGTATATAACATACCTAACTAAAATTTTATACCCTCGATACTGTAATACCCAGAATATGTTAACCTCAGGAAAAAATCGCTTTTTTTCTATAGAAATGTTGAAAAATTATTATTTTTTATTTATTTTTAATAATAATTAAATTAATGTATTATAATAATATTAAAAATAAAAAGATAAATAATTTATTAAAATTTAATCTTAATTGCATTAGATCCATTTATATCATAACTATTTTTATACCTAATTTATTGTAGCTGATGAAGTATTTAAGTCTTGTAAATTGTTAAATACCCAGTCTTTCATCCAGCTTTTTTGTCGCCTTTATTTACTGCGTTTTTTTGTCAATCCTTTCTTGGAGTTACTAGGTTCAGCTGTTGGTTTCCCTGCTGGTTTATTTGTTGTCTTTGGAGAGAAATCGCATTGAATAGAGGCAGAAAACTTATTCAACTTGAGTCTTCCATCGACAAGCGGTATAAAAGCATGGTATTGAGCGATGCCATCGATTGTTACCGCAGCATCGAATCTGCTCTTCAGTGTTTTCAATGTTTCCTGATGATACTCTTTGCTACTAAAAACTATTTTAGTTTCTTTACAATAACTCTTTGCCCAATTGAATAAAGCAGTCGCATCTAAGATGCGATCTTGATTAGAGCACTGGAGGCTATACTTCGCTGCATTTCTTTTAAGGTTTGCTCCAATATCATCACATGCTCCTTTACCATGAGCAGTAGGATGAAAATGCCACTCAGCTGGCATTCCAAAATCTTTTTCATGAGCCATAAGAGCTCCGTCTGAAACGTAGTATACCTTCTTTACTGTAAATTTCGATTTTTATAAATTTTAGTATTCTCTTCTCGTACTCATAAACTGCAACGGTATCATGTTTTAAATAGTCGGATATGATTGCCATACTTTTGTGTTCCAGTTTTTCATCTTTCATGTAGTAAATAACTACTGTGAATATAGTTACTTGGTCGTTATTGAAGTGGAATGCTTGTATGGCATCCGGAAGAACATATTTATAGTTTTCTGCGAAATCATATGAAATAACGAATTCTCCAGACTTCAAATGTATCTTCAAATCCTTGAAGAATGACCATTGCTCTTTGACTAAAAAGTCATGGTTTCTCAAGTTTAGCAATCCTGTACACATTTCTTCCACAAAATCATCCACATTTAAAATGATTGTTTTCAATGTGCATCTGTCAGTCTGAATCCAAGAATCAAATTTGACCTCCTCTATATATTCTCGATCTAAAGAGTTGATTAAATTTTCTTTGATGAATGTGGTTGTCCATTAGGACACATAGTCAATTTAAGGCAATCGCGGTAATCGTGTAAATCTTCTGCCGAATCATCTGTTAAATACTTTAAGTTGATTTCCTTCAACATCAGTTTAACATTTTCATGGTAAATGCAAACGCATACTGTGTGAGTTCCGCTGCTTTCTGCCAAAACGCAATGTTTTGGCTTCATTTGGGTTAATTTCGTGAAGCCAATTCTAACAATCTCGTGTTCAGATTGAAATGTTGCAAATAACTCTTTCAGGTTACAGATAACCATTCTCTTCTGTTATGTTATGAAGGTATGTTACATACCTTCGGAAAGGTTAATTTGTCTAGTTTCTCAGTATAAGTTTTATTTGTAAGTTTTTACACACAAATAGGAAAAAAATTCAAAATAGTGCATTTGTGAAAAATTGAAAAACCGTTGTCTTGAGTTACAAAACATTTATTTTGATAGATATCCCACTCCCATCCCACTAAGCGACCAAAAAGATCTTAAAGGAAAAATCCTAAGCTTTCTTATGAAAAAAAAAATGCCCTTTTTGAAAAAAAAAGGCAAAAAATGCTTTAATTTAGCAAAAAAAAAGTCTAAAATTTTTTTTTTTTAAGTATTTTTTTCCGAAATATTGAAGAAATAGCTATCTAAACTATTTGGGAGAAAATTTTCTAAGAACAATAGGTATAGGTAATAAGTTACATGGATGAGAAAAAACACCTGTTTGGCCAAAATGTCAAATTTTGATCCCCTCTAACTCAGAGAGATCTGGACCGATCTTATTGAAAAATTGTGTCTAAACTACTATCCAATAGGACTAACCTTGGTGCAAATTTCATCCCGATCGGAAGACATCGGTTTCAAAAGTTGGTGCACTTGACATGAAACCCCCCATATATAAAAATTAGAAAATCTTTTTATATATGTTTCAAAATTTCGATTAATACAGAACCGTAAAATACTTCTCTCTAAAACTTCTAACTCATATGCCAAAGTTGGTGAAATAGTGAACCATACAGGAAAACCGTAAAGAATTGATGAACGGATACTTATTTTATAGATTAATAATTTGTTTTTTTACTCAAATTTTTATTAACAAGTAATTTTGTGAACATACCTTTAATTCTAATTGCTTTCTTTTTAAGAATACGAGCATGATCATTGAATTTAAATAATTTGTTAAATGTAATGCCAAGATATTTAATTTTGTCTTTAAACTGGATATTAATACCATTGAAAAATAAAACTAAGTTTTTACTTTGAGTTACAACATAATATGGACATTTGCCTGAAGCATTTCTAAAACATATTGCTTCTGATTTCAGAGGGTTAATTTTAATTCCCCAACTTTTGTAATAGTCATCAATTATAGAAAGATGTTTTTTTACTAATTCTAAAGCAATAAATGGTGATTTGTGACTAGCATAAATAAGTGAATCATCAGCATATAAAATACTATTTGAACCATTATATATGTGTGGAAAATCATAAATTAGAATATTATATAGAAGTGGAGCTAATATTGCTCCTTGAGGTACGCCGCTGTTAATTAGGCTTATATCTGAATGAGTATCATTAATATTAACAAAGAATTTCCTGTTTTCAAAATAGCTACTTAAAATTTTAATAATAAAAGGATTAAAACCAATTTGAATTAATTTATAAATAATCCCTTTATAAAAAGCTTTATCGAAAGCTTTTTCAATGTCTAAAGATATGGCTACGGTACAATTTTGATCACGGAGGTTTAAAATAACATCATTGTGAAATTTAACTAAAGCATCAATCGCAGAATGATTTCTTTTGAATCCAAACTGATAACAGGGTATATAGTCATGATTGACAGAGATATCCATCTTTTCTCTAATAATACGTTCAAACAATTTGCCAAAATTTGAAAGTAATGAGATCGGTCTCGAGTTATTAATACAAAAATTTTCTTTTTTTAAAATAGGGCAAATTTTAGAAATTTTTCATCAGTTCGGAAAATAACCATTATTTAAACAGTTATTAAATAAAATTGTTAAATATTCGATTGCAGAAATTGGAAGTTTTTTATTATAAAATTTGAAATTTTATCTGAACCTGAAGATTTTTTTGAATTAAGAGATTGTATAATATTTTTTACGTCAGAAGTGAAAACTATCTGCGCTTGTTAAAGAATTAAAATTTGAAGAAAAATCACAAATTATAGAAGTAGAATGAGATAAACAATTGTCAACCGTAAGAAATACTTCTGAAATATTAGGTCTTTAGGTATATCATTTCTATAGACATTTGAAAAATGTCTACGAAAAAGTTCAACTTTATCGGTATCTTCTTCATAGGTTATATTATCAATAATAACTTTTTCAAATCCTTTAGATCTTTTTTTCCAATAATGTTGTAAATGTTTTTATATGCATTAGGTCCAGGTTTTATATGAGAAAGGCGATTACTTAATTCATTTGCTTGAAAAAGTTCAACCTGTTCTTTTATTGTCATTTTTAAAAGTTTTATTTGCTTAGATAATATTTAGTTAATATTCAGGAGATACTCTGTTGTAATTCCTGTGGTAAATTTTCCTTTTGCCATGAGTATTTTATCTTATAAAGGTGTTTAATGTTATCAGAAATTTTAAACTTTTTATTCTTTAAATTAATTTTCTCACAATGTAGATTAGTAACATTGTTGATACGTTCTGTAAATGAATGGATGAAGTTGTCTATTTTTAAATTAGATAAATTTATATTTTTTAATATAGGAATTTCATACAGAGATAAATCAATATCAGATTGAAAGTCCTTCCAATTAATTTTTTCGAAAGAAGTAAACAAAATTGGAGGAGAGAAAATTAAATCATATTCGGCAATTTTAATATATAATTTTAAAGCAAAATGGTCAGAAAATAAAGAAATAGTAGAAATATTGATGTTTTCATATGTTTGGTCAATAAATTTGGAACTAATATTGACGATGATCCACTTAGAAAAGAAGGTGAAATGTCACATAATCTTGTAAAATCATGAAATGAAAATTGTAGCCAATTTTTAAAAGAATTTCCATTTAAATTATCAAAAGTATCACCCCCCAAGATAAAATACTCGAATTAAAATCACCCTCTATAAAAGTACCATAATAATTATTAGACAAACATTTAATAGCATCTAAACTTTCAATAAAATCACTGTTTTGGAAATTACATGGAATATAAATACTGCCCAAGAGAATTTTTTTATGCTACCGGAAAAAGAAAGAGAAATTTCAACAAAACAATTTGGGAATTTAACGTTTGCTATATTAACAACAGAATATTTTATTTTTTTGTTAAAAGCAATTGCAGTTCCTTGAGGAGAGTAATCTTTGATTAAGTTGTAATTTTCTAGAGAAAAATTTCATTAACAAGAACAAACATAAAAGTAAACAAGTAAGAAAATTATAGTCGGTCTAGACCGACTATACGATACCCTATACCATGCGTTTAGACACCCTATCTCTCAGGCCCAACTAACTGGATATAGAAAATAAGCATAAACCAAATTTGAGTGGGATTTTTATTAATTTTTTCGGCTGCAGATATGAAAAAGTTCATATCGGATGCTATATCTATATGGGGACTAGGCCCAAAAATGGACCGATCCTGACCATGTTTGGTAAAGTCTCTTGTATTTTGCAAAAATATATACAAACAAAATTTGAGAAGAATCAGTGCAATATTTTTGTTTTTTGATAGATTTAAGTGAAGATCGGGCAGCAGCTCTATATGGGGCCTATGACTAAGAGTTGTCCAATAGGCATAATTTTTGGACTACTGATTACTGGATGTAATATATACATACAAACCCAATTTGACTAAGATTTGTATGATAATTTGGATCTTATGGCAATATATGTTGATTTCATAGGGGTCTTTTGTATGGGGTCTAGGTCTGAACATGAACCGATTCTCACCAATTTCAATAGCGTTCATCCCATGGCCGATAAAAGATCAAATACCAAATTTCATCAAAATATATTCATATTTGCGACCTGCAGTTTGATTACAAGCTTTACATGGACACACAGACGGACGGACGGACGGACGGACATCGTTAAATCGAATCAGATAGTGATTCTGATTCGATAGGTATAATTAAGAAAACTGTCCGTTGACGGTGTTGTTGTAGAGAATGAAAAACAGAGATTAGTTAAATTAACTGAACATTTTTCCAACATTTATAGTGGTTCTGTTCCAATCAGATGTTTCTAATGTAGTTGATGTTGTTAACAGAACAATTTCTAGTGCTCAGAAAAACATTTTTTGTTTTAATTCCAATTTTTCTGCTCACAATACCCAAAAGAGTTCGAGACTTGTAACTTTAGACAATATTTCTAATTTCATTATTAAAAAACTTCCAATATAAGCTTTAGAATTTCTGTTGGTGATATTTAATCATTGCATTAACAACTCATATTTTCCGGATTCATGGAAAATTTTTGGAAAATAAGTCCTATTCAGAAGAAACCAAACAAATTTGAAATTAATAATTTAAGACCCATTTAATTACTTTCAGATTTAGGCAAGCTGTTTGAAAATATGTTCCGTCAAAAAATGGATTTTGCAATATTAGAGACATATATTCCAGAATTGCAGTTTGGTTTTAAAAAGGTCATTCTACTGTTGATGCTATGCTGAAGTTTGAAGATGATATTATTAATCATCTTCGCACATCACTTTGGAATTCTATTTAAAATGTTCCATATTGGTTTTGACTCCTCAATTGTTAAAAATTTTCATAGCTTTTTTTCTAACAGAATGCTTTGTGTCCAATTTAATGGAAATTTATCGGGTTGTGGGAATATAAGTTGTGGTGTTCCACAAGGCTCAATTTTAGCTCCTCACCTATATAATATCTTTGCTTGATTTTCCTCATTTTAATATAAATTCTGTAGGTATTTTATACTCCGATGACTCTTTGCTTTACTTCCACAATGAGTCACCCATTACCGCTTTAAGCCAGGTCTCAAATCACCCACCTCTCAGTAGTGAAACAGTTTTATAATGATTGGGGAATTAAAATTAAAGCCTCAAAATGTGAAGCAATTTGTATTCGCAATGCTTCAGGTAAATGCAGGAACTTTGTTGTTCCTGAAAGTAAGACTTTAAGTCTCTTCCTCGAAGGGACTGAAATTCCATTTATCTTGGTATATCATTTAATAAAGGTGCTATTACATGATCTGTTTTTTACATATGTATGTACTGTCAAATTTTCCCACAACAAAAGTTGTACACATCGTGTGATACATATGAAACATTGTTTCATTGTTTTACAGTACATGAAGAAAGTCACATGTACATTTTTCAATTAGAACATGATCTATTTTGACATGACAAAACATATGAAAATACAACAATGCTTGTGGCGAAAGAAAAGCAGAGTAAATTATAAAGATGAAAGAAAAATAAATTGTTTAATATTAATTAACAATTAAAAAATATATAATTTTTTTTTTAACAATAAATTTTTGTAAATTCACAAATTATATCACCTGTTGTTTACATTTAGAGGTTATGTCATACGGAAATACATATGCACGTGTGATAGCAAAAATTATGAATCGTATGTAAAAGACAATTTTGACAGACATGAGGAATTTCATATGGATAAAAAAAGTGACAGTACATATGTAAAAAACACATCGTGTAATAGCACCTTAAGCTGTTGAAGTGTAATAAGCATGCAAGGCAAGTGATAAAAAAAAAACATATAAAACAAGTAAGAAAATTAAAGTCGGTCTTGACCGACTATACTATACCCTATACCATGGTTTAGAGACCCTATCTCTTCGGTCCAACTAATTCGATATAGAAAATAAGCATAAACCAAATTTCAGTGGCATTGTTATTAATTTTTTTGGCTGCAGATATGAAAAAGTTCATATCGAATGCTATATTTATATGGGGACAAGATCGAAATATGGACCTATCCTGACCATATTTGTAAAGACACTTGTATTTTCAAAAAATAAATAAAAACCAAATTTGAAAAAAATCTGTGCAATATTTTTGTTTTTTTTTTTAAAGATTTAAGTGAAGATCGGGAAGCAGCTCTATATGGGGCCTATGACTAAGAATTGTCCTATAGGGATTTTATTTGGACTACTGATTAATGGATATAATAAACACATACAAACCCAATTTGACTGAGATCTATATGATAATTTGGATCTTATGCAATTTATGTCATAGGGGTTAATTGTATGGGGACTAGGTCTGAACATGAACCAAATTTCACCAATTTCAATAGCGTTCATCCTATGGTCGATGAAAGCCTTGTATCAAATTTCATCAAAATATATAAATATCGGTGTAATAAAAGATGGGTCTAGGTCAAGTATTTTTAGTAGTTACAAACAGCAGCACAAATTCATTATACCCAAACCTCATAGTGGTAATTTTACATAATAAAGATTTACCAATAAAAACAAAATTGTTAATATAAAAAACCAACATAAGACCTGGGGAAAATCGTCGCATTCGATATCGAGTAAAATCAATCGGAATTCCATATTTTGGTTTATTATTTAAAGAAGACGGAATTTGCACTAAAAAATTTTTATGTTTGAAATATGTAATATTTTTTTGCGGCAATATCAAGACGTGTCTTAAATGCTGTTTATGGGTAAAATCCACCAAATTTAATATAAAAGAAGAAACAAATTGGCCCATCACTGATCTGATCTTAATTATACTTTAACTATTTTTAAAGTTGCAAAATTTCGGCGGGAACAAAAAATCGCTAGATACATCTCATGAATTAAGCGGTAATTACTTCTAAGGTTTTGTAAATAAGTTTATAAGTATTCACAATCACAATATTAAAAGAGATTAAAATGAATTAGTTTTTAATAAATATTGCGTCTATATTAAATTAGAGCCTTTTAATTTTTCAGGTGTTTGTAGAATTAATCAAACTTTTGCCAACTATACAAAACCGAAGTTTGTTATCTGGCGTAATTGCTTGCGTCCAAATTCATGTGAATATGTGTCCAAAAAATAATCAGATTATGATAACTCTTTGGTCAGACTTATCCCGACGTTTGCAAGCAAAAACTTCATCGGTATTAACAAATAATGTAGATATCGACATTTTAATACAATTATTTGATGAATTATCTAAAATTAACCCAATGTTACATGAAGATGTTACAATTATTGTCACAACACAACAACTTATTAAGTCGGATCAAAGAGGCGATCGCAAACGTGGCTATTATTTATTCAAGAAAATATTACATTGTTTCGCAACAAAATCCAATAATAAAAGCAGCGTTTGGTTTACAGTGGATGAATATCAAAGTATTGAACAGTCTTGGAGTTTTTACATAACAATATTAGAAAATCTTGAAGAAAACCAATCTCATTTAATACTTCCAACTCTAAAGAACATCGATGAGGTTATTAAAAGTAAAAAACTGCATAAATCTTGGTTGGATATACTCTACATGAAAATACTAACACATAATAATAGTTTAGTATTACGATGGGCAATGGAGTTCTTTTTACAAACATTCACATGTGGAGATTTGTCAAAAGACGTCTTAAAACATTTACTGGAGACATCTAATACCAGTTTACTCTACAACTACGAGAGTTACTTTATAAATCTTGAATATATTTCTTCATTTCTTAAGGGTGATTTAAAAAATATTTATACACTAATCGGAGATATCAACTGGAAGTCAATACCGTTGTACATATGGTTAGCAAAACTAAGTGAATATAAGTTACCAAACTCCATAACTTATGAAGTAATTTTAAAAATATCTTCACGTGTACGTGCATTACCAAATTGTACGATACGCAAAAATACCATTACACTATGTAATAAAATATTTGAGAAAATAATTTTGGATATGTCTATGGAAGAATATGTTACTTATGTGACGACTCTTTACAATACGTCTGATGATTACAGAGAATATTCAATAATTTATAACAAACACATTATGACCAACAACTTCGTATTCGAACAAAGATTTTATGAGATAATTGGCAGTGAATTTTTTAAAAATTCTTGTGGTAGGAAGGTTTTAAATTTAAAAAAATTTATTGATTTTTTATACGAGATACCAAAGCAACATCATGGTTTTTTAAGATTTTTACCATATCATTCCAAAGAATTTAGTAGCATAGATCTTCGAAATTTAATAACGAATTTATACAGTTTGGACTTACAAGGCATACAACATATGTCACTTCCCTGTATCATTAATGCGTTTGAAAAGTCGCTGCTTGAACCTGGCCAACTTGACAAACAAGAACTGAAACATTGTCATTTAGCTGCGATTTCATTTTATATTGAACATCTTGAAAATCTTAATAGTGTGGAAGACGAGACATTTCGATTAATTTTTAATTCAGATTTATCTGATAGAAATATTAATAAGTTATCGAGAAGCTTATTTCGTACTGAAAAGCCTCTAAGTACATGGATTATTGACGAATTTGTAAACAGAATTTGCAACACAGATATGTAAGTATAAAAAAATAAATAAAAATCAAATCGTGGAAAAATTGTCATCCACTTCAGGTAAATGCTGAAAGTTTTAAAGCTCAAGCTAGTCGGGAAGTTGACAATTTAGGCTGACTTCATAAACGCAGTTTGCAATGCAAAACGGCAAAGATATTCATTTACAAGGCAAAGCAATGTTTTATGATGGCAGTACTGCTTTGTCAAATAATGAAATGACATTTTAGTACATTTATGAACGCGCAAAAATTTTTCCTTGCACAGGTTAGGTTGTTGTTCATTTTTTGATAAACTTTTTGTAAAATTCACTATTTTAAAATGAATATTCAGAAAAAATCATGCGCTATTATTTTGAAAATCGCTATCAAATTGGCTGATTGTAAAAACTGAAGCAGCACTTTGATCAAAAATATTATAAACAAAAGAAAGCGTCGACATATAGCAAGCATTATTAATTAGCCAAAATTTAAGGAGACAAATTTCAAAAATTTTAATTTTTGTAAAATTATCGCATGCATGCAAGATGACGTGTTTTATTCTCATTTTCGAATTAAAAAAATTATATTTCAGGTATTTATTACCAAATGTTATAATTTGATAAAACTAATTAATACTTTCAATTTTAAGAAATGGTGGCATTCACGTAAAATTGGACGTATTAGTATTACGTTACAAAAAGCATTAGAAATTACAATAATTATTCTTTCAGAGATGTCGGCGATCGCTTTGGCGTGACAATTGGTCTCGCATGTTAAAATCATTAAAATGATTTGCCGCTTAAAGGGAGATGTTATCAAATTTCCAAAAACTGCTGCTAAAATCTGGCTCATGCCTCAGTAGATTATTCCTTTCGTGGTTCCACTTTTTTCACTATGAATAAATAGACAAAAAATCATAAATAATCTTAAAATTGCAAATTTTAAATACACAAAAGTTTAACTTACCATAAATCCGCCATTTCTACAACAAATTGAAATATTTGATGTATTTTTAGCCTTACCGCCAAGAAAAAGGTAAAAAAAAAAAAACAAAAACATACCAAGCACCAAAGAATCACAAATAAAAACAAGTAAGAAAATTATAGTCGGTCTAGACCGACTTTGCGATACCCTATACCATACGTTTAGGGACTCTATCTCTTAGATCCAACTAACTGGATATAGAAAATAAGCAAAAACCAAATTTGAGTGGGATTTTTATTAATTTTTTTGGCTGTAGATATGAAAAAGTTCATATCGGATGCTATATCTATATAGGGACTAGGTCCAAAAATGGACCGATCCTGATCATGTTTGGTAAAGTCTCTTGTATTTTGCAAAAATATATACAAACAAAATTTGAGAAGAATCAGTGCAATATTTTTGTTTTTTTATAGATTTAAGTGAAGATCGGGAAGCAGCTCTATATGGGGCCAAAGGGATCATTTTTGGACTACTCATTAATGGATGTAATGAACGCATACAAACCCAATTTGAGTAAGATCTATATGACAATTTGGATCTTATGGCAATTTATGTCGATTTCATAGGGGTAATTTGTATGGGGGCTAGGTCTGAACATGGACTGATTCTTACCAATTTCAATAGCGTTCATCCCATGGCCGATAAAAGCTTATATGCCAAATTTCATCAAAATATATTCATAGTTGCGACCTGCAGTTTGATTACAAAGTTTACATGGACACACAGACGGACGGACGGACGGACGGACATTGTTAAATCAACTCAGAAAGTGATTCTGATTCGATCGGTATAATTAAAGATGGGTCTAGGTCAAATATTTTTGGTTGTTACAAACAGCAGCACAAAGTCATTATACCCAAACCACATAGTGGTATAGGGTATAACAATGCACAAATTTGACAAATGTTGCACATTGAAAAGCACCGCCATGCAATAATGAACTTGCGACATTGCCAAAACTAAGTCTAATGTGTTTATGAACATTACGCATTGCAGTGTGGCATTGCAAACTGCATTTATAAAGTCAGCCTTAGTTACAAGATTCCGCCTCAAACAAACAAAAATATCTTAAATTTTTGTAAATTGTCTTATTAATTTTAAACATCATTGTAAAAATCGAGCCATTATAATTTGAAGTCTAGCCTTCTTCTTTAAGTGTTGATAACCTTGATTATCCGCACCTGTGTTTAGAACACAGGTGTGGAGGGAATTAAAGATTTGTGACACAACCGAATTTAACAATTTAGTTACAAGATTCCGCCTCAAACAAACCAAAATATCTTAAATTTTTGTTAATTATCTTATTAATTTTAAACATCATTGTGAAAAATCTAGCCATTTTAATTTTAAGTTAGCCTTTTCGATGTGTTAACATCTATACGCGCAGGGGGAAAATTTCTATTTCACAATACAAGACAAATCGGTGTGACATGATTGTATTGGTGGAAAAGTTATGATATAAAATTGTTTCAGCTAATTCAACAACCGTTTGCTGTGAAACGTTAAAAATTTCACAGTATAAACGTATAACATATACATAATTCAACAACCCCACAAGTATAACCAGAGCCAGTTGTTTGCTCTAAGTGATACATAGATGACGCTTCTGTTTGATTTTAAAAAAGTCATATAAAAAAATCTTTAAAACTTATGTTTGTCAAATTAAGCAAAACAAAATGCAGTGAACTCGCGAAAAAGTGAACACTCGAATGTGTGAACGTCTCAGAAACGTGAACAAATTTATTTTTCTACAGACTACTCTAAAACGTGAACAAAATCTGAAAGCTCTAAAACGTGAACACTTTTTATTTATTGTTTTGTTAATCTGTTTTTAAATTGGGAAATCCCCGAATTACAGGTTATTTGTTTGTTTACTTATGATTAAACGTTTTTTTTTTTCATTTATGTATGCGTTGACCTGTTAGTTGCTCTTTGACATTGCTACGTAGATGCTGCAAGTGATTAAAAAAATTTTAATTCGTGAAAGTGAAAAATGTCATTAAAAAAACCTAAAGATAAAGTTGATATTCTTGAATTATTGCAAAAGGGCTTTAGTGTTAATGGCTTGGCAAGAAAATATGGAGTTGCCAAAGCAACATTTTTTCCATTAAAAAGAAAAAACGGGAAATTACTAATCGTGTAAATAATACACTTTATGGCACTGGAAAGCGTAAAACATTACGCGCTTCTGAACTTCCGAGAATGGAAAAAAGTCTTTATAAATGGTTACTTCACATGCGGAATAAAAAATGCCGGTAAGTAAGTGGGATGTTAAAAGCCAAAGCTTTAGAAATTCACGATCAAATTAAAGAAAATGATCGTGGTGGCCAGTGACGGATGGCTGCAAAAATTTAAGCAAAGGTTCGGAATTGCTTTCTTAAAATTTCCGGAGAAAAGCTTTCTGCGCAGCCACAACTTGTTGACCCATTTAAGGAAAAGTTAAGAGCAAAAATGGAAGAACTCTCTCAATGTGAAGATCAGCTTTATAATGCTGACGAATCCGGGGTATATTGGAAGCAGTTGCCAGATAAAACATATCTGTCATCATTGGAGAAAAGTGCTCCAGGCGCAAAGATGGAGAAACAACGATTAACTTTCATGGGCTGTTCAAATGTGTCGGGAGCTCACAAACTTAAACTATTGGTAATTGGAAAATCTAAAACGAAGCTTCAAAAACTTTACTTGTCCAGTGAATTACAAATTTTCCATGTCAGCATGGATGACATGTACAATTTTTTATGACTGGTTTCATCAATGTTTTGTTAAAGAGGTAGATTTCAAATGACAAATTAAAAACTGAAAACTTTGTAATCATTTTTAGCTTTAGGTTACTGAGTTCTTGACTAAAAAGGGGCTACCAGTTAAAGCCCTTCTCTTAATAGACTATGCTCCTTCACATCCACCTGAATCCCAATTGATTTCTAATGACTGATCCATTTGTGCAATGTTTTTGCCTCCCAACGTCACATTGTTAATTCAGCCCATGGAACAGAATGTTTTTAAAATAACTAAACTGTATTATAGAAACAGTCTCTTGACATTAATGGCTGGAAAACAAACAGAATTGTTAGATTCTATTAAGACAAATTTTAAACAAATGCTGGAAAAATATTTTGAATTCAGTTTCGGAACAAGATGACCCCGATGATAATATTCCCTTAAGTGTTTTAAGAGAGAGGATATCTCCTCCAGAAATAAGACAGCTAGAAAATAGTGCGGTTCTACTTCTTCAGGCGCTGAATTCTCAGGTTTGTTTTATTATAGGTTTCAGTGTTTTTAGAGAATTTAATTAAAATTTAATTACAGATCGATGTTACTCTTTCCACGGTCAAAAATTGGAACAACAATCCTGAAGAAAATTGCAAAGAAGTAGGAAGTAGTATTGAAATTCAAGATGATACCGACGATGAAGATGACTCGATTATATTCCAGCCAGAAGTTACAATTAAATCCAAGGAAGCTGTAGAAGCTTTGGATAAGGCTTTGATATGGGCTGAAAACGAGATGGTAGACCAAAGTGACATTAGAGTGCTGAGAAACCTTAAAGAAAAAGCTCTTTTAAAGATGGCAAAACAAAAAACTTACAAAAAAAAAAAAAAATGACTGATTTTTCCTTTAAACTTAATTTAACTGATTCTTAATTATCCAACCAAAAAAATGTTCTTATTAGTTTTAGTTTATTTTTTGTTGTTTTTGTTAATTAAATATGAATTTCTTGTATCCTTTATTTTATATTATTTTTTATTTTTTTTTATATTATTTTTTTTTTTTTGTTGTTTATCGAATGTAAAGTGAACGTGAACTGAATATACATATTGCATTTATTTTTTGTTATTAAAAATTAATAAAATAATTTAAAATAGTGTTTAGCATTTTTTCAATTAATATATCATTTTTTATATTAAATAGGGTAATTTTTTGTTTTAAATTTGGATACTCGATAACGTGAACGAACTCGAAAATGTGAACTGCCTTGGTAAAAATTAGTTCACGTTATCGCGAGTTCACTGTATATAAATTATTTGTAAGTGCAAAGAAATATTTTTTACTTTGCGGATCTTTCAAACATTTTTTTTTACATAATTTTCAAATTAAAATAATTTTGTCGTAAACTTAACACTTGTAAATATAAATTTAACAAGAAAATTATAGTCGGTCTAGACCACCGACTATACGATACCCTATACCATGCGTTTAGAAACCCTATCTCTTAGGCCCAACTAACTGGACATAGAAAATAAGCAAAACCAAATTTGAGTGGGATTTTTATTAATTTTTTTGGCTGCAGATATGAAAAAGTTCATATCGGATGCTATATCTATATGGGGACTAGGTCCAAAAATGGACCGATCCTGATCATGTTTGGTAAAGTCTCTTGTATTTTGCAAAAATATATACAAACAAAATTTGAGAAGAATCAGTGCAATATTTTTGTTTTTTAATAGATTTAAGTGAAAATCGGGAAGCAGCTCTATATGGGGCCAAAGGGATCATTTTTGGACTACTCATTAATGGATGTAATGAACGCATATAAACCCAATTTGAGTAAGATCTATATGACAATTTGGATCTTATGATAATTTATGTCGATTTCATAGGGGTAATTTGTATGGGGGCTAGGTCTGAACATGGACCGATTCTCACCAATTTCAATAGCGTTCATCCCATGGCCGATAAAAGCTTATATACCAAATTTCATCAAAATATATTCATATTTGCGACCTGCAGTTTGATTACAAGGTTTACATGGACACACAGACTGACGGACGGACGGACGGACGGACATTGTTAAATCGACTCAGAAAGTGATTCTGATTCGATCGGTATAATTAAAGATGGGTCTAGGTCAAATATTTTTGGTTGTTACAAACAGCAGCACAAAGTCATTATACCCAAACCACATAGTGGTATAGGGTATAAAAAGATGAAGGAGTGAAATCACACAAATTGAAATGTAAACAGAGTTGATTTTCACTATATCAGGTTGCATTAATGCAAAAAATATAGTGGCATTACAAATTTCAGAGTTGTTTTCAAAGCTATTAGATGACAAAAAAAATTGATTATGAATAAACTATGTGCTAACTAAAAACTAAGGCTAATTCGGTTGACTAGTAAGAACCTCGTTGAGTGCGACATGTAAACAGCAGCTAACTTTTCATTATGAATTCGTGGGTAGATGTTTACACATCTCCCCTGTGATCGGACTCACATGATTTTTTGTCTTTAAGTGTTGATAACAATGTGTTTAGATATAGATATGGAGGGTATTAAAGATTGGCACAGCCGAATATAACATTCTTTCTTTTTAATATATAAATTTTAAATATTAGACATGTCTGAAATTCCGATCGAATTGATATGTAGTTATCATGTTTTGCTTATTAAAGATTTCATTCATTTTTATTAATAACTAAAATTTAGAAAATTAGGTAATATTAAAAAATATTTTTATTAAGTAAAATTTTTAATATCAGCAAAAATATAGCATACTAGCTGTTTTTACCCGGTCTTGCCCGGGATCCAAAGGCCTTTGACTTGAAAAATGGTTCACTATGCTTACCAGGCGCTGAGTACTTAGTCCCCAGTGATCAAATTCCTCAAAAAACTGAACTATCTCCCCAAAAATTTGTACGGAATTGGGAAATTTGTTCATAAAGAAAAAATTCTCCAATGTTTACGTTTCTTGAGGAGCAAATTCATTTTTTATTTAAATTTAAAATTTTTTGATTTTTTAATTTAGAAGTTTTTTTATAAGACGCTACAGCAAAAATGTTTCAAGAATAAGCTGCGAAACCGTCTTAAGTTTTTTTAAAATTTTATTTATTTTGTAAACATCAAATATAACGGAATCGTTTGCAAATTAAAGGAATCAGAACTTTTAAAAATTGAATTACTTCATTCAATAAGTGATCATCATTGAGCAGAGACGTCAAATTTATAGAAGTTTGAAAAATGGAAAATCAATGCGACGTTTAAAATTGTGTCGCAAGGTTGCTTTAAGCAACGTAGATAAAATTTATCATAAGACTTTTCACTGAACTGTGTTCCGCGATCGAGTCGTGTCCGCGTCCTCGCGTTTGGCAGCTACATCCGTGCTGCCGCGCAGTTGTCGTCAACTTATTTTAATCGCCAAAATATATATTTTCAGATCATTCCGATATTTTAGCTGAGCTGCGTTCCGAAAGCTCGTCGCGTCCGCGTCCGGGCGCCGCTTCCTCGCGTTTGTTGTTGTCAACTTATTTTAATTGCCAAATTATATTTTTCAGATCATTCCGATATTTCAGCTAAGCTGTGTTCTGCGAGCCCGTCGCGTCCGTGCGCCGCTTCCGCGCACCGAAATGATGCTATTGAAAAGAATAAAGATTTTAAATACGTTTATTGTAGGACATATATTGAGAGCAGTATGGGGAATTTGTTCATTTCTTTTGGGGACCTTTTTTTAAAAAAATGTGGGTAATTTGTTCATCGTGAAGTTATACCCAATTTTTCGGGTAATAAGTTCTTTTTTTTGGGGGAATTTGTTCATTGGGGACAAAGTACTCAGCGCCTGCTATGTTTATGCATGGATTATTTTGAGTGTATGATGTCTCAAAGTTACGAATTTTATTATTCTATAGATTTGGGATATACAACATTTTTGATTTTTCCTTCTGGTGCATATACGAAAAGATTGTGCTGGCTCCCAACTCTGGAGCAGACGACATATAATTGTCTATGAGAAAAACAGGGATATTCTAAATTTATACCTGCTACCGTAAGAGATTGTCCTCTTATGTATGTTGTGTTCAGAAAAACTTTTTGTACCATCTCTTGCAATGAAGGGAACCAACTTACAAAAGTTTTCTGGTAGGGATATTACAGTCGTTTCAGGAGTTTCACATTCCCTGGAGTCAGCTTGTCTTATCCATTGGGCCTCAAGACGTTGCTGTATCGTTTCAGGAGTTTCATATTCCCTCGACTTAGCTTGTCTTAGCCGCTGGATTTCTAGACGCACTTGAGTAGATTCAGGCATTTCCGCTTCTCTTAACAAAGCTTGTCTTGATCTTTGGGCTTCAAGACGTTATTAGGTTTGCTCAGGTGTTTCAGCATTTCTCGACTAAGATTGTCTAACTCGTTGAGACTCGATACCAATTTGGGTCTGATCGGGTTCTCTAGAGTTCAGTTTAGTCTAAGTCTTTTTACATTTGCGGTAGCACGTCATATATGCTATGCTTTCATGTTCAAGTCACAATTGCAAATAGATCTTTTTCCACCTTTACAACTCATTTATACAGTGAAAAAGATGAAATGGAAATATCTGTAATAGGTTGCTTTCCAATGTAGCCAAAAGGCGAGATGGAAATAAATGTAATATATTGTTTTCCAATGTAGTTAAAAAGGCGAGATGGAAATATTTGTATGAATTAACATCATCGGGGTTAATCCTACAGCGGTAGTCAACTTGTATCTGTTCACCCTTGAAATAAATCTGCACTAATTTTGGGGTGTTACAACTCATATAGTAAAAAAAAGGCAGACGGAAATATTTGTAATAGGTTGATTTAAAATATTTATTTCATAATGGTGTAAACTCAAGAGTAGTAAGTAAAGAGATTTATACACATAGTTTTAGGGAAGACCATTGAAAAATTAAAAAATGTTAACAACCACCAAAAGCGTATATAGAAATTTAAAAAAAGTGAGCGTGGCCGATAAAAATATATGATGACCCGACCTTGCCTGGGATATGAGAATAATGTGTAGTAAATTCGAGTGAAACCCGTAAAAAATTTAAAAAAGTGAACGTAAAAGCAGGCGTGACCGGAAAGAAGTATATGGCGACCTTCTCTGGGGTGTAGAGGTCGTGTGTACCAAATTTCAGAGCAATTCGTTAATAAATAAAAATTTGTATAGCGAACAAATATACCAAAAAACAGAAAATATAAAAAGTGGGCGTAAAAGTTGGCGTGGCCGATAAGAAGCATATGGTGACCTTTCCTGGAGTATAGAGATCGTGTGTACCAAATTTCCAAGAAATCGGTTAACAAATAAAAATTTGTATAGCGAACAAATATACCAAAAAAGAGAAAATGAATTGTATGTAAAAAGTGGGAGTAAAAGTAGGCGGAGTACAGAAATTGTATGTACCAAATTTCAGAAAAATCCGTAAACAAATAAAAATTTGTATAGCGACCAAATATACCAAAACAAATATTAGAAGTCGTGCGATACGGTCGTGTTCTAATTATGCTTTAATTATTTTGTCAATTTCGTGTTAATAAAAAACTTTTAAAATTTGTAAAAACATGTGATACTATTAAATATTATATCACAAACAAGCTGTTTCAAAGTAAATTATATATATTAAAATCAACAACAATAGTATAAACAAGAAAACATTGTAAAACAAACAAAATACAGAAACAACAACTAAGACACACAATATTTATTCTTTGTCAACTGAACAACAACAAAAAACTATTTGCCTGTTTTGTCCATGTATAATACTGGTTTATAATTATCTAATATTGACAGTTTTGCAGCCACTGGTGAAATTTATACAGTATTGTATACTAGCAGATTCCAGCCCTCGAAATTCGAGCGCAAATTCTAGGATATTTTATTTTTTCATTAAATAAAGACCTTAAAAGTATGCTAATCAATTATAGCCAATTCACAAATCAACACAAAAAACAAACTCATTTTTATTACAAACACATTAACAAATTTATTAAACACACACATAGCATATGTATGTGTTAGTAGCAATTTTAAATGCAATTTATTCCAAATAAAGGAGAAAATTTAAAAATTTGTAAATCTGCAAATCGGCTAAAAAGATATACCTTTCAAATAATATACGTTTGGTCAAAATCGGGATAAAACGGTAGAACAAAACATCAGTCACAAGATATCGCCTAGCCTATTTACAGTATTGTATATGTCGGAACAATAAACATTACTTTTTCAATAAATAATTCATATATCTTGAATTTAATACATACCCAATTAAAAATAATATTATGTCCGGACTTCTGATAAGGATTCAGAAGATAAAGGGCTTCGATGGGGCTGCAGTAAATGTAAGATTTATGATATCCAATTTTATTCGTTCTTTAAAAATACTCGAAGTGAATTAGATGCCATCGAGTGTTCCTACTATCAATATTTTACCTAATTCTTCAATTAATGCTCAAAATAGTTCTGGTTTCACTGAAATTAAGCAACCTGTAAGCATTCCATTCCGCTTAATACTGTTTCCATGGATAATATTAATAGTACTGTTCCAACAAATGTTCCTAAACAATTAAGAGTGATTGCGTCAAATAAAACCATTTTTGCTGCTCGATTCGCAGCTGAGACAACAGAGGAAGATGTATCATTTTACATAAAATCACGCCTTCCAATTGATATAGATATAAATGTTTTTCAATTTAAATACGCTGAAAAACGAAGTAAAGCATCTTTTAAAATTATCCTTCCTGAAGAAGTGTTTGCTACGGTTGAAAATCTAGATTTTTGGCCACCGAAAGCTATAATTCGTGAGTATATCTATAGAGATACTGCTTCGTCTAATGCTGTTCAATTGCCTCCTCGTACGGTTTATTTGTCAAAAAACTAATTTCCTTACCATTTGATGAACATTTGTCTGTAGTGTATCAGAATGTTAGAGGCTTAAAAACTAAATTATCTACACTATTTGTTAAAAGTTTTACTTCAATTACCATATTATTGTTTTTACTGAAACCTGGCTAAATAAAAATATTCATAACTCTTAAAATCTTTGTGATAAAAACCATATATACAGATGTGATCGTGTTAATATAACTAAAAAAAACTGGAAGTGGAGTATTAATCGAAGTCTCAGTAAAATTTCCTTCTGAGCAAATTATAGACTCTTCCACATCTGATATTGAATTTGTTGCATCTCATGTTCGTATGTCCCTCCTGGATCTGGATCTGGATGATATTTACATTAAACATATGTCATCTACGAAAAAATCATTCTTGAATTCTAAAACATCAGATTTAGTTATCTTTTTTTTGGCGATTTCAACTTACCATCTTTTTCGTGTTCAAATTCTTATAACACCAATTATTTGGTTCCTGTTGTTATGAATGGCTGTGTAAATGAATTCATCGAATCGTTATTTGATTATGGTCTCTTCGAAGTAAATCATATTCTCAACGCGTATGGAAAACTTTTAGATTTAATTTTTATTAATGAACCATCTGAAGTATCGCTGAATCCATCTAATCCAATTACTTTACCTGAAGACCGTTATCATCCAACAGTAAATTTACTTATTTTGCTTCCATTCAATTTGACAATTAAGAATCCTGTGCATAATCAGAAGGAAAATGTTTATTGCTTTTCGAAAAATGATTGTGCAAAATTGAATGCTCTACTATCCGATATTGACTGGAATGATATCCTTTCATCTATTGATTATGATGAGATGATCACAAGCTTTTACAACACGTTGAACGCATGTATATCTGTAACGGTTCCTATGATTTCTACCCGTAAAAAGATGGGTCCACCATGGAATAATAATTATTTGGCTAAATTCAAAAATAGAAAGAATAAAGTGTTAAAAAATTCTAAAAGTCTGGTTCCCCTCTGATTTTACCAAATATTTAATTGCTAGATCAGAATACAATATTGAAAACAAAAGGGCTTACAATAACTACTTGACTCGTATGAAACATAATTTAAAGAGGAATCCAAAATCATTTTACAATTTTGTTAATTCTAAACGTCGATCACGTGAATATCATAATTCTTTGAAATTTGGATCTATTTCAGCCGATGATGATTTTTAAATCAGTAATGTTTTTTCTTGTTTTTTTCCTACAACATATTCAATACAAAATTTTGATCAATCCATACAATATCCTTTTGAAATTTCCAAAGCTTTTTCGATAATATATGTAAATTATCTTAACATCACTGTTTTGAGTAACATGAAAACACTGAAAAATTCTTTTGATCCAGGTCCTGATGGAATTCCAAATAATACCTTTAAGCACCGTGCTGACTCCCTGTCCTATCCACTAACAATACTTTTTAATCAGTCCTTGCGTACAGGATATTTACCATCTCTATGGAAGGAATCTTATATCATCCCTTTATATAAATCAGAGGCATCGCAAAATTGAGTGCAAGTTTCATCCATACTTTCAGTAGTTAGTTAAAATGTTATTTAACGAACAGTTTTCAGCGGGTTAAAGTTAGAAACGCTGTCTCTAAAAAATCGAAGTGTTTTTTGGTGTTCCACAAGGAAGTCATCTTGGTCCAGTACTTTTTACTTTATTTATCAATGATCTCCCTTCTGTTATTCAACACTCTAAAATTCTCTTATACGCTGGTGATGTCAAACTATTTCCCTCTCTTCAAAATTACTTTCAACATATTTTGCTACAATCCGATTTACATAATTTTTGTATCGCAATAAGCTCAGTTGTATCACTGCATTAATTGATGTGTCCGAAGATATTCGTGGATTTATCGATGGTGGTTATAATGTTTACTTGTTCTTCTAGACCACTAAAAAGCATTTGACACGGTGGACCACAATAGGCTATGTATGAAATTGTCAACAATGTTAAATTTTTCATCATCGTCTACCAATTAAATTTATTCTTATCTATCTGAACGTTTGCAATTTGTATTTGCGAACAATCTAACTTCTCGTGCTCTACCAGAGATAAAAGGCATACCCCAGGCTCAATTCTTGGTCCGCTTTTTTTAATTCTTTATATTAACGACCTAATTAAGCAACTATCACATTGCAGGATTCACTTGTATGCTGACGATGAGTAGATATATATTAACAATATAAGTCACATTGGAAGGTATATGGATAATTTGATTGCTGATCTGATTAAGGTTTACACTTAGGCAATGGCTAATGGTCTAAATACCTAATTATTAAACGAAAGTCAGTTCACTTAAGCTAACTTGAACCCAGTAGTAACTATAAACAATCAACCAATTCAAATTGTTTATTTAACCAAAAATTTGGGTATCACCTTTAATGATACTCTCACCTGGTGTGATCACATGAATGCCGCATCTGGGAAAACATTCTCGTATTTTTTAATACTATAATTTTAATTAAAGCTTTCACGTAGATACATTTTTGTTTTTTTTTATTGTGTTTTATTAAACTTAAATTTTTTTTCTTAAATTTTGTTAATTTAGGATTTGCACTTCAAATTCACCCTTTTGCACTACAAAATCCACCGTTTCGCAAATTAAATTCAACGTCTGGCAAATCAAATTCACATTTTTGCAAATCAAATTCACCTTTTTGCAAATTAAATTCACATTTTTGCAAATCAAATTCACCCAATATAATTGTACCAACGGTTAGAGGGCGCAATGTTTCATCAATTGCTGTATTTAATAATCAGGGAATATTTCAGAAATTAAATGCACACTCACTCCCAATGTCAATTCAAATATTTTTGCGATTTTTAATGGGATTGTTTGAAAAATTAGAAGAAAATAATTTATGGAAGCGTGGTTAATTATGGACAACGTAAATATCCAATGCTTAACCCAATCGAAGAAGTATTTTCTAAAATAAACTCTTGTTCACGTAACATATTAGCTAATCCTGGGAATACATTACATTTAACACAAATAATAAAACAACTGCAACTGTTAGTACCACAGATTGTAATAACTATTACGAATGTATGTGTATGCAATTGCCGTCCGCGGCTGTAGGAGAACCTTTATAAAGTAAATGAATAAAATATTTTTATATTTATTTATTTATATATTTGCAATATATTTTACAAATTAAATTTATAAAATATGGAAAAAAGGCACCGGGTAACTGGACCATATGCGTTCGTATAGTTTGTATTAAAAGAAGAAAATTAGAAAATTAGTTCCAATGAAATGAAAATAAATTAAAAATAGAATAAAATAAAGAAAAGTTGGCTTTAAACATCTTGAATGTTTTTTTTTTGTAGACATCTTTGAATTTTCGGTAGATTATCATCAAGAAACTTTTCCAGTGGTTCGTCAATTTTTGATATTGGGCAATCAGTCAGCATATGGGATATGGTAAGATAAACATCACAGATATTGCATTTAGGTGGATCTGTTTTCTGGTAATAATTTTGGAATTGAAAACGGCTTTACCCACCCTTAGCCGGGCCATCATTACGCATTGCGACCTCATTAAATTTTTATTGTATTTGGGTCTTCTGGGAGTGGGCTTTTGTTGAATTTGGGATCCATAGGCCCAGAATATTCTTGTTCTGATTTTGTAGCCGCAGCATGTCGTCGTAGGCTCCATTATGATTTTTACTCAACGCCCTTGTGGCGCCTAAACTATCAGTGTATATTAAAGTCCTTTGATCGTGTTCGATGGAATAACTGATGGCAATTTTAATGGCAGCAATATCGACAGTAAAAATTCCCGTATGGTCTGGCAAACGAGTTTCGTTAATAGTTTCAAATAGATTTCTCGGCTGTTGTAAAACGAGTGAATAAGATGTTACATTGTTATGAAATGATCCATCTGTGTAGTAAACCACATTTGGAGAAAATGAGTTAACTTTTTTAGAAAACATCTTCTTAAAGCATAACGGGTTTGTGGTATTCTTGTTGTAAATACTTAAACCATCATCTATTCTTACCATACCGTCACCTCGCACTGATGTAACTGGTTTAGGTGGTAGAGATGGCTGATGGTTTAGAGATGTTCCATTTTCTCAAAATAGAGATAATACTTACAATAGAAGATGGTGGGCCATTTACCAAAGTTTCAAGTAGATCATCAGATGATATAGTAATCGATCTAGATGCCATACTAATAACACTCTTTTCTAATAGTGTTTGAAAATCTGCAAAATTTGTTTCGGATCTCAGTTTTACCAACGGCATTGTACGAAGCAAGCCAGAAGCGGTTCTAAAACAATTGTTGATGGCTAATGTGTTAATCTTGTCAATATTTGTCAAAGATCGGCAAATGTTAAGCGCTGTTTCAATATGGGGCCCTTTGTTGCGAGAGCAGATGAGTTTTAAAAGGTTGTTAATCTTGCTTAATTTATATGCCAGAAATTTGACGTGACTGTTCCAAAGAAGATTTTTCGTAAACAGTATACCCAAAACTCTCATTTGTTTGTCAATTTGAAGACTTATGTTTCTGAAACAAATTGTGCGACTTATACAGTTTCTTATCTTGCAAACATGACACCAGAAGCCACAGCCAATATATTGTCTGCATAAATGCCAATGTAGTTTATACTAGGTAAATTTTCCACAGCCTTTGCTAAAGAGTTAGCATATACGGTTTATAAGACCACAGAGAGAGGTGAGCCTTGTCCAATGGGTAAGTTGTGGAGAAATGTCCATCTATTTTTACAATTACCCTACGATTATGTGGAAATGATTTTAAAAGTTTTAAAATCTGTTTAGGGATACCCCATTCGCTGAGTTCCAATTCAATGTAAGTTGATATAACTCGGTCAAAGGCCTTTTCGATATCCTCTGAGAGGAGCAAACTATGCCTTCCATCTTTGAGATTCGGGCGTAATACCTCATCTAACTGATGACATATGCTGTGATCACCATGTCTGGGAATGAAAGCATGTTGTAATTTAGATATATTATTTTTTGTAGAATTCCAGAAACGTTTTGCCAAAATTTTCTCTAGTATTTTGGATAGAACTAGTAACAAAGAAATGGGCCGGTAACCCTCCAGTTGGTTCGCATTTTTACCAGGTTTAGGTAGTGGTGAAATGTTATTGTATAATTCGCAGAGACGTGATTCAAAATTATTTGGCGCGTTCTTAACCATTGAATATGTTATTTTACCACGTGCTGGTGTGGAACCCTTAAGCATTTTCATTACCGCATATAGTTCATAAACTTCAATTTTCCGGGTCAATTCCTTAAATCGCTGAAAAGATTGCGGTAGCTGGTCAATATTAAGATTTCTTTTTTTTTTAATACAATTTCTGGATCGAAGGCACTGTCCGAGCTGAGAGAACACCAAAATTTCGTAAAACTGTCGGCAATATCTAAAGGATGAGAAAAGCTGTTGTTGTTGTTGACATTAATGGTAGGAAAATTGTCTATTCGGTTTGACCTTAAATTATTAACTTTACCCCATAAGACTCGAATATCCATTGATGGGTTTAAAGAATTAGGAAAGTTATCCCATGTAATCCTTTTAGCTGTTTTACATTCTTTTTTCACCTTTGCACAAAATTTTTTGTACTTTAATAAGTTGTTCATATTTCTACATCTCCTAAAATGTTTCCATGCTTCTTGTCTTAATCGAATTAATTTAGAAATTTCAGAATTAAACCAAACCGGGCTATTGTTTTCTTTAGGTTTGCGGCTGAGAGGAAGTGATTCATTAGTTGTTTTCCTTAAAATACGTTTCATTTGAGCAGCTTATTTGTTGATGTTTAAAGTTTTCTCAAATGGATTGACCGCTAGAGCAGCTTTATCTTTGAAACGAGGCGTAAATTTTTTCTTCACAATATCAATATTAGTAGTGATTTTAATAGGAAAGTGATCAGGTCAAACTCGGTGCAATATCCACACTGGACATGGAAACGTCTACAGCAGTCAGGGTATTTCTAGTACTAAGTAGGGTTGGAGATCCATCAGGGTTCTGGTCATTCGCAAAATCTTCTACGATTTTTCCATTTGGTGAATTGAAAGCAGAACCCCACAAGATATTTTGCGAGTTTAAGTCTCCCAGTAAAAGATGATGTATATTTCCGGTGGGAGATATATTATTGACCACTGAGGCAGATAAGTTAACATCACCCTCTTTGTAAATATTAGTAATATGAAGTTCCAAATCACCTGATATTATTATGGTTTGGAAGAGCAAAGTACCAGTAGATGTTAGATGTTCTGTAACGTTTAAATTGTTTTGTACCAGTAAAGCTATCCCCGATTTGGCATAATCATTGTGGTGGTGAAAAACTTTAAACCCTGATAAATGAAGAAGGCGTAGATTTTTTGTTATTATATGGGTGCTATAATGTTATGTTTTTGTCTTGCAATTAAGAGTTCCAATGCGTAATTGTTATTTAAAAATCATTGCATGTTCCACAGGAGAAGATTAATGCTTAGGTCATAATTCATAATTTTATTTTTCTTTTTTGCCCTTTGCGGGTATTTTGTTTAGGCCTAAGCCCTCACTTATATTATGAATAACCATTTCCTCAGTTATGTTATCATCGATATTTGCCTTAAAACAATCGTCAAAAGAATCATCTAGTCATAAATTTATTATCACTGAATAAAGTGAAATCTTCTGAATTTAGTTAAAGAAATTGGTTGTTTATTGAGAGAGATAATTTGAGAATGTGTGTTTTGTATTGTAGTGGGAGAATCTTGATCTGTTGGATAAATATTCGGTGTTTTGTTCTTATTGTATTTAGTTGTAGTTCTAGTTCAATCGTCTATTGCTTTGTTTTTGTTTTCGCCATGATTGTTTCTGTCTCGGATGTTTATTTTAGTTGTTATCGGTTTAATGCTGTTTGTTGCTGTTTCGCCATTTGTTATTTGAGCATAGGAAGATTTTTTATTGCCATTTCTTTTGATAGGCTGATATGTATTCAGAGAAGGATTATCGTTGAAAATTTTACAGGCCTCGCGTGTTGTGCATCTTCTAGAAATTCTTAAGTAATTTACTGATTTATGTTTCCAGAAAGTTGGACATAAGATATATTTACGAACACAGATTTCATGTGTCTCAGAAAATCGACATTCCTTACATTTCTCCACGCTTTTACACCATTTTCTTGTTGACTAATCTTTGGCAGTTTAAACATCGCATGGGATTTGGTATATATTCCTCAACGGTGGCTACTTCCCAGCCAAGTTTCAAATTCTCCAGGCGATAGATGAGATCAAAAGTAATGATTGCAGCACCAGTTGCTACTATTTTGTCGTTTTCTTTTTTAATAATCTTATATCAACAACTTTTTGGTCTTTCAGACATTCCAGCAGATCCTCTTGTGAAATTTCTATTATTTTTCTGGAGAATATACGACCTTGAATTGTGTTTTGTGTAGAGTAATTTTAACTGGAATACAGTCGATGTAATTGGATTTAATATATTTTTCGGCCGTTTTGTTGTCTGGTACCTTCATTAACAAGTCACCACTTCTCATCTCCTTGACTTCCGTACGATTGCGTGAAATAAAATTTAAACCTCTTTCTACCTGTAAAACATTGTAGGAAGCTAATGGAACAAGTTGTAATCCTTCTCTTATATATATAGCCGTTGCAACTAAATAACGAGGAAGGTTTTGTAGATTTGTTGAAGTTTCCGGTAAGTTTCAGCACGTGGTCGTTTATTTTTTTGGTTTTGATTTTCACGGTCGAAGCGTCAAGCTCCCGAAACCGGTTGTAGTCCGGGGTATGAACCCCGTTCATAGCGTAAAATCTCTGGCTTTCTTTTTATTGTATAAATGTCTAATAAAAACTTAAAATTAAGAAATAAATTCAAAGGAAAAAAATATAAAAAAAAAAATACACAGAAGCCGCGATAACTTAAGCAAATTGATAGCACTACTCAACAAAATGAAAAAAATTTCATGTACTCCGGATGCGATAATTTTTTCTGTGTAGATAACATTGACATGAGCTCGAAAAACGCAATAAAAAATTTTTTTTTCGTTTGGTTTTTTTTTTTTTTTTTTTTTTAAATTTAAAAAATTTTTTTTTGGTTAATTTGTTTCGTCCAGCATAACTCGGGAACCACTAGCCCGATTTAATTGAATTAAATTGTAAAAAATTTAAAATTACAATTCCCTTAATCTGTTTATATATTGTTTTCCTATACAAGCAACAGTTTCCAAGTTAAAAATGAATATATAAAGGAAAAAACTTATTTTTGCCTAAAGATTTAAATTTTTTTTTTTTTAAAAATCCATAAAAAATCCCAAATGAAAAAAAATGTCAAATCTTATTACTTTTACGTAAAGATACATAACCTATGAGCAAAATAAGAGAAAGATCATGAAAATCGATGCACGCGTTTCGCTTTTATTCGCAATTGAGTAAAGGTATGAATTTAAAAAATTTGCTCGACATATGCACAACTTTGTCTATGGTAAGGTTTTTTCTTTTTTATTACAAAAAAAATTAAAATTTGTTGGGTGACAAAAATATATGACTTTAAATTAAAAAACAATTCGATATATGTACAAGAAATTATCCTAAGGATATCAACATTAATTAATTATAAAAAAGTTTTAAAAAAAAATATCTAAACACAAAAATAAAAACCTTCAAATTAAAAATAATTATGTGCTTGTGTCTTTCTTTTCTATTGTTGTGGGTCTGTTTCTCTTATTAGGAACCAGATATAGTCCCCCATCATAGCTTCGTTCCAAAATCCTTGGTATCGGTGCTCAATTTCTTTCATTTGCTGATGAAAACGCTCACCATGCTCGTCACTCACATCGCCCAGGTTGTCCGGAAAGAAGTCCAAGTGCGAGTGTAGAAAATGTATCTTAAGCGACATATTTGCTCCAATTTTTTTATAATTTTGGAGTAGTTGTTCGACGATCTCTCTGTAATTTGAGCTTTTGTTGTTTCCAAGAAATCCGGAAACAATTTGCCGAAATGAGTTCCAAGCTGCAGCTTCATTTGGTGATAAAATGTGTTCAAACTGTTGGTCTTGCAACAACTTTTTAATTTGCGGACCGTCGAAAACGCCTTCCTTAATCTTTGCCGATGAAAGGTGAGGAAAAATGGTTTTTAAATAGGCGAACGCTTCGCCATCTTTGTTGATAGCTTTCACGAAGTTTTTTATGAGTCCGAGCTTTATGTGAAGAGGTGGGAGAAAAACATTTTCCTTTTTTATGAGTGGTGTATATTTCACGTTGTCGCTGCCGGGGATGAAGTTAACTCTTTCTGTCCAACTCCTCCTGGTGTAATGATGTTGACGATCGCGGCTGTCCCAAAGGCAGAGAAAACAACAGTACTTTGTGAATCCACCTTGTAATCCACAAAGGATACCGATAACCTTAAGGTCGGCACAAACTTTCCAATCGTGTTTCTCATAGTTAAGGCACTTTAGTAGATTGTCCATGACTTCGTATGTTTCCTTGGTGTCAACGGCATGAGCAATTGGAATCGAAGGTTTCTTGTTGCCGTTGTGCAGTAAAATTGCTTTAAGGCTCTGCTTGTTGCTGTCGATGAAAAGACGCCACTCTCCTGGATCGTAAGAGTACCCGAGTTCACCAAATAATCCGGGAATGTCCTTACAAAAACAGATGTTGTCTTTTTTTGTGTAGTACCTTGCGTATGGTTCATGACGCTTCCTGTAGATTGTTGTCACCACACCAGGAGCCAAGAAACCGAACTGTTTCATGCGCGATGCATGCAACTCTGCATCTTCCTTGGAGAGTTTCAATTCTCTAACCCAATCGTTCAGTTCTGCTTGGGAACATAAGCGTTGACCTCCATGCAGTGTATATGTTGACTCGCATTCTGATGTGGTTCCTACTGTCTCCGGATCTGATGATGGATGTATCGCCTCATTATTAGATGCCCATCTTGAAACGGGCGGTTGCGGGTCCACTGGTTCTTTGGAAAATGGCACTGGAAAATTCACTGTTGAAACAGCAGCGTAAGTCCATCGTATATTTTTTCCCACGCCTGTTTTTTTGCTAAGACAGAAGTAGCAATCTGTTGCATGGCAAAGCGGAGCTCTCCAAAGCATTGGCATGATGATTCTCGGCTGTCGTCTGAAAGAATTGCAATAATAAGTTATATATGTTCTTGAATTTCGTAATCTACACTTACCTTGAGTCACTTAGCTGTACGTAGCACCTTGGACATAGAGCACTTGGTGTCCACCGCTCATCTATGTTTGAGACCTTTAAATTGAAGCTCTCTTCAAATGAATCTCTCAATTTAGGTGAAAAATAACGCTTGTTTTTTCCACAAACGTATTCTCCGCACATGTAACAAAAATTACTTGGATTGGTATTGCATTCAAATACTCGCGAACGTTTGCTCATTTTAACTATCGCGTTCGTCGACACTTGTTGAATGAGTAAAATCGATCAATGAAGACCTATTTGTACTGTGTATTGTTTAGTATTTTACTGACAGGTACTTATAAATGGGTGTAAATTTTTTTTTACGGTGGCTACATACCTGTTTCACCATGTGTGAGTCTTAAATTTTCCGAATAAATGTGGGTTGCATTTATGTAAAAAAATCATACAGGTAGTCACCGGAAAACCCAAATAAGTAAAAAAGTCCCCTTTCCTTTTTTCCTTTTAATTGTTCACGCACATTTATTACCGTTTATTACTTTGCTTACGCAATCATAAAAATTAAATAACCCTTTGTTTATTCCGTTTTGTTAATTCTGAGAATCATAAAAAAAAAGAAAAAACCTTACCATAGACAAAGTTGTGCATATGTCGAGCAAATTTTTTAAATTCATACCTTTACTCAATTGCGAATAAAAGCGAAACGCGTGCATCGATTTTCATGATCTTTCTCTTATTTTGCTCATAGGTTATGTATCTTTACGTAAAAGTAATAAGATTTGAAATTTTTTTTCATTTGGGATTTTTTATGGATTTTTAAAAAAAAAAAATTTAAATTTTTAGGCAAAAATAAGTTTTTTCCTTTATATATTCATTTTTAACTTGGAAACTGTTGCTTGTATAGGAAAACAATATATAAACAGATTAAGGGAATTGTAATTTTAAATTTTTTACAATTTAATTCAATTAAATCGGGCTAGTGGTTCCCGAGTTATGCCGGACGAAACAAATTAACCAAAAAAAAATTTTTAAAATTTAAAAAAAAAAAAAAAAAAAAAACCAAACGAAAAAAAAATTTTTTATTGCGTTTTTCGAGCTCATGTCAAGGTTATCTACACAGAAAAAATTATCGCATCCCGAGTACATTTTGACTGTTGACTAGTGTAGTAATCAAGTAATCAAGGGTCAATAAAAAAACGTGTTATATTTACAACGATTTTATACTAAAAAGCGTGAACGTCTTTTCCGTGTATATTGTATTGTGTACTGTAAATTAATAAGGGTTTTCACTCTTGGTAGTAAAGTACCCTTGTAACCCTTGTAAATGTTGTAGATATAGTAAAATTACTACTATTTACAACACCACAAAGTACAAGGGTAAAAGCTATAGTACATCTACAAGACTAAACATTTACAAAACTGAAACAGCATATTGTTGAGCTGCCGAAACAATTGTTTATTTTTTTATTTTTCATTTTGTGGTAAATGAATCAAAATAATAATAAAAAAAAATGTATCAAAAAAAAGCCCTTCTCCAGATGACCCGAGTCTGTATAGGACAATTGCTAACTGGTACTCAGCTGGAAATTGTTCACATGAATGGGGTTGGTGAAATTCTGTATATCCAGTAATCATAGACACCAGTGTATGAAACTCAATTCGACTAACCCTCAGCATTTTCAAAAATCTGTTGTCATATAATTGGGTTAAGACAGTTAGTGACCACTTCATTGATTTTGGAACCGAATTCCAAGCTCCGCGGCAGTACACTTTACCTAAAATAATGTCTAATTCATCTAAAATGTGGTCAATGGCATCATGTTCACATGTATCTACAAAAGGAGAGTAGTTATATTTTTGTATTGTTTTTATTATTGCAAGTAATACCGCACCTTCAACATCCAGAATCTCTGCAAATTCTATTTCGTCAACTACATTTTGTTCTAAAAAATTTATAATTTTTTATTTTTCTGTAATTTTGGACATTTTACTTATTTGCAAATTCTTGTTGATAGTTTAAGTTTTCAAATTGATAAAAAAACAAAAAACAGCTGATTCATTAGTTTACAATACACAACACAAAAGACGTTCACGCTTTGTAGTATAAAATCGTTGTAAAATAACAGGGTTGTAAATTTAACACCAAGAGTCAATACCGGTAATGAATTAATTAATTAATTACATTATCAGCTGATTTTTGTTTTGTTTTCCATCAATTTGAAAACTAAAAATTTCAAAAAGCATTTGAAGATTAAAAAATGCCGAAAATGCTGAATTTACATATCGGTCCATCTTTCTTATTTATATATTTATATATTATTTTGATCCATTTATTTTTTTAAATAGTGACCACAAAATGAAAAATAAAATTAATTGTTTTGGCAGGTCAACGATCAGCTGTTTTAGTCTTGTCAATGTTTAGCCTTGTTAATGTACTATACCTTTTACCCTTGTACTTTAACCACAGCGTAGTAAATTTTCATTTCATACATTTTGTTGTTGCGGTGTAGTAAATAATAGTACTTTTACTATATCTACAACATTTACAAGGGTTACAAAGGTACTTTACTACCAAGACTGAAAACCCTTAACGTGGATTCATCGTCGCGAACCGCAGTCTGCAGACTGAAGACTCGTTTGTTGAATTATAACGATCAACCCGCAGCTCGATTCATTGTCTTTAGGTTGAGACATTTTTTTTAAAAAGCTGTCAGATGCGTAGTTTGCGAAATTGAAAAGTGATGTTATCAAACGCAAACTAAAAATAAATAAAATGAGTTGTGAAAATATGAGCCGCGAACAAATATTACTTTTGCTTCAATTAGAAGTGGAAAAGTTTTATCTATTGGCAAAATTGCTTTTAATTGAAGAAAAAAAAAGTTTGCTGTACGTGAAATATTGCGCGAATGTCGAATGAAAGGATATTATGCTACATTGATACCAAGAATGCGTTTAACAGATGTTGAAACATTTAAAAACTTTCACCGCATGGATCTGCAGAGTTGCGTACCTCTGATATAAGCTTCATTAGTTTATTCAAATCAAATTCAAACATTTAAAAACTTTCACCGCATGGATCCGCAGAGTTGCGTACCTCTGATATAAGCTTCATTAGTTTATTCAAATCTGTAAATGCAGGTAAAAATCAGGCAACGAGTCGAAACAGTATATATTGAATTTATACAACTTACCTAGTTCCGCCATTTCGCACATGTGATAGCACCACAGAGATGCCAAAGCGCCACATAAAAAATAAACATTTCTTAAAGATCTTTACGAAAAAATAAAAAAAACAAGAGGTGGCAATATTTTATCTGCAGACTGCGTTTAGTCTGCAGTCATAACGAGTTAAAATTGCTCGTTACTTTCCTCTCCTTTTCTATCGAGTAAAATTCATATAAAAAAAACAGTCTGCAGGCTGCGGTTCGCGACGATGAATCCACCTTTATAGTATGTATCCTTGAAGTTTTAAAGTATTTTGAACAGTATTATCTATTGGGTGAAAATGATTTGCAAAAAGCTGAATTTCAGTTGCAAAAAGGTGAATTTGATTTGTCAAAAGTTGAATTTGATTTGCTAAAAGGTCAATTTGATTTGCAAAAAGGTGAATTTGAAGTGCAAAAGGGTGAATTTGTAGTGCAATCCCTGTATATATATATTTTTTGTTTTTGATATTAATTTTCTTTGTTAATCAGCCCAATTCTAAACAAAAATTCCGCATGAAATTTCTCACTTCTCCCTTTTCCCCTATTATGAATAAAAATTCCTTCGGAAAAAAATTCGAGGGGGAAAAAGTTGTTATTCTCAATGCACTTGAATTTGGTTTATTCCCTCAAAAAATTTCCCTTGCAAAACAGACGGGAGTTTATATAAAAATGTAAGAAGTATTTTAATAAAAAAAAATTTAAATAAAAAAATTATTATTTTATTAATCTTGTAGGCTGAAGACCACAAATAAAGCCAAACTTCAACTTTTGTTAAGTTTAATGAGAGCCAATTCAGGCATTGATTGTGTTTTCCATAGATTCAGCCCGCAATTGACTTCTAGCAATCTTTAGCCATTTCGTTGTTGTTGTTTTACAGCACCAATTTCCTCCACGAGTGATAGCATCATAGCTATGCTATTCATTTATTTAATTTTTCTTTAAAATAAATTTATTTTCGTTTGCACACAC
Source organism: Cordilura impudica (assembly GCA_963682025.1). NCBI lineage: Eukaryota > Metazoa > Arthropoda > Insecta > Diptera > Scathophagidae > Cordilura > Cordilura impudica. The sequence continues at coordinate 189,456,588 of OY821517.1, read as the reverse complement.
AAAAAAAAAAAAAAAATAGAAAATTAATCGTCAATCACCCCCTATCTCACATCACACTGCAATTGTGAAATCGTTGTGTACGTATTATCAACGAAAAATTGTTCGAATTAGTCGAATCCATCGCCATTAACTTTTGTGCTCACACATCTTACTGCAATCTCATTTTTAAAATGTTGTCGAAGAATAAACTTGAAAAAATTTGTTTATTTCTCTCTCTTATTTTTTATACCCTATACCACTATGTGGTTTGGGTATAATGACTTTGTGCTGCTGTTTGTAACTACCAAAAACATTTGACCTAGACCCATCTTTTATTATACCGATCGAATCAGAATCACTTTCTGATTCGATTTAACGATGTCCGTCCGTCCGTCCGTCTGTGTGTCCATGTAAAGCTTGTAATCAAACCGAAAATATGAATATATTTTGATGAAATTTGGTATATAAGCTTTTATCGGCCATGGGATGAACGCTATTGAAATTGGTGAGAATCGGTCCATGTTCAGACCTAGCCCCCATACAAATGACCCCTATGAAATCAACATAAATTGTCATAAGATCCAAATTATCATATAAATCTTAGTCAAATTGGGTTTGTATGTGTATATTATATTCATTAATCAGTAGTCCAAAAATGATCCCTATAGAACAACTCTTAGTCATAGGCCCCATATAAAGCTGCTTCCCGATCTTCACTTAAATCTATCAAAAAACAAAAATATTGCACGGATTCCTTTCAAATTTTGTTTGTATATATTTTTGCAAAATACAAGAGACTTTACCAACCATGATCAGGATCGGTCCAATTTTAGGCCTAGTGCCCATATAGATATAGCATCCGATATGAACTTTTTCATATCTGCAGCCAAAAAAATTAATAAAAATCCCACTCAAATTTGGTTTATCTTATTTTCTATGTCCAGTTAGTTTGGCCTAAGAGATAGGGTCTCTAAACGCATGGTATAGGGTATCGTATAGCGATCTAGAGCAACTATAATTTTCTTACTTGTTTTTTATTCTATAAGTAAATATGGTCAAAAATCATGTATCATATAATATATTTGGAAATGCCCAAATAATTTCTTTATTTATTACAAAATATACCCCAAATCTATAATATTAATAGGCAAGGTGATTTCTTGTGACCGATGTAAGTTTCACAGTTTTACCCTGATTTTATCAAAAAAATTATCATTTGAAAGGTATTTCTTTTTAGCCGTTACCCAGATTCAGAGATTTTTATCGTCTGGAATATTTTTTTGTAATTATGATCGTTTAAAGTTGCTACTAACACATACATAAAATTATACAATGCTATGTGTGTGTTTATTAAATTTGTTAATGTGTTTGTGTTATTGTGTTGAGTTTGCTTTCTTCATTTAAAATGAGTTGAATTGTGAAGCATACCTTTAGGCACTTTTTAAATGAAAAAATAAAAATTCCTAGAATATGCAGTCGAATTTCGAGTGCTAGTATTAATTAAAATGTTTAAAAAATAATCTTTTTGAGAATCACTAAAATGTCTAGAGGTCTTTTTTCACATGTTTACTCAACTTTTAGAACACCCCTACCCAATTCCACATTCTGACTGGTAACCAGCAAGAATACATTCCATCCAATACTAATATTTTTCTATGCATAAGGTTTCCAACCTTTGCTCATTGAAAACTTGTAAAAAATATTTTATTGATTTTTATCATCTTTTATTTCAGAGTCGCTGATATCCTTGTATACCTAGAAAAATCTTGTTTTGATAATGTACGAGCTAAATACATACAAACTATTGGGGAAACAAATCCCCAATATATTCCATACACCCGAAGAGTGCAGCCACTGAAATTAGATAATCAGACTCGTTTCTTTTACGGTGATGTAACCAAAGGTGAATCGAGGTTAGTAGATTTCTACATAAATACCTACAGCCTACAAATAGAAATACAGTTTGTCAAGAAATTCTGTGACAAACGCTTTAAAGCAACAAATTTATAATTTTTGCTAAATTTATTTACATTTAAGTTTCGATATTAGATGATCATCTTGGGCACCACAACCAAAAATTAACTTTAACAACTATGTGATAAGTAAGATAAGCTTTGAATTTCTGTTCTATCTTTTTCCCCTCTCCTTTGATACCTTTCATTAACTCCTCTATTTTTTAAAGATTTTGTCACCACATTATTCGTTAAATATTTCCAGTCTATCAAAGCGATTCATATCTGGGCTTTGAGCTGGTGTTTCAATAACCTGACTACAGTTACTACAACAACAAATTCCAGCATAAATCCGATTTATTTTAGGAAAATTGTCTTGGTATAATTTATATTTGTATATTCCGGGTAAAAAATTCAATTCGATTGATTAATTTCATTTATTAAACCCATTTTGGTTTAATCACCAAAAAGGGATGAGCACTTTTCTAACGGTCTCAAATCAGATATACACTGCGCATTAATTTTTTTTAGCTGTCAGGCTATGGTTCTTCAGCTAATTTCTTGGCTGATTTAATTTTGCAATAATGGTAATAAAATCTGCTGAATTACTTCCCCACAGCTTAGCTTTCTTCGCATGCTGTTAATTTCTTTCTCTATTAACTGAATTCAGATTTTCCTTCCTTACTCGCGTCTGAGTACTAAATTAATAAGAATATGTCAAAAAGTAAAAACATTTGATCTTGAGCTTGATTACTTTCTAACTCAATCATTTAAAATAATAAAGATCGGAAATAAGATTTATTTTTCTATTTGTAAAAATAGAAAATAATAAAACAAAAATTTCGAACGCTGATTTGTACCTATACCTTTATGTGGTGAGTTTGTGGTGATGTTTTTAGCTACCAAAAATATTTAACTTAGATCCACCTTTTATTATACCGATCTAACGTTGTTCGTCCGCCCGTCTGTCTGTATGTCCATGTAATCAAACTATAGGTCGCAAATTTAAATGTATTTTGATGAAATTGTGTATATAAGTTCTTTTCCATCTATAGTATGAATGGTATTAAAATTGTTGCAAATCGGTTCTTGTTCAGACCTAGTCCCAATACAAATGACCCTTATGGGATCAACTTAATTTGCCTTAAGATCTAAATTATGTATTTTTTTCCAACCATTAATTAGTGCTCCAAAAAAAAAAACCCTATAGGACCATTGTATGTCAGAGTCCCCATAAATATAATTAAAATTAAAAATCACACAGATTTTTCTCAAAGTTAATATATGTTTTTGCGAAAAATAATCGATCTATATTTCACCATAGTCTCCATATCGTGTATTCATTGCGAACGGTCGTGTTTTTTAAAGTGCTCCGAGAAAAGATATCTGTTTAAAAACAGCAATTAAAAATTTAAAAAAATTAAAAAAAGTCAACAAATACTTTCCCTGCAAAACACTGTGATCAAAAAAGAAACAAAGTTTATATTAAATAACCAAGGCTTTTCATAAAACTCTAAATAAATTGTTTATAAAAATCATATATTAAAAAAAAAAAAAATACCGCCGATATGGCTTCTCAAAAAGACATCCTCTGTGATCAATGCAGTTTCTCTGTAAAAGCAAATGAATGTCGAATTTACATGTTATAATTGCCACTCAAATTTCCACTTCTTCCCTTGCTGCCCCCTCAAGCAAAAAGCATTTGCGAAATTGGACAAGGAGATCAAAATAAATCGGAGATGTCCTAAATGTGTACTCAACGCTCTAAATCTCCAAACAATCTATATCAGGCCGTAGTTTACAATGAGAAAAAACAAAAAAGACAAGAGATGAAGACGGTGATGATGATAATGAAGAAAATGAACAAACCAAACGCTTTAAAGATTCTGTGAATATTTCTTCTTTAAATGCGAATTTATTCTCTGTGCAATCTGACGTCACAGAACTCAAGTCAGATATAAAGGGAATACAAAAACAATGGAGCAATTAGTAGCTAATATGTTTTCTGTGAACTTGAATATAAAGGAGGAAATACAAAGTACTCTTAAAACAATAACAACTTCACTATCAACACTAGCAACACAGGTCAATGAACTAAATGTTAAAGACAAACAAAGAGAAAATCAAATTAGCACTTTAGACACCCGCATAAACAAACTAGAGCAACGAATAATAAACAACAATATCGAAATAAGAAATGTACCAGCAAATCATATGAGCAACCACGATGTCACAAAGACAATTGCAGCCTCACTAAATGTAGAGTTAAATGATACTGATATTTGTAATGCATATCAACTAAAGCAGCAAGAAAGCAAAATCAAAATAATCGTTGCGTTCAATACATTAAACAAGAAAAGAGAGCTCATGGAAAAAATACAGAGACACCGACTAGACGCAAAAATTATAAAGGAAGGCGATGAAGGTTTTATATATGTGAATGTCGAATTAACACCCTACAACCGGCGACTACTTTGGTTAGCCAAAACAAAAGCCAAAGAGTCTAAATGGGAATTCGTTTGGTCCCGTAATGGTAACATATTCGCTCCTCGGAATGAAAATTCATCCGCAATTCTAATAAAAAAATGATGCTGATATCTATAATATTAATAGGCTAGTCGATTTCTTGTGAAAACGCAAAATTATTGAAACATCCCCTGAGCAAAATATGGCAAAGAAACCAGTAGAAAATATGGATGTTACCGATCTAATGAATTTGATGAAAACCACAATGAATACGCTTCTAGAGGAAAAGCTTCAAAATCTTCCAACAAAATCTGATTTAGAAGAAATAAAATCTGAAATTACTCTTGCTGCTGCTGAAATAGGAGCACTTCGCACTGAAAATAAAAAACTGAAAGAAGAAATTGAACAGCTGAAGGACATGAAACGTGATGACCTGACTAATATAAGATGGCTAGAGCATCAAATTAAAAGTTCGAAGCTTATTTTTAAAGGCATTAGCAAGGAATTATCTGCTACGGAATCTGTCTACCAAGTATGTATGGAAAAACTGAAGATCGAGCCGGTTATTATTTCAGCTCACAAACTTTTTGAACAAAATGGCACCCAAACAGTAATCGCTGAATTCGATAATGAAGCGTCTGTAACTAAAATATTGAAATCAACAAAGAACTTGGCCGGAACATCAGTATCTATTGAAAGAGATTTAAATCCTAGAAGACAACGAAATAAAAGAGCTATGTTAATTGTAAGGAAACAAATTCTAGCGGAAAACAAAATGCACAAAATTATTGTAAGAGATGATAAGTTAATAGTAAAAGATAAATGGTTTGTTTGGATTAAAAGGAATGAACTAGTATGTGGCAAACAAACTGGAGAGCAAGTATTGAAATTAATTTATGGTGATTCTTTAAGAACCTTTAATTACAATAATATCTTGGAGGAAATGGATCCAAAAAACTAGTAAACATATCTAAAAAGCACACTAATACATTAAAAAATAATAAAATTAATGAAATAGAAAAACCTAAGCTAAGAATTTTATCATACAATATAAATGGATTAGAAAATAAATATTTATTTCCATATTTTTTCAATTACATTCTTTTGAAATACTTATATTAATAGAAACACACATTACTGTTGAAAAAACTATGCGGAAAAATATTTTCCTGGCTTTGATATATATTGGGTGCCTGCCACAAGAATAAGTCGTTATGGTAGAGCTATAGGTGGGTGTCTGTTTGCAGAGTACCTTACGAATTTTTTATTAACGCTACGGATGAATTTCTTGAAGAGTTGGCTCGCATGTACAATAAACTGTTCAATAATTATAATACAGATGAATCCCTGACTAAATCAATAATTTTTCCTATAAAGGAAGGAATAAAAAAGGAAGCGTAAATGAACCATCCAACTATAGAGGAATATCGTTTATGAACTCTGTAGCAAAGATCTTAATGGGTTATGGGTTATGGGTTATTATGGTTGAATATCAAGCTGGATTCCGAAGGAAATACTCTACTGCGGATAATATTTACAATTTAGCTTCAATCGTTAACATCAAGCTGTCTGAAAAGAAAAAAGTGTATGCGTTTTTCGTAGATTTTAAGGCAGCGTTCGATAAGGTCTCTAGAAAATCTATGATATACAAGTTATATACAATGGGAGTATCATATAAGTTTGTTAAAATGATAGAACACTTATATGGGCACACACATTCTGCAGTATGGACTGGAGCTGTCAGAATACTTTGATACAACCTCTGGAGTAAAACAAGGGTGTTTGCTTTCGCCACTACTTTTCGCCCTCTACATCAATGATCTGCATGAATACTTAGGTGGTGGTTTAGATATTGAAGGGAAAAACATAAGACTCTTACTATACGCAGACGATATTGTAATAATGGCTGAGAATATAACAACTATGGAGAATATAATACAAGACCTAGAAAATTATTGTGATCTATGGAATTTAGAAGTGAATGTGGACAAGTCAAAAAGAAAGATGGAGATTCAGAGAAGAAATAGATATAGTCTCTGAATATAACTACATTGGAGTAGTTCTAACTCCGAAAATTACGTTTTCCGAGCATTTACAAAACAGAAATACCCAGTCGAAAAGTGCAATAAATGACACATGCCAAAATTTTCTTAAAAATAATAACGTATCGCTGCAAATGAAATGGAAACTATTTTTGGCAGCATGTAGATCGGTTCAGACATATGCCGCACAAGTGTGGGGTTATGGTCTTCTTGAAGACGTAGATAAATTACAACGTTTCTTTCTGAAAAAAGTACTAAAACTTCCAACAAACACACCAAACTACGCCCTCGATGTGGAAACCAGAATTGAGGATGGCCATATTTATACTTTACAACTTCATTTACAGTACATAACAAAAACAATGTTCTGCTATACTGAAGACAGACTACCCCACTACCTTACAAAAATAAATCTAAGAAAGAAAATATTTTGGGCTAAAGCTTTAAATGTTTTGGCAAGTAATCTTCACATACAGTGGATTGAAATAAATACTCCGGAACACGAATTTAATTACAACAACTTCATATTACTACAGGGTCTTAATTCTTTAAACCTAAGAAATAAAACGCAAAGAGCGATGCAGAGTAGCGCACGAATATCAAACATCTAGACTATACAGTGGGAGCTAAATACTTTCAAGGAAACTATAACCAAAATGACGTTAGTCGAATATTTAAAGCACGTTGTGATCTATTTTACCTTAATGGCAATAAGTTTACTAACAACGAAAATGATCTAATATGCACATTATGCAACCTTCGAGAAAAGGAAACTCTACAACATTTTTTAGGCATATGCCCAATCTTGAATACCTTCAGACGAAACTTTTTTGGAACACCTACTTTATCGGAAGAAGAAATCATAAGAATTCTTGATGGAAGACTGAGCACTGATTGGAAAAATCTGATTGAATATCTAAAATCCTCTTTAAATTATAGAAAATTAATAACAGAATATAATTAATTACTAAACCAAAAATAATTAAAAAACCTCATTGTAAATTTTTTTTATTTAGTACATCCAGCTGACGACACTTTGTCATAGCTGTATAATCTTTATTTCTAATGGTTATTGTAATTATTATGAAAATGTAACTGAAATTATTAATGAAATAGAAAATAAAGATTTTTAATAATAATAATAATAATTTATTTTTCATCTCTTTTTATCGTTTTTCTTTTTTAAAATAAAAATGAACCAAATAAACAATTTAACATTGAATAACTTTAATCTAATCGATCAAGAGCTTTTAAGTTATCCCTTATCTATAGCATACATGAATATTATTCGGTCACTACGTACGGTTTTACATCACTCTTGGCAACTATAAACAATATAATAGACAAATTAACCATCATAGTTCTTGTTGAAACGAACATCACAAACAATTAAAATGATCTTTATAGAATAGATTTAATTCCTGTATTTTAAATAGGGATTGAAAAGGAGGAGGAATAGCAGTATATGTTAGAGAGAACTTTTCATTTACACCAATTTCTTTGAATGCTAGGTCCTTTGAGTTGAATCGAATTGATTTAAACTTTGACAACGGAATTATATCACTTCTTTCGATCTATAGACCACCTTCCTCAAATATAAATGAATTTATAATTGAAATTGATGAAATTATAAGCAACATAAAAAAGAAACAGGAACTTATTATTGTGGGAGATATGAACATCGATATTTTAAAACAAAACAACATAACAGCAAAATATGTAGACATGATGTTGTCCTACGGATTGCAGGGTGTAATAAAAGAGATAACAAGAGAAGACATCAACAAAAACACTAAAACTTGCATTGATCATTTGTTTGTAAGAAATAAACAAACCGCACAAATACATGCGTCTGTAATTAAAACAACAATATCTGACCACTACTCTATTTTTTGTTGCATAGAAAGTGAAAACCAGAGAACAGAAAATAATCTTTTGCAGGGTGCCAAATTAAATAATTTTAAAGTAAATAATTTTAAAGTAAATCAAAAAATCCAACAAACAAACTGGAATGATTTAATTTAACAAAATTATAATACAAATAAATGATTTATTTAATAAAATATTAAATGAAAAAATTAAATGAAATTTACGAAAAATCAAAAAAAAATTATGTAAAACAATAAAAAAGAGATCACCCACCTAACCCATGGATAAGTGATGAATTAATTAAGTGTTGCGAAATTAGGGATAAACTTTATAAAAAGTGGCTTAATAATCGAACAAATAAAACTTTTGAAAATCAATATAAACAATATAGAAACTCTTTCAATAAAAATCTGAATTTAACTAAAAATAGTTATTATCGTCAAAAATTTATTGAAAATAGATATAATATAAGAGTCACTTGATTGGGAAAAAATCAAATAACGTAGATGAAATTGTATTAAAAAATTTTAGAAATGTTAATACTATAAACATTGTAAATAACTATGCAACAAGTTTTAACCAAAATGTGCAAAACATAATTCATAATTGTGATATCAAAACAATAGACGTTATACCAAATACAGTACAAAATCTATGTACTTTACACCAACATATGAGGAGGAAGTTCTTAATATTTAAAAAAATCTCAACACCAGAAAAGGAGCGGGAGTGGATGGTTTAAGACCAAAAGACATTCAGGCAAATGCAAGCTGTCTAACTAAAATTTTAACAGTTCTGATAAATTCAAGCATTAACAACTCGTGCATGCCTGAATTATTAAAAATATCATTAATAAGATCTATTTACAAATCTGGAGCTAAATCAGTCTACAACAACTATAGGGCAATATCAATTTTATCTGTAATTGAAAAAGTTATTGAGAAAATCGTAGAGCGACGTCTTACAGAATTCTTAAAAAATACAATATCAATAAAAATAAAAATCAATTTGGCTTTCAAAAAGACAAAAATATTAACAAATTAATTATTAGGAAACTTTTCCAATTTTATTAAAAAGTCCCTAAGTGAAAAAAAGCATTGCCTTTCTTTGTTCGTCGATTTTAGCAAGGCTTTTGAAATATTAGAAAGAAATGGCATTAGAGGGAACTGTCTCAAGTGGTTTAAAAAGTTATCTAGAATGCAGATCGTATCGACTAAAAATGGAAGACAAGTTTAGTGAGAAAGTTGGATCCCACCATGGAGTGCCTCAAGGCTCGAACTTGGCTCATTTCTTTATTTACTCTATGCAAATGATATGATCAATCAACTTAAAAACAGCATTACTTTTGCGTATGCAGATGACACAGCGATTATTGTCTCGCATAAAGATATTGAAACCGCCACTGAAATTATGCAGCATCAGCCACGATAATGGGTTAGTTATAAATGCTACCAAAACTAAAATTATGCATATAAGACCACCCTAGTTTCAAAGCACAAACATAAAGATTCACGATACAGACTGCTTACATAAAACCAACAATATTAACAACAATCAAGACACATGTAACACTTTTATAGAACTCGTAGACACTTATAAATATCTTGGTGTATACGTTGACCAACACTTCAAATGGAAAACACAAATAGAAAATGTGCAAAAAAAATTACGAAAAACCACATATATGCTTTATCATCTCAGTAACTGTTCTACATTTAGCGTTTTGAGTCAGGAATATTTTTCACTAGCAGAATCGTATATCAGGGATGGAATAGCAGCATGGGGAAATACGACACATTGCAGAATACTACAGAAAACGCAAAACAGAATGCTTAAAATTTTAGAGAAAAACCAACGTTTCTTAACAACCCACTTCAACAACATAACTAGAACAACAAACAATATTATTGATAACAGTATCAACAACAACAACTACATACACACATCTCAATAGTGGTATTAACAACACCAACGATAACACCAATTCATCAATCAACATTAACAATAACATCACTACAAGAAACGGCAACCGTAATAACAACATGACAATCTATATGATCAACTCAACAATATTGGCAACAATATGAATACTGGAATTAATAGCAACACAGAAATATGCAACCCTATCAACAACATCGATTACATCAACAATAACAGTGGCAATAGTAACAATAGTAGCAGAAACGATACTGGCAATAACATCAACAACATCGGCTACAACAATACAACAATAATCACTAGGCGACACAATTACACTAACAATATCACCAACAGCAACGAAACAATAATCAACAATCCATATGATTCACTCAATAATATCAGCAACAACATGAACATTAACACTGGCAATAACAGTAACACAGAAGCAGGCAACCCTATCAACAACACCGGCTACATCGACAATAACAGTGGCAATAGTATCAATACTAGCAACAACAATACTGGCAATAACATCAACAACATCGGATACGACAACACAACAATAAACACCAGGCGTCACAATTACGCAAATAACATTAATAACATTACCAACAGCAATGAAACAACAGACACCATTTCAAAAAAACTTAAACGTTGAGAATATATACAACTTGACAATAATAAACGAGTTTTATAATGACTCAAGATTTCTACAAGTAATAGATCACTCACATAATACAAGACGTAGAGCTGATGGAAGATACAAAATTGAGAGGTATCTAAACAATTATGGCAAAAGCACTCTACAGGTTACTTTACCAACAATATTGAACAATCTTCCAGTACATCGAATGGACATTCCCAATAAATTTAAAAGAAAAAAACTTCTAAAACAACATTACATAAATTCGCAATGAATAAATCCAATTTAATGAATTTCAAATTAACATAAGTTCCTACAGACAAGCCAAGGCTTCGTAGGTTGTAGTTTTTAGTAACTGAATTGTATTTTCAAAAAAAAAAAAAAAAAAATATATATATATATATATATATATATATCTGTGGTCATAAGCAATAACCGCCTAACTCGAAAATCATGCTTTTGAGAAAAATAGCTTTTTATATAAATGTAATAGCGCTTCATTACGACTTAGGTCAGAATATTTGTATTAATAACTTTTTAAAAAGCAGTGTTAGAGAAATGGGGATTTCACGTAAATATAAAGATTTTTTAGTAGATTGTGATAGTATACATAACTCAAATCGGCGAAAATCATTCTTTCGAGAAAAATAACTGTTTATATAAATGTAATGAGGCTTTGTTACGACTTAGGTCAGTATGTTTTCATTAATAACTTTTTAATAAAAAGTGTTAGAGAAATGGGGATTTCACGTAAATATAAAGCGTTTTTAGGAGAATATGACAACATACATAACTCATATATGTATATATATCTGTGGTCACAAGCAATAACTGCCTAACTCGAAAATCATGCTTTCGAGAAAAATAGCTTTTTATATAAATGTAATGGGGCTTCATTACGAACTTAGGTCAGAATATTTGTATTACAATCTTTTTAAAAAGCAGTGTTAGAGAAATGGGGATTTCACGTAAATATAAAGATTTTTAGTAGAATATGATAGCATACATAACTCAAATCGACGAAAATCATTCTTTCGAGAAAAGTAACTGTTTATATAAATGTAATGGGGCTTTATTACGACTTAGGTCAGAATATTTGTATTGATAACTTATTAAATAACAGTGTTAGAAATATGGGGATTTCAGGTAAATATAAAGCATTGTTAGTAGAATATGATAGCATACATAACTCAAATCGTTAATCCTTAAGTCGACTTAAGCGGTTATCGCTTGTGCCCACAGATATATATATATATATATATATATATATACATATATATTATTTTTCTATTTTTATATATATTTTATATATGTATGTATATATATGTATATATATGGGGGGTTTCATGTCAAGTGCACCAACTTTTGAAACCGATGTCTTCCGATCGGGATGAAATTTGCACCAAGGTTAGTCCTATTGGATAGTAGTTTAGACACAATTTTTCAACAAGATCGGTCAAGATCTCTGAGTTAGAGGGGATCAAAATTTTACATTTTGGCCAAACATGTGTTCTTAGAAAATTTTCTCCCAAATAGTTAGATAGCTATTTCTTCAATATTTCGGAAAAAAAATACTTTAAAAAAAAAATTTTTTTTTTAGACTTTTTTTTTTTTTTTTTTTGCTAAATCAAAGCATTTTTTGCCTTTTTTTTCAAAAATGGCATTTCTTTTTGCTCATAAGAAAGCTTAGGATTTTCCCTTTAAGAGCTTTTTGGTCGCTTAGTGGGATGCGAGTGGGATATCTATGAAAATAATTGTTTTGTAACTCAAGACAACGGTTTTTCAATTTTTCACAAATGCACTATTTTGAATTTTTTCCGATTTGTGTCTAAAACCTTACAAATAAAACATATACTGAGAAACTAGACAAATTAACCTTTCCGAAGGTATGTAACATACCTAACTAAAATTTCATACCCTCGATACTGTAATACCCAGAATATGTTAAACCCCCTTTCATTGCGGCTTTTTTTATCAATCCTATAGGTGGTTTTGAGCGCACGTAATATTGAATGTGATTTTTATTGTCAAAATAGTAGGTGCCCAAGATACAAGTTTTTGTATCAGGTGGAAATATATTATGGCCATTCTCCGAAATACCAGTTTATTATTTTATGACACTTGACTTTAAAAAGTGGGTGGAGAGGTAGAAGTTAAAAGGTAGTTTATTTTAATATGTTGAAAAGGTAAAAAATAACAGGTAGTTTATTTTTATTATCATTGGCAACATTTGGTTCAAATATATACTCCATTATTATTTTTATTATGTAACATGCGGTTAACAGACACTAAGCCCTTCTTGACAGTAATAAAAGATTTTAGACTGATTCATTAAAATCTACTACCTATATGATATTAAAAAACTATTTATTGACATTCTGAAGACATTCAGAAATCAGTTTTTTTTAGAAACAGTCTTAAATTTTAGACGTGTGTTATTTACATAATTTCCCATAACCTTTTAGTCAAAGAGTAATGGTCACTCTTCAAGGATTTGAAGATACATTTGAAGCCTGTTCTTCAGGATGCCATACAAGCATTCCACTTCAATAACGACCATGCAGCTACATATATTCACAGTAGTTATTTACTACATGAAAGATGAAAAACTGGAACACAAAAGTATGGCAATCATATCCGACGATTTAAAACATGATACCGTTGCAGTTTATGAGTACCAGAAGAGAATGCTAAAATTTCTAAAATCTAAATTTACAGTAAAGAAGGTATACTACGTTTCGGACGGAGCTCGTCAACATTTTAAAAACAAAAGTAGCTTGGCAAATCTTATGGCCCATGAAAAAGATTTTGGAATGCCAGCTGAGTGGCATTTTCATCCTACTGCTCATGGTAAAGGAGCATGTGATAGTATTGGAGCAAACCTTAAAAGAAATGCAGCGAAGTATAGCCTCCAGTGCTCTCATCAAGATCGCATCTTAGATGCGACTGCTTTATTCCATTGGGCAAAGAATTATTGTAAAGAAACTAAAATAGTTTTTATTAGCAAGGAGGATCATCAGGAAACATTGAAAACACTGAAGAGCAGATTCGATGCTGCGGTAACAATCGATGGCACCGCTCAATACCATGCTTTTATACCGCTTGTCGATGGAAGATACAATGCGATTTCTTTCCAAAGACAACAAATAAACCAGCAGCGAAATCAACAGCTGAACCTAGTAACGCCAAGAAAGGATTGACAAAAAAACGGAGTAAATAAAGGCGACAAAAAAGCTGGATGAAAGACTGGGTATTTAAAAATTTACAAGACTTAAATACTTCATCAGCTACAATAAATTAAGTATAAAAATAGTTATGATATAAATGGATCTAATGCAATTAAGATTAAATTTTAATAAATTATTTATCTTTTTATTTTTAATATTATTATTATACATTAATTTAATTATTATTAAAAATAAATAAAAAATAATAAGTTTTCAACATTTCTATAGAAAAAAAGCGATTTTTTTTCCTGAGGTTAACATATTCTGGGTATTACAGTATCAAGGGTATAAAATTTTAGTTAGGTATGTTATATACCTTCGGAAAGTTTAGTTTGTCTAGTTTCTCAGTATAAGTTTTATTTGTAAGGTTTTAGACACAAATAGGAAAAAATTCAAAACAGTGCATTTGTGAAAAATTGAAAAACCATTGTCTTGAGTTACAAAACATTTATTTTGATAGATATCCCACTCCCATCCCGCTAAGCGACCAAAAACCTCTTAAAGGAAAAACCTAAGCTTTCTTATGAAAGAAAAAAAAAACGCCCTTTTTGAAAAAAAGGCAAAAATGCTTTATTGTGTTTTTTTAAGCTAGTCAGACCTATGTTTTCTTTAATGTAAATAAAAATGCATTTATTTTACAAGTTTTTTCTCGACGTTTCGTCAATTATTTGTTGACTTTCTCAAGAGACGTCTATTTAAAATTATAAAACAATATGTTAAAAACAATAATATCACACCAAAATTATATTTAATTTACTTACAGTAACATAAATATTTTGAAATCACATTTAAATTAATTCTATTTTACATTAAACACAAAATACAAAAACATTAAACATTTAACATAAAATTTTTTAATAAACACGGCCTAAAATATAATATCACAGTAAATTTCATCGAATGGCAACGCTGTAGAGCTGATCTTATTCGTATCTTCCTTCAAATTCATAGTTGTGTTTATGTTTTGCTGTATTCTTAGACTTTCCACTGTGTACCTCTTTCTCTCATTGTACACAGTGGAAAGTCTAGAATACAGCAAAAGTATTTTTTTCCGAAATATTGAAGAAATAGCTATCTAAACTATTTTGGAGAAAATTTTCTAAGAACAATAGGTAATAAGTTACATGGATGAGAAAAAACACCTGTTTGGCCAAAATGTCAAATTTTGATCCCCTCTAACTCAGAGAGATCTTGACCGATCTTGAAAAATTGTGTCTAAACTACTATCCAATAGGACTAACCTTAGTGCAAATTTCATCCCGATCGGAAGACATCGGTTTCAAAAGTTGGTGGTGCACTTGACATGAAACCCCCATATATATATTTATTTTTTAAAATTTTCTTTTTTTATATTTTGTTGATCTATATACACATATAGACAAAATAATAAGTACATACATAACCTTATTGTGTTTGTACATATCGCACCTGTATCTCTAAAGTGAGTAAACTCAAAATTTTTCAATATTCACTTTTTGCAAGAAAACGACACATAGTGGTCATATCTATCCACTGTAAAAATCTTACGTCGCTTTTTCTAGTCTTTCGCTGAAAATATACAGTTATAACCGTCTTTGTGTTAAAAGAGTATCTTTAGAATCCACTAAATAGACATATTTTGAGTTGCACCCAAAAAACTTGTTATTTTTGATGATCACTGAAAAATTGCAAAAACAACTACTGTTTTATACTTATTATTCGCAATTCTTTACAATGAAACAACTCTTTTTAAATTTTATAGTAAATATTACAAAAAACGGTTTTTTGCCTCTTCTGAAAATTTGTAAATTTTGAGTTGACTCACTTTAGAGGTACAGGTGCGATATATTCAATTTTTTTATTGTACCGAAATTCAGTTCGAATCTAATTCTCTTTACGAACGGTCGTGTAAATAATTAAAGCGCTTAGAGTACAACTATTTAAAATTATATTAAGTGTATATTTTTGTTTTTGCAATTACCTATTCTTGATACTCTTATGTAGAAGTGACAGAACAGATGCAAGAGGAGGAGGAGAGATCTGTTAATTCATAAATCTGTCGCACATAAAAACCTCTTTATATCAAACACCTCATCAATCGAAAACATCTCAATTGAAATTATTATAAATAATAGACCTATTGTTGTATCTTCATTATATTCACCAAGATATACCCATAACTTCTGTGCTGATATCTTGAACCTAACACCTTCCACCAACGAATATATAGTTTTTGGTGACCTAAATGCCAAACATTGTTCTTGGAATTGCCACAATCGCGAAGCATCCACAGTCGATATTATTTTAAGCAATTCCGCTTTAAATATAGACGTAAAAACAAGGGATTACAAAATACCATCAGACCATCGCTCCATTATATGTACACTTAAAAGATCAATGGCCTTGCAGTTTGACTTCAATTATTATGATTATAGTGCAACCAACTGGAACACTTATATGAATTTTTTAGACAGTAAAATCACGTTATATTCGGATATAACTATACAATACCAAGGTAGTAATTGATCAGGAAATCCAAAAATTTATAAATGTAGTTTTCGAAGCAAGGGACGTATCTACACCCAAAAAAATAAGAACTAAATAATTACACATTACCAGAAAGTAATGTGAAATATATTAAACTAAGAAGAAGCTTTAAAAGAAAAAGCCAACGAACTTAAAATATTGCCGAGCAAACTTTTTATAATCAATGAACTAATGGCCGCATTTATAATGAAAAGTTATGCAGTATCTAGCATGAGTATTATTTATAATGCACTGGCTGCTACGTTTGCTAAACTCAGATCAACAACCTTTCAAACACTGACTAAGTATGTTAAAACAGCTGATGTGTGTCAAACTAAGCAAAACAAAACAATATATAAATTATTTTTAAGCGCAAACAAATATTTTTTACTTTGTGGATCTTTTAAACATTTTTTTTTTTACATAATTTTCAAATTAAAATAATTTTGTCGTAAACTTAACACATGTAAATATAAATTTAAAAAATGAAGGAGTGAAATCATACAAATTGAAATGTAAACAGAGTTGATTTTCACTATATCAGGTGGCATTAATGCAGAAAATATGCTGGCATTACAAATTTCAGAGTTGTTTTTAAAGCTATTAGATGACAACAAAAAATAGATTATAAATAAACTATGCGCTAACCAAAAACTAAGGCTAATCGATTGACTAGTAAGAACCTCGTTGAGCGCGACATCTAAGCAGCAGCTAACTTTTTATTATGAATTCGGGGGTAAGTTTCTAAGTAACATGATTGACAAAAGTATTAATTCGGAATGGAATGGTGTCAATTATTATCCAATTTAAAACAAGGTGATAAATCATTTTGGAAAATAAGCAGGAACTTGCGAGGAAAAGGAAAAAATGAAATCTCTCATTTTAAAGTTCGAAATACAAAATAACATCCGATAAGGACAAGGCTGAAGTCCTGGCAAATACTTTTGTCCAAGCAAATAATCTCACTACGAACTACAACCACTCACCGGATACATTTATAAATACAACAGTAAATAATTTTAAGAAGGAAAATCCTAGTTCTGAATCAGCAATTTATACATCTCTTGAAGAAGTAATGAATATTGTCTCATCAATAAAACCCTCAAAATCCCATGGTTTTGACAATGTTCCCAACCTGCTCTTAAAGAAACTACCACTCAAAGCTCAAATTACTGGTTATAATATTTAACAGCTGCATCAAACTCAACTATTTGCCAAACCATTTCAAAAATGCTACGGTTATAGCTATAAACAAACCTAGTAAGCCAAAAAATAACCCAAACAGCTACGGACCTATTAGTCTATTAAGTAACTTAGGTAAAATATTTGAAAAAATACTACATTCCCGTCTTAGTGATTTTGTAATGACGAATTCTAATGTTGCTAAAGAACAATTTGGATTTGAAAAAGAGCATAGCTCTACTCACCAAATAAACAGAATTAAAAATCAAATAATCATAAATAAAAACAATAAACGTTGAACGGGACTAATATTGTTAGATATTGAAAAAGTGTTTGACACCGTTTGGCATTATGGCCTCTTATTTAAACTTCTTGGTGCAAATATACCAAAATATTTATGCAAACTTATTTCAGTTTTCATTCACGGCAGAAGCTTTAGAGTTGCGATTAATAATGAAACATCATCTCCAAAAACTATTACCACAGGGTTACCTCAAGGATCAGTCTTGTCGCCATTGCTTTACTCGATAAATACATCCGATTTTAAAGTCCCGAAATATATGAAAATTGCTTATTACGCAGATAGTATCATCTGCGTTAATTTCTTCAAACAAACTTACAAGTGCACTACTGAAGAAAATGGAAAAGGGACTTGTAAATTGCAGTAAATATTTTCACAAATGGAAAATCAAAATTAATCCAAACAAGACCCAAGCAATAATATTTGCATTCAACAAATCTCTCAAAAGACTGCCAAGACGCCAACTTCTTATTGGAAATAATACCATAAGCCAACTGTCACCTAAAACGCTTACAAATTATACAAAACAAATGTCTTAAAATGATATGTAGAAAGCCCTGGAGGTATCCTACAAATCTTCTTCAAGAAGAAACAGGTTATGAAAAAATTATCGATTTCATAACAAGGATTAATAACAATTACGTTGCCAAAATTGGAAATTGTTCTTACCCACTGATAAGAGAATGTAGAGAAATTACGTAAAATTAAAAAGAAATCACCAAATTGAAAATGATATGCTTATAGAGGTCTATTATTTCTAATAAACCTAATATAAGCATAATTATTGTAACCCGCGGAAGACCAAACAAGAAGTCAACAACGGCGGATACTCTTATTGTCACTCTTGCAAAAAAGGATCCTTTCGTATCTTTAAGAGCCATTGCTGCAGATATAGGCAATGCGATCTCTTCTCGAACTGTGCGTCGCAGACTACAATATGTTAATTTACCTGCAAGGATTGTCAGAAGAGTTCCTTTGTTTCGACAAAGCGTTCGCAAGAAATCATTTAAATTGGTCCGGCCCAGATGGCGAAAAAAAATGGCGCTGTATGTTTTCGAGCGACAAAACAAAAATAAATTTATTTGGAAATGATTCCGCCGGTAATGTTCGACGCGCAAAAGGTAAATAGTTTCATGTACAGTTAACAAAAAGGACCGTAAAACACGGAGGCGGCAACATAATGGTGTGGGAATTTTTTTCGTTTATGGTGTCGCCACTGTTCCACCCAAATTACTCTACACCTTATATTGAGCTGGGATTTTTTTAAATGTTCGTCTTGAGTTTGCCCATCGATCCCTCTTTTGGGATTTTTGATTTCTGCTCATATTTTTTTGGATTTTGTGTCCAAAACTAAAAAAAAAAAAAAAAAATGATTTTTGGCGCATATGTGATCCTATGGAGCGTAAGTTTTTTTTTTAATTTTCAGCTGATAAATACGATAAATACTAAAAAACTGTCTGCGTGAAATTGCGGAGAAAAATTTTTAATTTTTCATTATTTTCAGAATTTTTGCATACATTTAAATATTTTTGCATCTGGCCATTTTTTTAAATATCAGAAAATGTGTCCAAAAATAATGGATGGATTCTAAACACTTTTGTTTAATAAATTTTCTTCCAAAAGTGCATAAGTTTCCAGTAAAAAATCGCTACTCCACGAAAAGTTTTGAAACATTATGGCCGTTTTTGGGAAAAATTGAAAATGAAAAATTTTTCTCTGCAGTTTCACGCAGACAGTTTTTTAGAATTTATCGAAACGAAGATTCTCAGCTGAAAAAACCCGGTCACATTTGCGCCAAAATCATTTTTTTTTTCTCGTAAAAACCAAGTTTTGGAGACAAATTCCAGAAAAAGATGAGCCGAAATCAAAAATTCAAAAAAGGGGGATGATAGGCAAACTCAAGACGAACATTTAAAAAAAAAAAACCTCCAGCTCAAATATTTGAACTAAGTGGGTGGAGCAGTGGACCAATAAGGACCAATTATGGAATTTTGTGCAAAAAAAAACTTGGTATGAAATACCAGTGAAGACTTGGCGTATTCTTGTCTCCAGTATGCCAAAAAGAGCGAAAAAAAATTATACAAAATTATGGTGGCTATTAATAAAACATAGCAAATACCAACAAATAATGTCGATCAAATTTGGATTATAAAATTTTTTATTTACATTTACTGAATGTACTTATTATTTTGTACAATCATTTGGATTCACTTTATAGTTTTATAACAAGGTTGACAGTTATTTTTATATTTTATTGTTTTTTAAACTCTTTCTTTTAACTCATACTCTCTGTCTGTCTGTCTGTCTGCCATGTGTTGACCCCATTCCCCCTTATCCAATTGATCTGAAACTTGGCCCATAGTCTTGTCGTAACAACAAATTAATTTTGGGGTAGTCACGCACAGTCACGCGAGGTCCCGCACAGTCACGGAGTGATCTAAATGTCATTTCCCCTCATCCGATCGATCTCAAACTTGGTCCATACACTTGCTGTGAAAAAAAGATTAACTTTGACTTAGTCACGCGCAGTCACGCATGGCCACGCACAGTCATCCGATCGATCTGAAATTTGGGCCGTACACTTGCTGTGAAAAAAGATTAACTTTGACTTAGTTACGCACAGTCACGCATGGTAACGCACAGTCACGGAGTGATCTAAATGTCATTTACCCTCATCCGACCGATCTGAAACTTGCTCGATATACTTGCTGTAAAGAAAGATCAACTTCGACACAGTCACGCGCAGTCACGCATAATCACACACATGCACGGAGTGATTTAAAACCCATTTTCCCTTATCCGATCGATCTAAAACTTGGTCGATAGACTTGCTGTGAAAAAAGATTAACTTTGACATAGTCACGTACAGTCACGGAGAGATTACAACCCCACTTCCCCTCATCTGATGGATCTGAAACTTTGTCCATAGACTTGTTGTGGCCAAAGATTAATTTTAAGATAGTCACACACAGTCACGGAGATATTCAAAACTCATATGCATAAGGAAAGAAAGAGTTTTAATAAAAACTTTCGCCCGTATTCATAATCAAATTCTAGCAGTTGGCTAACTTTTTTTCATACAAATTTTGATTTATTCATAATCAAATTCTAGCAGTTGGCTAACTTTTTTTCATACAAATTTTGAAATTTTCGTATGAAAAAAAGTTAGCCAACTGCTAGAATTTGATTATGAATACGGGCGTTTTTTTTTTATGGGTTAGATTATTTACTTATTTATTTTATGTTATATACTGTGAGAAAAAATATGAATTAGTTTTAATTTTAACTTTGCCTACAAGCATTTAATTAAAATTATATAAGGTTGTAGTTATTATGTTGACCATGTCTATATCCACATATGAATATAATAATTTTAATTTTATTTATCAGTTTCAATTTCTTGACAAACTGTAATAATGCTTGCTTGTTGTTGATTTATTAAACTAACAAATTTCTTTTTAGAATTGAACAATCATTTTGCTTTCATAAGTTTGATGAATACAAATCCCAAACTTATTTACTTAGAGATTTTTGGCTTTTTTCAATAACACAATTCTGTAATATTGAATACATGTTATATCTATTAAAATGTCACAAAGAACTAACCAAACAAAGACCCAGATATTTCGAGAACTCTAATGAACATCGTTACAAATTGAGAATTGCTGTTGGTATTCTTTACGCACATTTAACAACGCCAATTAGAAGTGTTGAAGTATTTGACGAAATATGGAATATTTTAATAAATGAAAATAACCAATTAAATATTTTATATATTTATGAATACATTCTTGGAGCCTATGATAAAAGAGCACATGTCATTGTTCAAAAATTAGACGAGGTAAGTTAACTGACTAATTATAATAATCTTGAATAAAGGAAACTAACACTGGGCTTTTGTTTATTTTAATTTTATATTTTAGTAATCTACACCACTCTGTGGAGAGAGATTAATAAGATTGTGCTGATGTTTCTAAATTTTAGTATTGATTTAAGCTGTTATCGTCCATCCGCCCGTGAGCACATGTTGACCTTGTTCGCAAACTACAGGTGGTAAATGTATATAAGTATAATTTGATACAAAGAATCAGTAGTTAGTTATAAACATCAGCACAATTGAAGTAGGTTCTAAAACTTATAAATAAATCAGGAATTTTTTTTAAACTTTTGCTGCGTAAAACCTTAACACATCCATGATTTTTAAAACCTAATAATTCGAGGGCGGTTTGATAACTCAGTGAATTTTTTAAGAATATATATTTTTTTCGGGAACATGGTCGCCTTTTAGCTCGATACATTTAGCCCAACGTTTTTCCAATTATGTATTCCTTCCAAATAATAGTTTTTCTCAATATCATAACCAGAGTCAAACCATAACGTTATGCTTAGCAGCAGCCACGAAGACCGAGAAGCAAACATGAAAACCATTAGTGCCTTTTATCAATATAATAGAAACAACGAAAGAGATATTTCTTCAACGGATTACAAGAAATAACTTTTGACTAAGTCTTACGACAGCTATCGGTGTATTTAGTTGTGTTTTTTATAAAACAGCGCGTTAAAAAATATTGTGATATCGTTAAACCTCAGCTTCTCTCTCTTATATATTTTCCTATTTTATTTTATTTGTTCTTTTTTTTACCGCTTACTGTACGCACTACATATATAAACAAGTATCGACAATGAGCAGGGCCCCACCACCGGGTGGGGCAACAAATATGATGCCTCCCCCCGCGGAAAAAAGCTAATACCGGGAAAAATACGATAGATCACAATTTTCCGAGTTAAAATTTTCACCAATAAACAACGAAGATAATCAAAAATTCGTTATTATGAAGAGCACAAATCCAGAACAACCTTTAAATTCACTAAACATGACAAAATTCACACGAGATGGTAATCTTTTAATACATACAACTACCAAATGACAAGCCGAATTACTTATAAAAGTAAAAAAAAAAAACTGTCCAATATATGTGATATCTCATGCTCATACCATGATAAACTAAATACCGTCAAAGGTGTGATATATTGTCCTGAATTAAATAATTTAACAGAAGCAGAAATAACCACCAAAACATTAACGTAGATTATTACATACCCAATGTACGCGTTTAAGCACATGTTCTGTTATTTTAGCAGTACACGTGCAAGAATACTAACTTAAAATAAAGCTACACTCGAACCTGTGTGGTTTATGTGTGTTCGAAACAAAAAATACGTGATAGAAACATGTTCGTGTACATAACGAAATATTAAAACGAAACACAGTCATGATTGTTTCGGCACCGTACAAAATTTAGAAACACACATAATTGATATGCAAATAAAAATATGTGTTGGCTTTAAAAATATGTGTTGGCTATAGAACAGAACATTGTGTGCTTCATGTGCGTATTTTCCGAACCTTGATTTTTGTATACTGAATACTGGAAAAAGTACTCACTTTTCTACACATCACACATTCACAACGCTGGATATTTCCTTTTGCAGTCCAAACTTGCTATCTAAACTCCAATGGAATGTAGATGATGACCAACATGGCAGTGATCACAATCCAATTATAATTGAACTGGATAGTTTTAATAATATATCAAAATTCACACCAAAGTTTAAAACAATAGCCCTGTTTTGCCCTTATTTTACAAAAAACTAGATGAAGAATCTTTAAAAAGACAATCTACATCAAATATTAATAAAGAAGCTACACTAGTAACAAAATCAATATTATGGCCGCAAATATAAGCATTCCAGTTAGTCATAAACATAAAAAACATGTAATACCTATTGGTGGAATAAAGATTTCAGTGAATTATGAAACAAAAAAATTTTATTATTGAAAGATATTAAAGTCCGACCTATTCTGGCCAATATTATCCAATACAAGAAACTTAATGCTCTTTTCAACATATCACCAACAACTCTAATTCAAAAAATATGGCAAACTGTTAGGCTAATCTCTGATAAACCACCAATCTTACAATATATTTAATCTTACATGAATCCAGATGGGTCAATCACAACTGATTTGCAAGCTATTGTCAATTTACTTGCCGAAAATTTTGCTAGTACATCATCAAACACACTTTCTAAATTGTAAAAATCTTGCAAAAAACTACGAATACAAACCGTCAAAACTAACCAAATCCCACAGGGAAATAGAAAAGCCTTTTACATTATTCGAATTTGAACTCACACTTAAAAACAAATTACAATATTCCATATATCTTACTCAATGATAAAAAATTCATCAAATGTTTTTAAATTGCGTTTAGTGAAACTGTTATACCACCTAATTGGAAAAAAGCCGATGTTATCTGTATACTAAAACCAAACAAAAAGAGGATATTGATTCATATCGACCGATATCCTTAATATCGTGTTTAAGTAAAATGTTAGAAAAAATGGTAGCTAAAAGGTTATCGTGGTTTATCTTCTAAAATAAACTCACAGACATTAAACAAACGGCCTTTAGACCAAACAGCTGTACAATGGATACGTTAATACATCTAGAATATCATCTAGCTAAATATCTATCTACTCGAAATCACTGCTCTGTACTTAGTATAGACTTCGAAAAGGCGTATGATAAAATCGGCATTCACTCCATTTTAAATCAACTGAAAGAGTGGAACATTGGTAACAATATATATCGCTATAGCAAATCATTTCTTACAAATAACACCTTTACTGTTAAAAACAACGGTTATACATCGATAGCTACAAAACTCGACAATGGAATACCACAAGGATCACCACTGTCGGTGATATTGTTCCTCATAGCTTTTAAAAGATCAACAATATCATGTCCAAACATAAACATTTTTCCCATTGTCTTTACGCTGATGATTTCTATTTATTTAAAAAAATTGATGATTGCAACAAAATCCAAAACAACCTCAACAAACTGGTGACAGATTTAAATAACTGGTCCTCTACTTCAGGTGCAACTATATCCAAACCGAAATCTAAACACTTACATGTATGTCGCAAACATAACTGTTCTTCACCAACTTTTAAAATAAATAATTACATATTTAACAACAAACTGAACTGGTATGATCATATAAAAAATTTCTCTTCGGATCTATCAAAACGCCTAAATATTTTAAGGTTTCTTAATGGGTCATCTAGCGAAAGCCATATTACCACACTTAAACATATTTAAAATCAATTATCCTGAGCAAAATAGACTAGGGTCTTGTAATATATGGCAAAGCGGCGAAATCAATAAATGTGCATTAATTTCAATGAAAACTTTAGAGGTTAGGAGAAAGATCTTTTCCCTTAGTTTTTTGCACGGCATTATTTGGGGTTTAATTGATTGCCCAGTTTTATTACATGCTATTAAGATATATGTGCCTCCACGGTCACTTAGAAATAAAGTAACTTTTTTTCATATTGATATTCATAGAACTGATTACGCTATGAATGAACCATTAACTAGGGCTATGAGATTATATAATAATCATTGTAATCAATTAGATTTAAGTTTAACTAACATAAATTTTAAAGTAATTTTAAATAATTTGTTAAAATAAGTTATTTACTTTAGATTTAGATGCTAGTCTGTAAGGATAATATTGTATCCATAGACTGAAATAAATAAATAAATCAAATCTATCACCAATTAGAAAGTATTATCATTACGCTCTTAGGACCATCACCTAAGCTTTTTATATTACACCGATAAAAAAAGAAAACCAAAAATTAAAACAACAATATCATCCATCCACGACGCTGGCACCGAATTTTCAATACACCTAAATAAGCCATCACCTTTCCGTTCCACACATCCAAAATGGACAAATATTTCCGACCTTTTCATAGAATCTAACATGCCCCCCAAAAAATATAATAACCCGGAAACTCTGCGACAGTATCATAATCAAATTTTCAACGAATGGAAGGAAACAAAATAAATTGACTTTCTGGTTCTGTGATGGCTCAAAATCAGAAGCAGCTAACGGTTTTGCAATTGTTGACGACAATGGCCTCATAATCAAAAAAGGTTTATTGCCACACTACACATCAATATTTACATCAGAAATCACTGCTATCAAAGAATCACTAAGTACAAAGCCACAAAAAAAAAACATGATTTGTTCCGATAGTCTGTCATCAATAAATGCTCTTAAGAATTTAAATAACAACGAACCACTTGTAACCAAAATCCGGGAATCATTATTAAGGCAAAACAAAACCAAATAATTACATACACCAGGCCATATAGGAATCCTAGGTAATAAATTAGACGACAAAACTGCGTGACTCCGTGACTGTGCGTGACTATGTCAGAGTTAATCTTTTTTCACAGCAAGTCTATCGACCAAGTTTCAGATCGATCGGATAAGGGAAAATGGGTTTTAAATGACTCCGTGACTGTGCGTGACTACCCCAAAATAAATTTGTAGACACAACAAGACTATGGGCCAAGTTTCAGATCAATTGGATAAGGGGGAATGGGGTTGACCCACGACAGACAGACAGACAGAGAGTATGAGTTAAAAGAAAGTTTAAAAAGATAAAAAAGAAAATTTAAAAATTAATACAAACAGATAAATAAAAAAAAAAAACAAAACCAACAATCAACAATCCACTCCCCAAACGGATATCACAAATTAATTAAGCCTATAATTTATAAAACAAGAATGCCTAGATATCAACAGAAAGTTTTAACCCGTCTGAGACTTGGCCATAGTAAGCTAACTCATCAGCACCACCTTAAAAAGGAAACTCCACCTTTATGCCCGAAATGCAAAGTCCAGCTCACGTCACATTTTATATTCTGCTATAATAACACAGCACTGCCAAATAGCCTCCTGGAATCAATAAAAGAATTTGACTTTGAAAATATTAATAAACATCGACCGTTTGAAATTGTAAGAAACTTAAATTTATGTATATATTGTATAACTTTATGTAAATATCTTTATATAACTAAGTAAGGACGAAGGCCTCTGCAGCCAGTTCCTAATCTCTTTGAATATTATTAATTTGTAAATTTATTTACTATTAATAAATAAAAATAAATAAATAACTATTGACTGATTGCAATGGCTGTGACACAAATACTAAATGACGCAAAATTTTACATATTTAGATGGTAGTTGACAGGAGTAGTGTTGATTTTTAATTAAAGCATGGAGTTGTCAAACTGCCCTCGTAATGTATATCTTAAATGTCAAATGCTGCTCTTTTCCACATTGTGCATGATATGGCCAGTGTGTGTGATTTCATTTTTAACTCATCACTATACATGTTTATAATTTCACAATGACTTACATTGAGAGATTAGATTTTCTTAACTTCAACGAACATTTTGTTCATTATCCGGATTCTGTTTTATCCAAATAAGAGTTAAAATATATATTTTTTTTTTTTAAATTAATCAACACTCAGGGGATGGCCCCTACAGATGCAGTGCATTGTGTTGATCTCAGGAAAGATATAGGAAGGAGGAAAGAGGGAGTAGTGTGTTCATTATTATTATTTTTTTTTTTTTTGCAGCGACAGACCAAAGCCTCTGGGGCGCTTATTACACTCATTACACTCAAAATTTGTCTCAAAATTTAAAGAATTATAATTACACTTCTATTTAATGCTAAAATTATCAATTTAATTGCAATCACATTTAATACTCCATTGCAGGCGCATTACTTAACGTCAAGTCAACAGGTGTCTATTATATCAGTAGCATATACTTTTAGCATGAAAAGGAAGTTTGACTCTGCAATAAAGGAAAAGATTGTTTCTGATTTACACTCTCTAACAATGGGTGCGAATTTTCAAACACGCCTTTTCGCACAAATGGCATTATTTAAGCTTTTGGAAAACAAATTTGAAAAGTATATGAAAACAAAATTTGATTTTTAACTAAACTCTTTTTAATATATGAATATATAATTTTTTTTCAGTACACCTAACCGTAAACAAATAATAAAATCAATTACAAAAGCTACTGGTGAAAAGTTTAGCGACTATTTAAATGATATACGCATCCATATGTATAATCTACAACATTGGGATCTTGATCAATATCAAGTAGACCTCTTAGATTACCAATTAATATTAACCGATATAATATTGTTTGTAACAAATGTTCCGTTTGATGAGATTTTAAATCCCGCGTTTAAAATTTCCAAATTAGTCTGCCCTCTCTTGCAAAATCAAGTAATTAAATGCCGCGAAGTCTTTTTAAAGAAAACAAAAAGTACACCAGAAGAAGGTGTATGTTCAAATAGTGATTTGAATGACCAACTACAAAGAAAAATGAATCCGGTAAATGATGTCACCGAAAATAATAACTTAATTATTTATCCTAAAGAAAAATCAACTGAGGTATGTATATAAAATATCTTTTCTTAATATTTTGAACAATTGTCATTTAAATACATTTTGAATTAGTTTATGTATTAGATTGTGATATGATCATTTTCAAAAAATTTACAAATTACGATCAAGAATACGAGTTTAAAATTAAAATTTTATTGATAAGTATTTGCGGTGATGTGCAAAAGTATTTGTACAAGTAAATTTCATTAAATACATCAAATAACGGCAGCCCGAAAATAGGTTTGCCATTTTTTATGTAGGAACATTAACATCTTCTTGATAAAACGTATATAATTCCTGGACTTTTGTACGGCTGTGAAATTTTTGCTAATTGCGACTCCTCGAGCAAACGTCGTATAAATGTTGCATATAATAGCATTATTCGTTATGTTTTCGATCTAAGAAGATTTTCTCATATCACTCCCTTCTCTGAAAGACTATTTGGCGTGTCTTTTGATAATCTCTTAAAAATTAGAGTTATAATTTTTATGCACAAAATCATTTACACCAAAAAACCTAGCTATCTATTCGAAAAATTGCAATTTGCCTGGTCTGATAGGGGAAGAAAGCTCATAATTCCTATTCATAGGACACTTGTCTCAGAACAGCAATTCTTTGTGCATGGAGTTCGTCTTTGGAATATACTTCCACAAACTTATCAACTAACAAACAACGCAAGACTTTTTAAGAAACAAATTTTTATTTTATTTTGTATAGTAAAATCATTGAAATTTTTTATATTTTGTTATCTTCTTTTGTTATTTCATAAATAATTAATATATGTAATTAATTTTATTTATATCAGCACATTGTACCCTTATAATTAATTAGTCCTGTACTGTAATTATAAAGGTGATCCATTTCGAGGTTCCCTACTTTTTTAAAGAAAAAAAAAACACAGAAAGTTCAAATTTAATGGGGAATGTTTATTATCATTTGAAAGAACGTTCTTTGGAATTTATTTTTTGAAGATTATGTCTATCAAATGTTGGCCGCGGCTACGTCTCAGATGGTCCATCCATTGAATCCAATTTTCGATGACTCGTTCGAGCATTTCGACTGGTAACTGGCGAATGACACGCGTGATGTTTTGCTCCAAGACCTGAATCGAAGCGGAATTGTCCGCATAAACTTTAGACTTTACATATCCCCACAGGAAAAAGTCTAACGGTGTGATATCACACGATCTTGGTGGCCAATCGACCGGCCCAAAACGTGAAATTATCTGCTCACCGAAGTGTTCTCTCAATAAATCCATTGATTGATGCGCTGTGTGGAAACCAAATGTCGCCGAGATCACGAGCTTCAATTTCAGGCATCAAATAGTCGGTTATCATGGCACGATAACGGTCGCCATTGACGGTTACGTTCTCACCGGCATAATTTTTGAAGAAATATGGACCGATGATTCCACCGTGGACGTGATCTATTCGGTCGAATATTATCCAATAATGAATGCTGGGTCTCAAGATGGTGTTACGAATAGTACGCTCAGTAAGCCGATTATGTTGACCATAAGTTGAGCGAAGTTTAGAGCATTATTTGGCCCAAATCACATGATAATTTTTTACGATGTCGTTTTTCTTAATTCTCTTTCTCTTTTGAAGCTGCTACCAAAAACCTTTTGCATTCATACGATGATTTTTAATTGCATGTCTTTTTTTTAAATCTGCTTTAGTTTATTTTTCTTTAGTTTATTTAAAAAAAAATATAAAAAAATATATGTGTTAATATAAATTAAAAATTTTTTTTTATTTTTCAATTCAATTTATTTATTTGTTAAATATTATTTACATTATTTATATATAATTATATATATTTAATTTTTTTCTACTTAATAATTTATCATCATTTTTAAAACTATGTATATACAAAACCCTATTCAATATTTAAATTATTAAGAGTAGAATATTTAGAATAGCTAATCAAGTAGCAGAACGTATCAATATTAAAAAGTTTTAAGTTAAAACCTCCTATTCACTTTAAAGAAATTACGCATAAATATTAAATAAAAAATAAATAAAAGTGGCCACTTCAAAGTACGAAAAAGAATTAAACGTAACAAGAAAAAAAGAAGTGAGTGTAATGAGAATTATGAAAAAAAGTCTTCAAAAATAGAAATCGTGTCTTTTTGATTACCCCTTTTGCCTCTGTACACCGTTCGACTACAAATAAAAAAAGACGTCGAAAAACGACGTCGTCAAAAATCATCATGTAAATCATGCCTTTATCTGTGCATATGTGTTGGTACACCGAAAAAAAATACATAGACGGAGATTGTTCGAAAAAATTGGTTATTTCGCACCACGAAAGGATGGTGTAAAGTAAATGAATACCTACGAAAGCCTCTCTTAGAGGCCATTTACACGGCGAGTTTCCACGCTGCGTGAAAAGGTTTGAGTGTCGATTTTGTAGGCGTTTTTGTCTTTCTACACTCTTTTGTTTTCAACAAAGTGACAATTGATTTTTTAAACCGCCATTGAAAAAAAAAAAATACGTTTAAAGTGATTGTATTAAACGCAATTATAAAAAAAGTTAAATATATAGTATAGGGCTTTTTTTTTTGATAGTGGTATAAGTCCATTTTTCTTTAAACTGAGTTTGCGTTTTAAAAAATGTTAATGACTTTTTACTTGGTATACATAGAAGCCATTAGGGGATGTTGAATTTATGTATGACAAAAAATACATATTTGTTGCGAGAACCTAGGTTTTATACATGTTGAATGGACTGACATCACTTTCAAATTAATTTTTTGCGAAATATGTTGAACATAACTTTTTTATAAATTATTTTTTTTTTCGAAATGTTAAAATTAAGATGACTTAATTCATCTAAAACCAGAATTCGCATATTTCCCTGAAATGTTACATGCTAGAAATTTAGAACCAGACCGTAAGGAACAGACAATTCCTGTGGTTATAGTTTTGTTATTCGATAACTCAACTCACGATATTGGAATCCTTGACAAAATTTAACGTATTATTGGAATCTATCTTATATATTAAAAGAATTTATGAATAAACTTTGCATTCAAGATTTTTTTCAATATTTTTCTTATCTCAAACTTCTATAACTAGAGTTCTAATTAACGTAGGCTGTTGACATAGGTCTAAGAACACTCAGTGGATCAAGCTCCACTATTAACTGCTTAAATTCGTTGGGTTTGAGGAAAGTTATGCGTGGAGAATCAACTTTACTTTTACTGTACGTTAACTTCTCTTGGCATATTTTGGCATTATTGTGCGTTAACTTCTCTTGGCAAATTTTGGTATTATATTATAAAAATTAATATAATATAATATAATGCTGCGGAGCAGCAGGGGTCCTCTAGTATATATAAAATTCATTTTCTGTTTGTTTGTTTGTTTGACCGCTATACAAATTTTTATTTTGCAACGGATTTCTCTGCAATTTGGTATACACGATCTCTGTACTCCAGGAAAGGTCACCATATGACTCTTACCGGCCACGCCTACTTTTACGCCTACTTTTTGTATACAATTTATTTTCTGTTTTTTGGTATATTTGTTCGCTATAAAAACTTATTTTTCAACAGATTTCTCTAAAATTTGGTACGCATAATCTCTGTACTCCAGGCAAGGTTGCTTTTTACCGGCCACTCCAAATTTTGCGCCTACCTCTATGAAAATAAATTTTTTTTTTTAAAAATGTCTCCATACTGCTCTCAATATCTGTACTACAACAAATTTATTTAATATCTGTAATCTTTTCAATAGCATCATTGCGGTGCACGGAATCGGGGCGATGACGCGGACGCGACGCGACGCGCTCGCGGAATACAGCTTATCTAAAATATTGGAATGATCTAAAAAATATAATTTGGCAATTACAATAAGTTGACAACAACTGCGCGGCACACTGGTGTGGCTGCCAAACGCGCGGAAGCGGCTCGCGGACGTGACGTGATCGCGGAAAACAGATCAGCTAAAATATCGAAATAATCTGAAAAATATATTTTGGCAATTAAAATAAGTTACAACAACTGAGCGGCAGCACGGGTGTGGCTGCCAAACGCGCGGACGCGGACGCGACTCGCTCGCGGAACACAGCTCAGTGTCAAGTCTTATGATAAATTTTATCTACATGTGTGCAATAATTACCTGTTGATCAAAATAGCATAAGCATATACTATAAGCAGTTGCTTAACATAACCTTACCTTTTTGAAACTTTAAATTTGACGTCTCTGCTCAATGGTGATTATTTATTGAAAG
The DNA here is from genome assembly GCA_963682025.1 of Cordilura impudica. Lineage (NCBI taxonomy): Eukaryota > Metazoa > Arthropoda > Insecta > Diptera > Scathophagidae > Cordilura > Cordilura impudica. The sequence goes on along the minus strand of OY821517.1, from coordinate 189,423,931 downwards.
AAGTAATTCAATTTTTAAAAGTTCTGATTCCTTTAATTTGCAATCGATTCCGTTATATTTGATGTTTACAAAATAAACTTAAAAAAAAAAAAAAAAAAAAAAAAAAAACTTCAAGCGGTTTCGCAGCTTATTTTTGAAGTATTTTTGCTTAGCGTCTTTAAAAAAAACGTCTAAATTAAAAAATCAAAAAATTTTAAATTGAAATAAAAAATGAATTTACTCCCCAAAAAACGTAAATTTAGGGAATTTTTTCATCATGAACAAATTCCCATATCCCATACAAATTGTTGGGGAGAAAGTTAAGTTTTTTGAGGAATTCGTTCATTGGGCACTAAGTACTCAGCGCCTGGTAAGCATAGTGAAACATTTTTCAAGTCAAAGGCCTTTGGATCCCGGGCAAGACCGGATAAAAACAGCTAGTCATAGTATAAGATTCTATACGAATTGTCCAAGTTAATAAAATTAAAAAAAAAATAACATGAATAAACTTCTCCCATTAAAATTTCATCGATATTTAACATTTTGATTGAAAATCATTTTTTTTTTTTTAGTAAAAAGATGACAATAAACTTCATACAATCTCATCATTAACTCGATTTGTTTTGGAAATGTGACTTATAACACTATCAGCTGTTATTTGAAACTCAAGTGGTTGTATAACTATCAAAATGAGCCCTTTATATTTTTTTATACATTTCTTATTAAGTCGCAAGTTTTTTTTTTATATTTATTTTAGTATTTTAATTAATCCGAAATCATAATTATTCAGATTTTTTTTTACATTTTCCACTTGGAATTCCAATATTGGTGCTTTGAATGCTTAAGAAAGAAACAAATCTGTAGCTACTGTTTTTTTTTTTTCTAAAACCTAAAAATTTAATTTAAATTTAAAAATTTATTTCTGTATTTTAAAAAAATATTTTGTAGCATACACAATGTACTTTCGTAAAACTAAAGAAAAATTTTGTACATTGTAAGAAAGGCTTTCGTTTCGTTTTACAGTGATATAACTAAGATTTTCGTACAATATACGTTGATTTTCGGTGTATACGTGTTCCTATAAAAGATAGTAAACCTATACCCTTTTATTTGTCAATTAACGCATTTAATGAAATTTTTTTGTTGTATGAATACATTTGCGTATCACTGTATATTTTAATAACGTAACTAATAATGAAATCGATAATGTTGCAAAAACTTCCGTAGTTGAAATCCAAAACTAAAAAAATTATTTTGTGCGTTAGGATTGGTTGTTCTAAACATAAATGTCAAGACATTTTTGTATTTTGTATTTGTAGGAATGTTGCAACAAAAAAGTCGTCAAAGTAGAATAATTAAAAAACAAGTCAATTTTTGATGTTCAATTTTGTTTTTAATGTATCTCCATTAAAATTGCTCCAATATCTTAAGTCACTTCGGATGAATTAATCCTCTTGACATTTGTTCTTCAGTGGATAAACTAGATGTTCTAGTTGTCGTAATAGTTTATTATTTTTATAATATTTATTTTTTATTATGTATAATTTATTTTTATAATAGTTTATTTTGCCAAAAATGAACTACATATATGAACTACATATATACATACATACAATGTATGTCATACATATATGTGACTTTCTCCGAGAAAAGGGACCTAGTGTGTGAAAATTAAGTTTTGAGAAAAAAAAACGCATTTAAACTTTCTACACCCTTTTAGGTACCAGAATCCACCGTTTTTTGACACAACCCGTTTTTTGACACACTAGGTCCCTTTTCTCGGAAAAGGTCACATATATTAAATTTTGTTCCACAGTGTTACTTAATCAATTTAAATTTCCAGATGTTTGTAATTGCAAGTCTTATTGATAAACTCCCAAATCTGGGTGGCATAGCACGTACCTGCGAAGTTTTAGGTATAAACAATCTTGTTATGGATTCCAAAAGTCATACCGAAAAAAATGATTTTAAAAACTTAAGGTAAGTGTTTTTGGGGTTGTTTCTAATGTAACTGTCTCATTTGCCTCGATTTGACCATTATTTTTAAAATACACACTTGAATCAACTTATATTATAATACATATTTTAAGAAAAAATTAATTTAAATCCAAAGACAATCTTAAGGCCAAAATTTATATATTGAGACTTTTAATATGAAATTTATCAACTAAATGCAATGTTAAATACCAGCAAAACTGTCAGCGCAATTATTTTTGTCATTTAAATTACTTTAAAACATAAAAGTAATGGAAATTATTTTTAATTATATTTTAAGGAGCGCGGGTTCTAGAATAAGGCGGTATAGTTTTTAGGCATATCGGAAATTTAAGAAAATTCTGCATCTTAATTATTTGACGAACGAAAGTTTTCAATTTTTTTTTTAGCGGATTCGTGCTTATTGACTCAACATTTCTAAATGAGTGTCTTCAAAAATAAGTTTTGTCACTCCTAATATGTATAGGCTACGGACATATAAATGGTAAATTTTTTTATGTTTTCTTTCTTATACTGAATTATCCCAAATGTTGTTAATAAAAAAACAAGTGTTTGATTTTTCCAGAATAAACCTTTATAACCATATAAATTTAAGTTATAATTTATTAATAAAAAAACAAAAATTATGAAAAAAAAACATGAAATGTGCTGGACACAAAATGGCACATTCTGAAAAAAAAAAATTAAAATAATCGTTTTCAAATTACATTTGAATGATATACAAACATGTAAATCATTAATATTTTGTACTGAAGCCTTTGTTTTTGAAAGCAAATTCAAACATGCGGCCCATAATCTGGGTATGGCATACCAAGCTTTTTTTGTAGCAGGCCAGAGTTCGTCCATGTTTTTATAATTTTCCTTCGCATTTCAATCCAAAACGTCGATCTTCTCTGCACAAAACCAATTGTTTTAATTGTTTTGAGGAGTGTTTAGGGCAAGGTTCAGAAAATACACACGTGAAACACACAATGTTCTGTTCAAAAGCAGCCAACACATATCTTTATTTTCATATCAATTATGTGCGTTTCTAAATTTTCTACGGTGCCCAACACAACCATAACTGTGTTCGTTTTAATATTTCGTTATTTACACGAACATTTTTGTATCACGTACCTTTTGTTTGTTGTTTTAAACACGACTTAAAATATAACTGAACTCGAACCTGTTTATTGTACATGTTCTGTTTTTTCTTATTACACGAGCCACAACACGACTTAAAATATAACTGAACTCGAACCTGTTTATTGTACATGTTCTGTTTTTTTTTTTTTTCAGTACACGTAACAGAACATGAACTTCAAATAAAGCAACACTCAAAAATGTGTGCTTTATGTGTGATTGAAACAAAAAGTACGTGATACAAAAATGTTCGTGTAAATAACGAAATATTAAAACGAACACAGTCATGGTTGTGTTGGGCACCGAAGAAAATTTAAAAACAAACATAATTGATATGAAAATAAAAAAATTTGTGTGTGTTGGTCTAAGTTATGTTTGTTTACATATATGTACGAGTTTTTTATTCAGTGTGTGTTTTTTTCTGAACTCTGGTTTAGGGTTATTATCTTGCATAAATTTCAAGTTAATCGGCATAAAATCGAAGGCATGTGGTTCCATATGGTTTTTTAAATGTCCAAGTACAAAAATTTTTCCATTTTGCATTAATTTTAATGAGGAGATCATGCCAAGAAAATGCGCCCCAAATCATAATGTTACCACCCCCGTGTTTTTCGGTTTGTATTCTTGACGTTTGGGATGGTGAACAAGGGTTCTACCATCTGGTACTATCCAATTGGTCTTCGTTTCGTTGCTTCACAACACGTTTTTTCAGAAATCAATTTTTTTACTTTATGGGGTTTTGAGAATATTAATCGTTTTGAGATATGTTTTTATACCCTCCACCCCAGTGTGCAGAGGGTATATAAGTTTGTCATTCCGTTTGTAATAATTAGAAAAAAATTTTTTGACCCCAAAATATATATATATTTGTGATCCTTATAACAAGCGGAGTTGATATAGCGATGTCCGTCTGTCCGTCTGTGTTCACGATGACAACTTCAATCGGGCAGCTAGGCAGCTCGTTGACATAAAAAATGTGTCACTAACATTCTGAGAAGTTTGCTATTTAAAATCGCCCAAATCGGTTGATTAGGGCCCGAGATTTGAATGAAGAACTAAAAAAGGTCATGAAAAAATATGATTTTCTATGTTGTTCTTGTCACGATCATGCCCTCAATATGATAGCTACGGTGATCATTTTTAGTGAGAATGATTCACCAAGATCATGGGAAGATTTCTATTTCAAAAATCATTAAAACCGGTGGAACAGGTCCAGAGAAATCTCTGAAAAAGTAAAAAAAAAATTAAAAATATGATGTTATTCTAAATGTTGTATTGTTGTCATAGTTGGACTTGTTGTTTTTGTGGTCGTTGTGGTAATGATATAATAAAAACTAACCCTTTGTACATTTTTCTATCAACTCTGGTAGAAGAATTTAAGTTTCCATTGTTTTGGCATCACTAAAAAAATTTGTTAGATCATTTTTATCGTCGCCACGAGCCTGTGTGCAAAGTTTCAGATCAATTGAGTCACGGGAAAGTGGTTAACAATCTATCCAAAATTTTGTCGACAAGCAGAGAAACAAGACACTACGAGTGAATATAAAGGGAGTAAAAATTCATCAACTCTAAAGTAAATAATGTTAAACTACCTAGTTGTTAATAAAAAAAAAAACAATGTAATTTACCAAACAAAATTTTATGTATTTTTATAAAAAAAATACGAAAATAACTTTTGATGTTGTATTTTTTGTATGTAATATTTACATATGTATATGTACATACATACATATATTAAATAACAAAATAATATCCCTGCAGGAAATGTCAATAGTGAAACAGTACTGATTCACTATTGACTTTGTCACCAGTACTACTGACCAACTATACCCCAGACAATGTAATTTTCTATAGACATTTAACATGAACGTGTCAGTGCAAATCACTAGTGACATTAGGTAGTGACTAGGTAGTTCTCATGGGACCATATGTAGATATTGGAACCAGATATTCTTGTGCAAATTTGATTGTTCTTTCACTTTTATTTTATAACTTCGTTTACTTATTATGTTTTTTTATTTGATTTATTATAAAATATATTTTTATTTACCTTAAACTTTAGTTTTTCGTCCAACCACGTGTTTTTCAAACAAAACTATAGAAATCAAGAAGAAATAGAACTCCCAACTTCACTATAGAAAATTTTTTTGACAGATAAAGTAAAGTAAATAGTGTAGACGCTTAGTTGACAATGTCAACAAAATAGTAGACAAAAGTGGTGACTTGGGGGCACTTGACCCCAGGCTTCCTGCAGGGATTCTATACATGTATGTATGTATATTCATAATAAACGCATGTTAGAAATAAATCGGTATATTATTTTTTTTATATAAAATTCTCTAATGTGTATTTTGTTTTAGGGAAAATACATTTCTTTTGTATAACAAACAGAGTGTCACTTCAGTTTGCTCAGTGTTGCTATGCCACAGTAGATGGCAATGCAATTTTTGTTCTAATTAGTTTTGCAATCGTTATTTCAATTTTAACATGAATGTCAACATTTTCAATTAAATATCATACACAACAATGTTAAAAGTATATATAGAGCTGAGTAAAGAAGAAGCAATGAGTTGTTTGCTTTAAAAACAGTTCTACATAGTTATACCTATATAAAATTATTATTCTGCTTTATCTACAAAATATCTGATTGCGATTACATATAATTTTTAAAAATTGTTTATAATAACTAAAACGTTATTATTCACATAAATTTAGAATTTAAATTTTCCATTCAAATTTAAGAATATATCAATTCTAAAAACTGGAATTCAGATTTCCAAATATAAATTAGAAAATATTAATTGAATTTCAGAAAATCATATTAAAATCATATTAAAATCATATCAATTGAATTTTTAAAATATAAATTTTATTCTTTAAACACAAATTGAAGTTCAGAAAACACCAAATATGTTTACATTTAAAAAATCAACTGAAATTATAAAAAATATTGCGATTCAGGAGACATTAATAGCATTTCAGGATAAGAAAACATTAATTTAAATTCAATTAAGTTTTGAAAACCTCAAATAATATTTAAGAATTGCGAACATAAAAATTGTTACATAAATAAAGCGCAATGTTATTTATATATTATTTTTCACAATTTTTGTGGATGAAAATTTCAAGTTTTTCAGAAAATAAAGATAACAAATAACAAATGGTAGGCAAAGCAAAACCCAAGAAATTTAAGTTCGATAATTCCCAATAAATGAGCCAATAAATGAAAATATATTTTATTAACGTAATTTAATTTAAAATCAAAGTTGGCATCACTGGGTTAGATTCTGTATTGTATTGTTATTTTGTGTTACCACAATATCTAATAGTAAAAACTCCCTTTTAATATGTAAAAAAATTTATTTTCCAAATATGGCAATATTTTAACAAAAAAAATTGAGAGAGCTTTTTCACAATGAAGGTTGCGGCGAGCTATTTAATTTGCAAAAACTTTAAAATAAATGAGAGGTTAATAGAAAAGACGAAAACGATCGTTGGAGCGCGAATTACTAATGTGAAAGGGCTTTATAGACCAAAATCAAAAATCATCTGTTAAGCGGATCAACCCAAAGAATTTGCAGAAATAATTTGGTATTAAGTTTAACAAATTGTTTACTTTTTCAAATATTTTGTTTACATTTATTATCAATACTCAAACCGAGGTGGAGAGTATCAAAGATTCTGCACAGCCGAATTTAACACTCTTACTGGTTTCGCCAAAACAAATTTACCTCGTTCAATCGGCTTCTGACAAGCCTTCTAGATATTTCTAAGTCCAAAGACTGATTAATTCGGATGCTATATCTGACGTGATGACTTGAATGAATCATTTTGGTCATTTATTTATTTTTCAAGGCTTTGTCTTCCGAATTTTGTCTGTAATCAATACATCGCAATTATCTAACACATGAATGAATTTCATTGTACATTTTTTTTTTTTTTTTTTAGAACTATGTACAAGATTAGCAATTTCCGCCTCTTTTTCCCTTCTTTGTGGATTTTCCATACTATTTTTTCTCCTCAATTGTGATATGTTAACCTGATCCCGTTTTCAAAAACTTTTCACTCTAAAATACTTTTATTAGATTATTTATCGACTATCGAAAATATCACGAGTTTCTATAGACGGCTACTCGAGTACTGAATGTTTAAAGAAATTTGTGCCATTTATGTGTCCACTTAAAATCAATTTTCTTTAAAAAAAAACTGGTAACCATAAATAATAAGCAAAAATCATAACCGAAGATATTTTCGCCGTAATCAACAGAGAAATTGAAGCTCTAAGCTGAACGCAAAAAATTTACGTATTGATGCACTTTTAGTTTAAAAAAAATTTATATTTATTTGAAATCTAATTTTGTCCCATTTATATGCCTATGGCATATAGTCCTAAATAGTGAAATATAGACTACACAGTGTCGATGGCAATTCGAATATTAAATTCTATCGCCGTCTTTTTTCGAATTTTTTCGATTTGGGAGTGCTAAAGTACTCTATTATAAACGACATAATATCCACAAGTAATCCGTTTTCTCCAAAGCTTTTGGGGTTTCGTTTACAATTGACAAACCAGATCTTATCCTGTCGAGCATGTGAAAGCAGTACAACATCAATAGAAAGACCTAAACGTGCAATATAAAGGTCCTTTAACTGGACATAATCTAACTATCGGGTGATTTTTTTGAGGTTAGGATTTTCATGCATTAGTATTTGACAGATCACGTGGGATTTCAGACATGGTGTCAAAGAGAAAGATGCTCAGTATGCTTTGACATTTCATCATGAATAGACTTACTAACGAGCAACGCTTGCAAATCATTGAATTTTATTACCAAAATCAGTGTTCGGTTCGAAATGTGTTTCGCGCTTTACGTCCGATTTATGGTCTACATAATCGACCAAGTGAGCAAACAATTAATGCGATTGTGACCAAGTTTCGCACTCAGTTTACTTTATTGGACATTAAACCAACCACACGAATGCGTACAGTGCGTACAGAAGAGAATATTGCGTCTGTTTCTGAGAGTGTTACTGAAGACCGTGAAATGTCGATTCGTCGCCGTTCGCAGCAATTGGGTTTGTGTTATTCGACCACATGGAAGATTTTACGCAAAGATCTTGGTGTAAAACCGTATAAAATACAGCTCGTGCAAGAACTGAAGCCGAACGATCTGCCACAACGTCTAATTTTCAGTGAATGGGCCCTAGAAAAGTTGGCAGAAAATCCGCTTTTTTATCGACAAATTTTGTTCAGCGATGAGGCTCATTTCTGGTTGAATGGCTTCGTAAATAAGCAAAATTGCCGTATTTGGAGTGAAGAGCAACCAGAAGCCGTTCAAGAACTGCCCATGCATCCCGAAAAATGCACTGTTTGGTGTGGTTTGTACGCTGGTGGAATCATTGGACCGTATTTTTTCAAAGATGCTGTTGGACGCAACGTTACGGTGAATGGCGATCGCTATCGTTCGATGCTAACAAACTTTTTGTTGCCAAAAATGGAAGAACTGAACTTGGTTGACATGTGGTTTCAACAAGATGGCGCTACATGCCACACAGCTCGCGATTCTATGGCCATTTTGAGGGAAAACTTCGGAGAACAATTCATCTCAAGAAATGGACCGGTAAGTTGGCCACCAAGATCATGCGATTTGACGCCTTTAGACTATTTTTTGTGGGGCTACGTCAAGTCTAAAGTCTACAGAAATAAGCCAGCAACTATTCCAGCTTTGGAAGACAACATTTCCGAAGAAATTCGGGCTATTCCGGCCGAAATGCTCGAAAAAGTTGCCCAAAATTGGACTTTCCGAATGGACCACCTAAGACGCAGCCGCGGTCAACATTTAAATGAAATTATCTTCAAAAAGTAAATGTCATGGACCAATCTAACGTTTCAAATAAAGAACCGATGAGATTTTGCAAATTTTATGCGTTTTTTTTTAAAAAAAAGTTATCAAGCTCTTAAAAAATCACCCGTTACAATAAAAAAACATCCGAAAACAATCAGTTGTTTTTAATTAAATCGGCAGACAGTCGCACAAACTTTTTTGTTTCTCAAAAGACCGTAAAAATCATTATTTTTATTTTTATGAGACCGAAACAACACCTTTTTTCTGTGAGGCACGCTAATATACTCGTACAATAGAACGTTTCAGCAATGATTTACTTTTTTATGATTTTTAAAGGACCGCGACCTTATGGTCGCTGAGATCGATATTACGAACTATATTTTTTTTATCTTGTGTCTTAATTTAACCAAACCGGATAATTGAAATTAAAAAAAATTATAAACGTCAAAAATTATTAATTTAAGGAGTACTTTGACGTAAATGTAAATGTAAATATTTGGTATTCCCCAGGTCTTTGAAATATCTTTCATTTGAAATAGATCATGGTATTTGTAAATGTTTGTCAAATCTTATGTTAATGTTACAATGGGGGGAAAAATGAGTTTGTTTTATTTATTTTTTTTTTTATATTTCTCCAGTCAGATCGGTTTCAAATAAAAAGTATTTCGAATACCTATTGCCTCTTTTTCGAGTTATTGAGAGTTATTAACCGCGGATAATTTATTAGTAGGCTGGCATTCTTCAGAAGTGCTTTATCCGATTTTGTAAAAATAAAGCACCAGTTACAGAATATAGGTATAAACTAGCTGACCCGGCAAACCTTGTTCTGTGTAAAATAATTATTTTATTCCAAGATTGCTTTTGATATGTATTTCAAATATGGTGGGTGTTTTCAATAATATTGAAATGAAATTCGATGTTATTTTAAATGCAGATTTTATTTTCGATTTAATAAATTAAATTTTGTTTCACATAATAGAATGTCTGTCTGTTCTTAGTAAGAAATTTACAAAGCCAACGTGTGGACAATACTTTTTGCTTCTCCATTTTCGCGTATAGAAACAAATCGTTTGGCTTACTAACTCTGCTGCAGGCTATATGTAATGACCATTATGATAATTGTAATAACTCCAATGAAATTATTTAAAAACACATTTTGAAGTTTTATTACAATTTTATTGAAATGTCAATTATTGACCAAACCAAATTCTATTTGTACACAGTATTCAAAATTAATTTCAAAAATACAACAACTGCATTCTATCAGTTGTTGCCCTGCCACCCGTCCCCAATATCTCTGCAGAGATCAGCGTTGCCACAATAATCAAATTATGAAATTTCGTAACATTACCGTTTTGAAATTGATTGAAAGTTAATTTGGAATTTTCTTCATATATATTTATAAAATTTTTTGCAACATGAAATGTGTAATACTGAATTGCCAAATGTTTGGAAATGTATAGTCTTGTAAGACAGCTAGCGCCGCATGTCGGAAGTTTTTGTGTTTATACTAAAGAATATACATTTAAATTTTATATTGTTGACATGAAAATTATATACAGGGAAAACTAAAGACTGTTTCTATTTAAATATTATATGGTGTGAATTGAAGCTAAATCGGTCCATATATAAGAATTTTCGAAAAAAGCGATCCAGCACACTTAGGGGGTTCTAACACAAACAAAAACCATTCGGAGCACCTCACGAACATATGGCTTGACTAAAACTTGTTCAGCCGTGATGGTCAGACATACATGCACGTACACACAAACGTTTTTATTTATTTATTACTTTTATGGGAGCTTCCACACCTATTATACCGATCCCGCCTACTTTCAGTACGGCTACTTATAACAGATTACGTCACCCAAATTATCAAGGTTCTCTCTGTAAAAATACTCGAAATATATGATTATCAATAATTATATTGTTGACATTTCATATAATCAGTGTGTCGTCGCGAGAGTTAGACGTGTTTTTGTTCACTCCGACAATGAAGTTAATAAAGTTAATCTTTTCTCGATTTAACAAGTGTTAAAAAAACAAAAGAAAACAAATTTAAAGGAATAAAACCCCGCGCTTGGACGCTTAGAAAATTTAAACAAACATAGTTTTGTTTTATTTAATTTCTCGATACAGCAGAAAAACACAAAACATAAACATTAACGCACAAAAAAATAAAAAAATAAAAAAAAAACAAATTCTTTTTGTTGCTTGCTTGCACCTCTGGTGTTTAACTCTTCAAAAGAGAAGGAAAAATAAATGAGTGCTTCTAACTCACAATCAAGTGAGATAAAAGGGCTTAGTAGTGTTAGTGGTAACAATGCTTACATTATTTTAAGCTCTGAGAATAACTCAAATGTTTTAAATTTACACGACCCCGAATATAATAAACATTATTTAACCGCGAAAACTAACACCAATACTAGAGCGCGGTAGTGTTCTCCTAATCTCTCGATGGAGAAACATAAACAAGATTTAGTGGAATTAACTGGGGAAAACTCATTTTACGGTATCCCTATAAAAAAAAGGTAATATGAGACAAAAATTCAGGTCCATCACGAGGATAATTTCCGTAAAATTGCATCCTCTTTCGAAAAGCAGGGTAAAAATTTTTACGCCTATTAATTGAAGAGCGGCAAGGGCCTTCAAGTCGTTATAAAGGGTATTGATTCGTGCGTCGACCCGCTCGAATTGAAAAGTGTACTCGAAAAAAAGGATTCAAGTTGTAGTAAACATAAGAAACCGCGAACACATCCCACAACCCCTTTTCCGCGTAGAGTTAGAACCCCGGGATATAATATTAAAGAAAAATTAAGTGCATAAAAAAATTACCGTGGAACAGCCCCATTAAAGAACAGGACCGGTTCAGTGCTTAAACTGCCAGGAGTTCAATAGTTATCTTGAAAAACTGGATCCAACAGAAAAAACTGATTACTCTTTGTGGCGTGCTATAAAATATCTTAAAAGACCAGTTGTATGTAAGCCTCCTCTAAGAAAGGAAAGTGGAGGATGGGCTAGGAATGACAAAGAGAAGGGAGATCTGTTTGTGGAACATCTAAAAAAAGTTTTTACTGCAAATATAACCCCTAGTTCTATTGATGAGTTGCCACCTGTTACTTCACAGCATAGAGCAGTGTCCCTTCGTTTTGAGATTCGAGAGGTCGAAAAGGCTATTGTTGATTTAAACCCCAAAAAAGCATCGGGGATCGATGGGATCAGTAATAAAATGCTTTTGGAGTTACCCCGAATAGCATTAAGAATAATTCTGTTTATTTTTAATGCAATAATACGCCTTGAACATTTTCCCCTAGAATGGAAAGTTTCACTCGTTACAATGATACCTAAACCAGGTAAAGATCACACAAAGGTCGATTCGTATAGACCAATAAGTTTACTGTCCAACTTGTCAAAATTATTCGAGAGAATTTTGGTAAACAGACTTACAATATCCGTAGATCAAAATAATGTCATTCCAGCACATCAATTTGGTTTCAGACGAAAACACAGCACCACTGAGCAAGTTCACAGAATTGTAAGTGTCATAAGAAGAGCTTTTGAAGAGAAAAAGTACTGCTATGCACTTTTTATAGACGTCTCGCAAGCCTTCGACCGAGTTGGCAAGAAAATTCTCTATAAGAGGGAACAGATTTGTGAGCCCTCTACAGACAATTCATGTGGTGTACCACAGCGTAGTATCTTCGGCCCGCTTCTGTACATCCTTTACACATCAGACATGCCAACAAATGAAAACACACTTACGTCGACTTTTGCTGATGATACTGCAATTTTAAGCGTACACGAAAACTCCTCAATAGCATCTTTTGTTTACAGAGCCATATTAAAGAGCTGGAAGATTGGCTAGATATGTGGAAGATTAAAGTAAATGAACAAAAGTGTATCCACGTAACTTTTTCCCTAAGAAGGGAGACTTGCCCTCAAATTCGAATTAGGAACCAGTCTATACCTCAACATTCCTCTGTTAAATATCTCGGACTACAGCTAGATCGCCGACTTACCTGGAAAAGTCATATAGGCGCTAAATTGACACAAATAAAATTGAAATTAGTCCAATTCACATGGCTAATTTGCAGGAACTCAAAGTTAAGTCCCGATTGTAAGCTCTTGATATACTCGATTTTCAAACCCATTTGGTGCTATGGTATACAGTTATGGGGAACAGCCTCAGCTTCAAACACAGAAATAATACAAAGATGCCAAAACAAGATTTTGAGAATGATTACAGGCGCACCATGGTACGTGAGAAACTCACATTTGCACAGAGACTTAAATGTTTCTGTAGTAAAGTACGAAATCACTAGATATAGTTCAAATTATTTGGAAAAGCTAGAGTCTCACCCGAATCCTCTAGCACATAACTTATTCAACAATCGTATCCACCAACGCTTAAGAAGGAGGGAGACTGCTGATCTCATTGGATGAAAAATGGATTGATACAAATATTTTTTTTTTTCATTAGATTACACATGTGTATATATCTAAAGGGTTTTTCAGCAGGGGCGCTACAAAAGTAGAAAGACAGGGAGAGCAAACGACGCCATATTTCTTGCCGGTCTTTTGACATTTCTCTTCAGTAAGGTTTGCCATTTCATGATGGAAAGATATACGAGCCAACAACGAGTCGAAATTATTAAAATTTACTACCGAAATTCGGAGTCAGTGGCCTCAACGTTAAGAGCACTACGTCCAATTTATGGTCGTCATAATCGTCCTAGCAGATCAACAATTGAGCGTCTAGTGGAAAAATTTGAATCCACAGGCACAGTTCCGGTGCCAGTGAGACAAAGAAGTGCCCGTAGTGTCGAGAATATTGCTGCCGCTGAGGCTTCAGTTGAAGAAAGCCCAAATGTGTCTCACACGTCGTTCTCAAGCGTTGGGCATCTCTGTGATGTCGTTATGGCGAATTTTGCGAAAAGATCTTGGCCTACATCCTTACAAGATCAAATTGACGCAAGAACTGAAGCCGCTTGACTACAAGAAGCGTCGTATGTTCGTGAATTGGGCTGAGCAACAACTTGAAAATGATTCGGATTTTCATCGAAAAATCATCTTCAGCGATGAGGCTCATTTCTGGCTGAATGGCTTCGTCAATAAACCAAATATGCGTTATTGGTCAGACAGCAATCCACACGTACTCCATGAGTCATCATTGCATCCCGAAAAAATTACGGTTTGGTGCGGTTTATGGGCCGGCGGCGTCATTGGGCCTTCTTCCGTGATGATCAAGGCCGGCACGTTACTGTGAATGGGAATCGCAACCGTTCAATGATAACCGAATATTTTTGGCCCCAATTGGATGATATGGACTTGGAGGAAATGTGGTTCCAACGGGACGGCGCCACAAGCCACACAGCGAATGTCACAATCAATTTATTGGAAACCAAGTTTGGAGAACGTGTTATCTCACGAAATGGTCCAGTCGATTGGCCGCCTCGGTCGTGCGATTTGACGCCGTTGGACTATTTTCTGTGGGGCTACGTCAAGTCTATGGTCTATGCCAACAAGCCAGCGACGATTGATGAACGTCGTACGAATATCGAACTTGAAATTGCAGCAGTATCGGCCGATTTATGCTTGAAAACCGTCGAAAATTGGGTTCAGCGTCTGGACTTCTGCAAACGTGCCCGTGGTGGCCATGCAAAAGAGATCGATTTCCATACATAATGGCATCGAACGTACTTTCACAGGAATAAAGAATTTCATTGATATCCAAAACCGTTTTTGTTTTATTTAAAAAACTTTTGTAGCGCTCTTATTGAAAAACCCTTTAGAATAAATGAAATTTTGTCTGCCACTGGCTGGATTTAATATTTAAGTTTTAGTTTTAAGATTTGAATAACTTATTGTTAGTTCACAAACCTATGTAAAGATTCAATAAATAAAGATGAGTTACAAAAAAAAAAAAAAATAATAAAAATAATAATTATTTCGTATGGGAGGTTCCACGCCTACTGATCCGATACCGCCCATTTTCAGCAGCTACCAATACTTATAACCTGTGAACTTACGCAAAGTTTCGTTAATCTCATGTATATTACTCAAGATATAGGATATTGAAAGTTCACTTTATATGGAAGGTGAAACGCCCACTTATCCGATCCCGCCCATTTTCTTCACTGCTACTCTTAGTAGTAATAGATAACCTCATACAAATATCTCATTGTGCTCGAGATATATGATATTGAATAATTCCTTTGTATGGGAGGTGCCACACCCACTGATCCAATTCCACTCTTACACAAATCTAAACCATTATCGAATCAACTTAATAGCACACACACGGACGGAAGAAGTATATATGAATGAAAATAAAAATTACTATATGTATTTAAGACGTATAATTGAAGATTTTCTTAATTTTCCCAAACTTGTAATTAGAACACCCATGGCATAATTAATGGCCTCATCCAGTATGGTTGGGATCTGAAACCCTTTCCTTAAACTAAAGTTGTAGGATATAGAGCAACAGGCCTTGACCGATTATAACCTTTTCACTTGTTCTATCTTTTAGCATGACTGCAGAAAATTCTTTAAACATAATAGAAGTAAAGCCCAAAAATTTAAAGGAATTCCTAATAAATAAACAACTTGAAGGTTTTAAAATTGTTGGTGCAGAACAAACGAGCAACAGCCAAAATTTTGAAAGTTTCGAATTTCCAAAGAAATGTGTTTTACTATTGGGGTAAGTATGAATATATAATTTGTAACATTATTTTTAAAGTTAGTCTGAAATTAATAATGCTAATAATGGTAGTACTTGTTAAATAAATACGAATACAAATATTTTTTTGCTATGAAGGAATTGGTAAACAATAAATAAGAAACTTTAAATGCAAGAGCTATATTTCCATTATAGTCTGGGAAATTTGAAAAAAAAAAAAACGATGACATGAGTTGCATTTTCGTTAACCGCGTAGTTTTACTACTTAAGCTGCAATTAAACGTGATTTTTAAAATTATTCCATAAAATCTTAATCACCCCAATACTAAACAAAAATTCTGCATGAAATTTTTCACTTTTCCCTTTTCTCCTATTATGAATAAAAATTCATTCGGAAAAAAAAAATTAGTTAGCACAAAAAATAGTTCTCAATACACTTGAATTTGATTTTTCCCCTAAAAAATTTCACTTGCAAAACAGACGGGAGTTTACATAAAAAGTATAAGAGGTATTTTGATAAAACAAAATTTTAATAAAAAAAAAAATAAATATTTTATTGTTCTTGTATGTCGAAGACCACAAATAAAGCCCAACTTCAACTTTTTTTAACTTTAATGAAAGCCAATTCAGCATTCCTTTGGCTATTTCGTTGTTGCTGTTCTTCAACACTAATTTCCTCCACAAGTGCTCGCATCATATCTATGCTATTAAGGGTTTTCACTCTTGGTGTTATATTTACAACCCTGTTATATTTACAACGATTTTATACTGCAAAGCGTGAACGTCTTTGCCGTGTATATTGTATTGTGTATTGTAAATTAATGAATCAGCTGATTTTTGTTTTATTTTCCATCAATTTGAAAACTAAAAATATCAAAAAGTATTTGAAGATTAGAAAAATGCCGAAATTACCTATCGGTCCATCTTTATTATTTATTTATTTATTATTTTGATCCATTTTTTTATAATTATTTTAATAGTGACCAAAAAATGAAAAATTAAATTAAACAATTGTTTTGGCAGCTCAACGATCAGCTGTTTTAGTCTTGTAGATGTACTATAGCTTTTACCCTTGTACTTTTAACACAGCGTAGTAAATTTCAATTTCATACATTTTGTTGTTGTGGTGTTGTAAATAGTAGTAATTTTACTATATCTACAACATTTACAAGGGTTACAAGGGTACTTTACTACCAAGAGTGAAAACCCTTATTAATTTTTTATTTAACTTTTCTTTCAAATAGTTTTAATTGCGTTTATACACATAAAAAAAAAAATAGAGAATTGTCAATAAAGGCCAGTTTACACTATCACACTTTGTAATACGATCTGTCAGAAATTCGAGTATTATGAAAAAGTCGTATGATGTAAAAAGCTTTTGTTATGAAATTGACAGTCTGTAGGATTTCATTTTCGAAGTCCGATGGTTTTTGAAACATTTCTAAAAACTTGCCATTTTCATCGGACCAGAGTTGTTTTTTTTTTGGTAATATTAAAAAAATGGTAAACAAAAACAAAGAAAGTGAAAATAAAATATAAATTTCAAAATAAATTTGCTTATTATTCTAAACAGTTGTTTTCATAAGACTTGAGTGTTATGGTGTAAATGGCCTAAGTATGCAGAAATAATGTCGGTACGACTTTATGACAGTCCGATGAATTTCATCGGATTTTTATTTCGAAAAATCATACGACTGAGTGGTATCATGTAAATGGGCCTTAAGCAAAACAACTGGCTTCGAATTTCGATGATGCCACTTATTCATTTTTTTGTTCACGCTGAATTTATAATTGGAGGATTTTTTCTCGAAAAAAGTATTTTCCGTGAGGAAGAAATTCCTTGAGAATATCCGTAATTGGGCTGAATAGGATGAGATTGACATCTGTGCATGTTAACATATCCGCTGATTTGTCATACACGTGAAGTGTGCTTAGTTTTCTTGCATTAAAATTAATTTTACTAATTTACAAATATGCTTGTATTAATGCTTATCCATTTTTGAATTTATGAGAGCGGACATGTGAGAGTTAATGAGTTGCTCTTCTTACCAGAACGTGTCCGAACATTTTCATCTGGTGAATTGGTAAAAGTCGCAAACTGTCAGCTGTTAGAACAAATTTGCTGTTTAAAAAATGTATTTATTTCTTGTTTTAGGGTGTCTTTCCCTTCGAAATATTTTTGTACAAAGTATTTAGAAATAGTACATTTACAGAATATTTTACAAAAATCCCATTTTTCTCGAAATCCGCAAAAATAAAATCCTTGCGAAAAAATTCCGGCATAGCGATTTACCTAAAAATTCACTTTCATTTAATAAGACCTTAAAGAGCCAGATAATTTTTTTAAATTTTGTTTAAGAAAATTTTTCAAAACTTGAAAAAGGAGTTTTCAAAATTTTATCAAAAAAATTTTCCATTTTCGGTCTCAATGCTTAATAGGTTAACAAGGTGGTAATAAAACAATACTTCATATCTGAGTAGTTACAGGTATAGAGACTAAAACAAAATGTTGGCTTTAATTAATTTCTTAAAGTTGAAAAAAATGCCATCAAAGTCTGGGCATTTGCTATTTCTTGGCGAGTTTTTATTCGATTTTGAAGTTTTATAGCTTTCTGGAAAGATAATTTAATACTGATCCCGAATTATATAACAATTTCTCGGAAAAATGAAACTATAGAACGAAATTTTCGTAAAATCTGAAAGAAGGTCATATTTTCCCCATATAAAACACACTTGAAATTTTCAATCGAGTTAAGCCACCTCTAACTGTTTTTTGATTGGCCCAAAACTTTGTATTTCTCAGTTTTTTTTTTTTTTTGCTATTCGCGTATTTCTAGGCGGTGCGACCGAGAGTTTGAACACTTTTTTTCTCCATATAATGAAGGGCCATCCTAACGTAGGTACATATATGTATTATAAAAAAAAAAGTTATTGAAAAAAAAAATAAAATTAATTTATGAATTTTTATCAATTAATTTTGATCGTCAAATATTATCTTATTTTTTGAGTGTGCAAATTTATTTAATTTGATTTTTTCGGAAAATACGTTTGAATAAGAATTTAGTGGTTGTAAAGGACCATTTTCAAGATGAACGGGGCCGTTCCCCCTGTTACGGAATCGTTTTAGCATTCTCAACACCTCACTTGAAAAACCAAATAAAAGGAACAAACGGATAAGAATAGACGACTTCTTGCCTTTGCCTGGAGTTGTGAATAATGATGATAGCATAGACTCCATAGAAACCGAGCCTCTGTCATCGTACAATGTATTTCAAATGGAGAAAGGTATTAACTACATATCAAGAGAGTACTTGGACATTACGGAGATGCGTAGTAGCGATTTAACGATTAAACATGAAATCGGCTCAGAAATTCCTTAAGGCTAAATATATTGACACTGTTCCCGTTAAAATTGAAATGCACAAAACTCAACTCAGTGGAAGGCTGAATTTTTTCTAGAAAAATTATTGACATACCAGAAAACGATAACATAATATCCTTAGAAGATCAAAAAAGTATTGACATTCGCAAATTGACTAAAAAAGAAAGCAACAATTTAATTTCCACCGGTGCTGTTGTTATTACATTCAATCTTATACAAAGACCAGATATTTTGAAACTAGGTTGGGAAAGAGTACGAGTAGAAGAATATATTTCTAACCCAATGATATGCATTAACTGGGGCACACTAAGAACAGATGCAGGAACATTGAACTCTGCGGAGAGTGTGGATATTAGGGTGGCCCACGCTTGTATGGAAAAGTAGAAGTATAGTCCAATACTTTCTCAACAAGCTTGATTTTGTTTCTTTTACTAAAATATATGTGTATACCAAAAATTGGCTTAATAGGACAATATTTAGAGGTCGCGATGAATGGCGACTTTTATGTTTCACATCTTTTGTTACATGCATTTACTACTGGCTTATCATCATTGTACTTGCTTATGTATTGGAGATACTTTTTCACACTTCTCTTTGATCTTTACTAGATTCACATTCGTTAAAATTCAAGTATATTGATGCCGTTATATAATGATTTAACTTATTTTGAACGCAGAATTACAAGAAACGAGTTTTTTTTTTAACAAATTTCAGAATTTCTTATTGTTCTTTCATGCATTTACGTTCCTCGTATCAAAACAAAATACTGTATTAATAAGGGGCATCCCCTGATTGTTGTTTCAAAAGTAAAAAAAGAGCGAAGTTCATTGATAATAAATACATTAAACGAGAAGGTTGCGCCTGATTGTTGATTGTGCGCGATTTTTTTTTTTTTTTTTTTTTCAAAGTACAAGCCATTTTGAATGTAAGTTTTGTAAAATTTCAGTGATTTCTAATAATGTAAGTAGTGCAAAACAATAATAATTTTTATATCGTTTATTCACTTTCGTGCTATACTGGTTTAGCTAACATAAGAAATGTCTGCCACTAAATCCTCGAGATTAATGAGAAGCACACCAGGAACGTGGCTAATTGGGAATCAAATTGAACGTTTTTGTCCGGCAAGACTTCCATCAAAAAGCGATGTGCTTAAACTGTTCAATTTTTATCACATCAGTGACCGAGATTTGGGAACGAGCAAGACTTTCTACTAAAGAATTGATTCGATCGTAAGAATAATTCGTAAGCTTTTAGGTCAATATAACATTTTGAAGAAGAGTCGGAAAAACAATCTCCAAAGCAGTCGGGCAAAAGAAGTCATGTTCAAAGCAGATTTAAATAAAATATTAGACGTAGCCACAAAAGATGCATTAAACAAAATCAGGAATGAGGAGGACAATTTGTTTTTTATAATGCAGAGGGAAAATAATATGAGTTGCAGCATGGCAGGAATAGACAAAAAGTCAAAGGAGAAAGAAGATCGCAAGCGAAAGAAAGAAGTGGAATTAGAGGCAAGGAAATTGCGTAACATTGAAAGTCACACAGCTATTGAAGAAGTGGCTGGATTATCATCGCACGAAGAAGTTAAATTTCGCGAAATAAAAATACAACTAAACCAGTAAAAATGAAATCTGTTTTTACAAACGACTTTATTGGATCTATTGACCGTGTAAATCTTTCTGATCGGAATACCATGTATGTTGTTGGAGCTGAAGTTCAAGCGTTAGGTATACCTGTATCCGAAAGTGCCTTATCACATACCACAATGCAACGAAAAAGAAACGATATCCGAAAAAGATATCATAAGCTGATAAGGAATCATTCTCTTTACAAAATCCAGTCGTATTGTACTGGGACAGCAAATTAGTGCCAGATATTTCTGATGAAAAGAAAAAAGTCGATAGCAATGGAAAAGAAAAACTTTTAGCAGTTCCGAAGATCACAAAAGGAACCGGTGTAGAACATGCTAACGCTTGTTTGGGTGTCTGTACCGATTGGTCAATAAAAAACCAACTTCGAGGACTATGCCTTAACACTACCGCCTCCAATACTGGTTTAAAGCTAGGTGCATGTACTTTAATTGAAAAAGGATTAAATAAAGACCTAATATGGATTGCTTGTTGCCATTATATGTTTGAGGTCACGCTTTCTTATGTTTTTAAAGAGTATTTCGGCCCAAGCGGAGGACCCGAAGTGCAACTATTTAAAAAATTTAAAAATCAATGGCCAAATATTGATAAAGAAAACTTCAAAGTCGGAGATGGTACTCTATTCGATACAAGTGAATTGCTTCAACTCCAACAGCAAATCTATGAAAATTATACCGATGCCATCAAAAGTCAACAGCCAAGGGGCGATTACCGTGAACTCCTTAAGCTTTGCAGGAACTAAAGCAGGAACAATGAAAATAAAATTTTATGCACCAGGCGCGTGACATCTTGCTCGTTCGATGACGAAGGCGGTCTATTGCATAAAAATATGTATGTTTCAAAATCAATTTGATCTCACAGACGAAGAAAAGGAAGCAGTTACCGAAATAAGTTTGTTTGTAAGTCTTATATATGGCCGATACTGGAATGAAGCTCCTTTAGCAATAAATGCTCCTCTTAATGACCAAAACCTTAAACAACTCGAAAATTAATATCTCAATTACGAACAATGAGGAGCAAAAGCAATATTTGCTTAGATTAGTTGATCACCATAGAAAAAAATTTCTATCGAAATGGCTATCGATAATTTTAAAAAATAATAAAACATGATAATTTGTACTTAATATACAGTTTTATTAATTCTTTATATATTTGTTTTATTAAATATTTTTATTTTTAAATAAACAATGAATAGCACCATAAAAAATCATGGTATGTTATATTTCTATCTAACCCCGAAAAATCATTAAACTATCGCAACCTCTAAATAGTGACCGATTGTGCTCAAATTTGGACTGAACATTTTTAACCACTATTCGAATAGGATCGGCATTGTGGAGCGCGAATATTTGATGCTTTTGTATTTTGGGCCACCCTAGTGGATATGTTGCTCCCCATGAATAATGTATAATAAAATTCTGCGTTAACTGTAACAGTGATTCTCACACATCTTACGACTCCTTATGCCCTTCCTTTATTAAACATGAATCCGTCAGCAAAATTAAATCTGACAGAAGATGTACGGTACGTGAAGCGTGGAGTTTTTAATGAGAACCCTTCTATTCATACTTTCAAGTCATTCAACAAAAAAGCGCCAACTTTTTCTTATTATTCTAAATAATTTAAGTTCAAACAATTGATTGTTGCTTGTGATTGAATGACAAGCAACAATCAACCACCAACAACAAACATCATTTCAAAAATAACAAATAAAAATTCATCAAATACAATGCCCTTGCAGGAAACAATGGTCACCAAAACAAAATGAAATTTTAAACGACCACAATAACCAAACATCGGAAACATCAACTTCAGCGGGTAATTCTTAATGATCGACAGTATGGCTTCCTTAGAAACCTTTCCACAGGAGACCTGTTGGCTCTACTTTCTGAGCGCTGGAGTCGTTCCATTCGCAATTTTGGCGAAAGTAAAGTGGTTGCTCTGGATATTTCCAAGGCTTTCGATCGTATGTGCCACGGTGCATTGATATCTAAGCTTATTGCGTTTGGGGTCGGTAATGATTTCTCTCGATTTATATCGAATCTTCTCAGAGACCGAACAATACGTGTTGTTATTGATGGGGTCTCATCTAATGAGTTTCAGCTTAATTCAGGGGTACCCCAAGGTTCCGTTCTTTCTCCTTCCCTTTTCCTCATCTTTCTGAACGACCTTCTTGGTCAAACTATTAATTCTATATACTCTTTCGCAGATGACAGCAGTATTTGTTATTAATTTTCCTTTAATTGAATGCCAAGTTTGGGTGCAAAAGGAGGACAATGAATGACACACTCAATCAAGACCTGTTAACAATCTCCGAGTGGGGTAAAGCGAGTAGCGTTGATTTTAATGCGCTGAAGACTCAATGTTGTATGTTGACCCAGAGGGCCATGGATTCAACAATGTCATCTGTATATATGGGTGGTATAGGTATTGAGGAATCGGATACTCTTGATGTTCTAGGCATGAGAATTCAATCTGATGTTCGTTGGAACGACCATGTTTTTCAAAAATTACTTCACTCCTTCTGATCTCCTTAAAATCTATACCACTTACATCCGACCGAAAATGAAATACAACTCCCATATATGGGCAGGAGCTACAAAGTCTATTTTGGAGCTACTGGACCGTGTGCAAAGGAGGGCGTTGGCGCTCATCAATGACAGTAGGGTATCCAACTCTATTGACTCATTGGAACATCGTCGGAATGTGGGTTGTGTAACACTGTTCTATAGATATTACCATGGGAAATGTTATTCTGAGATTAGCGAACTTATTCCAAGTGTCCGAGTTGCGGTTCGCTCTACCCGCTTCTCTAGTATATCACATCCGTTCGTAGTCTAATGTCCAGTTGATCGCACAACGCATCACAGAGATAATTCGTTTATCAGTCGCACTAGCCGTATGTGGAATAAACTCCCCGCACAGGTCTTTCCTGACAGTTATAATCTAATAAAATTTAAACCAAATATCCACAAATACTACTCCCTCTCTCCTTCTTCCCATAACCTAACAAAAATAAAATTATATATATTTAATTTCGATATTGGGTTATATATTTCTATTTTGCAGTAGAATCTTCAGGGTTTTACAAACCACAATTATGCATTGGAAACACATAGAATTGAAAAAATAGACAATACTTACATCTTCCCGGTTTCAGGGTATTACATCATAATAAATGTTATGATTATGCTAAATCTGGAATAGAATTTTTAATTCAAAACAATATCCATGTAAGCCAACTGTAACGTTGCTAAATACAACGTACATAACCAATATAATTAGAAACAGTAACACTAATAATAATACAAACACCGACTTTATCTACTTCAACCATAGTACATTAAATACCATTATTGATTCTCACTCAGTTAGTAAATTAACTGGGATAAGTACACAAGGTTGGTAGAGGAAAAATAAGTCAAGTCGGGTTAATGATGAGACTAAGCTGAGTCGAGTTACTGACGAGGCTCCGTGTAAGGACAATTTACTATCAAGTAAAATAGATCCTAACGCATTAGTTTAAGGGCGTAAGGACAATTTACTATCAAGTAAAATAGGTCCTAACGTATTAGTTTAAGGGCGATCGACCTACGTCATCCCTATCGTATTTAGTTACATAGCGACTTATGTTGACTGTTCGTATTTACACAGCGGCCTCTGCTGACTGTTCGTATTTAGTTACACGGCGACTTCGGTTGACTGTTCGTATTTACATAGCGGCCTCTGCTGACTGTTCGTATTTAGTTACACAGCGACTTCGGTTGACTGTTCCCGTTCGACCTTATTCTCTTATCTTGCATATCAAGCAGCCGACTGCCTAATTAAGTTGCAGATCACATTCCGATACTTATTTCCAACAATAAAATAATTCACAGAGAACGATTTCTACCCAAATTTTTGGATAATAAAGCTGATTGTCCCGCATTTGCAACGAAAGTGTCCAGTTTTATGGCAGAATGTACGCAGTCTACCAACGTTAACAGAGAAGCTGCTCAACTTAAAATAATAATTAGGAAATCTGCAAATGAAACTATACCACAATGCACCAAGCCAAGTGTTAAAAATTCTCCTACCTGGTTTAACTCTTCGAATCGTTTTAAAAGACACAACAGCCCAGAAAATGGAATCAACTTTATGAGGGCGAGTTAAACGTGAATCTATATCTGCTAAACGGCTCATATGGAACAACTTTTTAAATTCATTAAACCCAATGTTAAATGTTCGAACCTTATGGATGAGGGTCAAGACCATTACAACGGAAAGGAGAAATCAATTTCCAACAATTGTAGATGGTGATGTTGTTATAGACAACTCTCTTGATATTGCAAATAGGTTTGCACAGTTTTGGTGCTCAATTGGGTCTGATGAAGAATTTAAATCAAGAAAACAAAATTATATTTCGCAAATTAGTGATCCTTCAGATTCAATGGATAATATTTTCTGTGAACTAATTTGTATCGATGAACTTAATAATTCACTCAGTAAGGTTAAGGGTACAACTCCTTCAAGCGATTGCATAACTTATACCAATATCAGACATTCTCCCGCGGATTTTAAGAAACGTATACTTCAACTTTATAACACCTTCTCACAGAATGGTATATACCCTCATGATTGGAAAATTACCCTTCGTGCGCCCATTCCAAAAACAGATAAAAAATATTAACAAACTCGAAGGGTATCGTCCAATATCTTTAATCCCCGTATTGTCTAAAATTTTTGAGAAAATAATCACAACATGCTTTTGGAAATATGTTATGAAAAACGTATCTTCACTACAACATGCCTTTTTGTTCAAACATGGTGTTCACTCCTTATTGCACCAACTTGAATGTACTGCGTGGTACTGTCAGAAGATATTGAGAAAGCATTTGATCGTGTGGTGTTATTTTTGTTTTGGATGAATTACGTGATTTGGGGCATACCTTTTTCAATAACCAAACTTATTTATACGTTCTAGTCTAATCGTATGGTAATGGTTAAAATTTATGGTTTTGTATCGCAATTGAATCCATTAAGCAATGGCGTTCCTCAGGGATCACCATTGTCTGTGGTACTCTTCAAAATCTACGCAAATTCTCCGGCGAAATCCTTAGAAAATTTACCGGGTATTGAATATGTAAGTATATATGTTGATAATGTTTTTGCCGTTACATCTGGCACACCTGTTACTGTTTCAGCGAACTTAAACATGTTGAGTAATAGACTGTTCGAGAAACTGTTAAACCTGAAAGAAAATCAGAATTGTTGCATGTCTGTAGAAAGAGAAATTGCTGTAACTCCGTTATCATGATTGGCAATGCTGAGATACTTACACAAAATCAGTTAAGAATTCTTGGTGTTATTTTCAGCAAAAATTTGTTGTGGAATGAGCATTTTAAAAGTTTAGTTGTTATATTACACAAGATAAACAATCTTCTAAAATTTATTTGTTCAAAGAAAAAAGAACCGCATACTGAAACGGCCATTGAAATGTGTAGGTCTTTTTCAATATAACCGTTTATGGTTGGACATCTAAGGTAAATGTTACTAAACTAGATGCAGCTTTAAATGGCTGTTTCCGAACTGTTACGGGTCTGTTCAAAGCCACACCTATTGAATCCTTAAGGATTCAATCAAGATCGCCTGATTTCATTTCTATTTTAAATAAAAGATCAATAAACAATATCTAGATCAATAACTGATCCTAAGGATGGTCTACATGAGCTATTTTGGTTAACTGTTAACTCTGAGACAACAAAAGACGACAATGCTTTGTGTAAAATAGTATCTCTTCTCCGGAAAATCGAAATTCCTTTACCTTCTAAGCCTAATAACGATCTTAGTACTGCGCAAAATGTTGTGTTTGATTTAAACTTAGCTATTTATAAAAAAATCGGACACAAACCCAGAAGTTTTTTAATCCTACGTTGCAGACAAAATCCATAACTATTCTGCTGACACTCAGCTTTATACAGATGGATCTTAGCCGAATGGTTTAACGACATATGCTGTGGTACAAAATCAACTTCAGAACTTAAATTGGTTGGTTATTAAACTAAGACATCTACCTGTGTTTTCTGGCATTTTTTCGGCTGAAGCAGCTGCAATCAATGCAGCAATTACATATCGTCGTTCGTAAATTATTGTGTTCTATATGCTTTTTGTTAAAGTTTAGTTGCTAAAGTTTAGTTGCTAATTAAAAAAAACTGAACCGATAAAATTATTGCGACCTTCCTACCAAGGAAAGTACTATAGTTTGTGGTTTTTTCTGTTTAAAAAAAATTCCTCTTTGAAAACGCCTTTAAGCGTAAGAACTACTAGAACTTAAACATGAATTAATCAAAAAAAATCATATAGAACACAATAACTTACGAACGACGATAAGTCTCAGTGCTGTCAAAGCGATTTTATTCAACAAAAATTAAATTTATGACAGTATTGTGAAAAATCCGAACATACACTATCAAATTCTTATATAATGGGATACCTTCACACATTGGTGTTAATGGCAATGAGGTTGCGGATAGTGCGACAAAAGAAGGTATTAAATTACGCTTGATAACTGAAGTTCCATGCCACCATTTTCTCTTTAGCAATAGCTTTAATTCCGCATACCAAAACAACCGACAAGATATATGGCGAAATTCAGAATCTTTTCTTAGACAACATAATACAAACCAGATCTCAATGTGAAATAATTACTCGTATCAAAGTTGGGAAGGGACTATTTAACACTCAACATTACTATAATCATTCTGATCCTTTAATGTGCAGTTCCTGTCACCTAGTTATGAGCTTTTTCCATGTCATTAGAGAATTTCCAATTTCTCGGATGGTTTATTTGCTTGACTGCTCGGAGCCATACCAACTGACAAAAATCTAATCATCACTTAACAAACATGGCATTTCTGATATATAAAAAAATATTTGATATTCTTAATCCACACATATATACCATCATCTATTGTATACTTTTTCTTTAAAATTTTAATTTTAATCATATTTTGTGCGCAATATGGTCCAGTTACCCTGCGCTCTTTTCTGCATTTATAAAGTAATTTGTAACATACATATATTAATATAAATAAATAAAATGTATTATAATATATAAATAAATTTAAATAAATTTCAAAAATAATAATTTATAAAAGTTATCTCCAATTTATTTCGAAAAAATTTAATTTTGATATTGGTATAAATCCATTCCAACAAAGGGAAAGAGTCGATTTTCGCAACAAATAGTAATTTTTTTATCATAAATAAACTCAACTTGCCCTAATGATAACTACAAAAAATCACAAAAGTTAGCATTAACAGTTTTTAAAACATTTAAACGCAAAATCTATTATAACTTGGCTTAAAGAAAAATGTACTTATACCACTAAAAATAATCCCTTCATTCATTTATGTAATTCTTTTAATAATTTATTTTATGTACATATGTTTTCATTTCAGACATGAAAAGGATGGTATACCAGCACCTTTATTAGGTATATTGGACTATGCTGTCGAAATACCACAATTTGGTCAAGTGCGCTCCCTTAATGTTCATGTCACTGGTGCATTATTTATGTGGGAATTTTGTAAACAACACTTGATACAGAAATAAGTACAAAATGCTTTGTTAAATTTAATTTAAGATAATCTGAATTTTTATGTATTTAAATTTAAATATTTATTTTTTTTTTTTATAATAAATAGTTTGTTTTTTAACCTAAAAGTAAAAAGGGCTTAGGTCCAATGGTCAGATCTCAAAAATAATAGGTGATTAGTGTATACAGAAAATAAGCATAAAGTAAACGTTAAAGTTAATATCGTATGTGATTATTATATAGTGGACTAGGACCAAAAATGTTGGAACATTATTTTTTGGTAAATGGTTCTAAATCACTAACATTATGTTGAAAATTTAATAATAATACTAACAAGGAGGGTTTCCAGATGAGAGAAGTTTCCGAGTTAAGATATTTTTAAATGCTTTTATCTTTGCAATAAAATGAACTATAAAGAATGTTGTCAAAAATTTCGAAGTAAAGTTATAAATTAATAATAGAACAATAACTATGATAAAATTAAGTTAAAGATAAGTTAAAGATTGCATACCATAAGGCCTGCAATACAAAATAAGAAACCGTTACTTTCAATTAAAAGTATATGAAAGCTGAAATGGAAATTTCGTCGCATGGATTACAGAAAATTATATTGCATATTGACGACAATAATAATCTGGACGACAATAATTATCTGGAGCAGTATTGCCATTTTGTAAATATTTTATTATACCCTCCACTCCAGTGTGCAGAGGGTATATGTATATAAGTTTGTCATTCCGTTTGTAATAATTAGAAAAAAATTTTGGATCTCATAAAATATATATATTTGTGATCCTTATAACAACCGGAGTTGATATAGCGATGTCCGTATGTGGAAATCACGATGACGGCATCAATCGGGCAGCGAGGGTGCTCGTTGACATAAAAAATGATTCATTAACATCCTGAAAAGTTTTCTATTTAAAATCGTCCAAATCGGTCGATTAGGGCACGAGATTTGAATGAAAAACTAAAAAAAGTCTTGAAAAAATATAATTTTCTATGTTGTTCTTGTCACGATCACGCCCTCAATAGTGCAGCTACAGTGATCATTTTTAGTGAGAATGATTCACCAAACTCATGGGAAGATTTCTATTTCAAAAATCATTAAAATCGGTGGAACAGATCCAGGGAAATCTCTGAAAAAGTAAAAAAAAATTAAAAATATGATGTTTCTATATTGTTCTTGTTGTTATTCTAAATGTTGTATTGTTGTCATAGCTGGACTTGTTGTTTTTGTGGTCGTTGTGGTAATAATATAATAAAAACTAACCCTTTGTACATTTTTTTATTAACTCTGGTAGAAAAATTTTAAAGTTTCCATTGTTTTGTCATCACTAAAAATTTTTTTAGATCATTTCTGTTATTACCACTAGCCTGCCTGCAAAATTTCAGATCGAATGGGTCACGGCAAAGGGGATAAAATCGATCCAAAATATTTTCGACAAGCAGACACTACGAGTTAATATAAAGGGAGTAAAAATTCAGCAACATCTAAAGCAAATAATGCTCAAATACGTAGTTGTAATAAAAAAAAACAATGAAAATTTAGCAAAAAAAATTTTTTTCTATAAATTTATTTAAAGAGAAAAACACAAAAATAACGTTTAACATTTACATATACATACATAAACATATTAAATAATACAAATAATATACATATATTATATATATGTATATGTATATCCATAGTAACTGCGTGTTAGAAATAAATCGGTATATTATTTTATTTACATAAAATTCTGCAATATTTTGTTGTGGGGAAAATACATTTGTTTTGCATTAACAGAGTGTCACTTCATTTTGCTCAGCTTGACTATGCCACAGTAGATGGCGCCACAATTTTTGTTTGTTCTAATTAGCTTCCCTAAAAGAAATGAATGACTGAAACTAACACATAAACAATTTTTGTACCAACACACTTGCAGTTTTTTTATATTTAAAAACATATGACTGTCATTGTTGCTGTTAAGGTTTAGGAAAGGTAAGTAATTAATTGAATTAAAAGTTCAAGTTAATTTTTGTTGTTTCTTTAGGATTCTTCAAAATATGTCAGTGAATTCGTTAGTGCCATTCTCAATTGTGGTGGCACGTCCCTCCATTATACCCTTCCACAATTTATTTTTTGCTCGCTTGTGGCCTATTCCTGTTGGATCGTTAACTATTGCTGTAGAATCTTCACAAACTTCCAATCTAGAACTTTTATACCTCTTAGGAAACGCATTTGTGTAAAGAATAATATTGTGCGACAATATGTTATATCCTGGATTTCGATTGTGAATGATGTACCAGAAAATAATATGGTTATCTATTTGATATTATTGGTGGACTTTTTATGATGTTGGAAGATAATACACAAGAAATATAATTGCGTGAAACAACGCTGACACAGTTTATTAAATCGATTCGTAATGATTCCAGTTAAGTGCGCATGGAAGACACTATAAATATATTGTTAATAAATGCGCAATCACCAAATGAACTTATTAAGGTAATGCACTGACATTTTATTAAAAATTGTAGCTAGAAACAAAGTAAATCTTCCTTGTAGCATTTTACACTAATCCTTATATCTATCTTTCGCTCTGTTGCCATAACATGGATATGGGAGTTTGTTTTAATATTTGAATGTTTTAATTTATGCCATTCTGGAATATAGTGTCTGGAATATGATGTTGATAATATGAAATGAAATTAGTTTCTTCAAAAGAACAAAGGATCTCAGAATCTCATATTGAACAAATTGATTTATGGAGGTATTATAACAATATCTCACACACCGTTCTGTACAAACAAAGGTAGCAGTATTTGAATGGATACATCATTTACTCATCAATTTTCCAAATGAATTGTATCAGGTTTGGCAGAAATTCTTAATTCACAACACTCAAAAGGTAAGCTTTAATATAAATTGTTGATATATATGTAAGTGTTATAATAAATTGTTTTCTTTAAGAAACTACTGATTGCACTAAGGCCCATTACCGGAAATTTCTATTGAGTTTAGGGATGTTTCGAGTGAAAAGTCAGCAAAGTTGTTTAAATATCTGTTTTAAGTTAAGCCCATTGTCCTGTTTCAACATTGTCTCAAAGTTATCACCACGTTTCGGAATTAGTCATATTGTTGTGTTTTTAATATTTAATGTTTATTTTGAATTTGATTTTTAATACAATAAATAAATAAAAAATAATAAGTCGTGTTTCATTACAATCAAGCGTGACCGGTCAATGATGATGTATATATCCATCAAGTGTGATAGTTCAGATATATATTATATGGTTTACATACTTTCATAGGTTAGAGTAAGATGCAAAATCACATGTACACAAAAGTTTGGGTCAGTTTTTGGTATATTTGCCTTAATAAAATGATAGAAACTTTGTTCTACGCGACGACCGACACTTCAGTCAGTAGTGACGGTCATATCACCGGTCAAATGACCGTCGCTGTTCTTGTTTGCAATAGTTATTTCTATTTTGACATGAATGTTAATATTTTCAACTAGATATCATACAGAACAATGTTAAGAGCACCGTCCAACCAGTCCAGACACACACTAGCGATATCTACATTTTTCTTTGTGAATTACAGAAATTTTCATAATATTTTTACAACCACTTTCAGAAGAAACAACTATATTAATATAACATGCTGTCACCCTTATACACGTTGTATATTTTTTTTATTATTTATTTCTGCTTATTCATTGTCACAAATTGAAATTTCTGTGGGCAAATTAACGCGTTCTTATTGCAGTTAATTGTATTATAAATTGAAATAAGTGTGTTAAATAAGATTTACATTATAACTGATATTTGCTGACAAAATAATAATGTAATTAAAGTGAGTGTGTTTAACATAACACATTACAGTAAATAAATTTATAGAAAAAATATAGTATTCCAGGTAATTTCATTAAAACTCGAAATATAAATAAAATATATTGGAAATAAATAAAACTTATTTTTATTTCTCGTTTAGATAAATCTGTTGCCGATTGCGTTGAAACCTTATTTGATTTTGTTATAGTTTACTTTTATCAAAATTAAATCCTCCATTAACTTCATTCCAAGGTGTACAAGTCCGTCTACTTACAGGAATAAAAAAGTAGAAAATTAATGCTTTATGTATGAAGCTAACGGTATAGTACCCAATGTGATGGGAATATTACCAGACAAATTACGATGAGAAGCATTACACGAACTCTACATGCAAGTCACAATCAAAAACAATAATACAATACCACAATTCAACTTGCGAAAAGTTTCGTCACCAGCAACTGCACCAATGGTTAGCTTAGCTATAGTAATTTGTGACTACTTCCTTTCGGCCCTGGGTTGAGTAGTATTGTATGCAATTGTCTTTAAACAAATTTTTACAAGCATCAGCAAAACCCTCCAAAATGTCACTCAAAACCTTAGAATTGGCTTTTGTCTCATCCAGCTCCTATTTTTACTCAGCCAACTTTTTATGTTGTTTGCGTTCCTTTTTCGATAAACTCAACAAACGTTGACGATGAGCCTCCAACTTCTTTTGTTTCAATTTATTTTCTTTCTCTGCATCTACATAAACATTTTTTATCTTCAAAGCCCACAAACAAGTTATACATTCCAAGTTGAAATTGTTGTTTTTGGCGTTGATTAAATGATTTACGCGACGTACATATTGTGAAAAGAGTCATGTGAGCTTTTTATCATTGGCAAACACAAAACGGAAACAATTCTTAATATCATGTTTACTTTCGTCATCACCAGCAGCATGTTTACTTTTCGTTGTTTTTGCCTCTTTTCGATTGCAAAAATTTCGAATCTTCACCATCCAGCATGTCGGCTACATTATCCAGCATCTTCATATTGTTCATCATCGTTGTTTTGCTTCTTCCTTCTTTGCCGCCTTTTTTTGTGCCAGCAATAGTAATTTTTGCTTTCTTCCTTCGGCCCTGGCTTGAGTAGTCTTGAATGTAATTGTCTTACGTAAAACAAATCACAAGCTATGTCTTTTAATATACACCTTTTATACATATTTTTATATCAAAACAGATAATACGATATTATTGTTTTTTAAATGTTTATCAATAGCAAATACTCACTATTTTTTCCATTATTATTGTTTTTATGCTTGTTACAAACATGTGTAGCTGTTCACTTGCACACATTATATTTTGTATATTTTATTTTTTAATCTCTTTCTCAAATTTGTTAGAGCAATTCTAAGAAAAAAAAGGTAAACAAAGCCATACGGTTCGTGTTTACTTTTTTGACAGCTGTCAAGTTGTCACGACTGTGTTAGGCTGTGGTTAAGAGTATACACGGGCTGGTCTTTTATTTCATACATTTTTCATTATTCTTTTAAGGTGCTATTACATGATGTGTTTTTTACATATGTACTGTCAAATTTTCCCACAACAAAAGTTGTACACATCATGTGATACATATGAAACATTGTTTATGTACAATACATGAGGAAAGTCACATGTACATTTTTCAATTAGAGCAGGTTCTATTTTTGTATGACAAACATATGAAAATACAACACTGCTTGTGGCGAAAGAAAAACAGAGTAATTTATAAAGATTAATATTGAAAGAAAAATAAATAGTTTAATATTAATTAACAATTAAAAAATATATAACTTTTTTGATGTGTAAACATCTATACGCGCAGGGGGGTAAATTTCTATTTCACAATACAATCACAAAAACAGCGTAACTCATATCGGTGTGAGCTGAAGCAGATAACGCTGTGTAACTTCTGATTGTATTGGTGAAAAAATTATGATATGTTCTTTTCTAAACATTTTCCAATTGTCTTTCAAAAAACATGAATTGTATTTCAGAAAACATCAATTGTATTTCAGAAACCATCAATATAATTTCAGAAAACATCATTTGAATTTCAGAAAACATAAATAGAATTTCAGAAAACATCAGTATAATTTCAGAAAACATCATTCGAGTTTCAGAAAACATCAATTGAATTTCAGAAAACATCAATAGAATTTCAG
Organism: Cordilura impudica; assembly: GCA_963682025.1. Lineage (NCBI taxonomy): Eukaryota > Metazoa > Arthropoda > Insecta > Diptera > Scathophagidae > Cordilura > Cordilura impudica. The sequence goes on along the minus strand of OY821517.1, from coordinate 189,389,695 downwards.
AAAACATCAATATAATTTCAGAAAACATCATTTGAATTTCAGAAAACATAAATAGAATTTCAGAAAACATCAATATAATTTCAGAAAACATCATTCGAGTTTCAGAAAACATCAATTGAATTTCAGAAAGCACCAATAGAATTTCAGAAAACATCAATTGTATTTCAGAAACCATCAAATTAATTTCAGAAAACATCATTTGAATTTCAGAAAACATAAATAGAATTTCAGAAAACATCAATATAATTTCAGAAAACATCAATTGTATTTCAGAAACCATCAATATAATTTCAGAAAACATCATTTGAATTTCAGAAAACATAAATAGAATTTCAGAAAACATCAATATAATTTCAGAAAACATCATTCGAGTTTCAGAAAACATCAATTGAATTTCAGAAAGCATCAATAGAATTTCAGAAAACATCAATTGTATTTCAGAAACCATCAATATAATTTCAGAAAACATCATTTGAATTTCAGAAAACATAAATAGAATTTCAGAAAACATCAATATAATTTCAGAAAACATCAATTGTATTTCAGAAACCATCAATATAATTTCAGAAAACATCAATAGAATTTCAGAAAACATCACTTGAATTTCAGAAAACATAAATAGAATTTCAGAAAACATCAATATAATTTCAGAAAACATCATTCGAGTTTCAGAAAACACAAATTGAATTTCAGAAAACATCAATAGAATTTCAGAAAACATCAATTGTATTTCAGAAACCATCAATATAATTTCAGAAAACATCATTTGAATTTCAAAAAACATTAATAAAATTTCAGAAAACATCAATATAATTTCAGAAAACATCATTCGAGTTTCAGAAAACATCAATTGAATTTCAGAAAGCATCAATAGAATTTCAGAAAACATCAATTGTATTTCAGAAACCATCAATATAATTTCAGAAAACATCATTTGAATTTCAGAAAACATAAATAAAAATTCCAGAAAACATCAATATAATTTCAGAAAACATCATTCGAGTTTCAGAAAACATCAATTGAATTTCAGAAAACATCAATAGAATTTCAGAAAACATCACTTGTATTTCAGAAAACATAAATAGAATTTCAGAAAACATCAATATAATTTCAGAAAACATCATTCGAGTTTCAGAAAACATCAATTGAATTTTAGAAAACATCAATAGAATTTCAGAAAACATCAATTGAATTTCAAAAAACATAAATAGAATTTCAGAAAACATCAATATTATTTCAGAAAACATCATTCGAGTTTCAGAAAACATCAATTGAATTTCAGAAAGCATCAATAGAATTTCAGAAAACATCAATTATATTTCAGAAACCATCAATATAATTTCAGAAAACATCATTTGAATTTCAGAAAACATAAATAGAATTTCAGAAAACATCAATATAATTTCAGAAAACATCATTTGAATTTCAGAAAACATAAATAGAATTTCAGAAATCATCAATATAATTTCAGAAAACATCGTTCGAGTTTCAGAAAACATCAATTGAATTTCAGAAAGCATCAATAGAATTTCAGAAAACATCAATTGTATTTCAGAAACCATCAATATAATTTCAGAAAACATCATTTGAATTTCAGAAAACATAAATAGAATTTCAGACAACATCAATATAATTTCAGAAAACATCAATTGTATTTCAGAAACCATCAATATAATTTCAGAAAACAACATTTGAATTTCAGAAAACATAAATAGAATTTCAGAAAACATCAATATAATTTCAGAAAACATCAATTGTATTTCAGAAACCATCAATATAATTTCAGAAAATATCAATTGTATTTCAGAAAACTTCAATAGAATTTCAGAAAACATCAATATAATTTCAGAAAACATCATTCGAGTTTCAAAAAACATCAATTGAATTTCAGAAAACATCAATTGTATTTCAGAAAACATCAATTGTATTTCAGAAAACATCATTTGAATTTCAGAAAACATAAATAGAATTGCAGAAAACATCAATTGAATTTCAAAAAGCATTATTTGAATTGCTGAGAACATTAATTGTATTTCAGAAAACATCAATAGAATTTAAAAAAGCATCATTTGAATTGCTGAAAACATTAATTGTATTTCAGAAAACATCAATTGAATTTCAGAAAACATCAATTGCATTTCAGAAAACAGCATAATCGACTTATTTTTTATGCACTGGAAAATATGATGTTGATGTTTTCTTTAATTATTAGATGTTTACACATCTCCCTTGTGATCGGACTCACATTATTTTTTTTTTTAACAATAAATTTTTGTAAATTCACAAATTAAATCAGCTGTTGTTTACATTTAGAGGTTATGTCATACGGAAATACATATGCACGTGTGATAGCAAAAATTTTAAGTCGTATGTAAAAGACAATTTTGACACACATGAGGAATTTCATATGGATAAAAAAAGTGACAGTACATATGTAAAAAACACATCGTGTAATAGCACCTTTACAAATATGAACATAAGTTTGGCATATTAACTTTTTGTTGTCTTTACAAAATAGAGTTACCGAGTTCATCAGAGAGTTTTTGCTTTCAAAACAGGGGTCGAATCGTCGCATTCGTTATCGAAATTTTTCGATCGAAATTATTTTTGTATTTGCCAAAATAAAATACTAAGAGTAATTTTACTCTGTCACAGCTAACGAGTTATGGTCCATAGTTAATAACAAAAGTGAAACGAGGTCTGACGATTGTCCGTCTTCTTTTATTCACATAAATACAAAATTGGACTATTTAAATTTTCCATTCAAATTTAAGAAAATGTCAATTCTAAAAACTGGAATTAAAAATTTACAATTATAAATTACAATTAATTGAATTTCAGAAAATCATATCAAAACGTCGGAAATTATAATTTTAAATTTAGAAGACATCAATGCATCTTTAATATATAAATTTAATTAAATTAAAAAAAAATATTGACATTCAGGAGAAATTAATAGTTTTCAGTACCGCGATTCAGTAACTTCTTTTAACGATAGTCAAATCGTTATAAAAAAGAAAATAGCAAAATTATCGGTAAAATTTTTAAACGATATTCGTTATTGTTAAACTCAGCTGTTGTTGTTATCTAAACGACAACCATTTTTGCGTTGTTTATTCAATCGATAAAAACTTAAATTTTTAGGTTGAAATGTCGTCATACATAAATAAAAATCATGAAATAGTGAAAATATTTTGCTTTAATTAAAAAACTTTTTTATATAAAAAAAAAATTAAATTCATTATTTCATTTTCAAATAAATAAACAGAAATATTAGTAAAAAAAAAAATAAACTTAAACATAAAATCATCCTGTCAAACACGAAGTAATTTGTTTTTTTCTATTCTTTGTGTTTTTCGCTTATTTTAACAGAGATGCCACTCCTTTACAATTTAAATAAGTAGAAAAATAGATTTGTCGACTGTCGTTAAGATGTCTGTACTTAGTGAATCACTTAATCCTTAGTGCAACAACAATAGCTGTCGATATATTTTGCGATTGTCGGATCGTTGAAATTTACAGAATTGTTATGATGTTACACACATCTTAATTTATCTTTCTTTATTTCATTTATTCATCTTTGTTTATATTTTTTTGTTTATTTTAGTTTACTATATGCACATGCACATGTTTATTTGTATTTATTTCTTTACATTTATTTATTATTTTTGCATATCTTTTCTTTTCATTCAACGCATACCACAAATTATGTAATTAAATATCACTGGAATGCAAAGTGACAAATTTGTGAAAATTCAAATTGTGTCAATAACCCATGACAAATAGGAATGTCACTCAAATTTTGAGGGGAAAAATTTAAATTGATTATTGAACGTTATTTGATTGGCTATTGAGCCCAACGTTCAAAAATCAATGAATTTGTAATATGCGAATGTAAAGAAAAGAGAAGACTATTATTTAAATTAAGTAAAAATATTAAATTATAATGATATAAAAGACCAGCATTTTCAAATAAATAATCAATTATAATTCTGATTCGAAAGGGTTATAATTAAAACCAAACAGAGATTTTCCTTTTTTTTACTGGCATATTCTGCCAAAGGGTTTAAACATTGGCATAATCTGCCTACGTGCTATCTCTGTAAAACATTAAAAAAGTGCATCTAGCGTGCACGAGGGAACTGCTTTGAGGAAATCACTAGACAAAATTCCTGCTGAGATTGGTCCGGTTCTCACCCAATCTTAGTATCATTTTATACACCATACATACACTATATTCAATTTAAATGCCACTATGTATGTAGATTGCTACAAGGCATATATTATATAACGGTCCAGCGATTCTTATATTATTTGGTGATCCTAGCTGACGTCCCACCTACACTATATGGCGACTATATACTATATGGCGACTTACACTATAGAATCACACTACAGAAAACATTAATTTAAATTCAATGAATTTTAGAAAACCTCAAATGATATTTAAGAATTGCTAACATAAAAATTGTTACATAAATAAACGCAATTTGATGAGAATGTTCTTTATATAGAAATTTTCACAATTTTTTTGGATGAACATTTGAAGTTTTTCAGAAAATAAAAAGATAACAAATTATTTTATTTTAAATGTTTTGGACATTTGTTTTTTTGCGTTTGGCATCCCTAATTTGAATATTTATTATTATAAATTTATTCTCTATGTTTTCCAAATATGGCAATATTTTAATAAAAAAGTTGAGAGTTTTTTTTTTTTGGTTAATATTTTGTTACTCCATCCGACCTATATGGCCGCAATGAAGAAATATTTGGCCAGTTAAAAGAAAGTATACAGCCATCTTCAATTAGTACGATTTAATGCATATAGACACCCTGCACAACCATTACCTTTGCAATGGAGGTTAGGGCGAGCTATTTAATTAGCAAAAACTAAATTAAACGAGAAGTTATGTCATATAATCGGAAACGCATGCATATAGGTATATAACCTAAATGCATGCCGATCAGCAACCACGATGACCAAAATGCAAACACCGAAATAAATCCGAAATAATAGAAAAGATGAAAACCAACCCAAAGAATTTGCTGAAATAATTTGGTATTAAGTTTAACAAATTGTTTAGTTTTTCATTTACATTTATTATCAAGACTCAAACCGAGGTGTAGGGTATCAAAGATTCGGCACAACCGAATTTAACACTCTTACTTGTTATCTTAAATTTGAAAATGACTGTATTTTTTAATTTTGGATTGACATCGAATGTTTATAAAAAAAATAATTGTAATTAAATATACAAATGATTAAAACGGCCTTATGATTTTGAGGATGAATATGCTTTGAAAATGTAACTTTTCTTTATACTATACAGTGATAGAAAATACAATAGAAACTTTTAACCAAATATATTTTTGACGACATAAAATTAAAATTGGAACATAAAATTTAAAATTCCTCTTTTTTTTTAAATTTATTTTTATTTATAAATTCAATAGCTATCACAACAAGAAAAAATCATAAATTACAGTGATAGCAAGTAAAAGCTTTCAAGTTAACGTGAGCTTGAGCTCGGACTCGATTTTTTGAGTAAAAGATGCTTGTCGTATGCATAATAAAATTTGATGTACATATTTGCTTTTACTCACTGCTCACGTTTGATCTCGTCTTGCTCAGTTTGAACTAAGTTAGATGAGCTTGTGCTTATTTTGATATGCATAAAAACAAGCTTTTGCTTTCTTTTGTGAGCTCTTGCTCAAATTTTGTTGAGCCTGTCTTATATAGTTGACTCGCGTACACTAAAAAGGAATCATGGCTGAGTATTTTGTGCCACAAAGAAATACAAAATGTTATCAACAGCGTAAAACAAATTTAGCAAGTGAGGATAAAAAATTATACAGGTTGCTTGTATTCTTAATTATTAATTTTTTTTTTTATATTCATAATAAAATGATAAATACATAGGTTTGATGATAGTAGGATCTGCTGGTTGGCTAATTATTTTTTGAGGAGTCAGAAGAAACACGTGGTGGTGCCCTCAGCAACATTGATAAAATTTGACTGTATTTAAGATTTTGTGCAGATCCTGGATTCCAAAATGGTATAGCCACAGATATTGGAGTCCATCAATCAACTGTGTCGCGAACTATTGCGGAAGTTGCGAAACTTATATCTGCCAAAGCAAGCGAGTGGATAAAATTCCCGAAAGATGCAGATGAAATAAAAGATGCTCAAATGAAATGGCAAGCAAATTATTGCTTTCCATTTCCAAATTATTGCTTTCCATTTGCAATTGGAGTGATTGATTGTACTCATATAAAAATTAAAAAACCCACAAATCAAAGTGATGAGTATATTTGTAGAAAAGGCTTCCACTCTATAAATGTGCAGGCAACTTGTGATGGAAAAGAACTTTTTACAAGCGTTGACATATCCTGGCCTGGTTCAGTTCATGACTCACGCATCTTACGAAACAGCGAGGTATGTAGAATAATGCAAAATGCAACGAACGATGCATTACTTCTCGGGGATGAGGGCTATGGAATATGCCCATGGCTAATGACACCATTCCGGAACCCAACAACTGACATAGTGTTTACAAGGGAACGTGTCATTATAGAACGGTGTTTTGGGCAATTGAAGCAAAGATTTTCGATACTTCAATACAAAATTCGTGTATCGAAAGAGCTAGCGCCCCACGTAATAGCCAGTTGTGTCATTTTGCATAACATAGCTAAATTTTTAAAAGACGATTATATCCTTATCAATGACGATTACAACAATAATGATGTATGGCAATTAGGAAATGATATCGAACAACAAACAGCAAGAATTTTAGAAGCTGGAAAAAACAAAAGGAGGATGGTCGCAAATTTATTATCAAATAAGTTTATAATAGAAATAATATAAATGAAAATTTTTAATTTTTTTTGATTTATAAAAATAAACGTAAATACAATTCACTTTTTTATACAAAAATAAACATCCCAATTCTAAATATTCCCAGGGAAATGAGTTCCCGGGGAATTCATTTTTCCCGAGAATAAATCGTCCTATTCTAAACAGGCGGGGAGAAGAATAATATGGGAGAGAGAATTTCGATTATTCGAAGACAGCTGTTTTGCTTCAGTTGTTTTGTTTTGTTTACAAATTGTTTGTGGAAATTAATAGTAAAACTTTTTTAAATCTTTAATAAATTAAAAATAAATACAAAAAATGTTCAGTGTAGCGTTTCTGATGGTAGCTGAAGCAGAAGAGCAGCAGCAGGACAAGACGGAGCAAAGCATTAGGGTTGGCTTGCATTGTGTTTAAAAGTACATGAATTTGTTTTTTGTTTGTTGCTTTTGACCTGAAAGCAACAGTAACGCCATAATAATATTATTATACAAAATTAAAAATTATATACATATATTACTTTTTTTCATAAAAATATTAAATACTTAAATTTTTCGCAGCACTCCCTCGCGATTTTTTGGCGGAATTATTCCCAAATTATTCTCCCTTTTATTGACATTCAGAATAGCTACTTTTTTCGCGGGGAAAAGTTTCCCATTTTCGAAGTTCTTTTAGAATAAGGGTAAAGGGAAAAGAGAAAAAATTCACGGGGAGATTTTATTAAGAATAGGGGAACAGGGAATACGGAAAAAATTCCCAGGGAATTATTATTGAGAATTGGGCTGTTTGAAAAATTTTTCAATTAAAAATTTTAATAAATAAGTCGGTGACAGCGAATCTCCGGTGATTTGCGGTGAACATCATAACTCATTACCAGATCACATGAAATAAAAAATCGAAATGCGTTTAAAAGGTGACATGTTTCCTGAGTTAGTGACGAAGAGTTTTTTCCATTTTTTTTTGCAGCATTTTGAAGTGAAAAACGCGATTTTTGCTATAAAATTTCGGGAATTTGTTGTTAAAAAATGGGGAAGAGAATGGAAAATAAAAAACTCTTCGTGGTTACCTGATGATTTATGTGTAGATATAGTGTGTAAAATCGTGTAGAATCCATGACTTTCATGGATTTAAAGAGCAATTAAGAAACAAATTTTTCTTTAATTTATTCTGCAAAATTGTAATTAAAGTTTTAGCTTGTTAAATGTATTATGATTCATTTCTTGAAATACGCATATAAAAACCCAAGTTTGTTAATTATAGAGCATACATATTATTAAAATAATACTAACAAGTAAGAAAATTATAGTCGGTCTAGACCTACTATACGATACCCTATACCATGCGTTTAGAAACCCTATCTCTTAGGCCCAACTAACTGGACATTGAAAATAAGCAAAAACCAAATTTGAGTGGGATTTTTATTAATTTTTTTGGCTGCAGATATGAAAAAGTTCATATCGGATGCTATATCTATAAAGGGACTAGGTCCAAAAATGGACCGATCCTGATCATGTTTGGTAAAGTCTCTTGTATTTTGCAAAAATATGTACAAACAAAATTTGAGAAGAATCAGTGCAATATTTTTGTTTTTTAATAGATTTAAGTGAAGATCGGGAAGCAGCTCTATATGGGGTCAAAGGGATTATTTTTGGACTACTCATTAGTGGATGTAATGAACGCATACAAACCCAATTTGAGTAAGATCTATATGACAATTTGGATCTTATGGCAATTTATGTCGATTTCATATGGGTAATTTGTATATGGGCTAGGTCTGAACATGGACCGATTCTCACCAATTTCAATAGCGTTCATCCCATGGCCGATAAAAGCTTATATACCAAATTTCATCAAAATATATTCATATTTGCGACCTGCAGTTTGATTACAAGGTTTACATGGACACACAGACGGACGGACGGACGGACATTGTTAAATCAACTCAGAAAGTGATTCTGATTCGATCGGTATAATTAAAGATGGGTCTAGGTCAAATATTTTTGGTTGTTACAAACAGCAGCACGAAGTCATTATACCCAAACCACATAGTGGTATAGGGTATAATAATAAGATATGTTAACCGTTTTCCCAAAAATGTGCCTATATAATGAACTCGGTAACTCCATTTTGTAAACAAAAAGCGAATATGGATGCCAAATTAAAAAAGGAGAAGGTTTCAAAAATAATAAATTTATACCACTGCCACCCTTTTTTGTGGGATATGAACAATAAATCTTAACGATGTAAACAACAAAGCCTAACCCCCCCTATCTCATATCACACTGCAAGTTCGCAGTGGTCACACTAATGGCTGCCACTAACGATGATTAATGTTACCCTGTTCTAAATTTAATGCAAATTTACTGGATTCTGCAAAATTCTAATTGAAGTTTTAACTTGTTAAATCTATTATTATGATTTATTTCTTGAAATGCGCATATAAAAACGCAAGTTTGTTAATTATAGAGCATAAATATTATTAACTATTATTAAAATAAAACTAATAATAATAAATGTAAACATTTTCCCACAAACATGTGCCTGTATAATAAACGTGGTAGCTCTATTTTAAAAAAATAAAAGAGAGAAGTAAACAAATTTTTTCAAGTTTACGCTTCGACAACATTTTAAAAATGAGATTGCAGTCAGATGTGTGAGCACAAAAGTTAATGGCGATGGATTCGACTAATTCGAACAATTTTTCGTTGATAATACATACACAACGATTTCACAATTGCTGTGTGATGGGAGATAGGGGGGGTAAGAAAATATAGCAAAAGAGATGGCTATGATGTTGGAAGTTTACGCTTCGACATTTTCAAAATGAAATTTCAGTGGCATGTGTAAGCACAAATGCTAATGGCGAGAGGTTCGAACAATATTTCGTTGATAATACATATACAGCTGTAGTGGCAGTGGCGGTGACCTGTGTAGGACGGGCGTAAAGGTACGACTAAAAATTATGCATAAAATACATAGAATACAGCGGCTACACGACTACAGCCTGTCAAAAATAAAATACGTTTATATGAAAACGATTATTTTGACACCAACACAGCTGCACGTCTACACGCTACTTTTGTCGCTGTAGTCAACTTAGGATAATTTCTATTATTGTTGGCTAAAAAACAAAAATAGTGTTGACAATATAACAAAATATGTAGAAGAAATTAGTGCTATGAAATATTTTATTTTGTTTAAAAAAAATCGCCAAATGAAATGCTGTAATTCCATTTATAATCAAAAGAGGTTAAATGATTTTATTTATTTATTTTTACTTTATAATAATGCATTATAAATACGTAATTGTGTATTCAAATCAAGTTTATATAGAATCATGCATGTTCTTCTATTTTAATAAAGTAAAAAAAATATAATTGGCACTATTGATATAAAAATTCATTTGTATAAAAACAGCTTGTTATATTATTGTTATATGTTGCTGTTGTTTTCAAACAAAAAAAAAAATAAATAAATAGTAGCCGACTACATGGCTACAATTGCAGCCAGCAGCATTTGTAGTCGTGTTGTCGTGTAGCCGCAGTCGTCTATGTGTTTCATGCATTATGCATCACTAATAAACAGCTGGCCTTGGAGGCCAGAAATTTCTCAACAAGAAGGAAAAGAATCGCCAAAAACATCAATGAAACTTTTGAACAGCGAACAAGTGAAACCATTAAAGTAATTATTTTTACAATAAACTCCTTAAAATAAGTGTAAATAGCAATGAGTATATATAAAGACATATTGGTGAGATTTCCGCGCGGCGGACTATCTTACGTATTTGCCTATGGCTCAGGTGTTAAGCGGCAATTAGGCTATGCAGAAGTTGGCAAACAAAAAGACTGCATCATCGATTTAATCTTCTGTGTTCGTGACCCCTTAGGTTGGCATGCTGAGAATATAAGTCGCCATGAAAGTCATTATTCCGCAATGAGACATTTCGGTGCAAAGTTTATCATGAAGTATCAGGAGAATTTAGGAGCTGGTGTATATTTTAATACATTAGTACCCCTACCAGATTTGGGATTGCAAATCAAATACGGTGTTATATCGAAAGAACAAATGTTACAAGATCTACTTGAATGGAGACATCTTTATCTAGCGGGTCGCCTGCACAAACCAGTACAGGATATTGTACCAGCCGACGATGATAAGGAGCTAAAGGCAGCATTGTCTCTGAATTTAAGAAATGCTTTCCAAGTGGCTTTACTTTTATTACCAGAACGTTTTTCCTCATTCGAATTGTTTCATACCATATCTAGTCTAAGTTATAGAGGTGACTTTCGTATGATATTTGGTGAAAATAAAAATAAAGTGGCCAACATTGTTAAGGCTCAAGAAAAAGACTTTTTCCAATTGTATTCACCGATTATGAAAGATCTAGCAAAATTTGTGGCAGTGGATTTCAGTGCCAAAGAGAAGGGTTCCGATCGCATTGTCACTCAGTTCGAACAAGATAAATCAGAGAAAGCATTAGAATATCATCTACGTCAAGCACCAGCTGAACTACGTAGACGATTAATTCGTAATGCTGCCTTCACTGGCAGTTATATTGATATTATCCAAAATTTAGCAGCACTAAAAAATCTTCATAAAATTGTTCAAGTATCAGTAAATGATATAGTTTGGAGCAGTAGCATAAGGCAGTCGATGAAAAATATACCTAGTGCAGGCATAATAAAATCAATAGTGTATAGCTATCGGAAGGCTTTGAGAACATTTTCCAATTAAATACTTCATTATTGGAAGAACGGAGTTGTTGTTGTAATGACAAGCTTTAAGATTTACAGTTTTTTTGTAATATGAATGCATTTCAAATTGTAGATTACCGAAATTTCGTAGAGGTTTCCGAAAAATGTTTTTGCTAAAAATAATTTAACGCTTAAATATTTTGATATTGCGATTTTTTTAAGTTTAAAGAAGTTTACAATAAAAAAAACAAGCAAACTTCTAAAACGAGGTGAGTTTCTTGAAAACTATGTATGTATATACATACTTCACTTAGAAAATATGAGAAACGTAACAGTTTTTGAGACAGTGGTATATGCTGAAAAAATTTGCCAATTTAAATTAAAATGTCCCTATACATATATATATATTTTTATAATCATGTTGTTAAACCATTATCCTTTATATTACGGTGAGTTACATAAATATACTTAAACAAAAGTATTCTTGACTATCATATATTTTTAAAAGAATTGCAAGAAGTTTTCTTAATGGTGTTTGTCAGATTTTGCTTTCCATATTTTATTTTTAGTGTAAAGAAAACTTCATACATAAGTATATAAAGTAAAAAAAACCAAAGTTTTAGAAAAAAAAAGTGTTGAGTTGACAATTTTAAAATTTTCATTATCAAAGATAAATTTACTTTAAATCAATGAACAACTCTAAAATTGTAAAACACAAATAATAAATAAGTAGCAATATTTTTGCGAATATGCAGAATTTCACAATCTTCATAAGATTGAACATTATAAACATTCTTTAAAAAAAAAGACCAACATTTATGTAATAAGCAATGCTCAAAAAACAGCATTTTTCTTAAAATTCTTAGATAAGTAAATATTTTCCACCTTTGAAATTTGTGTAGAAAAAATCCTATTTTAGAAATTCACTTCATATTTACTCATACAAATTAAAAACGTTTTGTGTTATAAAATAAGCACATACATAAGGAAATTTAAATAATTTTTTTTAACCAAAACGAAAATAACTTAGTAAATACAAATATACAATAACCAAGTTTTCAGAATTCACCACGCAACTAAATATATGCAAAAAATGATTTGAGCAAAACTTATCGAACCTTGCGTGTTTTATAGAGCTTGAATTCAACACCTTTTGAAAGATTTAAAAACTATATTAACCTCAAAACATTAAACTGTATAAAGAAAAAAAGTAATGCCTGGTTTTCACTATGTCATTTTCAATGTTAATTGTTGTTAATTATTGTCAGTTGTATGAAAACGGTTTGTAATATCTTGTCATTTACAACCCCTGGCAACATGTAACATAAAAAAGGAAATTGCCAACAAGTTGGTAATTTATTTTTGTTTGATAGTCGGATTTTTTGTAAGTTTATAAGATGTAATGCAAACTTAATTAATAGAAAATGTCAGTTGGCGCAATTGTTTATTGTCAGTTTATATGACGTAGTGAAAACCAGACATAAGGATTTAAAATAAATATATTGTCTTAAAAAAACATCAAATATCATAAAATTTATAAATAACATGAATGGCAAACGGTGCAATTTAGAAGACCTTCACATTATTCCTAAGATTATTTACAGTGATGATTATTATCTTGAGCTTATAAAGCTTTGTTTATTAAATATAAAATTGTTTAATTTATATTTCTTTGCTAGTACTTAATTTTAAGAAACAATATTTATTTCTTGTATATTATGTAAAATTCCAATAATAATTTGAATAAAAATATATCCTTATTGACAAAACAAATCTCTGACCATCTGTGTTTATATATTTTAGTCACATCGCTTATTGAAATCACCTCATCATTTTAACTAAAAGCCCAACATGTCTAGTGAAACAGATTCTAGTTCATCAACTTGCTCATCTGATTCTGAAAGGAAGCGTAAATTACAAAAGAAGCTAAAAAAAAAGAAAACGGAGAAAAAAGTCAAAAAACATAAAAAAGAGAAAAAGAAGAAGAGCCACAAAGCAAAAAAACGGTCACACAAAGACTCCAATTCTAACGAGGATGAGTCACAATTTCGGAAACCCATAACATCTTCTAGAACTGTGGAAGTGCTCAGTAATGATAATGATGCATTTGGTCCCGCTTTACCAGCACACTTATGTAATAAAATACAGATTACGAATACAGGTTGTAGTCCTTCGGCTCCAATTGTAATAGGACCTTTCATACCGGCAGAATTTCTAGAAAACTCGAATAAATTCGAAGAAATGGCAAACAAATTACATCATAATACATGCGGTCGAAGAAGTGAAATAGAAGAAAATATGCACGACTCTTATGGACCTTTGCCGGTGACCAAAGAAAGAGAAATGACGGCAGTACAAATTGAATTAGAAGAGCGAGCATTAGAATTAAAAATGGCTGCCATAGATGGTATAAATAACACACAAAGTGATCAAAAAGTTCGCGAAGAATGGATGTTAGAATTACCCCAGGTTGGTCTAAAAGGTGGCTTAGCAGCTTTAAGCAATATGAAGCGAGGTTTCCATCAAGGAAAAGAAAAACCCGATTTTAGCGATAGGTATAAATGAACATATTTAAATAAAGCATTAAAATAAACCTTTAATAATTCTTAAATTCTAATTCAGAACATCTTGGACTAAAACACCACAATCGGAAAATGAAAACCAAAAAGCTACAACTTCCAAGGTATCAAAAGAAGAGTTGGAACAACAGGCTCGAGCTTTATATGAGAAACAAAGAGATGACGAACAAGAGGCCTTAGCTAAAAAACATAAAAAGAAACATAAGCGTGAAGAATCTTTAGTGGATATTCATCAAAAGAAACTGCGTAAAGAGGAAAAGAGACGAGCTAAAGAACTGAGAGAAAGTGGCGCTAAACCAGAGCGTAGACCGTTTACGAGAGATGTTGACTTAAAATTAAATAAAATTGATAGTAATCAAACCAAACAAATTGTTGATAAAGCAAAAATATTAAATACAAAATTTTCCAGTGGTCATTCAAAGTACCTTTAGGTATACATTATTTATTGGTGTCTGAAACTAATACATATTTAAAAATATATTTTCGTGTTTTGTATCTTAAATAATAATATGATAAATAAACATGTATATTCTGACTTTCTTATCCAATACACTGTAATTGCTTTCACTTAGGTTCTTCTGATCGAAAATATGAGTTCAAAAGAAGCGGAAGTGAGAGCTACAGCATGAAAATATGTAAATCATTTTATTTCACATGAATGTGAAAGACAGAACAGGGACTTTTTTTAAACTATAAAATTAAATGTTGAAATATTGGATTATTTAACGTTGTGGTGCTGGCTTTGGTTTAGGAATTTTAGCTAACAACATTTGTATTTCATCTTTTTCCTTCCAATCTTTCCATAATTCAAAAAGATTTACAATGGCCCTAACTATTTCTTGTACTTTATCCAGATCAACGTTTAGTTCGGCAAACCATTGCTTCATAGAATCTTTTTGTAGAATAACACAAGCAATTTGTAAGCAGGCAATAGCTATCTGAAAAGACAGAAATGATTATACTGATGAAATATTTGGAAAGAAGCAATTTTTATAAATAAATAAAAAATATTCAGTGAGTGACAATATAATGGAAACATTTAACAAAATATATTTTTAATGACTTGAACGTTTAATACCACAGAATTAGATCGTAAACTTAAAAATTCCTTTATTTATTTAAACATTTGTGTGTTTTATATATTAAAATAATCTAACCCATAAAACAAAGTTTTTATTAAAACTCTTTCTGTCCTCACGCATATTAGTTTTGATTCTCTCCGTGACTGTGCGTGACTTTGCGTGAATATTTTAAAATTAATATTTGGTCACAACACATCTATGGACGAAGTTTCAGATTGATTGTATAAGCGAAATGGGGTTTAAATCACTCCGTGACTGTGCGTGACTATGTCAATCTTTTTTCACAGCAAGTCTATCGACCAAGTTTCAGATTGATTGCAATGGGGGGAAATCTGTTTTAAGTCTATACGTGACTATGCATGACCATGCATGACTAAGTCAAAGTTAATCTTTTTTTCACAGCATATGTATGGACCAAGTTTCAGATCGATCGAATGAGAGGAAATGACATTTAGATCACTCCGTGACTGTAGTCACAACAAGACTATGTGCCAAGTTTCAGATTAATAGGATAAGAGGGAATGGGGTTGACCCACGACAGACAGAACAGAGAGTATGAGTTAAAAGAAAGAGTTTAAAAAGAAAAATATGAACGTAAAATAGCCTAACTTAAAAAAAACTAACAAAACTCAAAAGTATTCATTTTTATGCTGTTGACAAAACAATGGAAACCTTTACTAAACAATAATTGAAAACTTTCTCTCTATATTTGTTTTCAATATTTTGTTGGGTATCAATTTTTTTTAGTACTGACTGCTTCACAAAGCCAAGGTATGGAGTCAAATAAATTGCTTGATATCCATTGAAATTTTCGCTACTCTGAACTAACTGCTTCTATGAGATCTAACTTGTTTGCGTAATTTCCTGTCCGTATTTTTCGATCTACAATTTCCCATAGATTTTCTTTTGGATTGAGGTCTGGGAATAGGGCTGACCATTCCAAAATACTAACTACATTAGATTGTTGTCACTCGGTTACAACTTTGGAGGTTTGTTTTGGGTCATTTTCATATTTTCCTCCGCGTATGGATACACTACGTCATTTAGAATTTGTCT
This sequence comes from Cordilura impudica, assembly GCA_963682025.1. Taxonomy (NCBI): domain Eukaryota; kingdom Metazoa; phylum Arthropoda; class Insecta; order Diptera; family Scathophagidae; genus Cordilura; species Cordilura impudica. The sequence continues at coordinate 189,373,434 of OY821517.1, read as the reverse complement.
GTATTAAATTCCAGTTAGAGTATCTTTTAGTACATGAATTGGGCGTATTAAAGCAGCTCCATACCATAATATTACCATCGCCAAACTTAAAAGTTTTAGTTGTATATTTTGGATCTAGTCCTTTTCCCTTTGGTCGTAGTAACTTTTACGCATCTGAAAAGATAACTGTATTCCAATTCCATCTTGACCAGTTCATGTGTTCTTTAGCATAATTTCTGTTAGTGGTTTCCTCACAGGACGATAGCAACCAAGACAGTTCGAGCACATATTTTTAGTTTCAGATTATTAATGACCTCTTTAGGAAGCATTTTTGGACATTTTGCTATTAAATTATATTGTCGTTTTACGGGGACCGGTCCTAAATGTTGAGTCGTCACCATAACTCACGGTATTTCCTGATATTTTTGAATTATGGATTTATTCATAAACAGAATATTTCTCTCAAATTTTCTTTTTCTTAAGACCAACAGTCCTCTATTATTCTGGTTTTTAACGCTTCAGAAAACTTTATTCTTTTCATTATTTTATATAATTAATTATAAGATTAAAAAATACAACTGTATTTAAAAAACAGTTGAAGGAAATCGTCAGAAACTATAAATATTTTGACTTCCAAAAATATATCAAAAATTATTACACAAAAAAAGACAAAACTTATAATATGACATCAAACTGGTATAAAGTCATCAACCAAGATAAAATCAATATAAAACATTTTATAAGCGGAGATATTAACAAACTAACAAGAAGAGATATAAACAAATTTCTAAGAATTCGTTTAGGTCATACCAAATACATACATGGACCCCTTCTTAAGATCCTAAACATACCAAGATGCAGTTGTAACATCATATATCCTTCCTCTCCCGAACATTTTCTATCTCACTGCCCACAACACCAATTCATAAGACAACAAATTTTTAAGGAAAAAAATCCCTTGAACATGATCTCAGCTCCCACCTTTGATAACATTAATTTTGTAATTGATTTTCTTAAAAAATCCAGCATCTATAATTTTATTTAAAATTGCATTTATCTAATTTAAGACGAGCTGAAAGCCTTAGAAGCTATTGCTCTTTGTACCATAAATTAGCTTATAAATTTTAAATTGTAAGTTAATTCTAATAAATAAATATAAATATTTAAATAACGGTTAAGATTTTATACATTTTCTTTCATGCCATCTGCTTCTATTTTTATTGTTTTAAATTATTCTGATACAAAAGTTTAAAGGTTTCTATTGTTTTTTCATCACTAAAAAATACTTTTATTTCGTTTAACTATTTTTTAAATTCTCTTTTTTGTTACAACATTGTAATCTTTCTATAAAGAGCACACTAAAGAGTGATTCCGCAAAAATGCATATTTTTAGAACTTATTAAAAAACAAAATTGGCAAATTTTTTAAAAGATTCCAATGTATTGTTACCCACTATCTATATATATAAAAACGTTGGTGCATTTGTTTGTAACGAATGATCTCCGGAACCATAAGAGCTGTCGAGGTAGGATTTGCACCATAGGTTCGGTTCGAGATCTTCTGTGTTTTTTTAGTTTTAACCCTCTAGCTGGCGTTGGGGTTAAGTTATAAACAAAATTCTTATTTTCAGCGCGATTTGACTGCAATTCAGAATATATATATCTTACGTCATAAGAAATTTGTGTATGTATAAATGGACCCGATAGGTGGCGCTGGGATAAAGTTATTTCGAATATTCTTATTTATGGTGCGATTTTACTGAAACTAAAAATGTACATATATGTATGTTAGATGATGCCAAAAATTTTTTTATTGGACCCGGTAGATGGCACTGTCGTTCGAAAAATAATGAGTTGTCAAATTTATATAAATTTTATAAGTTACAAAATTCACAAATGTTTTTATATTATAAATATTCTAACCGCTACATTATTGCATGGTGGTCGTACAAACAAATGAGAATGCCGTCTGTAATATCAAAAAACATTCCAGTATGGCAAAAGTTCTACAAAAATGCAGTATTATTATTTGGGATGAATGTACCATGGCTCACAAACATTCCTTAGAAGCATTACATAGAACTTTAAAAGATCTGAAAGGCAATGAAAGACTTTTTGGTGGAGCTCTCATTTTATTATCTGGAGATCTTCGTCAAACATTTTATATAGGTATATACAGATTCTAACTAAAATAAAAAATTCATTGAGGCAAAACAACGTTTGCCGGGTCCAGCTAGTATATATATAAAATTCAATTTGAAGTACAATAATTATGACCTCACAGGTGTAAAAGAGAAAAATCACAAAATCCAACTGAAATATAGACTCTATTTAAATTTTTTAAATATTATGTAACTCAAACACTAAAGGATAAGTATATATTTTTTAAATTCATATAATAAAAACATAATCCAATATTCTTAAAATATAAAACAAAAATTTTCAAAGGCGATCTGTGGAATTTTCTCATTTCGCACACCTAACTTTAAGGTTTTTTTTAAGTATTAACTAATATTTAAAATATTTTTCCACTAATTGGTACTTTAGATGAACTATTGAATTAACACAGCGTTGCCATTGTGAAGATTTATCTTTTTTTTTGAAGTGCTGAAAAGTTTTTCAGATTTTTTCCAAAAAATGAATAATGAATATTTTTATTTTATTTTTATTTATAATGAAATATATATATAATTAATTTTATATGGAATTATTTGTATTATTTTAATATTCATTATATACTTATTTACTATATGTGCTTAGATTTAAAACAAATTTAAATTACGAAATTAATTTTAAATTATAAAAATAACGCATCAATGCAACAATGTATTATTTATGGTTATTGCCTTTTTTATGCAACAATGGTATATTCTTGCGATTTGTTTTGAATGAAGTGCCAATTTACATATAAATTCTATTTTTTTTTGTGAATTTTACATTAAAGATAAATATTTAATACAAAATGGTAAGTTGTCTATTTTATAATAATTTTAATTGTATGTAATATCCAATTATTTATTTAAACAAATGACAACATAGGAAACAAGGATCATATACGCTTAGAGCCTCGGCCTACAAGCTCGAAAAAAAAGAAAACCAGATTACATCAAATCGTGAGAAGAGCATGAATTATTAAAATCTTGGATACGGAAAAGTGAAAGTAATTTGGCCTTTTGCAAAGTTTGAAATTGTGAACTAAAAGCGCTAGGCGGAATCAAAGATTTAAATACACACGCTATGACACTTAAACATATCGAAAAAGCGAGGGCAATTAAATTACATACTGGATCCAGTACTTTTTCAACGATGCAGGAAAATTCAATTCAAAAGTGAGTAATATTGAGGTTCACTTGGCAGCTTTCTGCGCCGATCATAACTTTTCATTTTCGGCAATGGGTCACTTGGTTCCATTGCTACAAAAAACTGTAGAAGATTCTGATCTAATAAAAAAAAAAAACAACATACGCTAGAACAAAACTAAAATTAATTAATTTACTAAGATCTCAAAGTGTGATTTATTGAAAATGTTTATGTTATTTTAACTTTTAGTTTTATTTATGTTATGTTTCAATATATGTGACCTTCTCCGAGAAAAGGGATCTAGTGTGTCAAAAAACGGGTTGTGTCAAAAACGCTGGATTCTGGTACCTAAAAGGGTGTAGAAACTTTAAATGCGTTTTTTCCCAAAACATAATTTTCACACACTAGGTCCATTTTCTCGGAGAAGGTCACATATTTGAACTAAAAATTAATTTAAGTATATTTCTTTATATGTATATGATTAAAAAAAAATGTTTTTTAAGTTATGCTTCAATAAAATTGAATTAAAAATTGATTTTATGGGATTTTATTATAATTTTTTCAAAACAGTTTTTTTTTACTAAAAAAAGTTTTTTTTTCAGAAATTGTCAGTTTTTCTAAAAAAAATTATGGCAACACTGAATTAACATCAAATATGAAAGCACACTATAGTTTTTATGTTTTTAAAGGGTAATAAATATTTTTGAAGGTAATTATTTACATTTTCTATTTAAACTTAAAAGTTCCACATTCCACAATTTTATCTTATTTACTTGATTATTTCTGTACAACTTCTTTTACAATTAATATTGGTCAATGGGAATTTATTTAAAGTCACATTTTACGTACATATGTATGTACGTTTCATCATTCATTAAAATACACCATTTAACAAACACCCTGGCGGTTCAAGTTTTATCCCTTTTGTCTATATCATGGTTCCCATTTGGGAGTTTTACAGCTTTTATGAACATAGGTTGAAGACACATTACATTTTTTCCAAATTCCTGTAGGACAGTTATGATTTTTGAACTCTTTTTCTTAACTCATACTCTCTGTCTGTCGTGGGACAACACCATTCCCCCTTATCCAATTGATCTGTAACTTGGCCCATAGTCTTGCTGTGACTACAGATTAATTTTAGGGTAGTCACGCTTAGCCACGCACAGTCACGGAGTGCTTTAAATCCCATTTCCCCTTATCCGATCGATCTGAAACTTGGTCGATAGACTTGCTGTGAAAAAAGATTAACTTTGACATAGTCACGCATAGTCACGGAGAGATTAAATCCTCACTTCGCCTCATCCGATTGATCTGAAACTTTGTCCATAGACTTGTTGTGGCCAAAGTCACTTTAAATCACTCCACTCACGGAGTGATTTAAACACCATTTCCCCTCATCCAATAAATCTGAAACTTAGTCCATAGACTTGTTGTGACCAAAGATTAATTTTAAAATAGTCACGCAAAGTCACGCACAGTCACGAAGAGATATAGTCTAGGTCTACTTTCTATTTTTGATAGTTATAAACATCAGCACAAATTCATTATACCTATATACAGAGTGATATAGGGTACAAATCAAATATTCTCAGAGTTCCTATATTGTTTTTAAAATTTCTAAAATTTTACTATAGGTGGCACAACTAAGTTAAAAACTAAATGGTAAATTATCGATACGCAAGTAATTCGTTATTCGAAATCATGTTTTAAATATTGTAAATCATTTAATAAAAATTTCTAGATTAATACATAGTATACTATCATAATACTTTACCTGATATGGTGGATACAGGAGACAAACATCAGTTCTTAAGGAATCATTGACAATACGCCAACTTAACGTTAACAATTGATCTTCTTGTCCCATATCCTGTACCAACTGCAACAGCGGCCTATATGGTTGATACACAATCAAACAACAATCCAAATTTTCTAGCAAATAGAATTCACATTCCAGTATATGATTTGTACGATAAGGAAAATCTTGCGTATATGCATAACTAAATTTACTCTTAATAACCGATTGACAAATGGATATCAAGCGGGAATTTGAGATCACACCAAACTCTTCAACTTTAGAGGCCAACAATATGCAAGTGGGTGCCAACAGTAAAGGATCAATATTCTTCAGAGAATTTCTAGCATAGAAACGTTTAAAATACACTGTAGCAGTGGCAATAACCTGTTGTCGTAACTTTAATTGTTCGCCCAACACCTGGATGACATTGGCAAAGAATATAAAGACTTTTTGATATTCTTCTTCGCTAAGCAATTGCAAATCAAATTGTCGTTCACGTATCAAATCCTGACGATCTAAAATCCATTGTTGTGAATGAGAACTTTGCCAAAAATTGCCAGCCATTTAAGAACGAAGTGAATTGCAGAAAAATTCACTAATAAATTGTAAAACTATGCTCTTGACTTGCGTTTACTACTTTGCGAACAGGTGAAAAGAATATGTGTAGCGGTTGGGCAAAATGTAAATGTAAACAAACAAAACATGGTTTGTAATATGTACTGAACATACTCTAATAGGGTGGCTAAATTTACAATCGAAAATCAATGAAAGAAAAATGATGACTATATCTGTGGTCACAAGCATTAACCGTCTAAGTCGAAAATCATGCTTTTGAGAAAAATAACTGTTTATAAAAATGTAATGGGGCTTCATTACGACTTAACCCAAATCGTCGAATACCATGCTTTCGAGAAAAATGACTTTTTATATAAATGTAATGGGGCTTCATTACGACTTAGGTCAGTATGTTTTCATACAGATTAACTTTAGGTAATAACTTTTTACTAAACAGTGTTAGAGAAATGAGGATTTCAAGTAAATATAAAGCGGTTTTAGTAGAATATGGTGGCATACATAATTCAAATCGTTCTTAGGTCGACTTATGTGGTTATCGCTTGTAACCACAGGTATAGTTTATTAAAACAAGCATTATGTTAATGTATTTTTTATGTATATATATTGTATATCTTACAAAAATTATTAAATCCCAATCATGTACCAAGAAACAATAACAATTCGAAGAAAACCTGATTTAGAATTTTTTATTCGTTTTTTATTATACTTACTTAAATACACAGATTACGATACAGATGTGGCAGTTGTGACAGCAGTCAATAACGTAATGTCGAACCGTATGGCTTTTTTACTTTTGGTTTTCTACCGAAGTTAGCGAAAGAGATGAAAAACACAAAAATTATACAAAAAAAGAATATTAATTTCAATATAGTGGTTTCTTCTAACCGTTGGGTAAGCCAGGGTTGTATTTTTGTAGTTAAACAAAAAAAATTCGAGTGTCCCGACTGTATAGACCGTGCTTAAATGGGTAGAATGAAATTTCGTAACGCCAATTTGAGTCCGATCCAGCGGAGATGTGTAAACATCTAATAAGTGCTTTCAATATATTTTTTAAAACGTTTTTATTCAATTTAGAGTTGTTATTTAGCCTAGTTTAATTAGCTGTTATACTTCTATATTGTTATATTTGTGATTGTGTTATACTTTTTGGTTGTTGAATTAGTTTATATTGTAAAATTTTTAACGTCGTTATACTTGAGGGTTGTTGAATTAGCTGCATAATCTTTATACCAATACACCGTTTTTGTGATTGTATTGTGAAATGGATTTTTACCCCCCCACCCTGAGCGCATAGGTGTTTACACATCAAAAATAGTTTTATACATAATTCAAATTACCACAAAAATATTTCTAAATATTATAAAGCAGAGAATTCGAGATTTTAAAGAAATAGAAATTATTTGTATAAATTTACTAAAAAGATTAACAGATTACAAACAAAATACGAATTTCGGGTTGCTTTGATAGACATAGACATTAACAATTAAATGCTGAACATACCCTATTGATATTTTCATATTTTGATACTTCTAAAATATTGTGCAGCTAACTTCACAATATATAAATTTTCTTGGAAATCCACCTTCAGTGGGCACCTTTTACGAGAGTATTTTGTAACTATTTCAGTGAAAATAAATTTTAATTAAAGTTACTAACACAATGGCTATGCGTGTGCTTGGCATTTCGCAAAATTTGCGTCAACTCTCCAAAGGAGTCAATCTATTGAAGGTAAAAAATATGCAGACTAATATTTGTATCCAAAAATGAAAGATTACGGCATAGTGTTACAAAGAGAACTTTTCGCATAATTACGTAATTCAGAAAGTGCAAAATTAAACAAGAAGGGTTCATGTATTTCATAAAACACATTTATTAAAATTTATTTAACGTATATAATTTTATACTTTTTAAGACATTTATATTAAAAAAAATTATGTTGTTAAAATGTTTGAGATATTTCAGGTTATGTCGTAGATTGTCGATGTGTGTGATTAATATTTTTATTTCCAGCGTTACAAGGCTTCTGATGCCGCTAGCTTGAAAAAAACTCTCGTCAACATCCCTGCCACTCAGGTCACTAATTTGGATAACTCTTTACGTGTGGCCAGTGAAGATTCCGGTGCTTCAACTGCTACTGTGGGCCTATGGATTGATGCTGGTTCTCGTTCAGAAACTCCACAGAATAATGGTGTTGCGCACTTCTTAGAACATATGGCTTTCAAGGTACGTTATCTATTTAGTTGTGAGGTAAATTGAGTTGACAATGTTATGATCTTTAATTTAAGGGCACTGCTAAACGTTCTCAAACCGATTTAGAATTGGAAGTGGAAAACATGGGAGCTCATTTGAATGCCTATACATCCCGCGAACAAACCGTCTTCTATGCAAAGTGTTTGTCCAAGGATGTACCCAAGGCTGTTGAAATTTTAGCCGACATCATTCAAAACTCAAAATTGGGTGAATCCGAAATTGAGCGTGAACGTTCTGTTATTTTGCGTGAAATGCAAGAAGTTGAAAGCAATTTACAAGAAGTAGTGTTCGACCATTTGCATGCCACCGCCTACCAAGGTACTCCATTGGGTCAAACTATTTTGGGACCCACAAAAAACATCAAGTGAGTAGCGATATCTTAGCACATTTAAGAATTTATCTAATTGTTATCCAAATTTCAGGTCCATTGGCAAATCTGACTTGCAAGATTACATTTGCACTCATTATAAGGCTTCTCGCATTATTTTAGCTGGTGCTGGTGGCGTTAAGCACAATGATTTGGTTAAATTGGCGGAACAACACCTAGGTAAATTAGAAAACACATATGATGGCAAGCCCCCAGCAGTAACTCCCTGCCGCTTCACTGGCTCTGAAGTTCGTGTTCGTGATGATTCCTTACCTTTGGCTCATGTTGCCATCGCTGTAGAAGGTTGTGGCTGGACCGATCAAGATAACATCCCCTTGATGGTTGCCAATACCCTTATTGGTGCCTGGGATCGTTCTCAAGGCGGTGGCATTAATAATGCCTCTAACTTGGCTCGTGCTAGTGCTGAAGACAGTAAGTCAGCCCCATTAATTTTCATTACAAATCCATCATCATGTTTTTCAAATATCCAATTTTAGATTTATGCCACAGTTTCCAATCTTTCAATACCTGTTACAAAGATACCGGTTTATGGGGTATTTACTTTGTTTGTGATCCCTTGGAATGCGAAACCATGCTTTTCAATATCCAAAAAGAATGGATGAATTTGTGCACTATGGTCACCGCAGCTGAAGTTGAACGTGCCAAGAACTTGTTGAAGACTAACATGTTGTTGCAGCTTGATGGTACCACCCCAATTTGTGAAGATATTGGCCGTCAAATGCTTTGCTACAACCGTCGCATTCCTCTGCACGAACTCGAACAACGCATTGATGCTGTTGATGTACAAAATGTACGTGATGTTGCCATGAAATACATCTATGACAGATGTCCTGCCGTTGCCGCTGTTGGTCCCGTTGAAAATCTTCCCGACTACAACAGAATCCGCTCATCTATGTACTGGTTAAGAGTTTAAGTTAATAGACGTGTGTTTGAGCAAACAATGAGAGTGAAGGAGTGGGTTAGGTGGAGAGAGATAGTAATAATTTCGATACGAAATTATACGAAAAAATTTGTAGAAGTTTAGTTTAATATATAATAATTGAAGAAAACACGTAAAAACAATCTTTAAATTTTAAAATACAACTTGTTTTCGTAAATGATTCAATAATCCAAAGATCGTATAAAGCAAGTACATAATTGTGACGAGTATTATATGAAACAAATAAAAGTACTCTCAAAGTAAATCAAACACAATTTTCAATTTAATTAAATATTATGGGAAAAAAATTGAATAAAATATTAACTCAAAACAGTTTGAAAACAAATTAAATGTTTTACAGAATATTTCACGTGGTTAAAAAAACAAAGGTTTTTTTTGAAATTACAATTTTTAATATCTGGTTTCGAATTATCCCAACAGACCAAAACCCTTTAGAAAAATATTATAATAAAGCTTGCGAACATGAGCCATAAAAAGATTTGAGAAACTATAAAAAAAGGCTTTTAAATTTTTTGCAGAAAAATTAAAAAGGAATCCTCGTGAAAATATTGCTGAAATAATAATTTAATAAGCTAATATTACCAACTATAGAAATAGCTCATCGAAATATTTTATTAAACTAAATAAAGATAAGCTTACGCCTACAATTGTAGAATGAGCTTATGCTAGCAGTTGTAGAATAAGCTTGTGCCTACATATGTAGCATTAGCTTATGCCTGCAAATAAATTCACATTTTATTGCATTTTTAAACTCGTACTCTCTATCTGTCATGGGGCAACCCTATTCCCCCTTATCCAATTGATCTGAAACTTGGCCCATAGTCTTGTTGTGACTACAGATTCATTTTGGGGTAGTCACGCACAGTCAGTGATCTAAATGTCATTTCCCCTCATCAGCCACGGAGAGATTTAAAACGGATTTCCCCTCATCCAATCAATCTGAAACTTGGTTGATGTACTTGCTGTAAAGAAAGACTAACTTCGACATAGTCACGGAGTGATTTAAACCCCATTTCCCCTTATCCGATCGATCTAAAACTTGGTTGATAGACTTGCTTTGAAAAAGATTATCTTTGGCATAGTCACGAAGAGATTAAAACCTCACTTCCCCTCATCCGATCGATCTAAAACTTTGTCTATAGACTTGTGGTCAAAGATTAACTTTAAGACAGTTACGGATATATTCAAAACTCATAGGAAAGAAAAAGTTTTATAAAAACTGTTTTTATGGGTTAGATTATTTGAATTAATTTTTACTAATTGAAATTAAAAATACAAAATAATTTGAATTGAATTGTAATTAATCAGGTCGAATAGCTTCCCCTGTACTGGGACTACGGTCACTCTGCTCAGTACCCTTCTAACATAATTTTTGCACTACTTCATCTTAAAAAAAAAAATCATATGAGTCCGATCACAGGGGAGATGTGTAAACATCTGGAAATAAAATGCAGAAAACCGCGACAAAAAGGTTATTTCATATAATAATTTTTTCACCAAACAATCATAAGTCATACCGATTTGTCTTAATGGTCACATCTTACGCGTAAGATGTGACTCTCACATGTACGCTGTTTTTGTGATTGTATTGTGAAATAGAAATTTACCCCCTGCGCGTAAAGATGTTTACACATCAAAAATCATGTGAGTCCGATCACAGGGGAGATGTGTAAACATCTGGTAATAAATAAAATGCAGAAAACAGCGACAAAAAGGTTATTACATATCATAATTTTTTCACCAATCATGTCATACCGATTTGTCTTAATGCTTACATGTTACGCGTAAGATCTTACGCTCATATATTACGCTGTTTTTGTGATTGTATTGTGAATTAGAAATTTACCCCCCTGCGCGTATAGATGTTTACACATCAAAAGTAAAATTGACAATGACCATGCACGCGGTACAAAATATTCAACGATGAACTTACTGGACTTTACTGGAACGAGACTTCAGAGTTTAGAAATTGTTGTTTGCAATAACTGTTTTATAATCGTACTTACAATGCTGTTGAGAAAATGCGAAATATGACATCCTTGTTTAATATATCTGTGGTCACAAGCAATAACCGCCTAACTCGAAAATCATGCTTTTGAGAACAATAGCTTTTTATATAAATGTAATAGCGCTTCATTACGACTTAGGTCAGAATATTTGTATTAATATCTTTTTAAAAAGCAGTGTTAGAGAAATGAGGATTTCACGTAAATATAAAGATTTTTTAGTAGAATATGATAGTATACATAACTCAAATCGGCGAAAATCATTCTTTCGAGAAAAATAACTGTTTATATAAATGTAATGGGGCTTTGTTACGACTTAGGTCAGTATGTTTTCATGAATAACTTTTTAATAAAAAGTTCTAGAGAAATGGGGATTTCACGTAAATATAAAGCGTTTTTAGTAGAATATGACAGTATACATAACTCAAATCGTTCTTAAGTCGACTTAGGCGGTTATCGCTTGTGAACATGAATTTTGAAACAAATGATATAGCTTATCAAACATTATAACTTTTAACGCTAATTGTAACTTTTAACGCTAATTGTAATCTTTTTATATGTTAAAAAAATGTTAAGAAGGATAGTTTCTCAAAAAAGATTGAGAAACTTTTAACATTTTTACCATTAGTACGCTTTTTTATACTGTTTAAAAACATACAGGCATGTGATGGAAATCGATTGATTTTAAATCGAAAACGAATTTCTAAAAAGAACGATTTAATAATAGGTGTGATGAAAATCAAGCGGTTTCAAATTTAATTTTTGTTCCACTTCATCATGTTTCTTTCAATAAAGTGTCACTATGTTATTTTTTTATTATTAAATACAACGCAGTGTTATTGTTCTTCACAAAAAACTTTTAATACAGCTTATTAATTTAGTGGTTTTGTTTAGAAAAATTTGTTAAAATGGCATTTATAATAACAAGTGGTAAAAATGTCACTAAAGAAAGCATAATTCATAGCAAAATTTTTTGGTGAAGCTATTTTTCAACCTTCTAATGGCGTTAAATTTCCTTTTTTTCTGTTGTGGATTTACGTGTTTTCCCCTGAAAAATTATATTAAGTAAATTTATTGTACTTACATTATTAAAATTATATTTTTATTAAAGCGTTGAAAAATTGAGAAAAAAAAACTTGTCTGTTTCTTGATTTAAAAGCGATAAAAACATAACAATTTCGTTTTCCATCACATCTTTGTTTATCCATATTTCCATAGAACAAAATGGAAAATGAAATTTATTTATTCTTGTTTCGATTTTGTTTCGTTTTGGTATTGATTTCGGTTTTCATCACATGCCTGATAATGTGAAGGATAGTTTCTCAAACATGATAAAAAAAAACTTAGGAAAATTTTTTTAAAAAAAGCTTCTTATTCGTTGGCGATGGAGCTTGTCATTCGTTGGAGATTTTCATACCGATGTTTCAATAACTAACATGACAAAGGTGTTACGTAATGATAGCTTGATATCTCGTTTTTTCTCAATTGTTTACATAATATTTTCTTGTATACCTCAGTAACAGTGATTCGTAATATTTTCAGCACAGCCTGTGGTAATCTATTATTTGCAGAATATGCGCAACAATGCTTGTTTCATCGAGTTCATAAACCATCAATTTTGTGTTATAGTGTTCATATATTGCGATGTGAGCGCCATCTAATTAATTCAAAATCTGTATAAAGCGTTCCAGAGTCACTTATATTTAGATATTCTGCAACTCGAGTAAGTTTAATATTTCCTTCAGTTAAAATTCCTAATATTTCTATTCAATATGCCTTTCTTATGTATATTGAATAAAAAAAATTAAATTATTAAAAATATTTTTAGAAACCAAATAAAACAGATTACAAAAAAAAAATCTATTGGAATTGGCAACCATGTATGAAATTTTAGTTCGTCTTGCATTATGATAATTTTGTTTGTATGGATTATAATTTTAATAAAATATAAAACATCACAAATATAGACTGGTTTTCCTGGAATCTATAAAGTAAAGAAAAAATATTTATTGAGAACAAAAAGGAAAAGCTCAATAAAAGTGGGCTAATATAAAAAAATATTAATGTTTTTATTAAGACGGGATATCTTTTTAGCCAAAACGAGATAGACTTTACTCATGTGAATATCTTATGGGTATACCACGCATTCCCTTCTGAAGTTTTGCAGGTTCCGTTTGCCCCAAAGCAGGGTCTAGTCCTTGCCAAGTGCGATCTTCAAATTTTAAGCCTGTATTTGTAGTCATTACTTCCATTTTAGGCTGTGTAACTAAAGCCTGCTGTTGTTCACTTAAAGCTGATATATTAGCTAGTTCAATGATGTCATTTGTGCCGTTAGCGCAATTACGTAGACGGCCAGTAAGCAAACTTATATCGTCTGGATTTATATCATTCGCATTGAATTCTAAGAAGCTTTTTCCTTCAGGTAAAAGTTGCTTAAAATCGGTAACATAGGATTCTGGATATCGCATATACCATGCAGGATTCAAAGCCATTTCAGCTTCGAATACAGATACCACTGGTTTATAAAATTCCTTTGATTCAAAAATGTTGTTAAAGGGGCACCCAATTAATACAAAGCAATCAATTTCTAAAAAGTTCGCCAGCTTGGCGGGATTTATACGACCCACTGAAATAATTTGTGTTTTTATACCTCTAGATTTAGCCATAGTCTGTAAGCGTTTTACAACATCTAAATAGCCGTTGGCGGTAAGTGTGGCTACAAGTAGGCCTAATGTTTGGGCATCTTTACACTTTTCTATGTAGTAATAACGACGGCGAATATAGTTTGCTGTTAAAGGATTCTTTTCTTTTCCACTGCCAGAGCAGACATCATAAATAAACCATTTAGATGCTTTTGTACTTAAAGATAAATTGAAAAATCGTTGATTATCCGCTCCTAGGAACAGACACAATCGGGTGTCATCTAGTTCATTTATGTATTTTTCATAGTCTTCGGAAAATATAGTTAAATCTCCTAATTCCGAAATCTTGCCAAACTTGTCACTACAGTAGGAAACTATTTGTATTACTTTAGCTTTTAACATTTTCAGGTTGTCTATGAACTTTGGATTAGATTCTCCAAAAATGTGATGATAACCAATGTCCAGGTACACAGTTACGACCTGCCCTTGGACGTTTTGTCCAAATGAACATAAATATTCAGATAATTTTGACAAATCCATATCCATATGTGGGAATAAATAATAGACGGGCAAACGAGAAACTTTACTGCGACATGCATTGCCAAAGTGCACAAGACTATCAGAGTCCACATGGGCGGCGGCAATCTATTTAAATTAATCAAATTATTTAATTCAAATCCTTAATACGGTTTAATTAATTTAATTAAAGTACCTCATCTACACAACAACTGCCATATGAAGTATCTGCTAGTATAAAAACTTTCACATCCTTATCGCCTTCTAAAGACCCTGCTACCGCGTTTTTTATATGACTGGCTATAACATCACTGTGTCTCAAATAGTTATCGGGAAATTGTAAGCAAACCTTTAAGCAAATTAATACATGCCATTTATTCCAATCTATGTACATACGTATATTATTTACATTTATTACTAACCCTTTTATAACCATTCTTACAAATCCATTCGATGCACTTTTTACTTTGTTCGTCGCTCCATATTTGCTGAAAAGTGACTTCTGTCTCATCAGATATTTCCGCATGCCTTTCTAATGCCGCAGTTTCAGAACTAGAAAATGCAGAAGCTGTTGTGGACATTGTATTGTTATAAATTTTGTTTTTCACTTTTGTTTACAAAAAAAAAAATTAAATGAACTAATCACTTCACTACCAAGAGTACATTTTAGCACGTAAAGAAACAAAGTGTTGCCAACCTACAAGCTGGAGATTTTGATTTTGTACATGAACAGGAGATGGACGAGTAACAGAAATATATTGTTTGCTTTTAATATTAAAAAAAAAACTACTTTAGGATATTATTGTTTTTTGATGTGTAAACATCTATGCGCTAAGGGGGGTAAAATCCAATTTCACGATACAGTCACAAAAACACAAAAGTGTTTAAGCTGCGTTCACACTATGTGTTTTGTTTGTGTTTTTCTTATTTTTTTAACACGTGCAATTTGTACACATAGTGTGAACCCTTTCAAACATTGTTTATGTACAATACATTTGGCAAGACATATGTAAATTTTTCAATTAGAGCAGGTTCTATTTTGGCATGGCAAACTTATGAAAACATACAACACTGCTTGTGGCGAAAGAAAAACAGTAAATTATAAATTTAATATTGAAAGAAAAATAAATTGTTTAATATTAATTAACTATTAAAAAATATATAAAATATATAACTTTATTTTTAACAATAAATTTTTTTTAATTCACAAATTAAATCAGCTGTTGCTTACATTTAGAGGTTATGTCATACGGAAATACATATGTACGTTTGAACGCAAAAATTATGAATCGTATGTAAAACACACACACGGAATTACGTATGAATCGTAAAACTGAATTTACATATGGAAAATATATTTGTATTTTTTTGTAAACAAACCTTTAGCAAAAACACAAATCTTTTTCGTTAGTTTTAAATATTCAAGCTATTGACCGCTAGGTGTGCTGTGAGTTTAACATGTTCACAAACTTACAGAGTTGTTTTTTTTATACCCTATACCACTATGTGGTTTGGGTATAATGACTTTGTGCTGCTGTTTGTAACTACCAAAAATATTTGACCTAGACCCATCTTTTATTATACCGATCGAATCAGAATCACTATCTGATTCAGTTCGAATCTAACTCTCTTTACGAACGGTCGTGTAAAAAATTAAAGCGCTTAGAGTACAACTATTTAAAATTAAAAACAAGTGTATATTTGTTGTTTTTGCAATTGCCTATTCTTGATCTCATTTGAACTCACGTGGTAGACAATCCAGCTTAAAACAGGAATAAGAATTTAGCGATGGCCCGAGGGGCCAAATCTTCATCAAAAAGAAAGCTTGTGAACAAGAAGATGACAAAACTTCCTCCGGGTTTTGTTAACCCGAACATTGCGTCAACTTCAAGCAACAGATTTAGCCTGCTTGCTGGCCTCAATGATATGGACGTAACGCCCATATCAAATATTAACGATGTTAAGGAACACAAACCTCCACCCATTGTTGTAGAAGCTAACGCTTCATTTACAGAAATACAAAAGCTGCTTGGTAAGGACTGTATTTTCAAACGTACTTCAATTGGTACCAAAATTTTCGCTCCAAGTAATAAAATGTACGAATGCTACAAACAAATACTTAAAGAGAATAAGATGGAGTTTCATTCTTATGGCTCCAAAGAAAATAGGTTATACACAACCTTTTTACACGGTTTACCCCGCATAACCTCTGAGGAAATCTCCAAGGAGTTAAAAAACTACAACCTATCCCCTTCTTCCGTAACTGAAATAGTCACCAAATTCAGTTCAAACAATAATGCAGTTTATAAAGTTCAATTTGTTCGTAAAAATTTTAATCCAACTGCCTTAAAACATGTACGAACAATTTCCAATATTATAATTTCTTGGAAAAAATACAAATCAAAATCCAGGAGCAGACCAACTCAATGCTGGAACTGCTTAATGTATGGCCATGGCGGTGAACATTGTCATCGTAGTGCTGCATGTATGATATGTGCAGAACAACATCATACAAGTGTGTGTCCGTTTAACACTAATGAAAAAAAGACCAGCTGTTTTTACATGCTTTAATTGCAAAAAACATGGAAAAGAGAGAACTGATCACTCTGCAAACGACATCAATTGTCCGTTACGTTCTCTCTATTTGGAAACTAGAACAAAAGTAACTTCCAAAAGTCATAACAACAGCAGGCAACAACAAAATTTTTCATTTCAATCAAAGGTTGATTTCCCAAATTTAAGTAACAACAACACAAATTGTAACAATAACATTAATAATAACAGCAAAGCTACATATGCTAACCAGCTGAAAACAAACAACGATTTATTTAGCATTGATGAGCTTTTTGATATTTTCACTACAGCTATGGATGATTTGCATAGGTGCACTTCAAAAGTACAACAAATCAAAGTTGTAATGTCAATGGTAAAATACGCCCATGGATTATACTAATAATTTAAACGAATTCAAAATGCTTCACTTGAATGCTAATGGCATTTCAAACTTTTCTAAATTAAAACAATTTGAGATACTAATTGAACGAGAAAATATTAAAATAGCGTCTTTGAATGAAACATTTTTTTCAGAAAATCATAGACCATATTTTAAAAATTATTATGTATATAGAAGTGACAGAACAGATGCTAGAGGAGGAGGAGTAGCTCTGTTAATTCATAAATCTGTCGCTCATAAAAACCTCTTTATATCAAACACCTCATCAATCGAAAACATCTCAATTGAAGTTATTATAAATAATAGACCTATTGTTGTATCTTCGTTATATTCACCAAGATATACCCATAACTTCTGTGCTGATATCTTGAACCTAACACCTTCCACCAAAGAATATATAGTTTTTGGTGACCTAAATGCCAAACATTGTTCTTGGAATTGCCGTTCAAATAATACGGCAGGAATCGCACTGAACAATCTACAGCAATCAAGCAATTTTTTCATACACTATCCTAATAGTCCAACCCTATTCCCCCATCAACAAAATCGCGAAGCATCCACAGTCGATATTATTTTAAGCAACCCCACTTTAAATATAGATGTAAAAACAATGGATTACGAAATACCATCAGACCATCGCCCCATTATATGTACACTTAAAAGATCAATGGCCTTGCAGGTTGACCTCAATTATTATGATTATAGTGCAACCAACTGGAACATTTATATGAATTTTTTAGACAATAAAATTACATTATTTTCCGATATATACAATAACAAGGCAGTAATTGATCAGGAAATCCAAAAATTTATAACTGTAGTTTTCGAAGCAAGGGATGCGTCTACACCTAAAATAACTCAACAAAATAATTACACATTACCAGAAAGTACTGTGAAATATATAAAACTAAGAAGAAGCTTTAAAAGAAAAAGCCAACGATCTTCAAATATAGCCGAGCAAACTTTTTATGATCAATGTACTAAGTTTCTAAGCAACATGATTGATAAAAGTATTAATTCGGAGCGCAATAAGAAATGGTCTCAATTATTATCCAATTTAAAACCAGGTGATAAATCATTTTGGAAAATAAGCAGGAACTTGCGAGGAAAAGGAAAAAATCAAATTGCTCACTTGGAAATACAAAAATAACATCTGATAAGGACAAGGCTGAAGTCCTGGCAAATACATTTGTCCAAGCAAATAACCTCACTTCGAACTATAACCACTCGGCAGATACACTAATAAATATAACAGTTAATAATTTTAAGAAGGAAAACCCCAGTTCTGAATCTGCAATTTATACATCTCTTGAAGAAGTAATTAATATTGTCTCATCAATAAAACCCTCAAAATCCCCTGGTTTTGACAATGTTCCCAACCTGCTCTTAAAGAAACTACCACTCAAAGCTCAAATTACTGGTTATAATATTTAACAGCTGCATCAAACTCAACTATTTCCCAGACCATTTCAAAAACGCTAAGGTTATAGCTGTCAACAAACCTAGCAAGCCAAAAAATAACCCAAATAGCTATAGACCTATTAGTCTATTAAGTAACTTTGGTAAAATATTTGAAAAAATTCTACATTCTCGTCTTAGTGAATTTGTAACGACCAATTCTATTGTTGCTAAAGAACAATTTGGATTTAAAAAAGGACATAGCACTACTCACCAAATAAACAGAATTAAAAATCAAATAATCACCAATAAAAACAATAAACGTTCAACGGGTGTAATATTGTTAGATATTGAAAAAGCGTTTGACACCGTTTGGCATAATGGCCTAGTATTTAAACTTCTTGATGCAAATATACCAAAATATTTATGCAAACTTATTTCAGATTTTATTCACGGCAGAAACTTTAAAGTTGCGATTAATAATGAAACATCATCTCCAAAAACCATTACCATAGGGTTACCTCAAGGATCAGTCTTGTCGCCATTGCTTTACTCGATATATACATCTGATTTCAAAGTCCCGAAATATATGAAAGTTGCTTACTACGCAGATGATACTGCGTTAATTTCTTCAAACAAACTTACAAGTGCACTCCTGAAGAAAATGGAAAAGGGACTTGTAAAATGCAGTAAATATTTTCACAAATGGAAAATCAAAATTAATCCAAACAAGACCCAAGCAATAATTTTTCCATTCAACAAATCTACCAAAAGACTGCCAAGACGTCATCTTCTTATTGGAAATAATACCATAAATGTACTTAATCATGGCAAATATCTCGGAGTTGTCTTGGACAAAAAGCTTACTTTTAAACAACATATTATGGCTACATGCCAAAAAGCTATAAATTCATTTAAAGCATTATGGCCACTGCTAAATAGAAGGTCATTTCTAAACCCCAAAAACAAAAACCTACTCTTCAAAAGTGTTATAAGGCCAATATTAACATACGCGTGTCCTATTTGGAGTGACGCTGCCAACTGTCACCTAAAACGCTTACAAATTATACAAAACAAATGTCTTAAAATGATAAATAAAAAGCCCTGGAGGTATCCTACAAATCTTCTTCATGAAGAAACAGGTTATGAAAAAATTATCGATTTCATAACAAGGATTAATAACAATTACTTTGCCAAAATTGAAAATTCCTCTTACCCACTGATAAGAGAATGTAGAGAATTAACGTAAAATTAAAAAGAAATCACCAAATTGAAAATTATGTGCTTATAGAGGTCTATTATTTCTAATAAACCTCCTTCCTATAAGCACATAAATATTTTCAGATAGTATTTGAATTTATTAAATCATATAAAGGTTTTTTTTCTCCCATTTTCCTTTAAAAATCATTAAAAATAAAATAAAAACTATTTAATATCTTTAGATCCTATATATTATTTGTTGCAATATCTATATGTAAAGATAAGATCTCATATGTGAATATCAAATTTGTTAAAATATGTAAATAAAGGATTAATATATATATAAAAAAAAATAAAAAAAAAAATCACTATCTGATTCGATTTAACGATGTCCGTCCGTCCGTCCGTTTGTGTGTCCATGTAAAGCTTGTAATCAAACTGCAGGTCGCAAATATGAATATATTTTGATGAAATTTGGTATATAAGCTTTTATCGGCCATAGGATGAACGCTATTGAAATTGGTGAGAATCGGTCCATGTTCAGACCTAGCCCCCATACAAATGACCTCTATGAAATTGACTTAAATCGCCATAAGATTCAAATTATCATATAAATCTTAGTCAAATTGGGTTTGTATGTGTTTATTACATCCATTACTCAGTAGTCCAAAAATGATCCCTATGGGACAACTCTTAGTCATAGGCCCCATATAGAGCTGCTTTCCGATCTTCACTTAAATCTATCAAAAAACAAAAATATTGCACTTATTCTTCTCAAATTTTGTTTGTGTATATTTTTGCAAAATACAAGAGACCTTACCAAACATGGTCAGGATCGGTCCATTTTTGGGCCTAGTCCCCATATAGATATAGCATCCGATATGAACTTTTTCATATCTGCAGCCAAAAAAATTAATAAAAATCCCACTCAAATTTGGTTTATGCTTCTTTTTTATATCCAGTTAGTCGGGCCTGAGAGATAGGGTCTCTAAACGCATGGTCTAGACCGACTATAAATTTCTTACTTGTTAATATTCAAGTATATATTTGCTATTGACAGAACTTTTTTAGTAAGCAGAACCGCCGAGTTCGCTGTCTGTTTAGCAAAATCACAAATCTTTTTCGTTAATTTTAAATATTCAAGTGTATATTTGCTATTGACATAACTTTTTTAGTAAGCAGAACCGCTAGGTGTGCTGTGAGTTTAAAAAGCTAAATACTAGGAAAACTTTGAAGAAGTCAAAAATAAACTTAGGTGTTTTTTTAATTACTACACTTTTTCCAATTGTATTTCAGAGAACATCAATTGAATTTCAGAAAGTATCAATAGTGTTTCAGAAAACATTAATTGATTTTCAGAAAATATCAATAGTATTTCAGAAAGTATCAATTGTATTTCAGAAAACTTCATTTGTTTTACAGAAAGTATCAATTGAATTTCAGAAAGTATCAATTGTGTTTCAGTAAGCATAATTTTTGTTTGTTTATTAACCAACACTCAGGGGATGCCTCCTAAAGATGCAGGGCATCGTGTTGATCTCAGGAAAATAGGTTATGAGAAAAAGGAAAGAGGGAGTAGTGTTTGTGGATATTTGACTTAAATTTTATTAGATTATAGCTGTCAGGAAAGACCTCTGCGGGGAGTTTATTCCACATACGGCTAGTTCGATTAATAAACGAATTCTCTCTGTAATGTGTTGTGCGGTCAACTGGGCAATAAATTACAAACGGATGTGATCTACCAGAGAAACGGGTAGAGCGAACCGAAACTCGGGCACTTGGAATAAGTTCGCTAATCTCAGAAGAACATTTCCCATGGTAGTATCTATAGAACAGTGATACACAACCCACATTCCGACGATGTTCCAATGAGTCAATAGAGTTGGATACCCTACTGTCATTGGTGAGCATCGACGCCCTCCTTTGCACTCGGTCCAGTAGCTCCAAAATAGACTTTGAAGCTCCTGCCCATATATGGGAGTTGTATTCCATTTTCGGTCGGATGTAAGTGGTATAGATTTTAAGGAGATCAGAGGGTGTGAAGTAATTTTAGCACCGTTTTAGAAAACCAAGACAATTGAATGCTTCTTTCGATACTTGAAAAACATGCTCGTTCCAACGAACATCACATTGAATTCTCATGCCTAGAACATCAAGAGTATCCGACTCCTCAATACCTTACCACCCTTATATCCAGATGACATTGTTGAATCCATGGCTCTATGGGTCAACATACAACATTGGAGATTGTTAACAGGTCTTGATTGAGTGTGTCATTCATTGTCCGCCTTTTGCCCCCAACCTCCAAAAGACTTGGCCTACAATTAAAGGAAAATGAATGACAAATGCTGCTGTCATCTGCAGCATTTAAAAGTTTGACCAAGAAGGTCGTTCAGAAAGATAAGGTAAAGAGAAGGAGAAAGAACGGAACCTTGGGGTACCCCTGAATTAAGGTGAAAGTTATGAGATGAGACCCCATTAATAACAACACGTATTGTTCGATCTCTGAGAAAACTCGATATAAATCGAGAGAAGTCATTACCGACCCCAAATGCAATAAGCTTTGATATCAGTGAACCGCGCCACACACGATCGAATGCCTTGGAAATGTCTAGAGCAACCGCTTTACTTTCGCCAAAATTGCGAATGGATCGACTCCAGCGCTCAGAAAGTAGAGCTAGGTAGTTCACAAGATGGAAATTGATCATGCTCTCCATCACCTTTGGGAGTGCGGAGCAGATTGCAATTGGACGGTTATTTTCAGGGTATTAGCCGCACCCTTTTTACGGATTGGTTGCACATTAGCAACCTTCCAGCAAGAGGGAAAGACTCCCGCACGGTACGAAAGGCTGTAAAGGTTGGCCAATGGCCTGGCTAGCGTCGAAGAGCACTGTTTCAGCACCAGAGCTGAGATCCGAAAGAAAATATCAATTGTGTTTCAGAAAGTATCGATTGTATTTCAGAAAACATCAATTGACTTTCAGAAAGTATCAATTGAATTTCAATAAACATCAATTGATTTTTAGTAATAATCAATTGTATTTTAGAAAGCATCAACTGATTTTCAGAAAGTATTTCAGTAAATATCAATTGAATTTCAGAAAATATCAATTGAGTTTCAGAAATTATCAAATGTATTTCATAAACCATCAAATGTATTTCAGAAAATTTTAAATGTATTTCAGAAAACATCAAATGTATTTCAGCAATTATCTAATCTATTTCAGAAAAGATCAAATGTATTTCAGAAAACACAAAATGTATTTCTGAAATTATCAAATGTATTTCAGAAAATATCAAATGTATTTCAGAAAACTTCAAATGTGTTTCAGAAATTATTAAATTTACTTCAGAAAATATGAATTGAATTTCAGAAAATATCAACTGATTCCCAGAAAAATAGTCAGAACGCTATATAAAAACATATTTTTTTAAGTATTACACTGGGTTTGTAATATTTCTTGAAAACAATATATCGTCACCTAAAATGCAAAAGGCCGTAATGAATATTTTTATTTTTTTTTACAGGAGAAGCAAAAAACATCATAAAACAAAAACTACTTTAAACTTAATACCCAAATTTTAGAATCAAGCTGAAAAATAAAGATGGTTTTTTATTTATGAAAACAAATTTATGGTAAAATAGTAGTTTTTAAGTAAAAGACCGTAACTACAATACAAAAAGTCAATTTTGAACTTTTTGTTAGTTACGGCCTTTTGCATTTTAGGTGACGTTATAAACGTGTTTTTTCAAAATGATGACTTCAAAATCAGTCAAAATTCTATCCTGGTGTTTATATTGTAACTGATTGGCAAATGAAGTCCTCATCTTCTTTCGATTAAAAGCCCGCCCTTGATAGTTTATTTTCCAGTGCATAACAAATAAGTCCAAATATTGCAAAACATTTTCTGCGACTCCAAATCACTAATAGAAACAATAATAACTTTTCGGTATTGTAGGGTAAACGACTTTTAAATTTTGAATTTCAATAGATATTTTCTGAAATTCAATTGATATTTTCTGAAATACATTTGATAATTTCTGAAATACATTTGATGCGTTCTGAAATACAATTGGAAAAGGTGTAGATGTTTACCATCTCCCCTGTGATCGGACTCGCATTGATTTTTTTTTATTTTCTGTCCTTTTTTCGTAGTAATTCTGGGCAACATATTTTATTCAGTAAGATGAGTTGGGCTTGCTTTATGAAATTGCAATTGAAAATAAGATGTATGTTGATTGTACTTGTGTTGTATAATGGGCAGTTTTCTATACGGGAGTCGTTAAATAGATGTTTGTTTATTTGTGATGAAAGTGTGTCTGCTCTTGAGGCATCTGGAGGGTATATTGGCGTTGTTTTATGTGGGTTTATATTTATACCCTATACCACTATGTGGTTTGGGTATAATGTCTTTGTGCTGCTGTCTGTAACTACCAAAAATATTTGACCAAGACCCATCTTTTATTATACCGATCGAATCAGAATCACTTTCTGATTCGATTTAACGATGTCCGTCCGTCCGTCCGTCTGTGTGTCCATGTAAAGCTTGCAATCAAACTGCAGGTCGCAAATATGAATATATTTTGATGAAATTTGGTATATAAGCTTTTTTCATAGGATGAACGCTATTGAAATTGGTGAGAATCGGTCCATGTTCAAACCTAGCCCCCATACAAATGACCCCTATGAAATCGACTTAAATTGCCATAAGATCCAAATTATCATATAAATCTTATTCAAATTGGGTTTGTATGCGTTTATTACATCCATTAATTAGTAGTCCAAAAATGATCCCTATGGGACAACTCTTAGTCATAGGCCCCATATAGAGCTGCTTCCCGATCTTCACTTAAATCTATCATAAAATCCATATCATATAGATCTCAGTCAATTTGTGTTTATTATATCCATTAATCAGTAGTCCAAAAATAATCCATATAGGACAATTCTTAGTCATAGGCAACATATAGAGCTGCTTCTCGATCTTCTCTTAAATCTATTAAAAAAACAAAAATATTGCACAGATTTTTCTCAAATTTGGTTTGTATATATTTTTTCAAAATATAAGTGACTTTACCAAATATGGTCAGGATCGAGTTATATTTCGACCTAGTCCCCATATAAATATAGCACCCGATATGAACTTTTTCATATCTGCAGCCAAAAAAATTAAAAACAATTCCCCTTAAATTTGGTTTATGCTTATTTTCTATATCGATTTAGTTGGACTGAAGCGATAGGGTCTATAACCCATGGTATAGGGTATCGTATAGTCGGTATAGACCGACTATAATTTTCTTACTTGTTTTGTATTTATTTAGGGCGTAAAAAATGGCTGTGGTAGGGCGTAAAAAATGGCAGCAAAAATAGAAGCTCTTTGATCAAGCGTGGCTATAAAGTTGATGTTGCTGTATCAGTCTTAGATCGATCCATCAGTGTATAAAAATTTACAATTTCTGTTTTTGTATGATGTAGCTAATTCATTAAACTGAGATATGTAGATGCTATTGTGTGTTGATTCTTTTGGTAGGCCCATAAGATTTTTTAAAAAACTAGAGTTCTTTAGCTTCCAAGGAGGTTCAGTTGGAAAGTATGCTTTTTGTGGTTTAGTGTCGACATTCATTTTTGAAGCATGCTTAAAAGCTAAACAAATTGTGGACGGAAATTTAAGAAGTAGTTGTGATGCTATATGAGCAATCCGATTTAGAAGATGTTGTTCTGTAAGAAATATGATTTTTGTAATAAGTTTTGCACTGTGGCTGTTGAGAATCGGCAATCCCGATTCTGCCATTAGGTTAACTATAGGGGTTGTTTTGAAGGCACCCAAAGCTATTCTTATGGAGGAAATGTAAGGTGGGTTTATTTCATTAAATAGTGTTTTAGGCGCTTTGCCGTAGACTGGTAGACCGTAATCAATTTTTGATAGAATTAAACTTCGAACCGTGTCTAAAATTATATTTGGATGTGAACTAGTCTTTTTAGTAGCAAGACATTTAATAAGGTTTAAGCGAGGTTGTAGTGTTTTTCTAAGGTTATCTAAGTAGATAAGATATAGGAGAACCAGGAATTTTTCATTTTCGCCACCGTTAGATGGCGCTGTTTGGTTGAGGTCTATACTAACTAACTTGAGGACAAGACTTTTGAAATTAGTTTGGTTGAGGTCTAGACTAACTAACTGTTTGGTTGAGGTCTATAGCAGAACCAGGTTTATAGGAGAACCAGGAATTTTTCAATTTTTGCCCCGTTAGATGGCGCAAAGTTGAATAACTTTTTACTATAACATTGAATAACTTTTTACTTTGCTATGTGTAGCGAAGACAGATTAAATTACTTCTAATCAACTGAAAAATACTTTCTAAAATCTCCGTGCGCCTGATACATAAAATGCATACATATAAAAATTTACCACACAATTGCAAGATTGCAACAAATCGACAGTTTGTAAACAATAAAACAAATAGAAACATACCAAAACACTTGAATCAAAACTAAACATGATTGAAACAAATCGACAGTTTGTAAACAATAAAACCAATAGAAACATAAATGTGGTCACTTATCAGTACACATGTTTGAAAATTTTTATGTATATAACAAAAATCTAGATAAACATTAGTGTTTTAACATGATCATAAAATCCTTATAAAAAGGCATAGTTTTGGAAAATGATAAGCCTGGTTAATAAATCATAAATAGATTTGATTAAAATTAAAATAAATAACAACACTTTTTAAAAATACGTTACTTATTGGAAATTGGGTACCTTTTTCCTATGTTATGTGTAGTGAAGACAGATTAAATTATTGTTTATCATAACTACGGATAGATTAACCAAAATAATATTAAGGAAAAATAGTATCATTTCGTTCAGTAGTCAACTACACGGGAAACTATTAATTACAAATTTTGATCGAAATAAAAAAATAACAAAAATTAATTAAAAATGGAAAACATGAATTTTTTTAAGTGCTCGCTCTGCACCATTTTCTATGAGGATGAATCAGAATTCCTCAAACACATGGAAAATAGTTTGGAGTGTATGGAAAACACTCCCAGCGTAGAATGTGTTTACTGCAGTAAATACATACCGGGTGTATCCAACTACGTAATACACACAACAAACTGTCTCATTGAAAATGAGATAGAGCGAATCTCTACTCATAATGTTTCTTCATTTGAATATTCATATGATGTGCTGTTCCTTAGCGGAGAATTGATGGATGGAATACCCAACAACCAAATGGGTTTCTGGAATACAGTGGAGTGGATTCCTGAGACACCTGAGACACCACCACCACCTCAAATCACATATAATTTTACAGAGGATTGGATTCCTGAGACACCAACACCACCTCAAATCACATTTTAATTTTTAAATATAAGATTATAAATTTAAGTTTATATATCCATCTCTTTTTAATAAATATTTATATAAAAAAATATTTTGTTGTTGTTGAATTTATTAAATTTTGGAGTATAAATTACAGAACTTCTTACGATTGATTTACTAGAATCATTAGTAAGTTTGATTGAAGCAGTTCAACACCTAAAAATAAATGGATTTTTTAAACGCATTAAGCAACTCGAGAAACAATTCTGGAGAAGGCTTTACAAGAGTGGCTAATTTAAAAATCGGATATCCATATACAATAACTGGATGCAAATTAAAGGATACGCAAATTCGTTCTAAAATGACTTTAAATTTGTTAGATGAAGATGGTAATTTCCTATGGATATTTTTACCTAAACGCCTCAGCGAGCTGTTTCCTATGAAGAACCCATTCAAAAAACTGACTGACAATAAAATTGAACAAATAATATATCGTGGTAGAGATGAATCCAAATATAATAGAGCTATTCTTGAGTTTGTGAGCCAAAAAGAAAATAAAGAAAACAAATAAAAGTCAAAATTTAAAATCCATTTTGTTTTATTTAAAACACTCCCAGCGTAGAATGTGTTTAGTTCTTAAGGTTTTATTTTCAATTAAGAAATTAGTATTGTACATTCATTCAACTATTCGAGTTGTTTCTCCATAGAAAATTTCAAATACATAAAAATATTTTGAAGAATGGAAAATTTTCCAATAGTTTTTGTTGATTTGCAAGGATTTAGGGGAAATTCAAATAATTTCATACCAAAAGAAATTGCTATGGTCTTCAATACTAAAGAGTATTATAATTTCATCATAAAGCCACCCTTTGAATTTAAATATTTATTACCAGAAAAGCAGAAACAAGCAAAATGGTTGACTAAAAATCACCATCATCTACAGTGGGAAGACGGAAATGTATCACTTGAGAGTGTATGTAAATTCATTAACGCAAATATCAATTTTCGCGTTTATGTCAAGGGTTTGGAAAAGAAAAAGTGGCTTGAGGAGATGTTGCAGAAAAATATATTCAATATTGAAAATATATGTTACCACAATTTAAAGCGTCTCGAAAGAGAATATCCAGATTGCATCCGTTGCAGTTTTCACAACCATGGAACTTGTGCTCTGAAGAATGCTCTTTTACTTCAGAATTTTTTAGCTCCGCCCATAAATGCAAGCTCTTTTGTAAATATAGTACCCTGATTTCCATAACAATATTGAAAATTAACTAATGCTACACCTTATCTGTTAATTTTGTTAAAATTGTTAATTCTTATATACCAGTTTATATTTTTTGGGCAACTTAGTTTAGTATATCTCCTCAGTTGAAATGGATCATACTTATTGTGAAATAGAAAAACCAAAACTATCTAAAAGGAAACAAGATTATACACTTATCTATCATCTGGAGTACTTACTGAATTTAAAATTAAAATTAAGGTGTGGATTTTCTACAAAAAATAATTTTCAACCTCTCCTCTGGATTCATAGCAATAAAACAAATGCTGTTGGCTTTACTAGAGATGAATGGATTCATCTGATGGCATATAAGGAATATATTCAGATGAGACTTGATCAGTACGAATTTATCGATCTATATGAAGAATTGGATCATCCAACATTAAGCAGAATTTGTTGTGAATTTAAATTCAAAAGAGGCGGACATTGTGTATTAGTTATATCACAAAATGGTCATAAGATCAAAATTGATGGTGAATCTTGGAGAAATATTATTCGAGTTGGAATTTTTTTGACGTCATTTCTGTGTTGGAATACAATATTACAGAAACAAATATCTCATTTTTATCGAACCTATTTCATACCCAGATGTGCAGAACTCAATAAAATCAGTATTCAATTATCGGATCTTGAACAATCATACGATAAAGATGTGCAAGTGGACTTGATGCGGCTATGTTTTGAAATTAGTAAAAAAATGCCTGACAAAATAAAGTCGGATATTAAAATACATAAGTTATTATTAAGAACTAAAAATAAGTAATAAATAAAGATGAGTAAACAGCAAGTTGTTAATGAAATTCATAAGTCAGTAAGAAAAAATTTTGTTAGACGTAGATTCATACAAAAGGGCTATAATGATACATGGCAAATAGATCTAGTAGAAATGATTCCATTTGCTAAAATGAATAATGGGTATAAGTATCTTTTAACTGGGATAGATACTTTTTCAAAATATGCTTTTGCATATCCAGTTAAATCAAAAAAATCTTTAGAAATTGTTACTGCCATGGTTAAAATGTTTAAACGATTAAAAACAAAACCAAAAAATATACAATCTGATCAAGGGAAAGAATTTTTCAATAAAGATTTTAAATTATTAATGAAAACAAATCATATTAACCATTATCATACATATACCCATTTAAAAGCATCAATATGTGAACGTTTTAATAGAACTTTAAAAACATTAATGTGGAAAATGTTTAGTATGAGAGAAAACTACAAGTGGGTTGATGATATTGACAGTTTAGTTTCACAATACAATAACACCTATCACCGTACAATTAAAAGGAGACCATCTGAAGTTAATAAATCTAATCAAATTCATTTGTTACACACAGTTTATAATTTTCCAAAATCATTCCCGCGTCATAAGTTTAAAAAAGGTGATCATGTCAGAATCAGCAAATACAAGGGAATTTTTTTTAAGGGCTATGAACCAAATTGGTCAACAGAAGTTTTTACTATAGATAAAGTAAATATTACCAATCCTGTGACATATTTAATTAAAGATTATAGAAATGATATAATACTAGGGTCATTTTATGAATATGAACTACAAAAGGTTAAAAACAAAGATGATTTTCTGATTGAAAAAGTTTTAAAAAGAAGGGGAAAGAAACTCTTTGTCAAATGGTTAGGTTTTGATGAATCTCATAACTCTTGGATAAATAAAAATAAATTATTAAAATAACATATAGTATTGAGAAGTATAAAAGGAGAATATGTTGTTAAATTAATTTTAATTGAATAAAATCATTTAAGAAGGTACCATACAACTGTATTAAGCTAAATGGATCGCATTTTTAAAAATTCTGAAGTCAAGTATGAAAAACTGAAATATTGTAACTACTGTGGTAGCAACGATCACAATGAAGATAGATGTAAGAAAAAAGTGGAAGACAATAAAGTTAATAAATGGCAATGTTCAAAAAAGAATAAATAAATATATATGAAATAAAACAAATTGTTTCAATGTTTTTTGTTTTTATTTTTATTTAAATAAAAAGTACAATATTTTGTTGGAAATAAAATAAAACTTACAAAACTACATCACTTATTTTATAATGCCCCCAAGCTAATGTATCCACATTATTAGGTAAAACATATCTCTTATCATCCTTATAGTTTAAACTTATTTTATTTACAATTTCCGTATATAATTTATGGGATCTACTGCGAATAACCCTTTGTTCACCATAAAATGTTTTTCTCTCTATTATAGATTCTTGATAATTACGGAGTTCTAATTTTTTAACAACTGATTTTTTTACTCCTTTTACTTTTTTAATAGTTTTGGTGTAATTTTCATGATCTCCTACCGTGTAAGCGTATGCTTTTGCTTTCAGACCTGCAAATTCTCTCATAATTTTACCTGAATTTTCGTCTTTCATTAAGCCCAGAACTTTTTTGTTCAAAGACCTAATCCCATAAACATTTTCGGGTTTATATTCTGAAGTGTCAAATTTATCACTATTGTTTTTAATAATTTCGTAAATGTCTTTTTTGGAGGATATAATGAATGAATCAGTGTCCATGTAGATACATCTCAGATTTTTATCTTCTTTAACCAAAAAATTGTAATAAAAATCATACATTAAATATTTTGATAGTTCTAATACTGTTACACCTATGTATATTGGCTTGTCATGATGTACCTCTAATTTGTTCAATTCTATACCATACAGTCCATTATCAAATACGTCTATACCAGAAAAGTTGGGTTTAGCTATAAGAGCTCTACACCCTTCGGAATTTCTGCGATTGTCATAATTAGTAACTAATCTCACATCACGACGCTTTTCTACATTTTCCATCGTTTTACCGTATACAGCATTATTCATTAATTTAAAAAAATTCTTTTCAAATTCATTTTTTGATGTTTTACGGTGATTTGTGTTTAAGCTTATATAGGGTTCCAACCAAAAACTTTGTTTGAATTTTAAAATTTTATTAATCTTTACAAGTATTAATCCCTGTTCTAAACACAATTGTAGGTTCTTTATATGAATTTTATAATCTTTTTTATCAGTGAGATCAGCTAATAATTTGGGGAGTTTTCCTCCAGGTGGTATTTTATTTTGCGCACAAAATGGAAGATAGTTATGAGAATTATGAATTAAGTTGGGATATTCAAGATCAACTTCTAGAATATATCCGTAAGTAGATTCATCACTATATTCGCTTACTTTGAAATTTTCAACTTCGTCATGAGATAAAAACGAAAAATCTGAAATGGGGAGTTTTTGTGACATGGCCCAACCATACAAGTTATTAGCATCTATATATGCTAAGTAATTTTCGTCTTTAGCAGAATCATATTCATTCATGTACTTATTGTTAGCCTTCGAAAGTCTATAAGTGCACTGCGTAATTCCTCCTCGAATGGAAGTTTTGAGGAATGAATGTATTTCAGGATCACTTATTAATTCCATTTTAACACTTGTATATTTGAGCATAGCATCCCATGACAAAGAAGGAGTGGTAACATAGTTACATGGATCTAAACCGTAAATTTTCTTACAAACTGATCTAAAATTCTCAAAAATATCCGACAAAATAAAAACATCGCTCTTAAGATACAACAACATGTAGTCTTTAAGAGTACGACATTGAAATATATTCCAAACCTTGTTAGCAAAAGTATAGTCTTCCTCAGAACACTCCCTGTCATCTAAATGATTATAAAAATGCTCTCTGTTGGGTAAAGACTGCTCATTCAGTTTTTCAAAACTATCAACATAGTCATACGGGAAAACACCTTTTCTATTCATAACTTCGAAATGTTCTTGTTTAGGGTATTTCTTTTTGAGTATCTTAAAATCTTCTTTATTTAAGTAGCTTGCCAACTTTTCTATACTGGAATTTAAAAACCTGTTCGAATCTATAAAATTTAATGTGTATTTTATTTTATTCCCGTCTAAAAATTTTTTGGTCATTGAAATATATAGCTCCTTATTGCATGGTATAACTGAAAGATTACTACCTAATTCTGTAATAAAAAGATGGATATCGTACCTACTTAAATTATGAAAGAAAATTGGTACAAAAGGTACGATAAACTTGAACTTATTTTTACAATAACTATGTATATATCCCATAAGAATCCCACTAAAGTAATTATAAAACTTATCTTTCTCACCGCTTATCTTATTACTGCATGCACAACAATTTAATTCTGCTTCTGGTGTTAATGGAACATCTATATGTGGTGCGTCTGTTTTCCAATACATGTCATATACTGCATTCATTCTATTGTAAAGATGATCCAAAAATTCTCGTACACATGTTTTTCCTGAAAAAGAGTATACAACTTAATACGGAATAAATATTTAAGACTGAATAAAACATACCTTCAAATGAATAATATTCATCTAATTCGCCATTATACGTATGTTTTATATAGTATGCTACTGCACACGCTTTGTGGTTTTGAATTACTGTAGTTCCTTTCCCTCTTGTTTTGTTGTATACAGGTAAAAGTACAGATTCCATATCAGCATACACCACAACTGGCGGAGAAATCTTTCTTTCGAAGTGTGTGAATGAAAGCATTGAACCTTGCTTTGGGTATGTTGTTGTTACTTTTGAACATTCCGTTTTGTGGCGCACGGAGTTATTGAAATAAAAATTTTGACATAAGTCACAAAATTGTCCGGGAGTATTAGAATTTACAAATTGCGTTTTCACCAATCTCTGCATATCTTTTATTAGAGAGTAATGATAGTTACCATTATTTACTAAAGTCAGCAAATTAATATGGTACTCTTTAACAGTTTTGGATTGTCTTGCAGGACCCACAACTTTAAACTTATTATTTGCTTTCTTTAATTCATAAATGTTGATGCTGAAGTTTGGGTTATTTTGTTCAAATATTTTAAGTGCCGGCAATAAAACTGGAAATGACATATTCGAAAAGTCTAGAGTTATTCCCCGAAATTTAATTTTATTGGAACTTATATCATTAATTTTATAATATTTGGTATCACATAATTTTTTTTTATCGGAAGCACTCCAATTGTCCTTCTTTAATGCTATTGCGGCTAAAACGCACCATTTAAAGCAGAAAGAATCACTATTTCTTACGTTTATGACAGCTTTTTTTGCTGCTATTGCTTTTGGCACCGGTATGTAATTCCCAATCGGAATACTCTCCAATTTGCATACAGTCATCTCGATATATTTGAAATGGTCGATTGCCCATCCGCTATCTCTCTCCTGGAACTCACTCGCTTGTCTTTCCAACTCATTATTAAAATCTCCAATTACTTCATCAATTTCATCAATATTTCTTATACTATTGAATGAAGTTGCAAAATGTTTTAATGATGATATTGGTTCTCCTTCGGTTGAATTTTTCACGTACAGTCCAAATAGCACCATATTCAATTTTATGAAGTCAAATTCTATTAACCTTTCAATTATAAGTTCTTTTACGAATATTTTTGTATCAAGCAAAAATTTTTTAATTTCAATTTCGTTTTTCAAATTACTATAAATCCGATATTGTTTTACAACCATTGGATTTTTTAAAATAATTTCGAAAATGTTTTCCTTCAAAAATCTTTCGGAATTATCCTTATGCACATTTGTCCTCAAATGAATTTTATACTTATTTTCAAGGATATTTTTTTTGCATACTTGACAAAATATTTCTGGTACACTAACTTTTACTTTTTTTGGCATTGGATTGATGTTAAAAATACCACGTCTTTTAGTTTTACCGACGCATTTTTGTAGAAGGTGTAGCTCCAAATTTGCTACTCCTTCAACAACAATTCCGCAATCGGAGCACTCGATTTTAATTAAATTTTCCATTTTTAATTTTTATTTTTTATTTTTTGGGTGAATATAGGAGAACCAGTAAGCTTGATGTTGACGGTACTAAATGTTTGTATCTATGGAGAACAACTCGAATAGTTGAGTGAATGTACAATACTAATTTCTTTATTGAAAATAAAACCTTAATAACTATATATAAAAATCTTAAGCCTTATCTAGAACTAATAACTACACTTGCGTCTACACACAAGCAAAACTTTTAGTGATATTATGAATTCCCCCCAATGTGTTATATTATCTTAGAAAAACAGTAGTAAAAACATCCTAAGATAATACATATGTACGTAATTCCAATCAATTAGGGATTTCTTATAATTAAAAATACATAATTACAAATATTCTTAGAAATATCACTGTGTGCGTGTGTGTAACGCAGGCTAAATTATATGAACTATGTTCATATTTGAATAGTCCACGATAGAACCCTCAACATATATAGTATATTTATATATATATAAAAGGTGTTTTTAGTATAAGCTAGTAAAGAGAAGAAATAACATGGCACTGAGAGCAAAAATTGAAACCTTTTTACGTGATTTTAATAGAATCATATGTTTGGATGATATGAACTTTATACTCAATTTTATAAATCTTCTTGATATCTTTGAAAATTAAGTACTATTGGAAACTGTGCATGGAGAGCATTTTAATGATTGTCCTTGGTCTGAAGATACTTGTTTGGAAGGACCTGATACTTGCAAATGCATTGTATATAGCTTTAGAAAGCATTCTGTAATCAATCTAATAGAAAAATATACATATACGACATTTTAATTTAGATAAATGTATATAAGACCAAATAAAAGTTTAAAACTATAAATATGTTTTTCATTTCGTATTCAACATTTAATACTACAAGATGTTTTATCAGTTCACGCATCCATTCACAATGCTGATTAGTGGACCTTCAGGATCTGGAAAAACCACCTTTTTAAAAAATCTTATAAGTTGCAAGCAATTTTTAATAAGTTCACCAATTACCAGAATTATTTGGTGCTACGGAGAAGAAAATGCCAAACCAAATTTTAATAATATAGAATATTATAATGGGATACCAAATGATTTGGACAATGATTTACATGAACCAGTTTTACTTATTTTAGATGATTTAATGATGGGCGCATTTAATAAGAATGTGTGTGAGCTTTTCACAAAAGGGTCTCATCACAGAAATTTCTCCGTTATTGTTGTAACTCAAAATATTTTTCATAAATCGTCTCATACAAGAGACATTTCGTTGAACTCAAAATATATTGTTGTATTTAAAAATCCAAGGGATACATTACAGTTTCAGCATTTAGCAAGACAAATTGAACCCGGAAATTCAGTAGAATTAATGAGAATATATAAAGAAGTTACTAACAAACCTCATGGTTACTTATTGATTGACCTTACTCAAAGTATAAACGATCTATTAAGATACAGAACAAATATCTTCAATCCAAATTTTTGTTTCTGCTATTGTGATACAACTGAAAATAGTATTAAAAAAGGACTTAAAACGATTGAAGGAAAACAAGCATATGTTGTATGTTCTCAAGACGAATAACGGAAAACTACGGAAAGCAATACTTGAAAATGTTGACGATGATTTTATAAAAACTATAATTGAAATAATATTCAATACCCTAAATGGAAATAATAAACTTAAACCTAAAGATCATACAATTTTAAATAGATATAAAAAAGAACTTCGAATCATTTCAAAATCAAATGGATCTGTAAAGTCAAAAAGGAAGGTACTAATTCAAAAAGGTGGATTTTTACCTGTATTGTTATCGTCACTGTTGGGAGGCTTTATTGGAAAATTAATAGAAAATGTCTAATAAAGGAAAATTTAATAAAGTTATATTACTACATCCAAATACTTATTATGTAATGTTAGAAGATCAATTATCTTCTGAATTTATTACCAGAAAACTAATACCATACCTAAATGATGAGTCAATATCAGACTTCAACAAATGGATTAAAATCAAACAAGAATTAAATATGTTTATAAAAAGAAAAATTAATCCCGTCAAACCATTAACGGATAATCATAAATCAGTTGTGAAAGAAAACGAAAATCTTGTTATTAATAATACTGATCCAATGATGAATAAAAATTTGGAAAAGAATTTTGAAGTAACTGAAAACTATGATAAGTTTGAAACCCCTGAAAAATTTTCTAACTCTACACCTAAATTAAAAATAAATCAAAACGAATTAAAATTTTTTAAAGATAACGATTTAGATGAAAAATACCTAAATATTTCCAAACGTAAATTAGAAGATAAAGATTATCCGTACTTAAAAAAGAAAAAAACAGAAACATCAGAAGAAAAAAATACAAGTGTTAAATCTAAAAAGAAATTGTTATTTGATGAAACGACAACAGAAACTCCACATAAAGATACAAGGCCTAAATCAAAGGGGAAACCCAAAATAAGACATCCATACGATACCAGATCTGTTCAAAAGGGGGAAAGTTGGATAAAATGGAAATCACTTTATTAAGAAAATTTTAATAAAAGATTAAACAAATAAAAAATGTGTTTTATTCATATTAGATTCTTTTAACCATGAACATACCAAACAATTTTTATGTAACATTATTAAGTAATAACTCTTTAATGGTTTATGAAGATAATGTTCTTTCCGCATTTACGAATTTGGTTAATTTACCTGCAATAACTTCAAAAGAGGATTGGGAAGTTGGAGTAACTGAATTATATTTAAATGATGGATCCGCCGAGGAACCAACAATTTTATTTATCTATAGTGATATTATAAAACCGAGATGTATTGGAAACAAAAATATAAGATGTCTTCGAGTATTACCATATAAGGGACATAGCGTTTGCTATGATTTTCATAATGTGGAATACTATCCTTTAGAAATATCAATAATTAACGATATTTCAATACTCATAACTAATTTAGATGGAACTCAATACAATTTCGAATCCTCAACAACACCGAATTTTATAACATTACACTTTAAAAAAATTAAAACACTATAAATGTAGAGAGTTTTGTAAAATGTTGTCAGATTGATAAATCATCGTGATGGATCAAGTATATAATGCATACTACTCAAGGCAGCAGGGCGGTGGAATAAGTCATATCGGAACATTATATGTGACTCCACGAGTTTTGCAGCATGGTCGCGGAATCGGTTCATTTTTTTCATCACTATTTAGAACATTAAAACCTTTAATTTTTTCTGGAGTAAATACAATTAAAAATCAAGCAATTGATACCAGTAAAGCTATATTAAATGACTTCGGTCGCAAGCCTTTACGAAATATTTTGGATGAACAAGGAAAAATTGCGTTAAATAACTTATCAGAGAAAGCTGCCAAAAAAATATATTCCAAGTTCCAACGAGGTTCAGGCAAGAGACGTATAAAACGTCGAAATAAAAAAAGAAATAGTCAGTCTCTCAAACATTCTAAAGTGAAGCGCATAAGGAAGAAAAAGAAGAAAAACACCAATATAAATATTAAAGACATATTTTCAAAATGAACATGTCAAAACATATAGAATGTATGAAAAGTGAATTGGATTTATTTTAACCACATCCCATTCAAACTAGTATTTTAAACACCGAAGAAGTATCCTACAATCCTATCGCAACTTTGGACAACCCCAGCTCTATAGAATTTGTGTGTCTCGGTAATGGAGATACATATCGTGATTTGTCTAGCGTATACCTAAGATTAGTAATTCAACTCAAAGCAAAGGATAACTCAGATATTACAGACGATTCAATTGGAGTTGTAAATAATATTCTACATTCTCTGTTTCGAAGTGTTTCTGTCTATCTGAATAATGTTCCCGTATCCCATAGCGATAATAACTATCACTATAAGACTTATATACAAACATTACTTAATTATGGAAGTGATGCTAGTCGAACTCATCTAACATCATCTGGATGGTATCCTGACTATTATATCGATGGTGAACTTCGAAAAGGACAAAAACAAATTAACAAGTTATTTGCACGAAGTAATAAAGTTGAGTTAATTGGACGAGTTCATGGTGATATCTTTAGTCAGCCTAAATTACTTTTAAATAATGTAGATTTACGTATTGTATTTAATTTGGAGAAATCATCATTTTATATGATGGATCTCGAATCAACTGGTGCTGAATTGAAAATTTTGGAGGCTCAATTATATATGAATCACATTACTGTTAATCCGGGGATATTACTAGCTCACCATAAAATGTTGCAGGAAAAACCAGCCATATATCCATTAAATAGAACTGAAATTAAATCGTTTACCATGTATCCTGGAAATCATAGTTTATCTATTGATAATGTAGTAATTGGTCAATTACCTACATTTTTAGCATTTTGTATGGTTGGAAATGTTGCATACTCAGGGAATATAAAAATGGATCCATTTGAGTTTAAACATTTTTATTTACAAACACTAAATTTGTCAGTAAATGGTATTCAAATTCCATCACAAGCATTAGAATTTGATTATTCCGGTGTAACCCATAGAAGTACGAGAGCATACAATATGTTATTTAATGCTATTGGAATAAAGAATTCCGATAGAGGAATTCATATAAATAAACAATCATTTGATAATGGTTCATTCATTTTGGGGTTTGATCTTTCACCTGATCATTCTAATAACGATTTATGTGCAAAGATTTTAAAGCAAGGAAATGTACGCATTGAAGGAAAATTCACACGAGCTTTGTTGGAACCAGTGACATGTCTTGTTTATTGTGAATATGATTCTATGATTGAAATTGATAAAAATAGAAACGTTAAAATAACTTTATAAAAATGAATACCATACAGATTGAAAAAGCGCTTTTAAAAAACAAAGCTACCCGAAAGTATTTCCAAGGTGTTTTTGCTTCAGATAAACTTCCAAAGCGTATACCTAAGCGTCCAGCTATCTTTATTGCCAATACAGATCCATCATACAAAACAGGACAGCATTGGATTGCATTTTATTTTGACGTTTATAATAATGCTGAGTTTTTTGATTCTTATGGACAACAGCCCTTAAATTTAGAATTTCTAACATTTTTAGAAAATAACAGCAACAACTTTAAAATCAATAAACAGCAACTACAGGGATATTTTTCAAAGACTTGTGGTCATTATTGCTTACTTTATAGTTTATATAAATCACAGCAAAAACGTTTGAAACTATTTTTAAGTCAATTTAGAAAAACTGATTATAATTTTAATGATAAAAAAGTAGTTCAACAATGTAAAAAATATTTCTCGCTGTAAAAGATAAGTTATTGATATATCTACATATTAAATAAAACAAAATGGATTTTAAATTTTGACTTTTATTTGTTTCCTTTATTTTCAAAAAATTAAAATTTATTAATATTTTTATATAGAATTTCTATATATATTGTTTATCAAACTTTCATTTTGGCGGTAGGCTTGTACTAATAATAAGTCATCAGATAAGTCATCTTGTGAGTCCCATAAATTATATGTGATTTGAGGTGGTGGTGGTGTTTCAGGTGTCTCAGGAATCCAATCCTCTATATTCAAGAAACCCATTTGGTTGGTGGGTATTTCATCAATCAATTCTCCGCTAAGGAACAGCATATCATATGAATTTTTATATGAAGAAACATCAGGAGTATCAAATGAAGAAACATTATGAGTAGAGATTCGCTCTATCTCATTTTCAATGAGACAGTTTGTTGTGTGTATTACGTAGTTGGATACACCCGGTATGTATTTACTGCAGTAAACACATTCTACGCTGGGAGTGTTTTCCATACACTCCAAACTATTTTCCATGTGTTTGAGGAATTCTGATTCATCCTCATAGAAAATGGTGCAGAGCGAGCACTTAAAAAAATTCATGTTTTCCATTTTTAATTAATTTTTGTTATTTTTTTATTTCGATCAAAATTTGTAATTAATAGTTTCCCGTGTAGTTGACTACTGAACGAAATGAAACTATTTTTCCTTAATATTATTTTGGTTAATCTATCCGTAGTTATGATAAACAATAATTTAATCTGTCTTCACTACACATAACATAGGAAAAAGGTACCCAATTTCCAATAAGTAACGTATTTTTAAAAAGTGTTGTTATTTATTTTAATTTTAATCAAATCTATTTATGATTTATTAACCAGGCTTATCATTTTCCAAAACTATGCCTTTTTATAAGGATTTTATGATCATGTTAAAACACTAATGTTTATCTAGATTTTTGTTATATACATAAAAATTTTCAAACATGTGTACTGATAAGTGACCACATTTATGTTTCTATTGGTTTTATTGTTTACAAACTGTCGATTTGTTTCAATCATGTTTAGTTTTGATTCAAGTGTTTTGGTATGTTTCTATTTGTTTTATTGTTTACAAACTGTCGATTTGTTGCAATCTTGCAATTGTGTGGTAAATTTTTATATGTATGCATTTTATGTATCAGGCGCACGGAGATTTTAGAAAGTATTTTTCAGTTGATTAGAAGTAATTTAATCTGTCTTCGCTACACATAGCAAAGTAAAAAGTTATTCAATGTTATAGTAAAAAGTTATTCAACTTTGCGCCATCTAACGGGGCAAAAATTGAAAAATTCCTGGTTCTCCTATAAACCTGGTTCTGCTATAGACCTCAACCAAACAGTTAGTTAGTCTAGACCTCAACCAAACTAATTTCAATAGTCTTGTCCTCAAGTTAGTTAGTATAGGCACCAACCAAACTAATTTCAAAAGTCTTGTCCTCAAGTTAGTTAGTATAGACCTCAACCAAACAGCGCCATCTAACGGTGGCGGAAATGAAAAATTCCTGGTTCTCCTATATCTTTTCTACTTATCTATAAGTGACGAGCGGTTAAATATTACACCAAGAATTCTTAGGGTATCGACATACTCTATTTGATTACCTCGTATTACGATGTTGTCGTTGTTGCATAGTTTTACCTTGCAAATATGCAGGCATTAGGTTTTTGGAATGGATATTTTAGCACTTGTTGAATTGCACCAGTTATTCTTCATCTCGCAGATTCACGTTTTTGACATGTTTTCATATTATGTTCAAGTCATCAGCGTATATGACATGCTTAAAGAACCTATTGCTAGAAATGATTTTATTTAGTTAATAATCGGTTGAAATTTGGAAGAGAATGATAGATAATGGAAACCCTTGCGATATTCCATTGTGCAAAGGCTTTATAGATAAAAAGCTTTGTTAACTTTAGTCCTTATTTTCCTTTTTTTTAGGAAAGCGAATATGAAATTTATTTATTTATTTATTTAATCAATACATCACAACAAGAACTAGTCTTATCTAAATAGTGCTGGGAAGATAATGGTACAATATGATTTTGTTATTAAATAAAAAATAAAAATTCTTAGCACTTATTATTTTAAAGAATAAGTTAACTAAAAACAAGTAAGAAAATTATAGTCGGTCTAGACCGACTATACGATACCCTATACCATGCGTTAAGAAACCCTATCTCTCATGCTCAACTAACTGGATGTAGAAAATAAGCATAAACCAAATTTGAGTGGGATTTTTATTAATTATAGGATGCTATATCCTTATGGGGTCTAGGTCCAAAAATGGACCGATCCTGACCATGTTTGGTAAGGTCTCTTGTATTTTGCAAGAATATATACAAACAAAATTTGAGAAGAATCAGTGCAATATTTTTGTTTTTTGATAGATTTAAGTGAAGATCGGGGCAGCTCTATATGGGACCTATGACTAAGAGTTGTCCCATAGGGATCATTTTTGGACTACTGATTAATGGATGTAATAAACGCATATAAACCCAACTTGAATAAGATTTATATGATAATTTGGATCTTATGGCAATTTAAGTCGATTTCAAAGGGGTCATTTGAATGGGGGCTACGTCTGAACATGGACCGTTCTCACCAATTTCAATAGAGTTAATCCTATGGCCGATAAAAGCATATATACCAAATTTCATCAAAATATATTCATACTTGCGACCTGCAGTTTGATTACAAGGTTTACATGGACACACAGACGGACGGACGGACATTGTTAAATCGAATCAGTTAGTGATTCTGATTCGATCGGTATAATGAAAGATGGGTCTAGATCAAATATTTGTGGCAGTTACAAACAGCAGCACAAAGACATTCTACCCAAACCGCATAGCGGTATAGGGTATAAAAACTATGTGAGTCCGATCACAGGGGAGATGTGTAAACATCTACTTACACATCAATTAAAATCAAACAGTAAGCTCCATCTATGTATAACAAGCAACTGCTATGGTTGTTATACTTGATGGTTGCAGCTGTTTGCTATACATTCATGGCGCTTTCTGTTGGTTGTTGATTCAGCTAAATAAATTTAAATCATAATCTTTGCACCAATACACTTACATATACATCACACCGATTTTCCCTTACGCTGCTTTTCTGATTGTATTGTGAAATAGATTTTTACCCCCCTGAGCGCATAGATGTTTACACATCAAAAACATTGTTAAATCAAAATTATATTAAAATTACTAGTTTACATTTAATAAAATTGAAAACAAGTAATATTTCTAACATCAAAAAGAAAAAAGTTAATATATTTTTGCGTATAAAAGTTAACAAAATTAAGGGTATAAGATTATTGCGCTAAGTAGTTATAAATGTATTACAATTTTGAAATGCCTTGCATTGCTTATGGATTGAATATTTGGTGGAAGCTGGTGGAAGAAAAAGTATTTTTCCGTTATATCTTTTCTAAAGCGAAATGTATTTATTTTGTTTCCTCTGTCAGATCTTGAAAAGGTTATTCTATTATACAAGTATTCAGGCTGTTTTGTGTAAATCACTTTATGAAAAAACAGTACCGTCCGAACTTTTAACAGGCTATCGAATGATATATTACATATTTGTCTAGAGTACTGTGATATTCTACTTCACATACTGCGACTAAAAACATACCTGGCAATATTGTTGTACATTACATTAAGCCTCTTTTTACTTAATGTATCATCTATGAAGATAATAGAATATCTTCATCGGTGATAAAACCGTTGCTAAAGACTTGATTTTTCCAATTATCCGTGCATTTATGGAGAGTCCGTTGGCCGTTGTCCATTCATTTATACTATTTAGATCACAATTAACTTTTATAATGCAATTATTGACATCAGATAGTTTGCAACTTATACATCATCTGCATACATATGTATTAAACAAAAACTGAGTCGAGAGGGTAAGTCGTTATGCCTCTCGTAGTTGAGCAACTACAAGATTTATCAGACCCATGGTATACGGATTGACTTCTGTCACACAAATTGAAATAAATAAGCTTTACAGCAGTTGGTGAGAAATGAAACAGTTCCTTAGTCTTTGGCAAAGAATTGAAAAGTCTACAGTATCAAATGTCTTAGAATGATTAAGAAAAATGAGAAATGATACCATACTGTTATCAATGTTCGCTCTTAGCTACTCTAAAACTTAAATTAAGGCCGAAATACAACTGTTTTTTGGGTAAGTAGAGAATTTTCACGTTCAAAGTGGTTCATCTGTGTATGGATTAGACGTTCGAAAATTTAGATAGAAAATGTAGTATGTATAGCTATCGGTCGATATGTATTATCAGCTTTTGGTATAGGAATAATCTTTGCGTGTTTCCACGCTGATGGAAAAGTAGAAGTTGTAACAATGGTGTTGAAAAGATGTGTTATATGTAAAAGAGTATAAGTAACGATTAGCTTAATAAATTTTGGGTGAATTCCATCATATCCCACAGAATTGGATTTAATCTATACTAATATTATAAAGAGGTAATGTGTGTTTGTTTGTTTGTTTGTAGGAGGTAATGGAAGTTATGGGAAGTGCTAAAGGCTATAATTTTTTAAATCTTTTTAGAGGGCGTGGCACCAGCCACACAAAGTAAATTTTTAATATCATATACATATATTGAGTATTATGACAGGGAGAGCTTTGCAAAATTGTGTGGCTACGCCGGAAATGGGCGGGATCGGACACGTGGGCGTGGTACCTCCCATACAAGTAATAATTCAATATTATATTCTCGAGTACTGTGATAGAGAGAGCTTTTCAAATTTGCCTGGTGTCACCTATTATTAATGTGAGTAGTCGGACAAA
The DNA here is from genome assembly GCA_963682025.1 of Cordilura impudica. Taxonomy (NCBI): domain Eukaryota; kingdom Metazoa; phylum Arthropoda; class Insecta; order Diptera; family Scathophagidae; genus Cordilura; species Cordilura impudica. Next base: position 189,328,933 of record OY821517.1, on the reverse strand, counting down.
ATGTGGGCAGTATCGGACCAATAGGCGTGGCACCTGCCATACAAAGTAAATATAAAATGCCATATATCAGGAGTACTGTAACAGTGAGAGTCTTGGGACTTTGTGTGAGCCCATAAGTTATTCATGTGATTAGTTAGACAAAAAATGGGCGTGATCGGAGCAGTGGACGTGGCACCGCCCGTACAAAGTATCATATAACTTTGTATCATATAACAGGTGTACTAAAAAAGGGAAGCTTTGACACTTTGCACGACACCATCAGATCTTAGTATGAGTAGTCGGACAAAAAATTGGCGTGGCACTCCCCATGCAAAGTAACTATTTAATGTCATATATCTGGACTACTGTCAAAGAGAGGGCTTTGTGGCTTTGCATGAGCCCATAGGTTCTTTGTATAATCAGTCAAACAAAAAAATGGGCGTGATCGTAGCAGTGGGCGTAGCACCGCCCATGCAAAGTAGATATCTAATATCATATAACTGGTGTTCTATAAAAGGTAAAGACTCGACATTTTGCACGAGTCCATCAGATATTAATGTGAGTAGTCCAATAAAAATTGGGCGGGATGGGATTAGTGGGCGTGGCACCTCCTATATAAATAATATGAAGTACTACGAAAGCAATAGTCTTTTGACAAGTACATTAGTTATCAATATGATTTGTCGTGGAAAATATATCACCAAAATCAAAAATTCGCCAAAAACCAAAAATTGCGAAAAAATAAAAATCGCCAAAAAAAAATCTTCAAAATCACAAATGGGCAAAATCAAAAATCGCTGAAAGTTAAGTGTTGCCAGATCTAATTTTGATAATCCATCTTCTTCTCATGGGCAGCTACATGTACCTTGCCCCAGGGTAAAAACGCCGAAAAATCTGATAATTGTTGTACCGAAGCGAAGCACAGCGGGTTACATCTAGTATTTACTTAATAAAGATTTAAGAACGTCTTCTTGTGTGAAATGTATAAAATTAAAACATAGAGTACTATTAGAATTATCACATCCATGGTATTAGAAGAATTATCATACAAGTTTTTATTCACTTCAGGCATTGGAATATAGGTAAATTCATAATTCACTTGATCAATAGCTGTACTGCAGGCCAAATATTGTTGTAAAGTCTAATTAATGTTCCTTTAAAATATTTTGGTATTTTTCTTTGCGAAAATGTTTTTAATGTTTTTATCTAATTTTTTCATATAAATCAATAAACCAATTTTATTCCTGATTTACGTGTACGATAAATCTGTAGTTTAGTTTCATTAAGGGACTTTTAAATTGAAAGTTTTCAACTAAGCTTTACTCGAAAACCCAATGGAGAAGAGTTTTCATTTGGTATGCAAAAATGTTTCATGAATGTTTCTGGTTTTTTATGGCGATAATGTAATTTAATTACAAAAAAAATGTTTATTTAAATCCAATGTAGAATTTTAATTTATCACGTTGCGCCAATATTTTTTACTATTAATTAATATGAAATTTTTATAGACGTTTTTACTATTGATTATCCTAAAAATCAATATGTTGTTCACCACATTCCATGATGAATTTTCTGAAACTTGAAAATCTTTAAGTTGTGTACTACTCGTATGTGACATATTATTGTATTTGTAAAATACTTATTATCGATTTTAATTAATAACCTAAACATTAGTAGGATTTACGCGTAGGTACATTTTTATGTTATTGGTTACAAAAATATTTTAATTATATACCTAAAGTACACTATGTTAATAAGAAATTCGGAATTTTTAATAGTAAGCAACATGTTTGCCGTAAAAGAGAACTTTTTTGAAATGTAATATGTAAGTATATATTTGATATGTAATGTAGAATAACAAAATGTCCCATGTTTTCCATAATTGACAAAATATGGGCATCCCACAGGAAGGTGCGTCTTTCCGAAAAATCTAATATAATCAAACAAATATTTAAATTTAATTTTTTTTAAGAATTTATAGCCGTGATAAATAAAATTGACTACAAAAATTGATCTTGCTCAGAATTTGAGACTAATCTACGAGTATGAACAGATGGTAGTTGACGGGTGCAGTTTGACTAACTACGAGGGAGTATTAAAATCATTAAAATGTCACGGACTTATTGATCTACCCCGTATTTTCTTTAAGTTTTGTCTCTTCAATTACATTTCATAGTTGCATCACATCTAGATACTAACCCCTAACATGGATGTTAATTTGATATTGGATAATTTTATGTGATAACATAAAAACAAGTAAGAAATTATAGTCGGTCTAGACCGACTCACAATACCCTATAACATGGTTTAGAGATAGGGTCTCCTCGGTCCAACTAATTCGATATAGAAAATAAGCATAAACAAAATTTGAGTGACATTATTATTAATTTTTTTGGCTGCAGATATGAAAAAGTTCATATCGGATGCTATATTTATATGGGGACTATATCGAAACATGGACCGATCCTGACCATATTTGGTAAAGTCACTTTGAAAAGATATATACAAATCAAATTTGAGAAAAATCTGTGCAATATTTTCGTTTTTTGATAGATTCAAGTGAAGATCGGGAAGCAGCTCTATATGGGGCCTATGACTAAGAATTGCCCTATTGGGATTATTTTTGGACTACTGATGAATGGGAGTAATAAACACAAACTCAATTTCAATGAGATCTATATGATAATTTGGATCTTATGGCAATTCATGTCGATTTCATAGAGGTCATTTGTATGGGGACTAGGTCTGAACATGGACCAAATTTCACCAATTTCAATAACGTTCATACTATGGCCGATAGAAGCTTATATACCAAATTTCATCAAAATATATTCATATTTGCGACCTGTAGTTTGATTACAAGGTTTACATGGACACACAGACGGACAGACGGACGACTTAAGACCGCTACCCGAAATTCATGGTATTATATTTTAGGCCTAGACCGACTACAACTTTTTAACTTGTTTACTATTTATACCCTATATGTTACACTATGTGGTTTGGGTATAATGACTTTGTGCTGCTGTTTGTAACAATCGGTCCATGTTCAGACCTAGCCACCATACAAATGACCCCTATAAAATCGACATAAATTGCCATATGATCCAAATTGTCGTATAGATCTTAGTCAAATTGGGTGTGTATGTGTTTATTACATCCATTAATGAATAGACCAAAAACAGTCTAGACCGACTATAATTTTCTTACTTGTTTTTGTTTTGTCTCTATACTTGTAAGTAATCAGATATGAAGTGTTGTTTTATTACCACGCTGTTAACCTATTGCGCATTGAGACCGAAAATGGGAAATTTTGTTGATAAAATTTTGAAAACTCCTTTTTCAAGTTTTAAAAAATTTTCTTAAACAAAATTTTAAAAAATGGATCTGGCACTTTAAGGTTTTATTAAATATATTTCAGAAATTAACTGTGTAAATTTTTAGGTAAATCCCTATGCCAGAATTTTTTTGACAAGGATTTTTGTAAAATATTCTGTAAATGTACTCTTTCTAAATACTTTGTATCAAAAATTCATCACTTTTCTACTTTTAAATGTTATATTTTATCTTCGGAAAAAAATAATATGACCCCATTAACCCTTTTGTAGTTGGGGTCACATATGACCCCAAGTTAATTAAAGACAATTTATTCAAAAAATTCAAAATTAGATGCGACGCTTAAAATATAATAACCAAATGTGTAGGACTTCCATTCTTAAATTCCCATTATTTGCCAAGGCCAGCTTTGGATTCTAAGATATCAAAATTTCCGAAAACGAGTTTTTCTATTAAACTCGATGAAACCACTATTTAGAATTTAAGAAAACTAATTCTGTTAATTTTTATTTATTTAACCCTTCAGTGCTCCTGGGATCAAAATAATCCATTGTGATATATATTTGGTGCAATTATCTGCTTATTGCTCGCGAATATAAATTAGAACAACTTTTAAAAAATTTTGTCATAAAATTATATTTTATGTATAAAATCTACATATATTTTTCCAAATAAAATAAAAAAGACCCACAAATAACCCAGGGGTCGTTTTCGTGCATTTTTGTGGATTTTTTCTCTTTTTTGGGGAAAATTATTGCAAAAATCGACTAATCTTTGACTTTCCCATATTTAAAATAGCCCAAAATATTCACCGCTGAAAATTATATCGATATCATTCAATTTAAGTCAAAAAATTCGTTTTTTTATTTACTCTTTGAATGAACAAATATAAAAAACGACCCTTGGCAGCTGTTAAAAATAAAACTAAATGTGAAATATGGATTTCTCCGACCCAAAAAACCCCGGTATACACATTTTCAATAATTTTTTTTTACATTTGAATGAGTATTATGGAAAATACCATGAAAATAAATTCATCGAAATTTTGGCAGGCTCGAAAATGATTTTAGAAGTATGGTTCCTAGGGCAAATATACTTGTTATGGCCCATAGTACCAGAATCGCGATGAACCCATGGAGATTTTTTCGGCCCCATAAAATTTGACACACCCTAATATATATATTAAAAAGTGTAATCTTTTGAAACTTTGACATGTTAAACACATTGACTGGATATTATTTCCTGAATATTCACTTAAAGGGCCAAGTTCTAGTCCTAGCAAGCGAGAAATATGTTTGATATAAGATTTTGATATAAGGCGATAACTGCTAAACTGCTAAATTTCGAATATTGTTTAAACAAAGTGTACGTACGAATATATTAACAGTTAACAGTAATTTTTACACACATAATCAAATAAAAATATTTATACATTACATCACTCGACGAGTGTAGTCCAAAAATATGGCTTTCATAAAAACCAAACGCTACTCGTACATACCAAAGTTATTATTAATCAACAAAGCTGGTGGCCATTAAACATATTTTTGTACTGTACTTTTTTTTGTTACTTAGATCGGTTTTGCTGGAAGAATGACCATATTTAATGATATGGTATGGCTATTCAAATTTGCAATTCGAATAAATGTATGATTGTATTTATAATTTTGTTCGTGTGCTTGTGCTTAATGGGTTTTGGTAAATATTATTTGTAGTGCAAAAGTATTGGCTGACGGAAACAACATAAACGAACCATCGAACGAAGACGGAAGGAAATTTGAAATGTTGATAGTTTCACCTGTGTGATCGAGAGATAAAACAAAATACATAGTTTCCTTTTTGTTGAAATATGTTTTCGTGAAAGAGAAAATGTTTGATACCACATTGTATTCATGTTCGAGGAACCATATAATATTTTTTTTTTTTTGGGGAAAATAATAATGTATAGACCGGAAACAGCAGCCGATTTACACGTACTCGAAGTAAAAACTAAAGTTGTTGTTTGTCTAAATTTACCATATATGAATTTGAGTATTGATTGCAGGTAACCACAAACATTGAAAACTGTATTTGGAGTCACGGTTCGAGCAATAACCAAGTCCAAGCAGTACAATTGTGAGAGAGTATTAAATCAAGTGGATAAAAAGAATCAGCAAGTATTAATTAAAAATGCAGATCAGGTATTATATAAACGGCAGTACGCATTTACACAACCACAACGTCGTCGTTGTCATTTATACCGTGAGTGTGTGTGATGGAGACACAGTGTATGTATGTACGTAAGGTTTATGATTGTATGTGTTTTTAATAATTGAACGCATTCAGAGCCATAGTTAAGAGTAGAGTCGTTCGTACGCTAAAAAAGAATCCCATTAATAAATCGGAGTGTGTGCGCGTCTTTGCACCTTCTAAGCCATCGTTTTAAGGTTTTTTTTTTTAAATACCAAGTATTTTCAATTGTTATTTTGAATCTTTTTTTTAAACATTGTCATTTGTATGTATATTACTTTCGTTGTAGTTGTAGTGTCTCCAATATAGAAAATCAAAAAATGGTTTTAGGTGTGGTGCTAAGCTTGTCTGGGTTCCTCTAAGTTAGTTGCCAATAAGACTTTGTGACCATCGGACTGAAAATCGTTTAACTAATTTCGAAGACACTGAAGTGCCATAAAATATACGGGAAAAAACGTTAGGAGCATCTATTGGTCAGTTGGCAAGATGTCGGCATAGCTGATATTACATTTTTGAAAACCCGCTATGCTGCATCTAGTCAATTATTTCAATGGATAATTCATCAAATATATTCTCTGTTTTAACAAGTTATTTTTTCAAAATGTGCTTTTACTTGTGCTGGCTGCCATTTACTATAAGACAAAAAAAAAACTTTCTTTAGTTAATAAGTTTTAGTTTCGAATAAAGTGCTAAATGTTCCCACCGCCAAAATTGCATGCTTGGGCTGTTCTGATTAAATATTTAAAGAGGTAACAATATGGATTAATTCTTGTGAAACCTCCAGTTACATTTAATGCCTTAATTTTACTCTGATTTATTCGTCGAACCGGTTTGACATTTACAATTCTAATATTAATGACATCAAAAATGTAATAAAAGTAAGACCGTTTCCTGTTCCTTTCTTTAAAGGCTTTTAGAGAAGTAAGTCATATGTGAATCTCTCTTTAAGGCAGTGCCACTTATCAGTGACACTGCTGTAACAATTGAGTCGTTTGTGTCATAGATAATGCTTATTCTGTAAAATGGGCTCTTAAATGGAGAAGCGTTCCACGCCAACAATCTGTTTTCTGATTCTATAGAGTGAAGGGCACTCTCAAAGGCTCAGAAGTCTTTTCTTTCTTCTCTATTAACAATCGCCGATTGTTGGATTGTAATTCAGGTGTTCAGTTATAAGCCTTGTTAAAATTTAACAGGAACTTCGATTATTCTTCTTAAAAATCCCAAATTTGGATTGTGTTTTTTTAGTTGTATAAAAAGCAACTACATTTATAGCTAAAGTGCTAAAATGCCATTGCTGATTCTGCCAAATTAGAATGCTCCTTTTAATGTTTTTTGTGGAAAGTTTCGATTGAGGAAGACCATGAGATTTACACCAAGGCCCCGTGCCTTGGTAATCTCGTATTTCTAGTAAGGTTTGAAAAGGTAGGACAGTTAAACGCATAGTATACCTCGTGTCCTAACAATCTCAGTAAGAAAGCTTCTCTGACAAACCATTCCCCTGTCTGAAACTTTGGTTAGTATACATATCATTTATGTAAGACCTACTAAACTATATTAGATGAGACTTTGGTATTTAGAGTGGAACCAGAAGGAAAGTATATATAGTTATAATCATAAGACATGCGTTAGTCTGTTTAAAACAGCTCTGCAGGTGACCATTTGCATATCCAAGTTTAATGCTCTGTTTTATCATACAAAATTAGTTCCGAAATAAGAATGAAGCATGAAATTGTCTTCTTTTTCCAAATCTTGTAGTTCGGAGATGTGTACCATCCAAAAAAAAGATAGGTAATGAAAATAATCAACTACTCTCGACGGAAAAAGAATAGGGGAAGAGGTTGGGTTGTGGCCATGGTTCGGTTGTGGCCACCCCAGCATATCTTTTAACCTAAAGCATATGTGTTTTTCTTGCAAAAGTCATCTGTGTGTCATGGCAGCACGTTCTTATTGTAACGAGTACCGAAACGGGCGGACGCGTCTGCTTTGTGCTGGGAACAAATTTATTTTTCTGTGCTTGAAAAAGACCAATAATACAAATTTACCCCTTTTCAATAGAGTTAGAAATCGAAGTGAATCAATCAAAAATGTGAGTGCAATGTATTTTTATTTAGTAAATTTATTATACTTTGTGAGTAAATATCGATTGCAACCAATATGTTGACAACAAAAAAATTTTCACCACATCTCAAGATGGCTGCAAAATTGGGTTGTGGCCACTAAAATTGGTTGGGTTGTGGCCACCCTTTTTTTTTAATAGTGAAATATCGTCGTAGATGTCAAAATAACTACCCAGTAAGCACTATAACACATACAAGCAATAATAACTCCATCAATTGTTTCGGATGCGTTCATTTGAAGTGTGCTGGCACACGAGCCAGCTGCTTCAAATGCGAAAATTGTGAGTCAGAGACGAATAATGCCTTTTATTTATCATTATTATTTTTTATTTAGTATTAAGTTTTTCTCAATAATAATGCCAATGAAGGCTTTGAAAATAAATAAACTTTAAGTTATTCTATATTCGTAGTGGTTTTTCTTCATATTTTCCTATTTTTACCAGATTTTCCAAGGGTGGCCACAACCCAACCAAAAAAAAATTTGCCCCAAAAATGGCCACTTCACAAAATTTAGAAAAAAAAATTCCATTTGACGAAATTGATTCAGTTCCTTCACCAGCAGTTAGCCAAGGTCTCTAGCTTTCCATAGATACCCAGTTGTCCGAATAATTTTCACTTGGTGAAAAGTTATAATCCGAAAATCTAACTATGGCCACAACACAATCTCTTCCCCTACATATTTGAAAGATGCTACTTTGATACTTTTTATTTAGTATATTAACATTTTACTAGCAGATTCCAGCCCCCGAAATTCGAGTGCAAATTCTAGAAAATTTTATTTTTTCATTAAATAAATACCCTAAAGGTATGTTAATCAATTATAGCCAATTCACAAATCAACACAAAAAACGAACTCATTTTTATTACAAACACAACATATTTAACAAACACACACATAGCACTGTATAATTTTATGTATGTGTTTTTAGCAACTTTAAATGAAATTTACTCAAAATAAAGGAAAAAATTTAAAAATCTGTAAATCTGCAAAATGGCTAAAGAGAAATACCTTTCAAATAATATACGTTTGGTCAAAATCGGGATAAAATGGTAGAACAAAACATCAGTAACAAGAAATCGCCTAGCCTATTAATATTATAGATTCCCTGTTTAACTTAAAAATATTTTCATTTTAGCTTGATTATAGACTAAAAACTAACTTCAAAAGAAAAGTTACTTGTGTTCTGATCCTGGGAGAGCCATGTGGATATTAAAATACTGTCGACAAGACGTATCTTAATATGTTGCAAGCTAATATCAAATTTGAAAAAAAAAACTGCTGAAGTTTTCGGAAGCATACCAGGATCTGATAGCAATTGGAAATCTATATAAATAAATTTTATGAAACACTGAAAAATAAGTATATAAATAATAAAAATAAAATTAATATATTGAATCTTCTGTATCTTGATTTTTGTCGAAGAGCTACACGATGTTTTCTTTGATTGCCGAAAACTTTCCTCTAAAAATCCTATTGGAGTCTGTTTCCTCTTTAGTTAATTTAATATTTAAGAACAATAATTAGAATTCACTATAGTAGAGAGAGTGTCGGCATTGACTCGGAAGCATTTGCTATTTTATACAATAGAATGTAAAAAATTTACTTCAATATTTTATTTAAATTTTATTTAAGAAAATTAATATTATTCGACCCGAGGGCGCTAATTTCGTAGACGTGAAGGGATGAAATTCTAGTCGAGCGTAAGAAATTTATGTTTTAGGTATTCTATAGAATAAAGGAATCAGAATTTACTAGATAGCATACGAAATTTTAGATACTATAAGATACTATATAAGACTACTAAAAAAATAAAATTTTATAAATTTTTGTTAAAGGTATCTTGAAGGCCTACCTAACGGATTTAATTTTACGCACAAATATTGTTTTTTCTCAAGTTATTTAGGTTTAAGTTGAGTAATCCTGAATTTTTAATATTGTAGTTAACAATATTTGCCAATATTTTTTTTGACTTTTCCAAAGCTTTTGATTTAGTACACCATAAAATATTAGGTAAAAAGTTGAAATATTATGGTATTGGTGGAGCTGCATTAAGTGAATTGGATAATAATTTAAGAAATCGTTGAAATATAAAATTGTAAACGGGTCTAGTCGGACATAGGTTGCCTAAAGGAAGCGTTTTTGGTCCACTGCTATTCACTATATATCTAAATGATATTCAAAATCTCGGTTTGTTTGGGAAACTGCATGCGGATGATATATATATCTGACTAGCAGATTCCAGCCCTCGAAATTCAAGTGCAAATTCTAGGAAATTTTATTTTTTCATTAAATAAAGACCCTAAAGGTATGCTAATCAATTATATATATATTTACGAATCAACACAAAAAACAAACTCATTTTTATGAAACACATTATCAAATTTAATAAACATACACATAGCATTGCATAATTTTATGTATGTGTTAGTAGCGACTTTAAATGAAATTTACTCAAAATAAAGGAAAAAATTTAAAAATCTGTAAATCTGCAAAACGGCTAAAAAGAAATACCTTTCAAATAATATACGTTTGGTCAAAATCGGGATAAAACGGTAGAACAAAACATCGGTCACAAGAAATCGTAGATTCAATTCTGTCTAAGCCAAGGAATTAATTGGTTGATCAATGGTAAAAAGGTGGTATTCCGAATTTAGACGTGGATGTACGAGCACAAATGATGCAAATCGACCCAATGAGGCAGTTACCGAAGAAAACGTAAGAAAAGTGCATCAGGTTGTATTGGATGATCGAAACATTAAAGTGAGTGAGATTCCTGGCATCATAAAGATATCAACAGAGCGAGTTCCATCATTTAAATAAGAAAAAGCTTTCTGCTCGATGGGTGACGCGATTTTTAACAGTTGAATAAAAACTGAAACCTGTTCATGATTTAGAGATGTTTGAGGTAGATTCAACTAAATTTTTATTCCGATTTATAACAATGGATGAGACATGGATTCATTATTATATACCGCAGTCTAATGGACAGTCCGCCGACCATAGAGGGATGAACGTGTTATAATATTTATTGATTAATTGGATGAAGAAATCAAGAAAAAACGACCATACTTAAATAAGAAAAAAACTTGAACCATCATAACAATGCACCGGCACATTCATCTGCTTTGGTTTCAGAAAAATTGAAGTCATTACATTACGAATTGCTTCCTCATCCCCTGTATTCTCCAGATCTGGCCCTAGCGATTATTATTTGTTCCCAAACTTGAAAAGATGGCTCCAGGGAAAGATATTTTCCACAAAGTCATATCAGAGACGGAAGTCTATTTGGAAGAGTTTGACAAATCGTGTTTTTCAAGGGTATGAAGATTTTTGAGGATCGTTGGAAGAAGTAATTTCATATTCAAAAGACCGGGTTTTCATTATTAGGCCACGGAGTTTTCACTCCATGTAGTATATGGGTAGTTTTTAATTTAATAACTTTCCTGAAGAAATAATAAATATAGAGTCTTTAAGAATAGAGCGAAAGAGTATTTGCTGCATGATATAGAAACGCTTCTCTTATAATTTATTAAATATAATAGTTTAATATAAATTTTTTACATAACTGTATTATTAGTAACTTAGTATTTATTAAGCACATAATGTAAGTCTTTATCAAAATAAAATTGAGAATTTGTAATGTCCAAATGACACTGAGGAAATTTATTTTTGTTGTATAAATTATATTCTTGAATAAACATTAAATAAATAAAAAAAGAGATAATTTTTACCGCGGAACACTTTCTTTACTTAATAATAATTTACCTAGTTTTGTGAACATAAAGTAATAAAGGAAAAAATAACTTGTGTTTCATTCATCCAGAAAATCTAAAAAAATCTCTCAAGAGTTGACTTCCTATATATATATATATATATGTTAGAGTGGGTCAAATTGTAGGGGCCGAAAAAATCTCCATGGACTCATCGCGATTCTGGTACTATGGGCCATAACAAGTATATTTGTCCAAGGAAGCATACCTCTAAAATCATTTTTGAACCCTCCAAAATTTCGATAAAAAAAATAGATTTATGTTGTATATGGGTACCCTACATAATTTTATTTGGTGCAAATATACTTGTTATGAGCCTATGGAGTAAAATATTTGATCCAACGGCTCCTCTACTCTTTCGCCAAAAAAATACGGTCGATCCCTCTTTGTGAGTAGCTTCTTTAGTATCAACTAAAGAGAAATATTTTGAGTTGTCCCCAAAAAACTTGTAATTTTTTCGATAATCACTGAGAAAATTGCAAAAACAACTACTGTTGTATACTTGTTATTCGCATTTATTTACAATGAAACAACTGTTTTTAAATTTTTAGTAAATATTAAAGAAAACTGTTTTTTGCCTCAACTGAAAATGTTAGGATGCTATCGATAATAGACCCATAAATTTTGAGTCGACCCCCTTCAGAGTGTTCTTGCTTCGGCAGAACATATACTAAAATTGGAACGATACAGAGAAGATTAGCATGGCCCTGCGCAAGGATGACACGCAAAATCGTGAAGCGTTCCACATTTTTTCGAAACCATCTTAAAAAGACAATCCATCAAGCTATTAGCTAAAGGGATAACTAACATCAACCACGGCTTATACGAGCAGATCTGGAAATGTATGGACCTGGAGGAATTACCCTATCCTTGTAGTATAAAACACATAATAAATTATGCCAAGAAAATGCAGATACCACTTCCATCTCGATCAAGTATCACAACAACAAAAAATCCATCTAATGCCAAATTAATCATTAATACTACACTTAACTCTATTAAAAAAGATGGAATTAATCCAGATATTTTCCAGCAACTGTACTTAAGAGAAAAGGAAAAATATAATACTAACACCACAATATTTACCGATGGGTCTTTTTCTAATGGAAACACCTCATATGCTGTCGTTGAACAAAACAATGAAAACTTCGAAACCATTAAACAATCTATTCTTCCTAATCATGCAGGCATTTTCGTAGCCGAACTAACAGCCATAAGGCACGCTGTATGCTATGCATCAAAAAAACGTGAAAAATCTTTGATATGTACTGACAGTCTTAGTGCAGTCAAATCACTAAAACTTGATAGCGAAAGCAGAAAATTTGTACTCGGTAATTCCATACTGCTTAATGAAATTATTATCCTTTGGATTCCAGGACACGTAGGGATCAAAGGTAACGAATCCGCTGACAAAGCTGCTAAAAATGCAAACAATCATCCATTAATTACAGAAGTACCACCGTTTGTGCCTGTGATATCAAACTTTCATAAATACCTTCAACTAGAGCTCCAACAACAACGATGGAGTACATCAAACAACTTTTTAAAATCTCACAACAGCAGTACGTCACGACCTTCTTACAATAAACACTTCAGCAGGAAAGACTGCATCACAATAGCCAGAATCAGAGTTGGAACAACAATATTTAGCACACAACATTTTTTTGAAAGAACGCAACGTAGGCAATGTGAAAATTGCTCAGAGGAACTTACAATAAGTCACATCTTCAAAGATAGTCCCATAAGCTCAACAAATGAACCACTTGAAGAAGTACTCAACTGCAATAACAAGAACACAGTAACAAAAATTAAGAATATCCTTAGATCTGCCAATGTATTAAATGAAATTTAAATTCAAACTATATAGTGTAATGGCCTAGTAGCCCACACTATTTCTTTTTTGTATTTTATAAATTTATCTTTATAAAATACTTTCAATAAATAAATAAATATATACATATGTATATACTGGAGGAAATTTGTTCCGCATAATTGAATTACCGCATACATGAGCGAATGAAATTTATGATTTTGTATTCGATAGAGTAAATAAAGTGTGCTATTAAAATTTAATATACTTTTAGGGCTTCTAAAACAAACATATTTTTTTTTTAATTTTGCTTAATGAGAAAGATTTTTAAAAATTTCCAATTAAAAGTACTAATATTACTATTAATTTTGACACGAAAGCTAATACAATAACAAATAGCGTAATTCAGTCCCAAATGTGTATTTTCAAGCTTATACAGATTTTTAATTTAATTTTGGTTTCCTGTCAAAACTTAGACAAACAAAAATCTGTGTGAAATCAAACACCAAACCAACATCTATGTTTTAGAACAATCAAAAAATGTAAATATTGGATAATCTGAAGAGTAAATCGGAAATTGGTGACTTTCGTGTTTCTTGGCGAACGGGGTAAGGAAGCAAGTTCTATCCTTCGTTTTCCGAAATTGCAAAATTTTTCTCATTTCTCTATACACTTTTTCTTATTATTGTCAGGTTGTTTTTTTCTATTTTACTTTTAGAGTAAAATGAAATTTTTTAGCGTAATTTTAAATTAAAAAAAAAGAAATATATATATGCATATAAAATGTGGATAAATTTATAAAAATAAACAAATTTTTAATTTTTTAAATGCAGATCACCCAAGGGTTAATAATTAGTATAGTTTTACGCCATCTGTAATTGAATAGAATAACAGATATAAAAAACAGCTGTTTCAAATTTTTGACATTTAGCTTTTATTCTCTTTTCATCTGTTCAATGTTACTTTTTGTGTTATTGGTGCGTGAATTTTTGTTGGTGATTAATATTTACATAAAAAAATAAATAGTTTACTAATCAGTGATAAAAATTAATTTTAATACTGTTTTAATCAGAGAAAACAATTGGAGTAACAAACATTGGCGAAATATATATAGACCAGTTGTGTCTGCATTAAACAAACCAACCAAAAGCAAAAGGCAAGTTTAAAATCGATTTGAGAATAGTTATGGACAGTCAGGTGAGTCTGGAGTAGACGTTGTTGTATTTATAAGTAGTTTGATAGATTTTAATTTCTGTATGATAAACAAATCACAAAGTATTGTTAAAGTCAATGTTTTCAAATTGTACTCTACGTGAAAATTTTGTGGGAAGATAATTTTGAAGTCTTTATGTTATGACCTTGATATATAATTTTTAGAGTTAATTAACGAAAGGTAATTATTATGCTTATTTTATTATATCCTAGCCTCAAACACCGGATTTAGAAGGGTTAAACTTTGCAGTTTTCTGAAAAATTATTTCCAACGTAAATTTACATATAAACCACATTTATTCATCCATGGGATGGGGATGACTAAGTAATAGTACTGTTATGCTTAATGGATCACATATGTTTTATATATTAGTCAAAATTATAGTCGTTCTAGGCCGCTATGACTTGAGTTTAGAAAAAGGTTCTTAAATCCAATTAGTTGGATAAAAAAAATAAGCATAAACAAAATTTGGGTTGCATTATTATAATTATGTGCTTTTTCAATATAATTATCCACGAATTATTTTCTTATCCATAGTTATTTAATCACATTTAAAATATAAAATTTGTTTATTAAATTTAAGCAAACTTTTATAATTAAAATTTATAAATGGAAAATATCAAAGTAAATAGATAAAAAATGCGATTTATATGAATAGTAAAAAGTTCCAATACAACAGCAACAACATCAAAACTCTTAAAGCTTCATTGTTAAAAATTATCGCATATCTATGTGAAAATGACGTCAGATAAAACTAACCACACGTAAAGTTCAAAACATTATAAAAATAATTGCTACAGTAAATTATTAAACTGACAAAAAACAACATTAATAGACATTTGATTTAGTGAATGAACAGTACAACTCATTGATATTAAATAATTATTTATTTACTGATTTACAGGCACCAGTCGATGGGCACTTATTAGATATTGTTGATAATAAGTGGCGTGAAGAAGAATTACCATTTGATCAAATTTTAGTGCCGGCTGATAAATTACCTGATCCAGAAGCTGATGGTGGTGATGCACATTTAACATTAAGTGAACAGGTGAGGAAAATAATATGAATTTTAAAAAAGTATATAAATATCTATTACATGCATTTAGTAAAGTTAATGAAAATTAAATTGAACTTATAAAAAACAAGTAAGAGTGTTAAATTCGACTGGGCCGAATCTTTGATACCCTCCACCTGCGTCCTATTTTAAAATTAATCTTTGGTCACAAGTCTATGGACAAAGTTTCAGATCGATCGGATGAGAGGAAATGGGGTTTAAATCACTCTGTGATTGTGCGTGACTACGCGTGACTGTGTGTGACTATCTTAAAATTATCCTTTGGCCACTACAAGTCTATGGATAATGTTACAGATCGATGAGATGAAATAAAGTGAGGTTTTAATCTCTCCGTGACTGTGCGGGACTATGCGTGACTGTGGGTGACTATGTCAAAGTTAATCTTTTTTCAAAGCAAGTCCATCGACCAAGTTTCATATCGATCGGATAAGAGGAAATGGGTTTTAAATCACTCCGTGACAGCGCGTGACCATGCGTGACTCTGCGTGACTAAGTCAAAGTTAATCTTTTTTTCATAGACTGTGCGTGACTACCCCAAAATTGATCTGTAGTCACAACAAGACTATGGGCCAAGTTTCAGATCAATTGGATAAGGGCGAATGGGGTTGACCCACGACAGGCAGACAGACATACAGACAGAGAGTACGTGTTAAAAGAAAGAGTGAAAAAAAAGCAAATTTTAAAATATTTTTATCTGAATTAGCTGGTAATTTTTAATATTGAATTTATAATTTTTAATTTCTATTTTCTAATTTTTAATTTTTAATTTTTAATTTCTATTTTCTAATTTTTAATTTTTAATTTTTAATTTTTAATTTTTAATTTTTAATTTTTAATTTTTAATTTTTAATTTTTAATTTTTAATTTTTAATTTTTAATTTTTAATTTTTAATTTTTAATTTTTAATTTTTAATTTTTAATTTTTAATTTTTAATTTTTAATTTTTAATTTTTAATTTTTAAGTTTTAATTTTTAATTTTTAATTTTTAATTTTTAATTTTTAATTTTTTTTTTTAATTTTTAATTTTTTATTTTTAATTTTTAATTTTTAATTTTTAATTTTAATTTTTAATGTTTAATTTTTAATTTTTCATTTTTGATTTTTAGTTTTTAATTTTAGGTTTTTAATTTTTAGTTTTTAATTATATTTTTAATTTTCAATTTTCATTTTTCAGTTTTTTTATTATTCATTTTTCAATTTTCATTTTTAATTTTCCATTTTTCAATTTTCATTTTCCATTTTCCATTTTTCGTTTTTCATTTTTCAATTTTATATTTTATTTTTCAATTTTTCATTTTCCATTTTCCTTTTTTCATTTGTCATATTTCATTTTCTATTTTTCATTTTCCATTTTTCATTTTTCGTTTTTCATTTTCCATTTTCCATTTTTAATTTTTAATTATTTATATTTTTTATTTTTTATATATATTAATTTTTAATTTTAAATATTTAATTTTAAATTTTAACGATAAAAAAATATATGTTGTAATACTTGCTTAGGCCAATGGACACGGGCAATATTTATATACACACAACTGCAATGACTTCAACAATAAGAAGAATTACAGCATATACAACATATATTAAGAAAAACAACAAACACACTGAAAAATTTTATTTTTTCAAGAGTTTTTTCAAAGTTTCATTCATAACTCGTGACCCCTTTGACCGATTTTAACGATTTTAAATAGCAACTCCTTTGGGATGTTAACAACCGATTTTATACAAAAACAAGGGTCTAGCTTAGATATTGACGGCGTGATCGTGATTTCCACAGACAGACGGACAGACGGTCATCGCTAAATCAACTTGTTATAATGATCAAGGAAATATATTATTTTGGGGTTCCGAAATTTATTTCGATGCGTTACAAACGGAATGACAAACCTATATATACCGTCTGCCATTGAGGTGTGGAGGGTATAAAAATATGGGCCTTCACACTGCAAAATTCTTATTTTAAGTGCAATTTGATTGCAATTTGGAATGTATGTATGGTTTGTGTGTATGTAATTTTGTATGTATGATACGATACGTGGCGTTGGGTTTAAGCGATTTCGAATATTCAGTGCGATATTACTCAATCTCAAACAAAGAAATTTTAATCCTGGAAATACAACAAATTCGCTGAAATTTGATATGTGATAGAAGAGAGTTATCTCCAGTTATCGAAGAAATGGGTAGAAAATCCACCGTTTTTTCATTTTGTTTCTATTCGATCTAAAGAAGCCAGAAACAAATTTTGTATCAGATAAACAGCAATAACAAAGCAATATATTTAAAAATAGACAATTCGCGAAATAAGAGAATGTTTATCAGTAAAAATTAAATTAAAACACACGATTTATTTTTTTTTTCATAAAGTTAATTTCGGTCTACACCGACTATACGATAACCTATATCATGAATAACTAATAGGATATAGAAAATAAGCATCGGGAATATATGGGGACTATGACAAGATTTATTTTTAGAGTATTAATTTAAGGGTGTAATAAACATTCATACACAAAATTTTATCGAGATCTTTAGGATAATATGCCATATGGATAATATGGCAATTGTAAGTCGATCTCGTAGAGGTCAAACGTATGGGGGTTAGGTCTGAATATTCACTGATTTTCACAAATTTCAACAGCGATCGTCCCATGGCCGACAAAAGCGTATATACCAAATTTTATCAAAATATTTTTATATTTGCGACCTGTAGTCAGATTGAAATGTTTACATTGACACACACAGTTAGACGAACAGCGCTTAATTAACAATATAATTTTTTCATTATTTTACAAATTTGTCGTACCTCTTGAAGAAATAAATAAACTTTTATATTTTTAGGAACAAAAATGGACTGATTTGGCCCTGGCTTCATTGGCACCGGAATCATCACTAAATGATCAATTAAACTTGACAACTTTTTAAGCAACAAAAATTCAAAATTTTCTCAGCAGTTTATCAGAAACATAAAAAAAAAAACAATACAAACAACATTGACAATATGAGTTCGAATCAAAATCTGCATGCCATGAATAAACTTACAGAGTTTGCCCGGGATTTTGAAGAAGAACCAGAAACATTATTTGGTCGTTTTGTCAACAAACTTCAAAACGCCTATAATCAATCCTACAATACCGTAAATGATTTGTCTAGTGTTAACCCGCAATCCCCAACATCATCCATATCAAATTCGAAATCAATATTTTATGCAGACACAAATGTTCATTCGGATAATTCCTCAACTATAGCATGTGATAGTTCATCTTCCAGCATTACTTCAAATACCATAAATCAGTCAACCAGTCCACTGACAAAAGTAAACAACGAGACCTTGTCAAACACTGAAGATGATAGCAACTCAACGGAAAAGACTGATACATCATCATTACCCATAGAAGGTCAGGAGGGTCGTACAATGGTCAATGTTTTAAAGCGTATTAGAACTATGATGGCTTCGAAAAATAATGTGCGTAATAAGTTTATATTTTCCGAATATATTTTTACATATGTATTTTATTGGTGTTCTTTCAGGATTTACGAAATTATAAAGATACTGATTTACAACGTTTCTGGATGCCGGATTCAAAAGCTAAAGAGTGTTATGATTGTACACAAAAATTTTCCACATTTCGCCGTAAGCATCATTGTCGTTTATGTGGACAAATTTTTTGTGCCAAATGCTGTAATCAAGTGGTACCAGGAAAAATTATTATGTGCTCAGGTATACATATATTTAAAATGATATTAAAAAAAAATTTAATTAAAAAAAATTATTTTCTTATTAAACAAAAACTGTAGGTGATTTAAAAGTTTGCAATTACTGTTCCAAAATAGTTCTCAGTTATTTACGTTCACCCAACATAACAAAAGATTTAAATTCGGATTTACAAGCTCTGCAACAAGATTTAACTAGCAAATTAGAAACTATTAACGATAACGAACCCACAAACTTAAATATAGAACCTACTCGTTCACCATTAGAACGTAAAGTTTCAGTGGGCTATCAAGAGGAACGTATTGCCACCCATCAACCAGCCATTAGTTTGACAATGGATGATCGTAAAAATATTTTACAACAATCAAATTCTCTGATCACTCTTCACGAGGAAATGCATAAAGTTTTACCAGCTCAAAATTGTGGTGTTGAACTAATTGAATTTTTAAATACCAATCATAAATCTTCCAATAAAGTTCAAGCTGTAGCGATATTGAATGCAATGTTAGATGCTGGTTTCATACAACCCATTGTAAATGATTCAGAAGAAACTGAATTTGATGAAAATTTACACTATCGATTTGTTAGCGAATTACCAAGGTAAATAAAATATAATTAAATATTAATGCTTATTTGTCAGTATATTCATATTCAA
Organism: Cordilura impudica; assembly: GCA_963682025.1. Taxonomy (NCBI): domain Eukaryota; kingdom Metazoa; phylum Arthropoda; class Insecta; order Diptera; family Scathophagidae; genus Cordilura; species Cordilura impudica. Next base: position 189,309,032 of record OY821517.1, on the reverse strand, counting down.
AACACTATTTTTAGAACTAAAAATTTTGCGTTTTTCTATTGAATTATTTTATTTGAAACAAACATCAGTTGATTTCATTTAAGATAAGGTTACCACTAAAAAAATACTGTTTTTTTTTAATGGAAACAAAAAAGTATAAAAATTACAATATTGTTCATTGATAATACAAAACGTATAACACAAATTAAACAATGTTAGGCGTGTTACGTAAACCAGATTGTTTACGTATTCGTTCGTCTACCATTTGTTTCGTGTGGTTTTTCAAACGCCTTCTAGAAACCGACTTTTAAGTCGTAATTTTAACTTTTTTTCGATTGTTTCGAAATCCACTGATTCAAACTCCTCATTATTAATTATATTGTTTGAGCCAGGGACCGAAAATATATGAAGAATACATTCAAGTATATAGATCCTTGTGAATTAGTCCCTCAGAAAATGATTTGCTTTTTAACATTTTTATTTTTACTAACAGATTCCAGCGCTCGAAATTCGAATGCAATTTCTAGGCAACTTTATTTTTCAACTTAGCCAATTCACAAACCAACATTTTTTTGGTTTATTATTATTGTGAACGAAGATACAAACTCATTAACAAACACATTAACAAATTTATTAAATACACACATAGCATATATATAATTTTATGCATGTGTTAGTAGCAACTTTAAATGCAATTTACTCAAAATAATGGAAAAAATTTAAAAGTCTGTAAGTCTGGTGAACAGGTAAAAGGAAATAACTTTCAAATAATATACCTTTGGTCAAAATCGGGATAAAACGGTAGAACAAAACATCGGTAACAAGAAATCGCCTAGCATTTTAACATTATAGATTTTTTAGTAACAAATATAGTGAACTTCATCGTTATTTTTTTATATAAATATTTCTCATAACTTTTTGTAATTTTACTTCAGCAGATTATATTAAAAAATCAATTAGTAAAAAAAACTAGGAATATATTTACCAGACGGCTGGTTTTACAAGGATTTTTACCTTTGTTTTTTTGTTGTTAATTGTCCAATGTTGTACATCTTTGTTAACTACTTAAAAAAGACACTGTCTGAAAAGTTTTGTTACAACCAGTAGTTAACTAAGTAAATCAAGCATAAATGGTTTGATTTTGATTACATCAATAAAAAAATAATCTATTATTCAAAGGAAAACGGAAATACTATTAATCATAACTGAAAGCGTAGGAATGTATTGTAGTTTTTATACCCTATACCACCATGTGGTTTGGGTATAATGACTTTGTGCTGCTGTTTGCAACTACCAAAAATATTTGACCTAGACCCATCTTTTATTATACCGATCGGCTCAGAATCACTTTCTGAGTCGATTTAGTGATGTCCGTCCGTCCGTCCGTCTGTGTGTCCATGTAAACTTTGTAATCAAACTACAGGTCGCAAATATGAATATATTTTAAAGAAATTTGGTACATAAGCTTTTATCGACTATAGGATGACCGCCATTGAAATTGGTGAAATTCGGTCCATGTTCAGACCTAGTCCCCATACAAATGACCCCTATGAAATCGACATATATTGCCATAAGATCCAAATTATCATATAGATCTCAGTCAAATTGGGTTTGTATTGTTTATTATATCCATTAATCAGTAATCCAAAAATAATCCCTATAGGACAATTCTTAATCGTAGGCCCCATATAGAGCTGCTTCCCGATCTTCACTTAAATCTATCAAAAAACAAAAAAATTTTGCACAGATTCTTCTCAAATTTGGTTCGTATTTATTTTTTCAAAATATAAGTGACTTTACCAAGCGGTCCATATTTCGATCTAGTCCCCATATAAAAATAACATTCGATATGAATTTTTCATATCTGCAGCCAAAAAAATTAATAACAATGTCACTAAAATTTGCTTATTTCTATGCTTATTTTCTACATCGAATTAGTTGGACCGAAGAGAAACGGTCTCTAAACCATGGTATAGGGTATCATATAGTCGGTCTAGACCGACTATAATTTCTTACTTGTTTATTTTATTTTAATAATAGCTTATTTCATTTGATATAATTGACACTTTAATTTCTGTCAGAATTATGTACGAAATCCTACAAAATGTATTACATCGGTTATATTTTGCTTGCTTTTTAACTAGAAATACTCTTCCCTTTTTTATACAATCTAATTGATATTTTTCGCTTTCAAATGACGACATTATTTTTATGCACTCTAATAACTTGTGAATCGGCTTTAATAAAATTTCAATTGATTATGGTTTTAAACATAATGTAAATTTTCATAAAAATGTTTATTAACATAGAAATTACATAAAATGGATATGAGTCATTTTCAAAAAAAAGGTGTAAATTTGATCTTTAGCAACTTTTTTTAAAAAAAAATTATATTTCCACAATAATTTTACACTTCAATGATAGCCAAGACTCTCAACTATATCATGGTATAAATTTTGACTTCATCAAAAAAAATTATATGTTTTATTATAGTGTTTTGTGATGAGGAAGGAAATATTTTGTCCACTCTGTTACATGAATAACCTTTGCTTTCCTATGTAAATTATTCAGTTTAATGTAAGTTTTATTATTTTATATATTTGCAAGTACTTTATACTTGTTATACATAGACAATTTTTTTAAAAAATTCTTATATGTTATGGTTTTTAATGATATTACAGTCTCTTGTTACAAATTATGGAATAAACTTGATGAACGTTTTTTTTAGGTAGTATGTTAATTTAAAAATATTATTTTTATGTGTCAAACCAATACCAAGGTTTCTAAAATAATAGAAGGAAACTTTGGCTTCATATTATTTAAGTTATTTCATCCTAGAATGCAAAAAAATTTTAATGTAACAGAGTGGACACTTCTGTAACAGAGTAGACAACTTTGTAACAGAGTGGACAATTATATTTTCTTAGTAAAATATCAACACGGTTATATAGTAAAAATAAATAAAAACACCCTTACCTTGCACCTAATATTTTATTTTTCATATTAGAGGATTTACATTAAATTTAAGCTTTCTGGAATATACATATCTACATAATCTAAAAACTCATAATACAAACGACCCCCTTGTATCTTGCATTTGGGTTCTGGAAGAACTTTTATTATTTGTTCCAACTGTATATACGAAATGTCATTTTCATCAGCTCGGAACAACTTTCCACAGCCCTTAATAGTCTTTAAACACATCACTTTAACTTCCTTATCATCATCCATCTCTTCCTGAGCAACTACAAAATGCTTGTACTTTAAATTAGACGTAACTCCATTAAATGCAACCAACACATATTTCCCAGGTTTTATGTTATTAGGTGAAACTTTCTGTATAGGTGCATCATGTTTTAATTCACACTCTTCATCCATGGATGCTCCATTTAAGCCCGAGTCAGATGAATAAATATCTGATACCTTTAATAATATTTTGCGAGTATTTTTATGAGGAAAAATATCAAGTTTTATTTGGCAGTTGTATTGCTTGGTTTCAAAACATAGACAAAGCTCTTCTTTTGGCAAAAACAAGAAACACTTCTGTATCTAAATCGCCCATTGCATGTTGTAAACATCTGGTGAACGAACAATGCTCCTTTAGGGCAGGAATTTTATTTGGGATATCCCTACTCATTTTGTTTATATCTTTCTCTGAAATCAGATATAATTTCACATTGGTGATGTCTTTTAACTGTGTAAAAAGGGCATTAGCATCTACTATATCACCCCCACAAGATATAATTCTGTCTGCCATCCTCTTCAGAGTTCCTCATACCCCATCAGCGGCTTCTTTTACTTGACCTGACTCAAAAAAATTCCGTGTGCACCACTGAAATTTATATGTTTCCACATGTTTATTAAATAGTAGATAGAATTTTTTTTTGTCTATTCAGTCATACTGTGATGTCTGTGATATTAGGTTGCAGTTTTTTGATTTTTTTTATGTTTTGTTTCATTATAAATGTTTTAATTTAACGTAATTTTAAGTATCTGACAAACTTTTCAGTGCATTTTAATATATATAAAAAAATTTTAGTAAGTAAAAATTAAAAAAATATTTTGTAAAATTTGTTGAAAAAAAATGTTCAGCCAAAATTGTTTTTAGAATTTTTTTTGTTTGTACTGGTTGAATGGTCCATCTGAAAAAAAGTGAACTATTTTTGTCTTGTAGTCATCTTTTATCATTTTTAATGCTGGCTCCAAGTGGGCCCAAATAGCCGACGGACCATATTCCAGAGAGGAGGATACAGAACAAAATGTTATTGGCTTCTCCAGTGATTTCATATAAATGGTGACTGCACTTCCTCGCTAAATTTGCAGGTTAAGTTTTCGCTGAAGTAAAGTGCAGCTTCAACTTCTCCCAAGTTCTTCAGGCACAGACGGTATACATGGTATTGTTGTTGAATGTTGAAATAATTTACACTGATATGTAATATAGTGGACAATGTAACAGAGTGGATAAGTAACCCTAAAGGTAGAATTGTAGCATAAAATTTCACAACTTTAATATAATTTAATTTTTTATATTTAAAACTCCATGTAACAGAGTGGACTTTATAGAGCTGAATAAAATGTGGGACACACATATAAAAATCTCTATCGCTAAAAATAAAAATAAATTTAAAAATGTTTTTTGTCAATATTTTTAAAATTAGTTGTTTTATTATATAGTATATAACCTTTTATTATAACTTATAACCAGTTCATTACAAGCACGGTCAAATGTTCTAAATTTGAACCTGGGACAGCTTGTTTTCTCTGCCAAGTTCACACATATTATTTTCTGTAAGTTGTTATATTCCATTTTAACACTTGAAAAATATTTGCAACTAAGAACAATAAGATGAAGATTAATAAACAAACACCAACATTCGTCGGAATGTGGGTTGTGTATCACTGTTCTATAGATACTACCATGGGAAATGTTCTTCTGAGATTAGCAAACTTATTCCAAGTGCCCGAGTTTCGGTTCGCTCTACCCGCTTCTCTAGTAGATCACATCCGTTTGTAGTTTATTGTCCAGTTGACCGCACAACGCATTACAGTCGAACTAGCCGTATGTGGAATAAACTTCCCGCAGAGGTCTTTCCTGACAGCTTTAATCTAATAAAATTTAAGTCAAATATCCACAAACACTACTCCCTCTTTCCCCCTTCCCATAACCTATTTTCCTGAGATCAACACAATGCACTGCATCTGTAGGGGGCATCCCCTGAGTGTTGGTTAATAAATTAAAAAATCTTATTTTTATTAAAATAAAAATTATTAACTTCTTGGACATAGTTTTTACACTTTTTTTAAAACGACCCATATACAAATTTTTTGGAAAGCTTTTTTAATAGTTGATTTTGAAAGTAATCGAACTCCCGGTTTGTTTAAATTGTATATACATCACTACTTTCCTTTCATTGTTTTGATATATATTTCTGTTACAAATTTATGTTTTTTTGTGGATAAAATAGGATAGTGAAAAAAAATTTTAAATATATATTCATCATAGTATGTTAAGAAGTACATCTTTGTACAAAAAAAAAATTAATATACCTATCGACTCAGAATCACTTTCTTAATTGATTTAACGATGTTCGCCCGTCTGTTTGCCTCTGTCTGTGTCCATGTAAGCTTTGTTCAATCATAACACGTTTGCTATTGAATTGGGTGAAAATCGGTTCATGTTCATCCCTGGACACTGGACACGGCAGACTTGGTACAATAAAATTGCTATAAATGCTCCTGATCACATTTAATCGCTGAGCCCTTGAAGTTTTGTCTGGCACTGGCTGGATTTAACGTCAATATTTAGTTTTAAGATTTGAATACTTATTGTTAGTTCACTTAAATTTTATGAAGATCCAATAAATAAATATGATGAAAAAAAACAAAATGTTCATCCCTACCCCTGATACGAGTGTCCTCTATGAGATCGGCTAAAATTGCCCTAATATCCAGTTTATCAGTTAGTCTTATTACAAAGTTATTATTGACTTATGCTATGTTCAGACGGACAGCAAGATTCGAGGTTCGCTCTCTCATTCACGGTTCGCGCTCCAATCATGATTGAACCTACATGATTCGCCATACAAAATTTTGAGAGCGAACCAACTTGGTTCATAGATATGAACCACGAAAAATGTACTGTCATCTCCAATTTTGATAAAAAATTATCGCTAGTTTATCTCAACTAGCTGTAAAAAATATAAAGGGTCCGCCAAATAACTTTTTTTTTGAAAATGCTATAAATAAAAAACTATTGAATATTATCTCAAATTTCTTTTTTTATTTGAAAGTACAATCCTTCCGGTTAATAATGGAAAATAATTTCATTCAAATGGCTGCCTCGGCTGGCCATGCAGTAGCCTACACGATCGGTCCAATTTTTAAGCACATTATCGATTGTGTGCAGCTGTTATTTCACCAATGGCTTCACGAATATTGTCCTTTAAAGCGTCAATTGTTTCTGGCTTGTTGGCGTAACACTTATCTTTGAGGGCACCCCACAAATAATAGCCCACCGGTGTCAAATCGCAGCTCCGAGGTGGCCAAACGACATCAGCTCTGTGGCTGATAATGCGATCTTCAAAAACAGGGCGCAAAACATCGAGTGTAACATCGGCTGTGTGGCACGTAGCGCTGTCCTGTTGAAACCAAATGTTGCCAATATCCTCCTCTTCAATTTTTGTGAACAAAAATTCGTTCAACATGGCCCGATAACGATCGCCATTGACTGTAACGGCCACTCCTTGCTCATTTTCGAAGAAAAATGGCCCAATTATGCCTCTGGACCAAAATCCGCACCAAACAGTGACTCGTTTTGGGAGTATCGGCTTTTCAATGTATGCGTGCGGGTTTTCTGTGCCCCAAATGCGACAATTTTGCTTGTTTACATACCCGCCGAGATCAAAATGAGCTTCATCTGAAAAGATGATCTTTTTGGCAAAATCGGCATCTTCTGTAAGTCGATCGCAGACCCACTTAGCGAAGCGAAAACGCATTGGATGGTCAGTTGGCTTCAACTCCTGAACCAATTGGACTTTGTATGGCGTCATACCAAGGTCTTTATGCAAAATGCGTCTCAATGATGCCTCCGAAATGTTCAATTCTTGAGAACGACGGTGAATTGATGTTGATGGCGCTTCACGCACACTTTCTGCCACAGCAGCAATATTCTCGGTGTACGCACTGTTTTTGGCTTTTCACGCTTTGGTTTATCGATGAGGATGCCAGTTTCTTTCACTTTTTTCACAAGATAACGAACATACGGAGCTGACGGTGCTTCTCTTCTTCCAAAATCCGTACGCAATTTTCGCACACATTCTGCAACATTACCATGATTTTCAAAGTAATGTCGCAATATTTCCCAGCGTTGTTCAAGCGTATACACAACCATATTCGTTCAGTGGAAGGATAAAACTAATTATCTGTCAAATCAGACATGAGCTAAGTGTCACCATTCACGAAATAAGCACTAGTTGAAAAAAAAAACGTTAGATGGCGGACCCTTTATAAACAAAAAAAAAAAACAAAAAATTAATGTGTGCAATAAAATAAATCGAAACATTTAACAAACAAAAAGTATATACATATTTACATATTTGTATATGTGGGAGAGAGGCTTTACAGATGCTAAATTTGCAGCAAGAGTTTAGTTGTAAAGAGACGTTTGATCGAGCAACAAGACGTGCGCACGGTTTAATAAAACAACGACGACAATAAGATAATCTCCATTTAATTTTCTTTCAATTAATATTATTAAATTTTATTTATTTGTAATAAAACTTTTATTTTAAATAAAACCACATATATATTCAAATAAAAATGGAAAAAATAGTATAAACGTCAAAATGAAACAAGAGCGCTCGTCTGAACACCAATGTTCGCAATCGTGACTCAGAGAGCGAATCAAGTGGTTCATTTTGCCGTCTGAACATGCTATTATGATAAAAATTAATATTATAGAGTTATAAAACATGAAATAAAAATAAAAAGTGGCAGCATTGCACAAATCTCTGGAAAGTGCATCAGATTTTACGCGTCAAAATAAACTAAACAGTGGTAACACTTACTTCGCTTTTTTATATTTCGGGGAAAAACCTAAACTTTTTGTAACAAATTGTACTGATCACGTGTTTTACTTTACTAAAAATCATATAAGATCACTAAAAAGAGAAAACAAACATCGTCTAATTCCTGGTAAATTGTATTAGATTTAAAAGTGAAATGGACGAAATTGCACAATAAAAGTAGATGATAAATACGTCAACCACTATCAGGTTGAGAATTTGCCGAGATCTGGACGCCTAAAGCGGCTTAGTGGTAAGAGAAGTAAAGACATATACAGCCTACATGGATGGATACCACGCAGGAAACCATACATATCCAAGGCGAATCAGAGCAAGCTAAAGTACACAAATGAGGCTATATCTTTTTGGGAAAACGTATACAGATAAGAGCAAATTAGAAATTTTCAAAGCGAAAAGGCCCCAATAAATATGGTGTGCTAGGAATGAAGCCTTCAAAGAAAAGTGTGTTATTAACACTGTCAAACACGATGGAGGCGCAGTTATGGTTTGGGGCTGTATGGTGGCAACAGGTGTTAATCATGTTTTTAGTGACTCCACTATGAACAAAATAGATTACTTATGTTGCCCCTAGAAATTAGGATTCCAACAGGAAAACAACCCAAACCCTACGTCTAAAATTGTGAAAGAGTGGCCACTGTACCGGGCTCCTAAGACACTTTATCATTTGCCGTAGTCCCTGGACCTTAACCCGATCGACCATCTGTGGGAACATCTTGACAGAACAGTCAGGGGTCTAATAGTCGCATTCGTTATCGGAATTTGCGATCGCAATTATTTTTTTTATTTTCCAAAATAAAATACTAAGAATAATATTACTATGTCACAGTTATCGATTATGGACGCTGGTTAAGAGTAAGAATGAAAAGGTCTTACGTTTGTCTGTCTTCTTTAAATAATCACCAACTTAACTGATTTCAGCGAGTCTGCACTGGAACACGGTAGTCAAGTTGGTGTTGTTTATACTGACTTTTCTAAAGCCTTCGACAGGGTATCTCATAGCATTCTTTATTATAAGTTGCAAGCAATGGGATTGCATTCTAACTTTCTTATGTGGATAAGATCATACCTATATAATAGAATCTGCAGAATGTTAGTTGAGGATTTTTAAAAGGGTGTGAAGTTAGCGACGAAAGATAACTACGTTTTTCAAAAATGTTAAATACTTAACAGAGACTGTTAAATTAACAGAATTTTTGTGAAGATAACTACGAAAGTTAAATACGTTTTTCAAATAAGTTGAGGGGTTTAGATATATAGTGGCATTAGTAAATTATAAAAAAAAATAAAAATAAATTGAATTTTACAAAAAGATAAAAGTTTAAACAAATACAATAAAATTGTTTCTACTATAATATGGGAAAACTAAATGACAAAATTTGACAAAATGGTCCGATTAGGGGCTTAGCCCTATATGGCAGTTTGTACATTAGGACTACTAGTTTACAAAAACACCCCAAATACGAAAATCGTTAGGAACGTTTTTCAGAAATATCGTTTCAAAAAAAACATATGAAATTTTTTTCTACTGCTATAGGGGAAAACTAAATGACAAAATTTGACAAAATGGTCCGATTAGGGGCTTAGCCCTATATGGCAGTTTGTACACTAGGACTAGTAGTTTACAAAAACACCCCAAATACGAAAATCGTTAGGAACGTTTTTCAGAAATATCGTTTCAAAAAAAAATATGAAATTTTTTTCTACTACTATAGGGGAAAACTAAATGACAAAATTTGACAAAATGGTCCGATTAGGGGCTTAGCCCTATATGGCAGTTTGTACACTAGGACTAGTAGTTTACAAAAACACCCCAAATATGAAAATCGTTAGGAACGTTTTTCAGAAATATCGTTTCAAAAAAAACATATGAAATTTTTTTCTACTACTATAGGGGAAAACTAAATGACAAAATTTGACAAAATGGTCCGATTAGGGGCTTAGCCCTATATGGCAGTTTGTACATTAGGACTAGTAGTTTACAAAAACACCCCAAATACGAAAATCGTTAGGAACGTTTTTCAGAAATATCGTTTTAAAAAAAACATATGAAATTTTTTTCTACTACTATAGGGAAAAACTAAATGACAAAATTTGACAAAATGGTCCGATTAGGGGCTTAGCCCTATATGGCAGTTTGTACATTAGGACTAGTAGTTTACAAAAACACCCCAAATACGAAAATCGTTAGGAACGTTTTTCAGAAATATCGTTTCAAAAAAAACATATGAAATTTTTTTCTACAACTATAGGGGAAAACTAAATGACAAAATTTGACAAAATGGTCCGATTAGGGGCTTAGCCCTATATGGCAGTTTGTACACTAGGACTAGTAGTTTACAAAAACACCCCAAATACGAAAATCGTTAGGAACGTTTTTCAGAAATATCGTTTCAAAAAAAACATATGAAATTTTTTTCTACTACTATAGGGGAAAACTAAATGACAAAATTTGACAAAATGGTCCGATTAGGGGCTTAGCCCTATATGGCAGTTTGTACATTAGGACTAGTAGTTTACAAAAACACCCCAAATACGAAAATCGTATGTAACCCTTTACCAAAAAACAATAAAAAATATGTCATTCACTATGTAAATGACCATTTATATGAACAAATAGAGAAATAGCTAAATTTTTGCCTGTGGAGTGTGGTTTGGGGTCATTATTTCAGCATGTTGCAATATATTTGATAGACATGTTATATATCGTTGAATAGATAAATATGTCTTCTTTAACAATATATATAACAATAAGTAAAATTCAAAAATTTTGGGAACACTTTACCAAAAAAACCAAAAAAAAACGAAAACCATAGTTTTTCTATATTTTTTTCTGAAATTTGAATATAAATATCTCAAAAACTATTAACGTTATCAAAATGAATTTATGAAGTGTTTTAGATAATTTAAATGCTGTTCTATATCAGTAAACAAAATATAAAAATAACTAATCTTAATATGTTTTTTATGTTAACAAAAAAAATTCGTATGAAAATTTGACCTTTTTCACCATTTAAGCCCTCCTGACCACGTTTATGTAACGGCGGTGAATTTTATTGCGGCAAATAAATAAAAATATTTGGAGCTTTAATACTGCGGTGAAATATTTGAAGAAATCGAGCGGATATTTTTGTATTAACTTTTAAAACTTAGTTTTTTTTTTAAAAAATTGCCCATTTTGTCCAATGCTGGACGTAGGGTGCATGTCCAAAAATATTAAAAATTTCACTTACAACCATTCTTGAAGTATATTCTTTTAAAATATGTAGAAAAATATATACATGTTTTACCAAGGTTGTGAGAAAAAAGTGAAAGAATGAAGGGTATTTTTTGGCAAAAAATTGCAATTTTTAGAACCTGATTCAAAAAGTCAACTTTAAGATTTTGTGCTCACTAAACGGTTTGAAATAATTCAAAAAATACTTCAGCGTATTTTTTTAAAAAGTACTGGCTATCGCTACATATTTTTAGATTTTTTTTGTCTATTTTAATAAAAATGTTATTTTCGAAAAACCAAGAAAGAATTTGGTGAAAAGTTCAAATGTTGATTTTTAAAATCAAATATTTTTTAAACCGTAAGCGATAACTAGGTAGTATAAGCAAGTTTTTTGTTAATAATTTAATGGTTATTGGAAAAATTTAAAAAACGTAAAAAGCACTTCATATTTATAAAAGTTAAAAGCTTTGAAAGCATTTTCCACCTCGAGGTGGTCGACTTTGGCACCCTATAGCTCACCCTGTGTTACAACAGGGTATCTCAAAAATAAATATTTTGAAAGCCTATATCCTTGACTACAATCGCCTGGAATATACTATTCCAATCCAACCAATAGTTTAGAAGTTCCAGACTTATTACCACTTTTTTTTTGGTTTTGAACCACTGTGCTTCGTCCGACTTTTCCAGCTATTTCGCGATAAGAATATTTTTCAGAATAGTAAACATCAATTTTCGCAATTTCCGACGAATTTAAAGTACTTTTTTTACTCATTTCCTTTAGTTTTAATTTTATACTTGACTACAAAGAGAGAAAAGAACAGTTATAATACATTTTGATACGATTTTTTGTGTTTAAATTGTCAATTTTCTGCAAAGCTCAATTTTTGTATTTTTTCTGTATTTGCAATTTATACAGATTTTTTTAAATTTTAACTATGCTGGTTCTATCCTGATGAACCACTGTGTATTATAAAATTGTAACAAATTTAACGATACACTAGACTGGTCCCAGCTTATAATTTTTTTAATTATTAATATATGCGTTGTTTAAAACGGAGGCCCGGCCCGTTGTAGCAACCCATCCGGCCCCCGAGTTAAAATGCGAAAGTAGTTAATACAAATATTAAAAAAAAAAAAAAATTGTTAAAGCATTACTAAATCCAAATTTAATTTTTTCTAATATTATTATTAAATTTTCTAATATTAAAAATTTTTATACTTCCTTTTTTTTAAAGTTTTTATATTCAAGTACATATTACATATTTCTACCCTCCATAAAAAATTTAAATTGTAAATCCTGTATATAAATATAACGACACTTAAAACTCTTATTAAAACTCATAGTAATTTAAGTATGCCATGAAGTTAATTACTATGTTTAGTTTTTTTCGTACATGTTAGGCTTTGTTAAATCGTAAATAGTGAAAGTTTGTTTTTGCGTGATAATAAAAATTTAAATATATTTATTGGTCCAAAATAAGAAAAATTGATAGCGAGTGTCGAATGTTTAACGAAAAATGGACAATAAAATATTTTGTTGTACAATTTAAAGACAAAATGATGTGTCGTATTTGCAAAGAAACAATTGCAGTTTTTAAAGAATATAATGCGAATATGCATTACACTACGAAGCATTCTGAGATGTACTTAAAATATGATGGGGAATTGCGTAAAAAAGAAGTTGAAACTCTCAAAAAAACACTTTCAAATCAGCAAAATATATTTAAACAAATATCGAATCAAAATATATCTTCAGTACGAGCAAGATATCATGTTGCGAAGTATATTAGTGACGCAGGGCGGCCATTTATAGACGGGGAATTTGTGAAGAAATGTGTATTGAAAATTGCAGAACAAGTATGTATGTCCAGAAGAATTGAGTGCATTTTAAAATGTAAGTTTATCTGCAATAATGAGAAGAATTGAAGATATTGGTACGTACCAGCGTTTTTTCGCAGCTAAAAGAAGAAGCAAAGAAATTTATATTTTTTTTCAATTGCACTCGATGAAAGTGCAGATGTGTCCGATACCGCTCAGCTTCTTATATTTATTCGAGGAATAAATCTGTGATTTTCTAGAATAATCCGTGAGGGGAGCCAAAAAACGTTATATTTGAAATTATGGGCTCGATATAAAGTTTTTAGAGCTTTTTATTTAACAGTCCTGTAGATATGGGCAATAAATACTTTATATAAAATTTTTAGTTAAAAATCTTCAGAGGAATAGATCCTAGAGAAGGACGAAAAAACAATATGTAAATAACACTTAAAGTGTCGTTTTCTGAGAAAATAATTTGTCAGCGATCAAACGTAGGTTAACATACGTCGATAGTGCTGCAAATTAATTTAATAAACATTTAAGTTACGTCGTTATTTAAAGAAAAAACTCAGAAATGGTTAATATTTTTTTTAAAAAAATTTAACACATGTAAAGAGCGTTAAAAATTAATATATTTGGCATCGTTAACTCAAAGCTGACAAAAATGGACATACGCGGTTATTCCAGAAAACCACAGAAATGATGCTTTTCAGATAACTGAAGAATTAGCTGCTCTCAAGAGTCTTAAGGGAACATGTTTTTCTTGAAGTTTCCGAAATAATGACAGCACTACAATTAAATTATAAACATTTGATGTGTGTATCTACAGATGGTGCAAAAAATATGATTGGAGCCAATATAGGTCTCATTGGACGGATTAATAAGGAGTGTGAAACACTAGGGATAAAAAAACCTATGCACCTACATTGTGTTATACATCAGCAAGCATTGTGTTGAAAAATATCAAATGTAAAATCTATTATGTCAGTGGTTACTTCAACCATAAATTTTATTCGGAGACATGGTTTGAATCATCGTCAATTCCAAGAATTTCTTACATCAATTAATGCTGAACATGGCGACGTTCTTTATCATAGCGAAGTTCGCTGGTTGAGTAGAGGGAAAGTACTAAAACGTTTTTTTTTTTATCTTCCTCATCAAATTGACATTTTTAAGAACGAAAAACAAAAGCCTATTGCTGAATTATCAGATGATGCATGGTTATGTAAATTAGCTTTTTTAACCGATATTACTGCATATATAAACGATCTAAGTTATAAGCTTCAAGGTAAAGGAAAATTAGCATATTCATTATTTTACGATGTGAAATCTTTTGAAGTTTGAAATTGGAATTATTTAGAAACCAGCTCGTCAATAAAAATATTGTACATTTTCAGTGCTGCTCAAAATTTTTGGAGACTCAGCCATATACAAATGTTTTCCCTTATGTAGAATTTGAAAAATCAATAGAATCACTGCAAAATAAATTTATTGAAGACTTCAAATAAGCGAAAAAAAAATTTAATTTATTTCGAAATCCATTTGAAGTAGTGGTGAATACTGTTGAAGAAAATATGCAACTAGAACTGAATGATTTGCAGAGTAACGAAATTCTGAAGGAAGAAAATTTTATTGAATTCTACCAAAATTTAGATGACACTATATGTATGTATTTCCAAATATTAAAAAATTTGCAAGTGAGCACATATAAATATTTGGAAGCTTTTATATTTGCGAACAAACATTTTCTCGTATGAAATATATTAAAAATCAAGTTCGTGAGAGATCGAGTGATTCTCATTTGGCGGAAATTCTGAGGATATCAGTTTCTCAAGAACATATAAACATTAACAATATTGTAAATGCAACTAAATCCCAGTTGCATAATTCTCATTAATGCTTTTTTTAAATTACTTTTTCAATAAAAATAAAAATATAAAAAAAATATAAATTACAAGTGTTATAAATTTGTTTACAAAATCTTGGATACGAAAACTTTTTTTCTTCTATTAGTGCTTTTTATTTTTGGCCCAGTTCATATTTTTAAAACTCTATTTGGCCCTTCGTTCAAACACTTTGGCGACCACTGGTCTAAATTATGAGGTTTGCGGCCTTAATTTTTTAGCTCGATCCGACGGTGTCTTCTGGTGCCTAGTGAGGCCCAAAGTACCCGAAGTGTGTTTATATGGGGAACATATGACTTTTTCAGATTTTACGAAAATTTCGTTCTACAATTGAATTTTTTCGACAGGTTGTTATATGAATCGATTTCAGTATTAAATTGTATTTTAAGGCCCAGTTTTTGAGATGTCGGTTAAACCTAGTTTAGTTAAACAGAGAATTAATTTTTTCAGACATGTCCAAATTCATAAAGGAATTGTTGAATAAATTCTGGGTTTAACAAAACTAGGTTTAACTGATATCTCAACAACTGGATCTAAAAAAGCTATACAACTACAAAATCGAATAAAATATCGCCAACCACTTTTGTCCCAAAAAGACTAGGTCATGAAATTTTATGGGACTGTTATTGTTATGTATTGTTGATCTGTATTGGAATAATTACTTATTTATTGTTCGGTTTAAGATCATGTATATCTTTATCTAATGAAAGAAAGATAATAATTTTTGTAATGTAAGAGAAATATTGGAAAAAAATTGAAGACAGCGCTGGATGGAGTAGCTACTTTCAAACAAAGCGACTTGTTCATCTTCAGCATCCTTCTGCCTATTACTTCAACTCATGCTTAATCAACTATTTAACTCAACATTTGAAAGAAAAGAACATGAGAAATGTTTTTTCTTTTTTATATACGAGAGTTTGTACGAACAAGCTGAGCTTTTTCAATGTTTAGCTTTCTCTACATTAACATAGCCAGATCAATTACAAGTCTTGTAATGTGAACAGCTCTTTGTTTTTGCCATTGTCCTCTAGATGGAACTGTAATGCATGTGAAATCTTAACAGATTACACAAATGCATTGTACCTAATGTGTTGTATTTTTCAACTTTGAGAAATTGATTAAAGAAAGAGTTTTATACTTATAAGAACTCAGATATAAAGTATTGTTTTATTACCACGTTGTTAACCTATTGCGCAATGAGACCGAAAATGGGTAATTTTTTTGATAAAGTTTTGAAAACTAATTTTTCAAGTTTTAAAAAATTTTCTTAAACAAAATTTAAAAAATGGATCTGGTACTTCAAGGTTTTGATAAATACATGTTAAAGTTTAACTGTGTGAATTTTTAGGTAAATCCCTCCGCTTGAACTTTTTTTCAATGATTTATTTTTTGTGGATTTCGAGAAAAATTAGATTTTTGTAAAATGTTCAGTAAATGTATCAAAAATTATTCAGTTTTCTACCTTTAGATGTTGTATTTATCTTAATAGCCTGGGGTTTCGGGGGAAAAAATATGACCCCAATAACCCTTTTGGACTTGGGGTCATATATGTCCCCAAGCTCATAAAAGACAATTTATTCAAAAAATTCAAATATTTGGTAAGTGCTGTTGAATTTTTAAATGTAACGTTTAAAATACAATAACCAAATGTGCAAGTCTTCCGTGCTAAAAATTTGGAATAAATCGAACAATGTTAATTCATTTCTTGCCGAAGCCAAACTTTGAATTTTGGCATATTTTAAACAAGTAAGAAAATTATAGTCGGTCTAGACCGACTATACGATACCCTATACCATGCGTTTAGAGACCCTATCTCTTAGGCCCAACTAACTGGACATAGAAAATAAGCAAAAACCAAATTTGAGTGGGATTTTTATTAATTTTTTTGGCTGCAGATATGAAAAAGTTCATATCGGATGCTATATCTATATAGGGACTTGGTCCAAAAATGGACCGATCCTGATCATGTTTGGTAAAATCTCTTGTATTTTGCAAAAATATATACAAACAAAATTTGAGAAGAATCAGTGCAATATTTTTGTTTTTTAATAGATTTAAGTGAAGATCGGGAAGCAGCTCTATATGGGGTCAAAGGTACCATTTTTGGACTACTCATTAATGGATGTAATGAACGCATACAAACCCAATTTGAGTAAGATCTATATGACAATTTGGATCTTATGGCAATTTATGTCGATTTCATATGGGTAATTTGTATGGGGGCTAGGTCTGAACATGGACCGATTCTCACCAATTTCAATAGCGTTCATCCCATGGCCGATAAAAGCTTATGTACCAAATTTCATCAAAATACATTCATATTTGCGACCTGCAGTTTGATTACAAGCTTTACATGGACACACAGACGGACGGACGGACGGACGGACGGACGGACGGACGGACGGACACTATCTGATTCGATTTAACGATGTCCGTCCGTCCGTCCGTCCGTCCGTCTGTGTGTCCATGTAAAGCTTGTAATCAAACTGCAGGTCGCAAATATGAATATATTTTGACGAAATTTGGTATTTGATCTTTTATCGGCCATGGGATGAACGGTATTGAAATTGGTGAGAATCGGTCCATGTTCAGACCTAGCCCCCATACAAATGACCCCTATGAAATCAACATATATTGCCATAAGATCCAAATTATCATAAAAATTTTAGTCAAATTGGGTTGGTATGTGCTTATTACATCCATTAATCAGTAGTCCAAAAATGATCCCTATGGGAAAACTCTTAGTCATAGGCCCTATATAGAGCTGCTTCCCGATCTTCACCTAAATCTATCAAAAAATAAAAATATTGCACTAATTCTTCTCAAATTTTGTTTGTATATATTTTTGCAAAATACAAGAGACTTTACCAAACATGGTCAGGATCGGTCCATTTTTGGGCCTAGTCCCCATATAGATATAGCATCCGATATGAACTTTTTCATATCTGCAGCCGAAAAAATTAATAAAAATCCCACTCAAATTTGGTTTATGCTTATTTTCTATATCCAGTTAGTTGGGCCTGAGAGATAGGGTCTAGACCGACTATAATTTTCTTACTTGTTTTTTTATTAAATAAAGACCCTAAATGTATGCTAATCAATTATAGCCAATTCACAAATTAATAAAAAAAAAACAAACTAATTTTTTTTAACAAACATATTATGTGTTTAAATCTGGTGGACAGCTAAAAAGAAATACCTTTCAAATGAGGCATGTGTGGTCATAATATGATTAAAACTGACACAGTAGCATCGGTAACAAGAAATCGCCTTGCCTATTAATATAATAGATTTAAGCGATCTTGGGTCCCAGAAAACTAAAAATTGTTTCAGCTGTTTTAGTATTTCCGCAGAATTTTTATTATTTCCTCTATAGACAAACAGCTACAATTTCTGCAAGGAATTATTTGTAGTAAATGATACTGCCGAAAGAGGCGTTAAATTCACAAAAGATTTTTATGAAGTGTTAATAAATAATGAAGAAGAAAACAGTTTTTACTCCAGATAGTAGAATCATACAAAAAACAATATCCTTCCTGAACACAGCCAAGTTTAATTTAACAATGTTGTGTTATAGTTCAACAGTGTTCTTATTTTATTTAGAAAAATATAGATAGTTTTTAAAAATAAAATAATAGGGGAAGAGGTTGGGTTGTGGCCAGGGTTCGGTTGTGGCCACCCCAGCGTATCTTTTGACCTAAAGCATATGTGTTTTTCTTGCAAAAGTCATTTGTGTGTCATGGCAGCACGTTCTTTTTGTAACGAGTACCGAAACGGGCAGACGCATCTGCTTTGTGCTGGGAACAAATTTATTTTTCTGTGCTTGAAAAAGACCAATAATACAAATTTACCCCTTTTCAATAGAGTTAGAAATCAAAGTGAATCAATCAAAAATGTGAGTGCAATGCATTTTTATTCAGTAAATTTATTATACTTTGTGAGTAAATATCGATTGCAACCAATATGTTGACACCAAAAAAAATTTCAACACATTTCAAGATGGCTGCAAAATTGGGTTGTGGCCACTAAAATTGGTTGGGTTGTGGCCACCCTTTTTTTTTAATGGTGAAATATCGTCGTAGATGTAAAAATAACTACCCAGTAAGCAATATAACACATATAAGCAATAATAACTCCGTCAATTGTTTCGGATGCGATCGGCCCGTTCATTTGAAGTGTGCTGGCACACGAGCCAGCTGCTTCAAATGCGAAAATTGTGAGTCGGAAGACGAATACTGCCATTTATTTATCATTATTATTTTTTATTTAGTTTTAAGTTTTTCTCAATAATAATGCCAATTGAAAATAAATAAACTTTAAGTTTTTCTATATTCGTAGTGGTTTTTCTTCATATTTTCCTATTTTTACCAGATTTTCCAAGGGTGGCCACATCCCAACCAAAAAAAATTTGCCCCAAAAATGGCCACTTCACAAAATTTGGAAAACAAAAATTCCCGTTTGACGAAATTGATTTAGTTTCTTCACCAGCAGTTAGCCAAGGTTTCTAGCTTTAAATAGATACCCAGTTGTCCGAATAATTTGCATTTGGTGAAAAGTTATAAGCCGAAAACCTAACTATGGCCACAACCCAACCTCTTCCCCTATTATAATAAAATTGGTTAAAAAATGTTTTAATTAATATTCGCGAGCAATAAGCTGATAATTGCATCAAAGATATATCACAATGGATTATTTTGATTACAGGATCACTGAAGGGTTAAACAAAAAAAAATTATCAAATTTTATTTCTTAAATTCTAAATAGTGGTTTCATGGAGTTAAATAGAAAAACTCGTTTTCGGTAATCTTTATTTAAAAATATCTTAAAATCCAAAGCTGGCCTTGGGAAATAATGGGTTAACGTCCTCCCAAATTTTTAGCATTGCATCAACTGACATCTCATAATTTTCTATTAATTACGTTTACATTACATCTTATAAACTAATACAAAATTCGACTGTCAAAACAAAAACAAATTGTCAACATGTTCGCAATTTCATTATAAGTAGATGTCAAATGTTGCTAGGAATTGCAAAGGGCAATACATTACGACCCGTTTTCATACAACTGACAACAATTGACATTGAAAATGAAATAGTGAAAACCAGGCATACGAATTGTTCTACAGCGTGTATTTTTTGGATTTCCGATTAATGAGTGTAATGAAAACACCCAAATTAAATTTTACCGAGATCCATATTATAATTTGGATCTTATGACAATTTAGGTCGATCTTATAGGAGTCATTTGTATGGGGACTAGGTCTGAACAAGCACCGATTTGCAGCAATTTCAATAGCGTTGACCGAAGAAAGCTTTTATGCCAATTTTCATCAAAATATATTCGCATTTGCGGCTTGCAGTTTGATTACAAGGTTTACATGGCCACACAGACAGACGGACGGATATCCATAAATCGACTCAGAAAGTGATTCTGAGTCGACAGTACAAACTGACAAATATTTTTGATAGTCACAAACATCAGTACAAACTGACCACAAAGTGGTATATGGCAAGAAAATTAAAAAAAAAAACGTTGGAAAAGCGGTCCAGGTTAGCACAGATCTTTATTTATGAGAATATCGTATATAGAAAATAATGGAATTATGATGAAGTCTAACTGACACTTTTGTTATAATCTTTTTTAAGACAAGCCTTGGAAGCAATTAATTTTATGGATGTCAATCAACCTAAAGAAAATATTAGTCCTCAATATGAAGAATTTGCCACTGCACCTCATCCACCTAAATCTCTGGATGCTTCATTTAGTTTTAAATCAACACGTGATATAGAATTGGATAATTCTATGAATTCGACTACATCGAAACTGTTAGAGTCCTACTGCGATCATGAAGAACAACTACTAACACAAATGTTACGCACGTTCCAGCTAGATCTACAATGGGCTAAAGTTTTAAATCCTCTATGTTGTCGTGCAGCAAATCATTTTAAACCAGAATATTGCACCAACGAATTAATGGATGTACGAAATTATGTAAACTTCAAAAAAGTTCCAGGAGGCAAAAAGTTAGAAAGCACAATCGTAGGAGGTGTAGTATTTTCCAAAAATGTAGCACATAAAGATATGGCAACTAAAGTGGAACAACCACATATACTACTGCTGCAATGTCCAATTGTTTATGAGCGTATAGAGGGAAAATTTGTTAGTATTTCTACGGTGCTGCTACAGGAAAAAGAATATTTGCGCAATGTTTGTGCACGCATTATGAGCTTTAAACCCAATGTCATATTGGTACATAAAAATGTTGCTGGTGTGGCACAAGATATTTTGAGATCAAACGGTATAACTTTGGTCTTGGATGTAAAACTTTCGGTAATGGATCGTTTAGCTAGAACATTACAATGTGATGTCCTCACTTCTATAGAAGGGAATATAGCACAACCGAAATTGGGAAAATGTGATGCGTTTTATATACGGAACTATACGGATGGTTTGGGAGCTACTAAGACATTAATGTTTTTTGAGAAATTACAAAGTCCACGAGGTTTTACTTGTCTCTTAAGAGGTGGCAGCAATAAAGAATTGGCCAAAGTTAAAAAGGTGGCCTCATTTTTGGTATATGCTCGTTATAATTGGCGTTTGGAAATGTCATTTCTTTTAGACGAATTTGCCGAAGCTCTTACACCAAAACCCCTAATATTTGATTCAAAAGAAACAAGTCCAGCCGATGAAAATACTAATATTAGCCAAAAATCAATAGAAGGATGTGAAACCACCAATGAGGAAAGCGAAGAAGTACCACAATTACGAACCACCTCAAACAAACTTCGTTCGGTTATAGTTGAACGTAAATCTGAAGAGAAAGTACTTACTACGGCTACAGACGTATCAGCAGACTTTTCAGATCCACTACGTTCTACGAACAGCAAGATTTGTCCAGAAAATACCACCAATCTACAGTTAGCTGTTGAACATCGTTATGATAATCGTTTTCGTAGTGCTCTAAGTTCAACAATATTATCAGTGAGTCCATTTCTAACTTTTCCCTTGCCATATTTAGAAACTGAACAAGGTCGTAAATGTCCCTTACGTCTCTTATTTCCTACGGAATTGTACTTTTCAAAATTGTGGTCATCAAATACAAATGCAGCCAATACCAATTCATATAATTTTGAACGTTTGGAAAGCTACGAGGTTATACCAACCGATGTTGAACAATTAGAATTAAATCCTTCACATGCCTTTTTAAAAATGAAAATAACAACACCAATAGATAATCGTGATATACAAACTCTGCTGGCAGAGTTTAGATCCTATGGTGGAAAGTATCCCAAGAGGCCCAAAAGTAAGTTGTCCCAAAAAATTATTCATATCAAAATGTTTCATTATTCATTATCCACTTTCAGTGTTCAAATTCCTAAAAGGACGTCGAGGTTTAAAAAACCAGATCTCACAAAAAATTCAGGAAGATAATGTTTATAAAGATGCTCTCGATATAGAAAATCATCAACGTTTGCCCGTATTATTTTGTAGTTTCTTCTTCAATCCAAAGGGTGTTTCATCCTTTTGTGCACAACCCACATTGCTGGACATGAAATTCTATGGCCAGCAAGACATAATGTTGGGACAATTTTTACAACGCTACTGCTGTCGTTTATCATCGATATGTACGCGTTGCAATTTGCCCATGTTGGGTCACACCAGACGTTATGTACACTCTATGGGCTGTGTTAAAGTATTCCTCAGTGAAGATAATACTAAATCTGATCCCAATAGCATATATTTCACAGCCTGGTGTAGTATATGTAATGAAGTGACGCCCAGCGTACCTTTATCTGAAACTACAAAATGTTTATCGTTGGCAAAATATTTAGAGCTTCGTTTTCATGGGCATGCCTATAGAAAGAGACCCGCCATTTCAGCCGATGAAAACAATATGGGAAGTGATGTTAATAATGCTTGTCAACATTCTTTGCATCGCGATTATGTTCATCAATTTAGTTATCGTGGTGTGGCAGCTAAATTTCAATATACTCCCATCGAAACTTGGGAAATAGCATTGCCCGATTTAACGTTAAATTTACATCCGCCCAAGGGATTTAATCGTTTTGAAGCAATGGAAGATGTAAAAAATTTCTCTGTGAAAGGTCATGAAGTTTACACAAGAATACATGAACGCATTGCTGATTTAGCTACGGAAGATGAAAATTCTCCCTTAGTTTCGAATTGGAAAACTATTTTGAGTAAAGATCAATTTATTTTCAAACAACATGTTGAAATTATCCAGACATTGCTAACCGAAAACAAAGCCAGTCCATATGATATTAATGATTCCTTGCTAATGTCAAAGAGGATTTTGGCAGAAAGTATTGAACAATGGGGTCCACGTTTACATGAAATGTCTGCGGCTCAGAAAATTGCCGCTAAACAATCCCATGAAGCTGGACATCATATTGTCGATGCTGGTACTATATGCACAGAAGATTTACGTTCAGAACATTCGGATATTTCTCCCACAATAACACACACACCTGATACACCCAGACTAATAGCAAACGATGACTCTGTAGAGACCAGTTCCAACTTAAATGGAACGCCCACAAGTACTACTGACAAATATGCAACTGAATCTCATTTTGTCATGCCTACAGTGCCGCAACCCAGTTCTTCCACTTCATCATCAGACAAGAAAACAATAAAAAAAATGTTAACACAACTGTTACCATCAGCAGGACCGGTGAATCCTTTACAATCACCTTTTAGTAATTTGGAACATTTGACTATACCATTGGGTGCATTTCCAATGGTGGTTCATGATCATGATTTTAGTTCTATAATTGCTTATTGTTTGACTTCGCAAGAATATAACCGAATATTAAATAATTTAGGTACCCAACAATGTACGGCCGATAGCACTTCTATATCTAGTAACTCGGCTGTGAATGTAAACTCAAGTCCTCATGTTAAACGAAAGTTACAAGAAAGGTAAGTTAAATGAAATTCTTGACTAATTTTTGCTAGGCACCCTTTGAAAATTGATGAAAATATTTTTTTTAAGAAACGGCACTTTATAAGAAAACAGAATTTTTTAAGTAAACAATTTTTTTAAATTCACTTTTTCAAACATTCGTAGAGTAGAACGCTCAGATTTCGTTTTTCGATCTGGCAACACTAAAAACAGTTAGTCCACAATAAGGATGGTGTATCGCAAAGAGGAGTCAAAAGTTCAACTACAATGCTTTTTCAATCTGGCAACTTTGAAAATGATCAGTGCACAATTCTATTAGGGAATTTCAACAATTTTACTATACGACGCTTAGTTTATATATAAGAAAATTTATATTCCCCGCCAAAGATTTACGTTATTCTATCTGGCAACTCAAAAAATGGATACCACACAATACATGTGATATATTGAGCGTTCTGGCAACCCTAGAAATAGGTATCGGTGAATTCATATGGGTGAAATGTCAATCATTTTTCTCAATGACGCTTAATTTTCAAAATATATAAGCGATGTTTTGTTTCCTGCCAAAATTTTATATTTTTAAATCTGGCAACCCTAAAAATTGTTTTTGAAAGGGGGACAATACTTTTGCAATTTTGTGTACCTTTTTTGTTATTTTCTTTATTTAAGCATTTTATAATTGCTAGCAGATTCCAGCGCTCGAAAATCGAGTGCAAATTCTAGTCAACTTTTTATTTCAACTTAGCCAATTCACATACCAACACTTTTTTGTTTTATTATTATTTTGAATGAAGAAAACAAACTTACAAACACATTAACAAATTTAATAATCACACACATAGCATTGTATAATTTTATGTATGTATGTGTTAGTAGCAACTTTAAATGTAATTTACCCAAAAAAAAAGGCAAAAATTTGAAAATCTGTAAGTCTGGTGAATGTCATCATTTCTGATATACTATGGTTCTTTGATGATGTCTCTTAAGACTTTATTCTGGAATCGTTGGATAGGTTTGAGTATTGTATTTTTGGCGCAACCCCAAAGTACACTACCATATGACCACACTGGTTTTAGTAACGATTTATAGATCATTAATTTATTTTCGGTTGATAGCTTTGTCTAGTTCTTTTCTCTTCTTTTTTACGTATTCTTTCCAGTTTAGCTTCGCGTTTAGGTTATTCCAAGATATTTTGCCGAGTTTGCTTTTGGCACTTCTGTCTGTTCTATAAATAAAGAATTGTGTGTTATATGTTTTAATGTACAGTCCACATGAACTGATTTTGAATTGTTCAGTTTTAGTCCCCATATTTTGCTCCATTGTTCTATTGCAACGATTGCTGTTTGTAGTCTATCTATAGACTCCTTATTTGTTTGAGCCATCGAGAGTATAACGGTGTCATCTGCGAAAGTTCCTACAACACAATTGTTATGGATTGGCATATGTTGAGTGAATAGGAGATACAAGACTGTTCCCAATATGTAGCATATTGGGACCAGTAGCATATTGGGACCAGTCTTGTATCTTGCGGTACTCCTGATATTATTGGGTATAACTCGGAGTATTGATTTTCATGTTTCACTCTATAGTATCTGTTGGTAATATATGATTCGAGTAGATCACAGTACTTTCCTGGTAATATAGTTTTAAGTTTTTGAATCAATCTCAAGTGACAGACTCCGTCAAATGCCTGTGATATGTCTAGAAATACCGCAGAGCATACATGTTTATTCTCAAATGCATTTTCTATAGTATGTGTGACTCTATGGATCTGTTCAATTGTTGAATGGCTTTTTCGAAAACCATATTGATGGTCTGGTATCAGTCTCCTTAAATGAATAATCTTTCTTATTCAGTCGAGAACTGATAATCTTTTCAAAAAGTTTTCCAATGATTGGTAGCAGTGATATGGGCCGGTAGGATTTAACGATCTTAAGGTCCTTTGCAAGTTTTGGTATAATTATTACTTCTGCTACCTTCCAGTAACTGGGCACATATTGAATTTTTAAATAAAGTTGTCAAATTTACTTGATAAGTTAAGGTTTTGAGGAGTTGAGCACTAACAAAATCATAGCCAGGAGATTTTTTAACTTTAAGGATCTTTATATCATTAATTACTTCCTTTAGCATAACTTCATCAATGCTGCCATCTTTAGAGCTTGTACTAAATTCACTAATAATGTTGTTAAAATACTGGTTATTTTCTTCAGTGTTACTAGAAATCCTGTTATTGTTTCCGAATATTGTATTTAGATGTGCTGCAAACCTAATGACTTTTTTGCCCAAGTACCATTTTCGTTCAAGATGGGAGATTTGTAAGTAGTTGGTCTGCTAAGTTTATTTGTGGCTTTCCAAAGCGAGTAATTTGTTGTATTATTATATGATAAATTTGTTAGATAATTATTAATATTGACTTGTTTAAATTTATGTATTTCGCGTTTTAAGGTTTCAGCTGCATTATTAAATGCGTTTTTATCAGTTGGAGAACGAGATTGTTGCCATTTCCTACGAAGTTTACGCTTCTTTGTTACCAAGCTTTTAATATGTTCTGGATATGAGGGAAGAAACACTCTTTTAGTTGTAACTGGTGTACTAAGCCATGCTGCTTGTTGCAATGAATTTGTGAACGTAAATGTTTCATTCTCGATATCTTCTATTGTGTTTATGGATGTGTTTATGATTGAAGCCTTCACCAAATGAGTGGAGTAGTCCCAATCAGTAGAATTGTTTAGAATTGTTTACAGACGTGTAAAATTTGATTTCCGTGGTATGTAAGGTATATCGGGGAATGGTCAAAACTTAAATCATAAACATCTTCTATTGAGATGTTGTTTAGGTTAATTTTTCTCATTATAAAAAAGTCAATGAGATCTGGTTGGTTTGTTCTGTCTGTGGGCCAATACGTTATTTTCCCTGTGGTTACGACATCGTAGCCAGTATTCATAGTGGCGTTGTACAATTCTTTACCTTTCGTAGTGGTTAACCTAGAACCCCAATTTGTATGCTTTGTTGTACCTACGACGATTAGTGTTTGATTTAATGCTCCACGACAAAAATATTACGTAGACTTATGACTGACTAATAATCATATAATTAAACATATGTATAAGAACAGCGTTACAGAATCAAAAGATCAGTGAGTCAGTTATGAGCGTAACTATTATAATTTTTATTATTTTTTTTTTATTATAAATGCAGTCATGATGTCGATGAGACTAGTAAAGATGCCAACGCTCATAACCCTACACCTCCCCCCCCACCTAATACCAATGAAGACGACCGCACAAAACCGAAGTCTAGCAATTCTCACATTGAAATATTATTCCAAGATAATAATACACAATTTACGTGTAAAATGTATTTTGCCAAAGAATTTGATCAAATGAGAGCTAAAACAATAAACTCCCCCAAATTGGATAAAACTCTGTACAAAGAAATCGAAAAAAGTAAGAAAAGAGAAGAACTGAAAGTATCACAAAGTAAGAATGGACCTGAAATGGAATTGGTACGAAAACCCAGTGATGTTGGTCAAAACTCCCACAATTACCCATGTACGGAGAATAAATGGAAACATAATGCTAACAAGGATGAAAAAGATACCTCCCGCATACAAATGGATAATACAGAAGAATGTCGTTATTATTTTGCGCGTTCTTTGTGCACTAGTGTACAATGGGAGGCCAAAGGTGGTAAATCTGGTTCAAGATTTTGTAAAACCTCAGGTGTGTAGAATTTGTTTTTTTTTTAATTCTGAATTTAAATATTATTTTTTTTTCATTTTCATTTTAGACGATCGTTTTGTTTTAAAAGAAATGAATAAAACGGATGTCAGTATTTTTGAAAATTTTGCCCCAAATTATTTTGATTATATCGGGAAGTGCCAACAACAGAATCAACCAACGTTATTGGCAAAAATCTTCGGTGTTTATAAGGTTACAATTAAAAAGAAGGAGTAAGTAGAAAAAATTTGTTGTGTTTAGTGAATTTTAGCAAGGAAGCAAACCATTTATTCAGCGAAAAAAATTACCCGCCATACTTTTAATATACTCAAAATGGTTGTTTAATTATAACATACATTTTCAGGAGTAAAAGTTTACTTAATTAAAATTATTAGACATCATATTATCCCAACAAAATATAATTAATATGTTTTCCAATTACTGAACAAACTGTGAATGTAGCGAAGAATGCAAGCAGCAACAGAAAATAATTTTTGACTAACGGTATATTAATTAATTAAAAATTACAAAAATACAAGTAATGAAATTATGAAAAGTAAAGAAATGTCAATATTTATGGAAAAAAAAAGGTTATTGTATACACTTTCCTCTCTTATTGTAAACACCTTCAATTCGTTTTTCCATACTTCCGACAAGACGGCTAATGGTGTTTTGGTAATTTTTTGTCATGCTTCCTTTAGAGTGATTATTAAGCTGGCAATGATTCAAACTGCCAAACTTTACACTCGTTGCGACAAAATGCCCCACAAATTTCCTATGAGGTTAAGGTCTGGTGAGCATGCCGGCCACTTTAAAACTGTTATGGTTTTTGATGAAAACCACAGTTTTTTTTTCAGCTAACAGGATTTGAGCGTTATGCTGTTGAAAACACTTATTTTTCCTCTAAAACTGTTCTCGAGGAGTTGTATGTAGTCTGTGCCCTTCATTCGACGCGATGTTATTTGAAGTTCCAAGCAACCCTCAGCTGAAAATGCCCCCACACTATTATGAAAAACGGTGGCTCCTTTCGGACATCATACGATCTGGACCATCCAAATTCCATTTTTTTTTTCGTCTGAAAAGATAACCTAAAGTGGGTTGAACAATATAAACTAACGCCCGTATTCATAATCAAATTCTAGCAGTTGGCTAACTTTTTTTCATTTGAAATTTTCGTATTGTAAAGTAGATGAAAATATTACTTACCCTTTCGCAATTGATGTACATGTTTTTAATAAAAAAGTTAACTCTGCCTTCTTTGATATTTTAGGAATTTGTTTCTTCTTCTCAAATTGTATACATATATTTGTTACGTTTTGAAGTCCTCCAAACGATTGCCTTCGACACAATTGCATTCAACAACGTCCTCGGGCTAATTAGTAACATGGACGAGTGGCTGGCTTTGCATGGAATACGAGTCTCTGCGGAGATTAAGCTTTCGTTTGGTAAAATTAAGAGAGCCTCGCATATGGAATTTTTTAAAACTTCAAAACTTCAATAACTTAAAACACCGAAAAGACACTGACGATACTGCCAACTGTGATTTTAGTAATTGATCTAATAATTGTGAAACACTTACAGCTTTATTATTGTTGTTCTATAAATGTAGCGTTAATACAAAAAAAGATCATCTCTTGTTGTAATCTTTACTAGCTAAACAGTTAATCTAGAAAATGTTCTAACCTTATAATCCGTTTTTCTGGAGATATAGTTACAAATTGAATGACCTTAGAATTGTGAAACGAACCTTATAATAATTATTTTACTTTAAAACGGATTGTGAAGGAAAATTAAACAGTTGCCCGGATTATTAAAAATTATAACGAACATCGTACTGTTAATAGAAGTCTGGAAAGTGACAAACAAGGACTAGACTGACACTGACAAGATTTTGAAAAATATTGACAAATTTAAGACAAATCCGATTATTTCGGGAAGAAAAGTAGCTCAAAAGAGGCAGGACTTATATCGTGTAAAGTACAGAAGGTACCGGTTCAAAACTCCAATAAGAATGTCGAGAGCTAAGAAAAACTTAAACGCGATTTCATCAAGAAGTATGAATGCTGCATACTTGGCGACTTTTCACAGCTACCAGGAGTGAATTTTAATGTAGTCGGTACTAGAGGGAAAGTCCATGAAATATTTATGAAAGAGTTTTTACTTTGGCAGGCTATTTGCAGTTGTGGGATATTAAACGTTTGTATGTGAAAACGGGCACATTAAAGAATGCTTGCAAAGAAGACTACTTCCATTCTTAAAGCAGCATATCTATTTCCATTTGGCCTGATCTTGTATCATGTCATTACAGTAAATCGGTTATTGAATGATACAAAAAAAAAAAACAAGTAAGAAAATTATAGTCGGTCTATACCGACTATACGATACCCTATACCATGCGTTTAGAGACCCTATCTCTTAGACCCAACTAACTGGATATAGAAAATAAGCATAAACCAAATTTGGGTGGGATTTTTATTAATTTTTTCAGCTGCAGATATGAAAAAGTTCATATCGGATGCTATATCTATATGGGGACTAGGTCCAAAAATGAACCGATCCTGACCATGTTTGGTAAAGTCTCTTGTATTTTGCAAAAATATATACAAACAAAATTTGTGAAGAATCAGTGCAATATTTTTGTTTTTTGATAGATTTGAGTGAAGATCGGGAAGCAGCTCTATATGGGGCCTATGACTAAGAGTTGTCCAATAGGGATCATTTTTGGACTACTGATTAGTGGAAGTAATATATACATAAAAACCCAATTTGACTAAGATTTGTATGATAATTTGGATCTTATGGCAATATATGTTGATTTCATAGGGGTCATTTGTATGGGGGCTAGGTCTCAACATGGACCGTTTCTCACCAATTTCAATAGCGTTCATCCCATGGCCAATAAAAGATCAAATACCATATTTCATCAAAATATATTCATATTTGCGACCTGCAGTTTGATTACAAGCTTTACATGGACACACAGACGGACGGACGGACGGACATCGTTAAATGGAATCAGTTAGTGATTCTGATTCGATCGGTATAATAAAAGATGGGTCTGGGTCAAATATTTTTGGTAGTTACAAATAGCAGCACGAAGTCATTATACCCAAACCACATAGTGGTATAGGGTATAAAAAATAATGTCAATTTCGTACCAAGAGATGGGAATCCACCCATCTGCCCAGGCTCATAGCAGGATACTAGAGTGTCGAATAACACGAAGCAATTCGCCAACAATATCACGCTTTTTGCTCGTAAATGGTCTGTGTGTAGCAAAAGGATCACTGAAAGTACTTTAAAACGCTTACGGGAGATATTCCTGAAAAACTGCAAAATAATATACATTATATTAATTTAAATAATATACCCATCATTGGTTGTAATTTTTGTTCTTAATGGAATCGTTTATTTCGTTTAAAAGTTATTGCAATTTATTTGTCATTATCCTTACTTCAATAACAACTTTAATTGGCAATTAATTAAAATGAATTGAGAACAAATTGATTCAATGAAATTATTTTTGATACCTAATTTTAAATTCAGAATTAAACTTAAAAAAAATTCTATTTAACAAGATTCTATTTGAAAATGTGAATTGGGTCGTTGCTGTTTAAACATAACTTTCAAAGTAATTAATTAATTACAAATCTTTGTATCTTTCTTTATAGTTCATTTGTGGAAAAATCATTATTGGTTATGGAAAATCTCTTTTATGAATGTGACATTAAAAACAAATTTGATTTGAAAGGTTCAGAGCGTAATCGTTTAGTGGATCCCATGAATCAACAACAAGGCGATACTGTTTTATTAGATGAAAATTTTGTGCAAAGTAATGTTTTATGTTTTATATGTCAGAAGTGTCATTGGTTTTCAATAACAAAACATGTCAATTTCAAATTTTATTTTTACAGTGTCATGGTTAAAACCATTGTATATTTTAACTCATAGTAAAGTTGTCTTAAAAGATGCTATCAATCGTGATGCTTGTTTCTTGGAAAAGAATCAAGTAATGGATTATTCATTGCTGGTGGGTTTAGATGATAAGAATGGTGTTTTGGTATTGGGCATTATCGGTAAGTAGAACTTGTTTAATATGTATTAAACTAAATAATAAATGTTTTGTCATGTATTTCTTTAGACTATATACGAACGTTTACCTTTGAGAAGAAAGTGGAATCGTTTGTTAAACAAACTGGTATATTGGGTGGTATGGGTAAATTACCTACAATCATACCACCAGAACGCTACAGATTACGTTTTGCTGATGCTATGGATCGTTATTTTTATACAGTACCCGATCGTTGGGAGGGACTATCAAAAATTTGATATTTAAATCTTTATTAAAAAAATTGGTTAACATGTAATACTGTTATGTACTTGTTATTATTAATGGAATAATATTACTATTGAGGACTTAAGAGAAACTGAATAAGTTATTAATCAAACTTTATGGAATTATGTATTTAATCTAGTAATCTGTAAATGTATTTTAAATTTGTACGTGATCTTATAAATACATGAGTATGGTCAGTGTTTAGTATTTATACGAATAAATTGCACATTTTTGTTGAATAATGACGAATTCAAAATCATTTACTAATTTAGGAGTATTGGTAAGAGTGTACTTAATTATTTTTTAGTTGTATAGTATTAAAAGTGATTTTTACTAGTTAGTTGCAACGCCCTAAGGCGCACGTTGAAAAATTATAATACTTTTTTAAGAAAAAGACACTCAAATATATGCCTTTTTGTAAGTTCTTCCATACCAACGACGATCATTTTGGGTTGACGGCAACAGCATTGACAGTATCGTTCTATTCATTGTTTCGACTTGTCCATTAGCCCTAGGTGTTCGAACTTGTTGGTAGATAAAATCTGGCAACATATATCTTTAAACATAACTTTAAACAGCTGGTCTAATTAGTGCACTTTTCTGCAACTATTATTATTACATTTTTTTTCCCTTCTTCTTGTTTCATACTTCCTGTAAGAAACTCTTACTAAATAAAATCTCTTTTTACACACATTGTTCCGAAACAATCGCCTTTTATTAGAACCATCACAACAGGTTATGGGCCCAGTTATTGTTAAAACAATTGTGTAAAACTGTTTTATGAGATTTAAAAGTGATTTTTAAAAAAAAATGTCGTCGATAGCTACGAGTTTCAATATTGAGAAGTTGCTTGGCCGTGAAAATTACTCATCATGGTCTTTTGCCATGAAGAACTTGCTGCAACATGAGGAACTGTGGGATACGGTTCAGGGCAACTATCCACAAGCGGGAATGAATGCTAAACTTGACACAAAGGCCAAGACAAAAATTATTTTGTTAATTGACAAACTAAATTACGTCCATATAGAAGATGCCACTACTTCCAAAGAGGTATGGGACAAATTGAAAGCAGCATTTCAGGACTCTGGGTTGACTAGAAGAGTTGGTTTGTTACGGCAGCTTACAACAACACGTTTTTCCACATCTGAAAATATTGAGGAATATGTAAGCCAGATTGTGTCTACGGCACACAAGTTAAAGGAAGTCGACATGCCGGTAAGCGATGAGTGGATTGGCACACTTCTGCTGGCCGGTTTACCCGAGGAATACGCTCCTATGATAATGGGTATAGAAAGTGCAGGTGTTAAAATATCTTGCGATTCTATAAAAACAAAGCTGTTACAAGATGTAAAAAAATCAAATAGCGAAGGTGCAGCATTTTTTTCAGGAACTAAAAAGAAGCCTGACGCTAAAAGGGGTTATCGGTGTTACAATTGCAACAAATACGGGCATAAAGCGGCTGATTGTCGTACAACTAAACAGCAAAAATACAATAACAAACAAGTCGGTTTTTGTACAGTTTTTGCTACAGGAGCCATCAACGGCAATGAGTGGTACGTTGACTCCGGGGCAAGTATGCACATGACAATGAAAAAGAATTGGTTCATTGATATCAAAAAGTCAAACGTAGAAGAAGTTTTTGTTGCCAGCAAACACAAATTGGACGTACATGGGGTAGGTGATGTTAAAATTAATATTATCAACAACGACGGAGGTTGTTTGGACGTAACTGTCCACAACGTACTATATGTACCCGGTCTTACAGCTAATCTTCTATCCGTACGCCAAATGCTAAAAAAAGGTTTTGTAGTGGAGTTTAAAGACGACAAATGTACAATATTGAAAGATAATATCGTGGTGGCAACAGCTCAAGAAGAAAACAACATGTTTAAATTAAATGGCGAAGTAAACGTAAGTGATGAAAATCATAAGTGTATGACGGTAACTCAATCAAACCCTGAAATATGGCACACTCGTATGGGTCACTTGAATTATGCAGATTTGACAAAAACAAAACAGCTGGTAACTGGTATGGAGTTTACGCCAAAATCAACCGAAAATTGTGTTCCTTGTATAAAAGGCAAAATGGCAAGAAGGCCGTTTAAAACGTCAAAATCACGTACTACAAAATTGCTAGAGCTCGTACATTCGGACCTGTGTGGGCCGATGGAGGAAGATTCGATTGGTGGAGCTAAGTATTTTTTGATTTTTATTGACGATTTTTCGCGTAAAGTTTTTCTTTATATTTTGCAGGCAAAAACGGAGGTACCGACATTTTTTTGAGATTTTTATGGCAAAAGTGGAAAATGAAACTGGCCATAAAATAAAATGTCTGCGTACGGATAATGGCACAGAATTCTGCAACCGGCAAATGTCATTTTTAATGAACAAAAATGGCATACAACACCAGACTACAGTGCCGTACAGCCCCCAGCAAAACGGCGTCGCCGAACGCATGAATCGCTCGATCGTTGAACGAGCCCGTTGCATGCTGTTTCACGCTGGTTTGAGTAAAAAATTTTGGGCTGAAGCCGTTGCAAATGCCGTTTACGTTATAAATCGCTCCGTTTCTGCTGCAAATAAAAAAACTACACCACAAGAAATATGGCGTAAAACCTGACGTAAGTCATCTTAAAGTTTTTGGTTGCCGTGCTATTTCGTATGTCCCCAAAGAAAAAAGAAAAAAGTGGGACTCCAAGGCTCAGGAATCAGTTTTTGTTGGCTACTGCGAAGACACCAAAGGGTACAGGTTGCTAGACCCAAATGGTTGGCGTGTAATAAAAAGCCGTGAAGTTGTGTTTTTCGAAAATGATTTTAATCAAAAACAACATGGTCGTATTGATGAACAAGAATTTTGTTTTTTAAAACCTGATGATGCCGATGAAGTGGAGGCTACTAGTGCTGACACCGACGAAGATGATGATGATGACGATGAAACTTCGAATTCTGAAGATTTTGCAACTGATCAAAACAGCGATGAATCATCCGAATATTACGAACCTGAAGATGACACTCTTTCCAGTGAACATAATTCAACAATGGTTCCTATAGATGCCGAAAACGTTCGTCGTTCACAACGTACTCCAAAACCAATTAACATGCCAGACTACCATTTGTATTCAGTACAAGTTAATGACTCAGATGACCCGTTTACTGTTCATGATGCCATGAATAGTTGTGATGCAGCGCAGTGGAAAAAAGCTATGGAAAGTGAATACAAATCGTTATTAGAAAACAACACTTGGTCAATAGTCGACTTACCTAAAGGTGCTAAACCCATTAAATGTAAATGGGTGTTTAAAAGAAAACGTAATGAAAATGGTAATATACAGAGGTATAAAGCCCGGTTGGTAATTAAAGGCTGCTCTCAAAAACCAGGAATTGACTACCAAGAAACGTACTCGCCTGTCGTAAGATACACTTCAATTCGATATTTATTATCAACAGCAACTCAATATGATCTTGATATTGAGCAAATGGATGCAGTCACAGCATTCCTCCAAGGTGACCTGGCCGAGGATATTTATATGGAACCTCCGGAAGGTGTTAGTGACAATCCTAAAGGTAAAGTTTGCAAACTCAACAAAGCCATTTACGGCTTAAAGCAGGCAAGCCGTCAGTGGAACCGAAAATTGGATGAAGCCCTCAAGGGAATGGGTTTACAACAATCAAAAGTTGATCCTTGCATATACTTCAAGGTGGGCGACTCCAAAATGTTTTATATTGCTGTGTATGTGGATGATTTATTGATTTTTTCCAACGACACACAACTTAAAATCAATGTTAAAAAAGGTCTACAACAAAAGTTTTTGATGAAGGATTTGGGGGAGGCCAGAAGCTGTGTTGGCATACGTATAACTAGAAATCGTAATCAAGGTGAGATACACATAGATCAATCAGTTTATATTGAAGAAGTTTTGAAGCGATTTAATATGATAGATGCTAATCCAATATCAACACCGTTTGATACAAATACAAAACTTACAAATCCAAAATCAAAAACACAAAACTTTAGCAATATTCCATACCAAGAGGCTGTTGGCAGTTTACTTTATTTAGTGCAAGGAACTCGCCCGGACATTGCTTATGCTGTAAACTATCTTAGCAAATTTAACAACAATTTTGATAACTCCCATTGGACTGCTGTAAAACGCGTTTTAAGATACATCAAAGGCACAATAAATGTAAAACTGACATATTCTAAAAAGTTAAATCCGAATATGTATGGTTTTTGTGATGCTGATTATGCTGGTGATGTAAATGATAGGCGTTCATGTACGGGATATGTTTTCACAAAACAAGGTGCTATTTCTTGGAATAGTAAACGTCAATCAACTGTAGCCCTTTCAACAACAGAAGCCGAATATATGGCTATGTCTACTGCTGTTCAAGAAGCTGAATGGTTGCGCCAGTTACAAGATGAACTGTTTAACAACAATCAACATAAAGTTATAATTTTTTGCGACAACAAAAGTGCCTTAAACTTAGCTAAAAATGATGCTTACCATGCACGATCTAAACATATTGATGTTCGTCACCATTTCCTGCGAGATAAAGTTATTGATGGAAACGTTTTGCTGCAATACAAATGTTCTGATGATATGGCAGCTGACTTTCTTACAAAACCAGTCACCAAGGAAAAACATTTGAAATGCGCAAAGATTTTAGGACTTACAAATTTCTAGCCAGCTTTAGTGGAGGTGTTGGTAGATAAAATCTGGCAACATATATCTTTAAACATAACTTTAAACAGCTGGTCTAATTAGTGCACTTTTCTGCAACTATTATTATTACATTTTTTTTCCCTTCTTCTTGTTTCATACTTCCTGTAAGAAACTCTTACTAAATAAAATCTCTTTTTACACACATTGTTCCGAAACAATCGCCTTTTATTAGAACCATCACAACAGAACTGCATTTAGGATATGTTCATATTAGTTCATATTACTATTAATGTTATTTTCTGTACTCAAATTATATTGCTAGATTCACTTTGATTTTCTGTCTGATTAATTTCTAATTTAATCGTTAAAATAAATAAAAGTAAATAAACGAATTATTAAAAAAAAATGCTATAGATTTTCTATTTTGAAACAAATTAATATATGTTAATTAAGCACGAAAATTATTATAAATTTAAAAACATGTAATTAAAATAAAGACTTATAAATATGATTACAAATTAAATTTACACTTAAATACAGTGGGTACAGTGTATAATGTATTAAAATCCAATTTAGTATTCAATTTAACCAATAACTAAAAAAAAAAATACGTAAAACTTATTTAAATATGTAAAATAAAATCAAAATATGGATTTCTGAATTACTTAAGCAATTGCTTAAAATCTTACATAATAAGAGGAGGCAATTTTTAATGCAGATAAGACCGGGTTATTTTGGAAGATACTTCCTGGCAGGGCATATGTACATGCAGAGGAAAAGAGTAACCCTATAATGCTCACATTGGCGTTGAAACATGTTTCAGAAATATCATTACCAAAATGATAGAATAAATTTTTCTACAGAAACGGCCAACACTTCGATGAAGAGGATGATATACCATTGGCAAGACTTTTACGAGAAGATGAAGATTTTCTTACAGTTAGAAATGGTGTGGGATTGCTCGATTCAATTTTTCCAGAGATAAATTATTCATATAGGATTTTATTCTATTCATTATCATATATGTAAAATAAATTTTGATAAATTTGGAGAACCAATTATTGGCAAAAGACATTAACCAATGAATGGAGGACGACATATGTCAAGTTGTTTTGGATGAGAGCACAATATACCTGCAGATGAAGGGGTAAAAGTTAAACACTGTGATAAAATAAAAAGCTTTGATGTATATATTCAGTGGGGACAGGAAAATAATATCGATATATCCAAGACATTAATATTACGAGTGCTTCAAGAGGAAGCAATTTTAAAAAGTTTTAAAAAATCGCAAGACCAAACGTCAATAGCAAGTTTTTTTTTTTTAAATAATTACTTTTTTTCTTTAATTTTTTAATTAATTACTTTTTCGCTATCTTTTTTATAAATTCCATTTTTTAATAATAAGATATGATATAAATTGTTCTTTTAATTTGTTATTTTATGAATAAATATTTTTTTCTGTAGTACTGGGATTAACGGTTTTTCGATTTAACGAGCAGGGCTGACAATCAATTGACGTTAAATCGGGAATCCACTGTATTTACAAAACAATCACTTTTTAAACGTTACAAGTTCAATAAAATATCTTAGTTATATACACAAGGTGAACTGTTGATAAAATACTAAATATGGGCATTTCCGCAAAAAGGTCCACCATGGCCGAAAATATGAAAATTTTTCTTACTTGTATTATTAAAGACAAATATTCAAAATTAATAAAATTAAAAAGCTCAAGCTTTCCTTAGTTGCGATTGCGAGATATCGGTCCACAAAATTCAAGTTCACGTTTTGGCCAGTCTTGTTTATTTAAGGGTATCTTCTTTTTACAATTTACATTTCTAAAAGTAATTGTGCAATTGCACTCTTATCGTAAATCCTTAGCTGCAACAACAACGATCATACAATAAATGCAAAAAAGCAACCCAATATCAATTAACGGTAAAATTTTGATTTGATTCTAATGATATTCTAAGATAACGGCCACATCAGACAAAACCATTTATTTTAATTATCTGATCCCTAGTGATCGTAAATGCGTGAAATTTTGCATTTTAATAAAGGTTAGTACAGTAAACTAATTATAATAAAAAACTCAGTTATTAAACATATAGTTAATCTTATATTACATTTCAAATGTGTGTAACGTCACGGCACATTGTAACTAAAAAATTTTGTTTATTTAAAATTTTCGTTTAATTAGTTTTGTGCCCCCTTAAATATGTATTTCACATTAATGAACAAAACCATTAAACATTGGCGCAAAGTGAAAGACCGAATTGCGTTGACACACGCCGAAGGTTCTCTATCTGTACTCTTGTACAGATAGAGAAAAAACTACAATTGTAGTGTACCACACATGTCTACAATGCATACATGATACATAGAACAGACAATCAATAGTATCGATGACAATTTAAAATATCATTTACACAATGTGTATATGCAACAGACAATATCGATAATGAGTCAAACTGTTCTATGCATGGCATGTACATATGTAAATATGTAACAAATAATATGTGAGTGACTCATATTATTTGAGTGCATACCAAGCAAATAACATTGTAATTGGAATGTAGAATAAAGCAATACGATCCTTCATAGTACTGAGTGAAACAAATGTAACACTAACTATATGCTAGAATAAGTTAGATCATGACAAATTGTATAAAAAGGGTGTAAAACCCAAAATAAAACAGACTTGAATTTTAAACACTAAATCGGCAACAACTGCCTTAGTTTTATTACAAAAGTTTCCATTTGCCCTTACAATAGTAAGATCGGCAAATGCAATAGCGCAACCAGTGGCAAACTCTGCCGGTTGTAAAACCCCACACTCCTAAATACATAACACAGGACACCACAAGCACAACCAGTGGCAAACTCTGCCGGTTGCAAGGACCACACCCCAAATAGTTAGCCTTTAACCAGCACATATTTATAACACCACCTATTCATAACACCACATGGCGATCCTTTGGACGACGACCTCGGAACTAATTTAAACACTTTCATCTAAAC
Source organism: Cordilura impudica (assembly GCA_963682025.1). Lineage (NCBI taxonomy): Eukaryota > Metazoa > Arthropoda > Insecta > Diptera > Scathophagidae > Cordilura > Cordilura impudica. The sequence goes on along the minus strand of OY821517.1, from coordinate 189,269,365 downwards.
ATCATATATAAACACATGTCCGACGAATACGTTCCTTCATCCTTAAGTGTTCCAGCAACACCACCACCAGCATACAAACCGATGGTACAAGGACCAAAACGGCTTACAATCGAGGAATACAGGCAAAGCCTAGCGAGGAAGACAGAGAAAAAATTAACAGCAATACCGATAGTCGACACAAAGATTGCTAAGAAGAAAAGAGGAGGACGGCTAGTGCACGAACGGAGAAAATTAGCAGACCTGCTACGCATTGTAAGGGAAGAAGAAAATCCAATCCCGTGGGAAAAATCGCAAGAAATTTGGTCAAAGATTGAGGAACTGAAAACCAGCATAAAAAGGAACAAAAAAAAAAAGAACAAGAAAAATAAATAATTAACAGATACAAAAAGAAAAATTTTTTTAAATCAGAGAACATTTAAATAAATAGAAACTTATTATAAAATGTGTACAATTATACGAAGCATTGTATTTCCATTGATTATATTTATAACAATTACAATATTGTTGTTCAGGGCTATTCAGGGTGAAATCAGAGGAGTAGCATCGAAATTACATGACACTATTGAAAAATCCGATGTAATAGATAAAATATTTTCAATCAGCAAACACTTTATAAGAAGAAAATAAAATATGCCTTTCAATGACATATTAGAGATATTATTTATATTTATATTATTACAATTAGCAATTATAATATTCTTAAATTACATAAAATTAATTTTAATAATTGAAGAAAAATTTTTTTTAAATGTACTATTTTAAATAAATAATTGAAAACATAATTGTTAGAAATATTGTTTATGAAATTGTCTATTATACCATTTTTAAAATAAAAAAGAGAAAAGAAAATTTTTGTAAAATTATCTAAATGGAAGAACAAATTGGAAAATTAAAAGAGTTATTAAAAATTTTAAAGAAAAGTCCAGGAAGGACATATACAAAGAAAACTATCCAAAACAAATTAGCATATATTGAGGAACTAAGAAAAGAATTTCAAATAACAAAAATTGAACAAGGAAATACAATAACTTCTGAGGAAGAGTTTAATAATATATATGAGGACATTAAGGAATATTTACTAGGAAAATCTACAGAAACGGAAACAGAAGACACTAAAATGGCAGCATTTAGTTTAGAAACAGTTTCAAAAACACTATCATTGTTCACCGGTAATTATGTAGAATTAGAAGGTTTTCTAATAACAGCAGAACTCATCAACAAAACTTTATCAGAGACAGCAAAAATAGATTTTCTACAGTACATATATCATGCTAAGCTTACCTCAAATGTCAGAACAGCAATAGGGAGCTATACAAAGCCAGAAAATTTTGAAGAACTAAGGAAATTATTAGAACAAAGATACAAAAGCAATAAGACAATACCAGAACTACAGGCTAAATTGAATACACTATTCCAAAGGAAAATGTCTATAAATTCATTCAAGGAAAAGATAATGACGACAATAGATAACCTAAACAAGTTAGGTATCGAGGAACTGGGAAATGACGTAACAGAAAGAGAGAAAAATATTAGTAACAACACGGGCCATGAAAAATAAAATTAATGAGGCAACAACTAAAGATATGTATAAAATGATAAATAATGAAGAAAACAATAATAATGAAAATAATACACGTGTAGACAGAAATAAATTGGAAACATGTAACTCTCAGAAGCCTGATCAACTTCAAATATGGGAATGCACCTCCATTAATGACGTCAAAAATATAAAGAAATTGCAATTTAATGAAATAGAGAATATAGAAGATATCGATATAAAAATTGAAAATAATATAGTGCACATAGGACGTAATGATAATTCATCGAAACCAGTTTCGACCATGAAGAAATTACGTACCCAAAATATTAATAATGGAAAATATAATGAAAAGCTAGCAAGATTCAGCAATAATTCAGCGAAACTAGATTCGTTACTGAAGAACCTGATATCTAAAATGAGAAAGGAAAATATAAAGGAAGTAGCGCTACCAAATAATGATAAAATATTTAAAGTATATACAAAAGAAGAAATAAAAGAAGCATATGCAAAGATAAAAATAAATGATAAAAGTCCTCAACTAAAAATATTAATATATAATGCCCCAAAGAGAATAACAAACGAAATATTAAAATACAAACTAATAGATGAATTTCATAATGCCACCCATGCAGGCCACTTGGGTATAAGAAAAACAGTAATTAAACTAAAACAGCGGTATATTTGGAAAAACATGAATAAGATGGTGAAGAGTTTTGTATCATATTGCGATAAGTGTAACAAAAACAAACAAACAAAACACATAAGGGAACCATTCACACTAACAGACACACCAGGCAACAGTTTTGAAGTGATTTCAATTGACACTGTAGGACCGCTTCGAATTTCAAATGATTACCGATACATTTTAACAATGCAATGTGAGCTGACAAAATTCATTGTTGCACACCCAATGTCAACAAAAGATGCAATTACAACAGCCAAAACATTGGTCGAACAATTTATTTTGAAGTATGGTCAATTTAAGGTACTTAAGTCAGACAAGGGAACAGAATTTACAAATGAGATAATGCGTAACATATGCTCATTATTACAGATAAAACAAGCATTTTCAACACCCTATCACCATCAAACACTAGGTTCAGTTGAGAGGAATCATAGAGTTCTGAATGAGTTTTTATTGACAACAGCAACTGATTATGAATGGGACAAGTGGATTCCATATTTCACTTTTGCCTATAATACAGCACCACACATTGACACAGGCTACACACCATTTGAATTAGTATACGGAAAGTTACCATGCTTGCCATCTGACATTCTAGAAAATGAAAATGAAAATAAATTCTACAATTATGACGACTACGTTAGAGAACTACGAGTTAGATTACAATTCTCGTTGAATAGAGCAAAAGAAATGACAATTAGTATAAAAAATAATAGAATTGAAAAGGATAAATATAGCAACCAACCTAAACTAGATATAGGAGATTTAGTTCTAATAAGAGTAGAGAATAGAAAGAAAAACCAAAGTCCATATAAGGGACCATATAAAATTGTTAAGAGAAATGGTGTAAACACCACTATAGATTATAATGGCAAAGAAAAAGAATTGCACAATAACAATTTAAAGAAATATATAGAATATTAAGAAATATCATAAGAATAATTGTTAATTAATACAATATTTTAATAACAAATTGTATATAAATATTTTAACCAATAAATTTAAGAAATTTTGTAACGGTATTATGAAGTTGATAAGAAAAATTATGCAGTTAAATATTACCTCCCTAATTTTTCTCTTAAGGGTAAGGGTGTAGTGTACCACACATGTCTACAATGCATACATGATACATAGAACAGACAATCAATAGTATCGATGACAATTTAAAATATCATTTACACAATGTGTATATGCAACAGACAATATCGATAATGAGTCAAACTGTTCTATGCATGGCATGTACATATGTAAATATGTAACAAATAATATGTGAGTGACTCATATTATTTGAGTGCATACCAAGCAAATAACATTGTAATTGGAATGTAGAATAAAGCAATACGATCCTTCATAGTACTGAGTGAAACAAATGTAACACTAACTATATGCTAGAATAAGTTAGATCATGACAAATTGTATAAAAAGGGTGTAAAACCCAAAATAAAACAGACTTGAATTTTAAACACTAAATCGGCAACAACTGCCTTAGTTTTATTACAAAAGTTTCCATTTGCCCTTACAATAGTAAGATCGGCAAATGCAATAGCGCAACCAGTGGCAAACTCTGCCGGTTGTAAAACCCCACACTCCTAAATACATAACACAGGACACCACAAGCACAACCAGTGGCAAACTCTGCCGGTTGCAAGGACCACACCCCAAATAGTTAGCCTTTAACCAGCACATATTTATAACACCACCTATTCATAACACCACACAATTCTATTTTGTCCAAAAATTTTAAATAATTCTGAGGAAATTAACGATAGAAGTAAATAAATAATCACATAACCAGGTTTCATTAATTTTAATCTTTTAAAACTGATTCCTGCCAAAAAAATATGTATGTGTATCTGCCAATTTCTTTCATAAGCTCTGTTCGCTTACTTTCCCAGTAAAAACCGAAATTTCAGAGAGTCAGAAAAATTAGTTCTCAAAAACATATATGTATATCCAAAAGAGTAAACAAACAGCAATTTGTAAGAATTTGCAAGTTCATAGAAACAGCTGATAGTACATACATTTGCAAGTGAAGAAGTGAAACTCTATAGTTCTGTTCGTTTACGTGATAATTTGTAATAATTTGTACAAATTATTGCAAAATTTACTGGATCCTGTTCTATTACTTCAAAAACCCAGTAAAAGAGAACAAATGAGAGCGTACAGTGACAGTTCAATTTTTCAATTAAATATTCTTCCTTTATTTACACATATTTTAACAAATTTTGATATTTACATATGAGATCTTATCTTTACATATAGATATTGCAACAAATAATACATAGGATCTAAAGATATTAAATAGTTTTTATATTATTTTTAATGATTTTGAAAGGAAAATGGGAGTAAAAAACCTTTATATGATCTAATAAATTCAAATACTATCTGAAAAATATTTATGTGCTTATAGGAGGTTTATTTGATATAATAGACGTCTATAAGCATATAATTTTCAATTTGGTGATTTCTTTTTAATTTTACGTTATTTTTCTACATTCTCTTATCAGTGGGTAAGAGGAATTTTCAATTTTGGCAAAGTAATTGTTATTAATCCTTGTTATGAAATCGATAATTTTTTCATAATCTGTTTCTTCATGAAGAAGATTTGTAGGATACCTCCAGGGCTTTTTATTTATCATTTTAAGACATTTGTTTTGTATAATTTGTAAGCGTTTTAGGTGGCAGTTGGCAGCGTCACTCCAAATAGGACACGTATGTTAATATCGGCCTTATAACACTTTTGAAGAGTAGATTTTTGTTTTTGGGGTTTAGAAATGACCTTCTATTTAGTAGTGGCCATAATACTTTAAATGATTTTATAGCTTTTTGACACGTAGCCATAATATGTTGTTTAAATGTAAGCTTTTTGTCCAAGACAACTCCGAGATATTTGACCTCGTTTAGTACATTTATGGTATTATTTCCAATAAGAAGGTGACGTCTTGGCAGTCTTTTGGGAGATTTGTTGAATGGAAAAATTATTGCTTGGGTCTTGTTTGGATTAATTTTGATTTTCCATTTGTGAAAATATTTACTGTAATTTACAAGTCCCTTTTCCATTTTCTTCAGGAGTGCGCTTGTAAGTTTGTTTGAAGAAATTAACGTAGTATCATCTGCGTAATAAGCAATTTTCATATATTTCAGGACTTTAAAATCGGATGTATATATCGAGTAAAGCAATGGCGGCAAGACAGATCCTTGAGGTAACCCTGTGGTAACGGTTTTTGGAGATGATGTTTCATTATTAATCGGAACTTTAAAGTTTCTGCCGTGAATGAAATCTGAAATAAGTTTGCATAAATATTTTGGTATATTTGCATCAATAAGTTTAAATACTAGGCCATTATGCCAAACGGTGTGAAATGCTTTTTCAACATCTAACAATATTAGACCCGTTGAACGTTTATTGTTTTTATTTGTAATTATTTGATTTTTAATTCTGTTTATTTGGTGCGTAGTGCTATGCCCTTTTTTAATTGCAACAATAGAATTGGTCGTTACAAATTCACTAAGACGAGAATGTAGTATTTTTCAAATATTTTACCTAAGTTACTTAATAGACTAATGGGTCTGTAGTTGTTTGCTTACTAGGTGTGTTTATGGCTATAACCTTAGCATTTTTGAAATGGTTTGGGAAATAATTGAGTTTGATGCAGCTGTTAAATATTATAACCAGTAATTTTAGAGCTTTGAGTGGTAGTTTCTTTAAGAGTAGGTTCGGAACGTTGTCAAAACCAGGGGATTTTGAGGGTTTTATTGATGAGACAATATTCATTACTTCTTCAAGAGATGTATAAATAGCTGATTCAGAACTAGGATTTTCCTTTTTAAAATTATTTACTGTTGTATTTATTAATGTATCCGCTGAGTGGTTGTAGTTCGAAGTGAGGTTATTTGCTTGGACAAATGTATTTGCCAGGATTTCAGCCTTGCCCTTATCAGATGATATTTTTGTATTTCCAATTTTAAAGTGAGAGATTTGATTTTTTCCCTTTCCTCGCAAGTTCCTGCTTATTTTCCAGAATGATTTATCACCTGGTTTTAAATTGGATAATAATTGACACAATTTCTTATTGCGCTCCGAATTAATACTTTTATCAATCATGTTACTTAGAAACTTAGTACATTGATTATAAAAAGCTTGCTCGGCTATATTTGAAGATCGTTGGCTTTTTGTTTTAAAGCTTCTTCTTAGTTTTATATATTTCACAGTACTTTCTGGTAATGTGTAATTATTTTGTTGAGTTATTTTAGGTGTGGACACATCCCTTGCTTCGAAAACTACATTTATAAATTTTTGGATTTCCTGATCAATAACTACATTGGTATTGTATATATCCGAATATAACGTTATTTTATTGTCTAAAAAATTCATAAAAATGTTCCAGTTGGTTGCACTATAATCATAATAATTGAGGTCAACCTGCAAGGCCATTGATCTTTTAAGTGTACATATAATGGGGCGATGGTCTGATGGTATTTCGTAATCCATTGTTTTTACGTCTATATTTAAAGCGGAATTGCTTAAAATAATATCGACTGTGGATGCTTCGCGATTGTGTTGATGGGGGAATAGGGTTGGACTATTATTGATTGCTGTAGGTTGTTGAGTGCAATTCCTGCAGTATTATTTGAACGGCAATTCCAAGAACAATGTTTGGCATTTAGGTCACCAAAAACTATGTATTCTTTGGTGGAAGGTGTTAGGTTCAAGATATCAGCACAGTAGTTACGGGTATATCTTGGTGAATATAACGAAGATACAACAATAGGTCTATTATTTATAATAACTTCAATTGAGATGTTTTCGATTGATGAGGTGTTTGATATAAAGAGGTTTTATGAGCGAATTAACAGAGCTACTCCTCCTCCTCTTGCATCTGTTCTGTCACTTCTATATAAATAATAATTTTTAAAATAGGGTCTATGATTTTCTGAAAAAAATGTTTCATTCAAAGACGCTATTTTAATATTTTCTCGTTCAATTAGTATCTAAAATTGTTTTAATTTACAAAAGTTTGAAATGCCATTAGCATTCAAGTGAAGTAAAGTGACAGTTAATTTTTTGAAAACTTGCTAGTTTTTACTGGATATATTTTTGCCAGTAATAATTAGCAAGCAAGAAAGAACATGTTTGAAAAACATATGATTGAGGTTTGTGGTAAATAAAGCAAAAATACTACAATTCTATTTTTGTGCAAAAACTTTAAATAATAATTCTGAGGAAATTAACGATAGAAGAAGCAAGTAAATATTCACATAACCAGGCTTCGTTAATATTAATCTTTTAAATTCGGTTCCTGCAAAAAAAAAAAATATGTGTATCTGCTATTTTCTTTCATAATAAATGTTTATTTTCAAATGCAATAGGTAATGATATTAGTTTCAATAAATATTTTTACATGTTAAATAAAATAAATTCTTCTAATTAAGGTATATTTCTTTTTTTTTTTTTAATTTAGAGTCTCACTTCTTCACTTTCAATATGTATGTTTACAATCAGCTGTTTCTATGAACTTGCAATTCTGACAAATTGCTGTTCATTTACTATTTTGGATATGCATGTTTTTGATAACTAATTTTTCATACTCTCTGAAATTTTACTGGTTTTTACTGGGAAAGTAAACGAACAGAGCTTATATTAAAAAAAGGAAATTTACCTATATTAGAAGAATTTATTTTATTTTACATGTAAAAATATTCATTGAAACTAACACTATTGCCTATTGCTTTTGAAAATAAATATTTATTATAAAAGAAATCAGCAGATACATATATTTTTTTTTTTTTGGCAGGAACCAGTTTTAAAAGATTAAAATTAATGAAACCTGGTTATGTGAATATTTATTTACTTCTTCTATCGTTAATTTCCTCAGAATTATTATTTAAAATTTTTGCACAAATATAGAACTGTAGTATTTTTGCTTTATTTACCACAAAACTCAAACATATGTTTTTTCTTGCATGCTAATTCTCACCGGCAGAAATATATCCAGTAAAAACTAGCAAGTTTTCAAAAAATGAGCTGTCACTTTACGCTCTCATTTGTTCTCTTTTACTGGGTTTTTGAAGTAATCGAACAGGATCCAGTAAATTTTGTGATAATTTGTACAAATTGTTACAAATTATCACGTAAACGAACAGAGCTAATATAACGGGAAAATTGGATTTTACTCCTATTACATATATAATTGGAGTATAATTGAGAGTGGATCAACTGCATAATAACTACGAGTTTTAAAGAGACCCCAAATGAAAGATTGATGTCTATCCTCTGAACCTTTGCCACTTTGTTGAGCTTATATATGTACATAAGTTAATTTACAATAAAAATATAAATAATAAAAATAGTGATAGAAAACTCCCTATCCGACGATATACATTTTGCTCCCATTCGGACCGATTTACACTGCATTCGAATTGGGGACGTTATAAATTTTTAACCATTAAACAATCGTTCCATACTTGTTTGTGTGATTTTAACAGGCAGCAAAAATCTTGGCTTTTTTGTAAAGCTGTTTTATATAACTAAGAAAATATATAATAATCATTTTTATTTATTATAATAATTACGTTTAGATTTAAAAATTTAAAAATTTAATAACACATGTTTCATTTTATTTCTGACACTTGTTTTATCATTTCTTCGAGAATATGCCATTACCAAAATTAATTTGTAGTTTACAACACTACTTTTTAAACTTAAGAACAATCTGTCATCACTGTAAAATATGGCGTCGTGAATAAGTTGCAAGTTTTTTGTAATTGCTGCATTTTTATTAAAGTCTTGTTAAAGAATCGTAATTTTCAATGTAAATATTATATAAAAAGTTAACTAAAAGAAATAGTTAACAAATTTGAATGTTGTTTGATAGAACAAAAAAGGTAAAACTCATGTTAGTTGAGAAAAGGGAAAGGAAAAAAAATTGATTTCGCAAACTGCAGTAAAGTAAATGAATGAATGGCTCAAGGACCCATTTGTCAAACACAGATATTACTACAGCAACAACAAAAACAACGCCAAAGGGGGAACATAAAAACACAAAACTTGACAACAAAAATAATTACTAAAGTGGCGGCAGCGACTTTAGAAAACAAAAACCTCATAACCTAGGTAGGTGTTTCACGACGGCAACGTTGTCGCTAAGAGAGTAAACAAGAATTAATTAGTTTAAATAAAATAGTAACACCATTACCAAGCAAACCACAAATGGAAAGAGAAAATTACTAGTGGAGGCATTTAAACTATAAGTCATTAAAATTATAATAGTAATGGATAAGTAATACCAATTAGAAATAATAGACAAATGCAATAGATATTAAAAGAAAAGTATCCAGGAAATTTATAAAATGAGTTCCTCCATAGCTGCAGCTAATAGCACAGCTCCAGTTTCAACGATGGCTGTATCGGGAACAACAAACTTTTCACCTTCTTTGAATGCTAGTACACGTCTTACACATCCCCCTGCAACGCCAGCGGCGGTTGCAGGAGCTGTGATTCCAACAATGTCTGCACAATTTCGAGAAATCCATAAAAATACTTGGCTTAAGCGTTTAACTGCAGAAGGGAAAAAAATTTTTGTGGGTCCAAAAGTAAGTATCTTTAATTGTTCATAACCAATTTTATAGTTGTGTTTTCTCTATATAGAAATCTGAACGTAGTTGGGTTGTATTTTGTGTTCACGATGATACGGAAGCTTTGTTGGAAGGGTATGCAGAACCCCGCCAGGCACCTTCCCATAATCCAGAATGGATTGTCTCTATGCAGGATACTTTGCACATTTCACACGCACTAATTCCAAATTCACATGAATTCGAATTTGTTGTCACGCTCAGCAATGAAGTAGTGCGTTTTCACGCTATGTCATGGTATGTTGAACACTTATAAATAACCAACTAGGGGATATTCTCCGTTTTATTTCTTCACGTTTGCCATTTTTTTTTGTTATTTTTATGCTTCTTAAGCATAACATTAAAAATAATTTTGAAATATATTACTTAGGTATAAATTTTTTCTTAGAAGCGCTTCGAGAAGTAAACTTCTGTTTTATACCAGTTCGAGAATTTCCGAATTTTCTAATGTTCCCAATGTTTTATGTTAAAAAAAAACTCACTAAGGAAGCTAACTAATGTTCATTTAAAAAATTGTAAAAATCATTTTTTAAGTTTATTTTTATATAAAAAAAAAAACGTTTTTATAAAATTTTGTATTATGTACATAAAAAGTGAAATTTCTTTTATACCTAACTTCCCTCGCTTTTTAAATTAGTGGCCTACTGGCAGCTTAACTATTGACTGATTGCCGCTGTCTGTTTGTTTGTTTATTTTTATACTACTTAATGCAGTTTAATTACGACATTCCGCAACATCAAGCGTGCTTTCAGTTATAATTTCATTGTTGCATCAATAATATTTTGCAATACATTTTTTGTTTTTCTTTTATGAAATTTTACAGGGATATTATGCAAGAATGGGTCGAAACATTGCGTTCAAAGTTAAGAGAAATGAAAATACTTTCGCCGCGAGAAAATCTTTATACAAAATTACCAGAAGTAAGGGCCCCATTATTGCCAACAAGAGATCCGACATCACCATTACCAGCACCACCTCCGGTACCGGCTGCCTTAGTGCCAGGTGTTGAAAGAGTTATAGCCCCCAGCGCAGTACTTCCACAACAACCTCAGCAGCAAACTGTTCCAACTATAGATAATGAATCAAGAAATGCAATTAACAATACAATTACATCATCCGCTTCAACTATCATCATGAGCGATGCTTCAAGCAATGCTTCTTCTAATTCAGCAGCATCAAATTTTTGCTCAACTATCACCACTTCCTCTACAATAGCAATAGCAACAACAACAACTTCACAGCCATCATTGTCATCTTCATCTTCATCAGCAGCTGCTATACCTCATCCTTCGGCAATGTCAAATACTCTTACACAAAACCTTTTAAATATGTTATCGGATCCCATTAGTGCTTATAGTGAACAGTTAAATGATGCTAATTCTTCATCGTCTTCGTTGGAGCCAGATGATTTTCTTAATGGAACATCATGCTTATCTTTAACAATGGAAAGAGATTTACATTTTAGTGATACTTCAACAGAGGATGAATTTATTGGTCCTTTATTGCGTAAACCCAGTGTAAATACAAGTGATTTAAATTCGTCATTTACCAACAATAGCGTACGCTTAGATGTTTTGGCTGCGCATCGTGCTTCAGCAGGTAAATTTTTTGTCTTGTAAAGCTGCTGAAATAATAAAAATAAGAAGAAACAATTTGGATTTGTCTCTTGCAGATCAGATTAGAAATTTAGAGAATATATTACAATGTGAACGTCATATACCCAGGTATGTAATTCAAATAACATGGTCCAAATTATGCTATATGTAATACCTCAAGAAATGATCAAACATATGATCTCAAATAAGTCTGAACTATATTTAAATCGATTTATTTATTTAAACTTCATTAAAGCAGTCACATTCCATTGATAGCTAGGATTATAAGAATATTAAGAGAAAATATTTTTTTTAATTAAAGTTTTTAATCTATTGTTATTGTGTATTGTTAATCCATAACATCCTGTTGTTAAGTGGTTCAATCATACAACGTGGTGTTGTTACAGAAAATTTGTTGTGCTTAATTTCTAACTGTTGTTACTGTGTGTACATACTTATTCATGGTGCCTGCAAAAATTCATAAATGTGGTATTTGTGAATTGGTAGAAATCAAGGCAGCTTGCAATGTAAAATATGTGCTTTATGGTTACATTCATCCTGTGTGGAGGTGTTTTATAAGGTACTTACAGGGCTTAAGGGCAGCAAATCACTGTCATTTGTATGTGAGCCGTGTGAGGGGAATTATAGTCATGGCACAGTTAATAATGAGATTCGAGCATTAAATAAAAAGTTAGAGCAGAATTTATGCTTCATCAAAAATGCTTATAAAGATGCTGTATCTTAAATTAAATCAGAGATGAGCTCTTATTTAAAGGACATGAAGGACATTGTTGCATGTAGTAAACTTATTAATCATGTCGAATCATTAACTTCATCTATAATAAATTCGTTTGAGGTTGAAACTCAACAGTAGGGACATTGTAATTCGTGCGTTGCCTTATGCCTTGAATGCTTTGGTTCCTGTTGGTTTAAATTATTCTAGTTAATATTGTTGTTGTTGATGATTACTAAGCAGCGTTCAGACGATGTATTTTGCTTGTGTTATTCTTATGTTTTTGGCAAATGCAATTTGTACACATCGTGTGAATCCTTTCAAACATTGTTAATGTACAATACATGTGTAGAGACATATGTAAATTTTTCAATTAGAACAGGTTCTATTTTAACATAGTTTGGAATAGTTATAAATTAATAAGAAATACATATAAAGTTAAGATTGAAATAGAAAAAAATAATTATATAAACAACAATACAACCAACACAAATACCCAGAAAGAAATGTGGAGCAAAATAAAAAAACTAGTACAAAGAAAACCCGGAAATGTGATATAAGGACAATTTTGAAATATCTGAAAATTTTAATAATTACTTTGTAAATAGTATTTAGGAAATAAGAAACTGCATTGAAAATGTGCAATATAACAATAATATATCTGTGATAGACTCAAAATTCAAATTTCGTGCAATATCTTTGCAAGAACTAAAAATTATATATAAAAATATGAACAGACAAAGCAGACTACAATAAAATATCAAACAAAATAATCTTACATAGATAACTGGAACATAATAGGTATAATAGAAGGCTTAGAAATGGAGTTTTCTCTAACAACTGGAAGGAATCGATGATTACACCAATAGAAAAGGAAAAAAATACTATCAAATGTGAGGAATACCGTCCAATTAACACATTAAAAACATGTGAAAAAATTATTGAAAATATAGATAAAAATCAATGGGAGTATTATATGGACCAACACAAGTTACTGTCAAAGTATCAGTCTGGTTTAATAAAGAGATATTCATGTGAAGCAGTGGTAAACTATGTTATTAATAGATGGAAATTCAAGATGAGGAATAATAAAGTATTGGCTAGTTTCCTAGACTTTAAGAGAGCGTTCGAAACAATTGACAGAAGTATCCTGCTGCAGAAACAGCATAAGTATGGTATTCAAGATAAAGAATTAGAATGATTTTAAAAATATATAACTAACCGCAGACAAATTACAAAAGTTAATAATGTTGAATCAAGTCCAATAGCGAATGATTTTAGAGTGCCCCAAAGCTCAATTTTAGGAGCTCTTTTATTTATTATATACTTAACCCTGGAAGGTTACTCTTCATTTTAGTACATTAAAGTTACTCTTCGTCGAATCGACGAACAATTTTTTTTTAAATTTCGAGCTGAACGATTTTTAAAGTAAATTTTTTTAGTTAAACATTTTATTAAAAAAAATAAAAAAAACAAGAGTGTTAAATTCGGCTGTGCAGAATCTTTGATACCCCCCCACCTCGGTTTGAGTCTTGATAATAAATGTAACTGAAAAACTTAACAATTTGTTAAACTTAATACCAAATTATTTCAGCAAATTCTTTGGGTTGGTTTTCGTCTTTTCATCGTGGTTGCTGATCGGCATGCATTTAGGTTATATACCATTATGCATGCGTTTGCGGTTATATGACATAACTTCTCGTTTAATTTAGTTTTTGCTAATTAAATAGCTCGCCCTAACCTCCATTGCAAAGGTAATGGTTGTGTAGGGTGGCTATATGCATTAAATCGTGCTAATGGGAGATGGCTGTATAGTTTCTTTTAACTGGCCAAATATTTCTTCATTGCGGCCATATAGGTCGAATGGAGTAACAAAATAATAACCAAAAAAAACTCTGAATTTTTTTATTAAAATATTGCCATATTTGAAAACATAGAGAATAAATTTTTAATAATAAATATTCAAATTAGGGATCCCAAACGCCAAAAACCAAATGTCCCAAACATTTTAAATAAAATAATTTGTTTTCTTTATTTTCTGAAAAAAAAAATGTGAAAATTTATATATAAAAAACATTCTCATCAAATTGCGTTTATTTATGTAACAGTTTTTATGTTCGCAATTCTTAAATATCATTTGAGGTTTTCTAAAATTGATTGAATTTAAATTAATGTTTTCTGTAGTGTGATTCTGTAAATTTCAACGATCCGACAATCTCAAAATATATCGAAAGCTATTGTTGTTTGCACTAAGGATTAAGTGATTCACTAAGTACATACATCTTAACGACAGTCGACAAATCTATTTTTATATTTATTTAAATTGTAAACGAGTGGCATCTCTGTCAAAATAAGCGAAAAACACAAAGAAGAATAGAAAAAAACAAATTACTTCGTGTTTGACAGGATGATTTTATGTTTATGTTTAATATCTTCATTTTTTACTAATATTTCTGTGTATTTATTTAAAAATGAAATAATGAATTGAATATGCTATTTAATTTTTTTTTATTTATATAAAAAAGTTTTTTAATAACAGCAAAATATTTTTACTATTTTATGATTTTTATTTATGTATGACGACATTTCAACCTAAAAATTTAAGTTTTTATCGATTGAATAAACAACACAAAAATGGTTGTCGTTTAGATAACAACAACAGCTGACTTTAACAATAGCGAATATCGTTGAAAAATTTTACTGATAATTTTGCAATTTGCTTTTTTTACTGAAAAGCTATTAATTTCTCCTGAATGTCAAGATTTTTTTAAATGTAAAAATTTTTTAAATTTTTTTTGGAATTTCATTTTGTGTTTAACGAATAAAATTTATATATTAAAGATGCTATTGATGTCTTCTAAATTTAAAATTATAATTTCCGACGTTTTGATATGATTTTCTGAAATTCAATTATTGTAATTTATAATTGGAAATTTTTAATTCCAGTTTTTAGATTTGATATTTTCTTAAATTTGAATGGAAAATTTAAAAAGTGCAATTTTGTATTTATGTGAATAATAATGCTTTAGTAATTATAAACAATTTTTAAAAATTAGATCGCAATCAGATATTTTGTAGTTAAAGCAGAATAATAATTCTATATAACTATGTAGAACTGTTTTGAAAGCAAAAAACTCATTGATGAACTCGGTAACTGTATTTTGTAAAGACAACAAAAAGTTAATATGCCAAACTTATGTTCATATTTGTAAAAGAGTAATGAAAATACGTATGAAATAAAAGACCAGCCCGTGTATATTCTTAACATTGTTCTGTATGATATCCAGTTGAAAATATTAACATTCAAGTTAAAATAGAAATAACTATTGCAAAGCTAATTAGAACAAACAAAAAATGGTGGCGCCATCTACTGTGGCATAGTCACGCTGAGCAAAATGAAGTGACACTCTGTTAATGCAAAAGAAATGTATTTTGCCCACAACAAAATATTGCAGAATTTTATTTAAATAAAATAATATACCGACTTATTATACCCTATACCACTATGTGGTTTGGGTATAATGACTTTGTGCTGCTGTTTGTAACAACCAAAAATATTTGACCTAGACCCATCTTTAATTATACCGATCGAATCAGGATCACTTTCTGAGTTGATTTAACAATGTCCGTCCGTCCATCCGTCCGTCCGTCTGTGTGTCCATGTAAAGCTTGTAATCAAACTGCAGGTCGCAAATATGAATATATTTTGACCTAGCCCCCATACAAATTACCCATATGAAATCGACATAAATTGCCATAAGATCCAAATTGTCATATAGATCTTACTCAAATTGGGTTTGTATGCGTTCATTACATCCACTAATGAGTAGTCCAAAAATGATCCCTTTGACCCCATATAGAGCTGCTTCCCGATCTTCACTTAAATCTATTAAAAAACAAAAATATTGCACTGATTCTTCTCAAATTTTGTTTGTACATATTTTTGCAAAATACAAGAGACTTTACCAAACATGATCAGGATCGGTCCATTTTTGGACCTAGTCCCTTTATAGATATAGCATCCGATATGAACTTTTTCATATCTGCAGCCAAAAAAATTAATAAAAATCCCACTCAAATTTGGTTTTTGCTTATTTTCAATGTCCAGTTAGTTGGGCCTAAGAGATAGGGTTTCTAAACGCATGGTATAGGGTATCGTATAGTCGGTCTAGACCGACTATAATTTTCTTACTTGTTTCTAACATGCAGTTGTTATGGATATACATATATAATATATGTATATTATTTGTATTATTTAATATGTTTATATAAATTTATACATAAAAATTTTTTTGGCTATATTTACATTGTTTTTTTTTATTAACAACTAGGTATTTTAGCATTATTTGCTTTAGATGTTGGTGAAATTTTACTCCCTTTATAAATATTAACTCGTAGTGTCTGCTTGTCGAAAAAATTTTGGATCGATTTCAACCAATTTCCCGTGAGCCATTCGATCTGAAATTTTGCAGGCAGGCTCGTGGTAATAACAGAAATGATCTAACAAATTTTTAGAGTGATGCCAAAACAATGGAAACTTTTAAATTTTTCTACCAGAGTTAATAAAAAAATGTACAAAGGGTTAGTTTTTATTATATTATTACCACAACGACCACAAAAACAACAAGTCCAGCTATGACAACAACACAACATTTAGAATAACAACAAGAACAATATAGAAACATCATATTTTTCTTTTTTTTTTTTTACTTTTTCAGAGATTTCCCTGGACCTGTTCCAGAAATCTTCCCATGAATTTGGTGAATCATTCTCACTGAAAATAATCACTGTAGCTGCACTATTCAGGGCGTGATCGTGACAAGAACAACATAGAAAATTATATTTTTTCAAGACTTTTTTTAGTTCTTCATTCAAATCTCGGGCACTAATCGACCGATTTGGACGATTTTAAATAGCAAACTTTTCAGGATGTTAATGAATCATTTTTTATGTCAACGAGCACCCTAGCTGCCCGATTGATGCCGCCATCGTGATTTCCACAGACGGACAGACGGACATCGCTATATCAACTCCGGTTGTTATAAGGATCACAAATATATATATTTTATGGGGTCCAAAATTTTTTTTCTAATTATTACAAACGGAATGACAAACTTATATATACCCTCTGCACACTGGAGTGGAGGGTATAAAAATAAAATATAAAAATAAAAATTCTTTTTCAGTCTTAAAATTCGATACGAATTTGGCTGCTTTTTTTGGTTTATATGATAAAGAGTAAATGAGCTTCGTCGATTCGACGAACAGTAACCGTCCAGGGTTAAACGATATGGAAAAAGTTTTAAACAAATGCGAAATTGTTCTACATGCAGACGACACTCAGATTTTTACAGAAGCGGCAACTGAAGAAATGTGTCGTGAATATTTAACAACGGATATGGCTAATATTAATAGTTGGATAAAAATGAATAAACTAAAATTAAACGAAAGTTGTTGTTTGTAGACCAATGTAATAATTTTTTGTAAGTTGTTTGGTCGTAATTAAAAACACAGTTTTTGTTCTTAGAACAACAGACTTGACCAAAAGACGTAGTAAAATAGTTTAAGCCCTGAAGATGCCAGCAAGTGTCTGACGAAACTTTGGCGAAAAATACAAAAACTGTGTTTTTAATAACGACCAAACAGCTTACAAAAAAATACATAAAATAAATAATAGTAATAATAGAAAAAGTTAACAACATAAAATATCTAGTTTCTGTGCTTCAGAGTTCTCTAATTAGGCTTTACAATTTTAAATAAAACGTTTCGCTGGTATTTTTCCAGCCTCTTCAGCGATTATATTCTACAATCTTATAATGTTTTCGACTTCAACTATTGCAAAGTTTGAATTTATATAGTTCAAGGGCATGAGTCCTTATGTTTATACGAGGGCGGATTAATAAGTCCGTGACTTTTTGAACTTGCCTCGTAGTTATAGGAAATGCAACGCTGCTCCCATCAAGTACCACCTGTTAGTAGACTACTGTAAAATTTTGATCAAGTTTCGTTATTTACTTTGCTTTTAACAGCTGTTCAAAACATACAACCTCGTGTTTTTTTTTTTTTTTTTCAAAAATGGAAAAAGTGAATTTCGAGTGCTCATTAAACATTATTTTTTGCGAAAAAAAATCGTCAATCAAACCAAGGAAAATCTTGATAAATACTATGGGGACTCTGCATCATCGATTTCAATGGTAAAAAAGTGGTTTACTGACTTTCGTTGTGGTCGCACAAATACAAATGACGCTGAACGTTCTGGACGAAAAAATCCACGATATGGTGTTGGCCGATCAAAGAGTAAAAGTACGTGAGATTGTTGATGCCATAGGCATTCCATATGGCAGTGTGGTTTCGATTTTAAATGGTCAGTTGGGTTTAAGAAAGCTCTCTGCAAGATGGGTGCTGCGTTTGCTCTCAATTGACCATAAACGTAATCGTAATCGTGTGCAGTCTCAATGGCAAAATTCCATGCATTGGGCTACGAATTGGTACCTCATCCGCCATATTCTCAGGATTCAGCCCCCAGTGACTATTTCCTATTTCCAAACCTAAAGAAATGGCTCGGTGGAAAGAGATTTAGCTTCAACGATGAAATTATGGATCAAACACATGCCTATTTTATGGACCCCGAAAAATCCTCTTTTTTGGAAGGGATACAAAAATTGGAGAAACGTTGGACTAAGTGTATTGAGCTAAAAGGAGATTGTGTTGAAAAATAATTTTTTTTGGTTTGGAAAAAAAACTGTGTTTCATTCTAAAAGTCACGGACTTATTGATCCGCCCTCGTATGCCGGTCGATATATGGAAAATTGAAAATTGATTAGCTTCTTTGACATAAAATTATTTTGTTTTCTTCCCTGTTTTTAAATTTTTATTAGGTGGATGCCTTTTTTCATATTTACTTGTAGTTGCTTCTGCTTACCGGATCATGACAAATACTTAAATTTACATAGTATTTACATATATAGTATCTTTTTTTATTTTTCGGTTGGGAGCCATTATTTATTGCTATGTAACACGTATTTTTTGGTCTGGATGGCTTTGTATTACAATATGGATTAAAATATAATTAAAATATATCAATTGATTTTCAGAAATTATCAATTGTAGTTTAGAAAACATAACTTGATTGTGAATGCCATCCTGGAAAAATGTGTATAAATGTTCCTAACAGACAATTTTTATCTTATGAACCTCTTTATCTGAATTTCCACAGATACAATCTATAATATTAATAGGCTAGCCGTTTTCTTGTGACCGATGTTTTGTTCTACTGTTTTATCCCGATTTTGACCAAACGTATATAATTTGAAAAGTATTTCTTTTTAGCCGTTTTGCAGATTTGCATATTATTAAATTTTTCCTTTACTTTGAGTAAATTGCATTTAAGGTTGCTACTAACACATACATAAAATTACACAATGCTATGTGTGTGTTTATTAAATTTGTTAATTCGTTTGTAATAAAAATAAGTTTGTTTTTTTTTGTGTTGATTTGTGAATTGGCTATAATTGATTAGCATACCTTTAGGGTCTTTATTTAATGAAAAAATAAAATTTGCAAGAATTTGCACTCGAATTTCGGGGGCTGGAATCTGCTAGTTTTATTAATTTCAATTTAATGGATAAGAAGGCGGTCCAAGACCATCCCGACCTGACAAAGACAAATTTTCTTTATTTCTCAACAAAATCTCTTTTTAGAATCCATCTCTTCATTGTTGTCTAATCTTTTACCACCGAGCCATTGTTTCAAGTTTAGAAATTGAAAATAATCCGAGGAAGCTTAATTGGTACATTGCCTTAATATATAATATCAATCCTACAATCACCACTCTCCGTTCTACCACATTATTTCAACAAATGAACATATTAATTAATTCAGAAAAAAACTGACCATATATTTCACGAGGCAACGTAAGCAATGTTTTATCCCCCAAACCAGCCATCTACGGTTTATAAACAAAATGACCACATACCCTACCTGTTTGATAAAATCAACAAAACCACAATAAATAAACAGGAACTCTAAGCTAATTCATGTTCTACTGTGCACTAGTTTGGTCTTCGTCTGCAAAATGTTATTTAAGCAAACTTTAATTAGCTCAAAATAAGTTACTGAAAATGATTTTCAAGCTGCCGTGGCACTATTCTTCCCGTCACTTACATGCAGTTGATAAATCCATTGGCTTACTACAAACTTCTATAGACGATGTGAATTCTCACAATACTATCATATTAATGAATATATCTCAGCATAATTTTACCAACGTTAATCTAGCTATACTCTCATCCTATAACTCTGCTTCATATAGGATCTGGTCAACTTTTCCCTACCTTAATTATAATAAACCTCCCTTAATTATAATAATACTAGTTAAATTAATCGCTAAGCAGAAAAGGAACGTAGTTGGTAAACTGTTAACTACAATAAGTAAAATGTAAACACATAAAATGTAAAACATAATAAGGAAAAGTAAATGAAATGAAATGTAGATCTTCTTCTTTAATTGCCTATTCGATTTTCGAATGTTAGTGACCAATACAATTACATTTCAATAAATTCATAAGGTTTTTAAAATTTCAGCAAAACCGTCTCTATTTCTCGCCTCGCTTAGAAGATTTCCTACATCTCGGATACCAGTCCACGCCTGAATATTTTGAAGCCACGTTGTTTCCTTATTGCCTCTAGTGGGTATTCCTTCAATATTTGCTCTCGTAATAACTTGTAACAGCTTATATTTTGGGTTTCTCATAATATGGCCCAAATATGCCGTCCTTCGTCTCTTAATAGTGGGGACAAGTTCTCTAACGCTGTGAACTTTTCTTAAAACTTCGCTGTTCGATATAAAGTGGGTCCATGGTATTTTGAATATCCTTCGATAAATCCACATTTCGAAGGCCTCCAGGCTCTTTATGTCCACTGCTTTAATAGTCCATGACTCCATTGCATATAGCAGGACTGACCATACATACATATGTCTTGATAAATCTTAACTTCGTTTCAAAATTAATGTAATGGCTGGTGAAAACTTTTTTATATTTAAAAAATGCGTCTCTTGCCATTTCGATACGGTATCTTATTTCATTTGAGCCATCCCATTTGTCATTGAGCGTAACCCCGAGATATTCAAAACTATGCACTCTATCTACGTAGGAGTTTTGTATTTTTAAGCTGGTTATGTTGTGGTTATTTTTATACCCTCCACTCCAGTGTGCAGAGGGTATATATAAGTTTGTCATTCCGTTTGTAATAATTAGAAAAAAAATTTTGGACCTCTTAAAATATATATATTTGTGATCCTTATAACAACCGTAGTTGATATAGCGATGTCCGTCTGTCCGTCTGTGGAAATCACGATGACGGCATCAATCGGCATCCTGAAAAGTTTGCTATTTAAAATCGTCCAAATCGGTTGATTAGGGCCCGAGATTTGAATGAAGAACTAAAAAAAGTCTTGAAAAAATATAATTTTCTATGTTGTTCTTGTCACGATCACGCCCTGTATAGTGCAGCTACAGTGATCATTTTTAGTGAGAATGATTCACCATGGGAAGAGCTCTGTTTCAAAAATCATTATAATCGGTGGAACAGGTCCAGGGAAATCTCTGAAAAAGTAAAAAAAAAAATGAAAAATATGATGTTTCTATATTGTTCTTGTTGTTATTCTAAATGTTGTGTTGTTGTCATAGCTGGACTTGTTGTTTTTGTGGTCGTTGTGGTAATAATATAATAAAAACTAACCCTTTGTACATTTTTTTATTAACTCTGGTAGAAAAATTTAAAAATTTCCGTTGTTTTGGCATCACTCTAAAAATTTGTTAGATCATTTCAGTTATTACCACGAGCCTGCCTGCAAAATTTCAGACCGAATGGCTCACGGGAAATTGGTTAAAATCGATTTAAAATTTTTTCGACAAGCAGACACTACGAGTTAATATAAAGTGAGTAAAAATTCACCAACATCTTAAGAAAATAATGCTAAAATACCTAGTTGTTAATAAAAAAAAAAAAAATTTAAATATAGCAAAAAAAAATTTTATTTATAAATTTATATAAACATATTAAATAATACAAATAATATACATATATTATATATGTATATCCATAACAACTACACGTTAGAAATAAGTCGGTATATTATTTTATTTACATAAAATTCTGCAATATTTTGTTGTGGGGAAAATACATTTCTTTTGCATTAACAGAGTGTCACTTCATTTTGCGCAGCGTGACTATGCCACAGTAGATGGCGCCACAATTTTTGTTTGTTCTAATTAGCTTTGCAATAGTTATTTCTATTTTAACTTGAATGTTAATATTTTCAACTGGATATCATACAGAACAATGTTAAGAATATACACGGGCTGGTCTTTTATTTCATACGTATTTTCATTACTCTTTTACAAATATGAACATAAGTTTGGCATATTAACTTTTTGTTGTCTTTACAAAAGAGAGTTACCGAGTTCATCAATGAGCTTTTTGATTTCAAACAAGTTCTACATAGTTATATAGAATTATTATTCTGCTTTACCTACAAAATACCTATAAATTGCGATTACATCTAATTTTTAAAAATTGTTTATAATTACTGAACCATTATTATTCACATAAATACAAAATTGCACTTTTTAAATTTTCCATTCAAATTTAAGAAAATATCAATTCTAAAAACTGGAATTAAAAATTTCCAATTATAAATTACAATTAATTGAATTTCAGAAAATCATATCAAAACGTCGGAAATTATAATTTTAAATTTAGAAGACATCAATAGCATCTTTAATATATAAATTTAATTCGTTAAACACAAATTGAAATTCCAAAAAAAAAAAAACACCAAATACCTGTGTTTACATTTAAAAAATTTTTACATTTAAAAAAAATCTTGACATTCAGGAGAAATTAATAGCATTTCAGTACCGCGATTCAGTAACTTCTTTTAACGATAGTCGAATCGTTAAAAAAAGAAAATTGCAAAATTATCAGTAAAATTTTTAAACGATATTCGCTATTGTTAAAATCAGCTGTTGTTGTTATTTAAACTACAACCATTTTTGGGTTGTTTATTCAATCGATAAAAACTTAAATTTTTAGGTTGAAATGTCGTCATACATAAATAAAAATCATAAAATAGTGAAAATATTTTGTTTTAATTAAAAAACTTTTTTATATAAATAAAAAAATTAAATAGCATATTCAATTCATTATTTCATTTTCAAATAAATAAACAGAAATATTAGTAAAAAAATAAATATATTAAACATAAAGATAAAATCATCCTTTCAAACACGAAGTAATTTGTTTTTTCTATTCTTTTTTGTGTTTTTCGCTTATTTTGACAGAGATGCCACTCGTTTACAATTTAAATAGAAAAATAGATTTGTCGACTGTCGTTAAGATGTATGTACTTAGTGAATCACTTAATCCTTAGTGCAAACAACAATAGCTGTCGATATATTTTGCTATTGTCGGATCGTTGAAATTTACAGAATCAAACTACAGAAAACATTAATTTAAATTCAATGAATTTTAGAAAACGTCAAATGGTATTTAAGAATTGCGAACATAAAAACTGTTACATAAATAAACGCAATTTGATGAGAATGTTATTTTTTATATATAAATTTTCACAATTTTTTTTGGATGAAAATTTGAAGTTTTTCAGAAAATAAAGAGAACAAATTATTTTATTTAAAATGTTTGGGACATTTGTTTTTTTTTTTGCGTTTGGCATCCCTAATTTGAATATTTATTATTATAAATTTATTCTCTATGTTTTCCAAATATGGCAATATTTTAATAAAAAAGTTGAGAGAGTTTTTTTTTTTTGGTTAATATTTTGTTACTCCATCCGACCTATATGGCCGCAATGAAGAAATATTTGGCCAGTTAAAAGAAACTATACAGCCATCTCCAATTAGCACGATTTAATGCATATAGCCACCCTACACAACCATTACCTTTGCAATGGAGGTTAGGGCGAGCTATTTAATTAGCAAAAACTAAATTAAACGAGAAGTTATGTCATATAACCGGAAACGCATGCATATAACGGGTGATTTTTTAAGAGCTTGATAACTTTTTTTAAAAAAAAAACGCATAAAATTTGCAAAATCTCATCGGTTCTTTATTTGAAACGTTAGATTGGTCCATGACATTTACTTTTTGAAGATAATTTCATTTAAATGTTGACCGCGGCTGCGTCTTAGGTGGTCCATTCGGAAAGTCCAATTTTGGGCAACTTTTTCGAGCATTTCGGCCGGAATAGCCCGAATTTCTTCGGAAATGTTGTCTTCCAAAGCTGGAATAGTTGCTGGCTTATTTCTGTAGACTTTAGACTTGACGTAGCCCCACAAAAAATAGTCTAAAGGCGTCAAATCGCATGATCTTGGTGGCCAACTTACCGGTCCATTTCTTGAGATGAATTGTTCTCCGAAGTTTTCCCTCAAAATGGCCATAGAATCGCGAGCTGTGTGGCATGTAGCGCCATCTTGTTGAAACCACATGTCAACCAAGTTCAGTTCTTCCATTTTTGGCAACAAAAAGTTTGTTAGCATCGAACGATAGCGATCGCCATTCACCGTAACGTTGCGTCCAACAGCATCTTTGAAAAAATACGGTCCAATGATTCCACCAGCGTACAAACCACACCAAACAGTGCATTTTTCGGGATGCATGGGCAGTTCTTGAACGGCTTCTGGTTGCTCTTCACTCCAAATACGGCAATTTTGCTTATTTACGAAGCCATTCAACCAGAAATGAGCCTCATCGCTGAACAAAATTTGTCGATAAAAAAGCGGATTTTCTGCCAACTTTTCTAGGGCCCATTCACTGAAAATTAGACGTTGTGGCAGATCGTTCGGCTTCAGTTCTTGCACGAGCTGTATTTTATACGGTTTTACACCAAGATCTTTGCGTAAAATCTTCCATGTGGTCGAATAACACAAACCCAATTGCTGCGAACGGCGACGAATCGACATTTCACGGTCTTCAGTAACACTCTCAGAAACAGACGCAATATTCTCTTCTGTACGCACTGTACGCATTCGTGTGGTTGGTTTAATGTCCAATAAAGTAAACTGAGTGCGAAACTTGGTCACAATCGCATTAATTGTTTGCTCACTTGGTCGATTATGTAGACCATAAATCGGACGTAAAGCGCGAAACACATTTCGAACCGAACACTGATTTTGGTAATAAAATTCAATGATTTGCAAGCGTTGCTCGTTAGTAAGTCTATTCATGATGAAATGTCAAAGCATACTGAGCATCTTTCTCTTTGACACCATGTCTGAAATCCCACGTGATCTGTCAAATACTAATGCATGAAAATCCTAACCTCAAAAAAATCACCCGTTAGGTATATAACCTAAATGCATGCCCATCAGCAACCACGATGACCAAAAAGCAAACACCGAAATAAATCCGAAATAATAGAAAAGACGAAAACCAACCCAAAGAATTTGCTGAAACAATTTGGTATTAAGTTTAACAAATTGTTTACTTTTTCATTTACATTTATTATCAAGACTCAAACCGAGGTGGAGGGTATCAAAGATTCGGCACAGCCGAATTTAACACTCTTACTTGTTTCTACTAATGATCATATATTTTGTTTTTCGTATATTAATCTTCAGACCGTATGCTTCACTGTATGTCGTCAGTTGGTCCACTAGATCTTGAAGCCCAGACATACTATAACCAGTAAGGTAGTGTCATCAGCATATCTAAAGTTGTTAAAAAATATGCCGTTTATATACGTATATGCCCTTTCGAACATTGCTGATGGATTCATGAAAAATTTTTTCGGAGTAGATATTGAATAATAATGGAGACAATATACAGCCTTGTCTGACTACTCTGGAAATTATTATATTTTCCGTCAGCTCACCACTGATATCGACTTGCGCTGTTTGATGCCAATACAGGATCCTAATGCATCTAATCTCCTTGTCGTCTATACTTATGGACATAAGAATTTCCATCATTTTATCATGTCGCACTATGTCGAAAGCTTTTTCGTAATCAATATAGAAAAAAGTGCTTGGCGGGTGCCCATTCCTTCTTTAAAGCCAAACTGAGATGCGCCCATTGCCTTCTCGCATTTTTGATAAATTCTGGAGTGAATTATTCTGAGGTATATTTTGAGGGCATGGCTCATTAGGCTGATAAGCCTATAATCATTACAATATTTTGGGTGTTTTTTCTTAGGAATGGTTATAAATGTTGAACTAAGCCAATCTTGTCATAGATGAAGTTAAACAAATCTATTCAAAGTTGGATGTTATCGTCGTCTATCAACTTCAGTATTTCCGAAGGAATCTCATCAGGACCACCGGCTTTTTTTGTCTCTTATAGACTCTGTTTTAGTGATAAAAGTTTCTTTAAGTGGTTGTTGCATCTGCGCTTCATAATTTGATCGGATTCTAAACATTTGTAAACATTTGTCTAATATATTCATTCCCTATAGACTTCTTTTCTGTAATATCGAAAGCAGCTTCGTTGTTGTTGTTGTATAATACAACTGTGGTTGATTTGCGGTATATCCCTGCGGCTTCTTTTAGTTTTTTGTGGAGATTAAAGTCGTCATGTAAGTATTATAATCTTTCGATCTCCTGGCATTGTCTATTCAGGTGTTCGTTCTGTGCGATCCGTATTGCCGTTTGAATCTCCCTATTTAATTCATAATATAGCTCATAATTTGAGTTTTTGTATTTGCTACGTTCCTTCATTAGTTCTAATATTTCCATTGTCATCCAATCTTTTCTTTGAGTCTTCCGCTGTTTCCAAGTGTATTGTCTGCTATTGATTTTAGTGTGTTTTTATCAGAACTCCATATATTTTTAGTATCATCTCTACTAACGTTATTTATTTCTCGATTTATTCGCTCCTTTACATTTGTTCGAATAGTGGGTACTTCGAGTTTTCCCATAACTAGTTTCCTGCGTACTTTTCTCTTTGTGGTTAAGGAGAGTTTTAGGTACAAGTTTGCCATTAGGAGATTGTGGTCCGATGGTACGTCCGCCACTGGGTAGGTTGAAGTTTTTGCTATAGTTGGGCATTAGCGCTTATTTAAAATGTAGATATTCAATAAAAATTATCCCTCGTGCATCCCATAAAACAGACGCCATAACCTTGCCTGCAGATGGAACTGTCTTCTCATTCTTTTCACATGATTCTCCCAATTCAATCCACTGTTTTTACTGTCCCTTTATCTCAGATGAGAAGTGGTGGACCTATGTCTCACCCATGGTTACGAGTCGACGCAAAAATTTGGCTTTACTGCCTGCGGTGAAACATCGTCAAATACTCTTTTGAAACATCTTCGGTGTTTTTGTTCTATTGTGAGTAAACGTAGCACCCATCTTGCGTACAGCTTTCTTATCTCCAAATTTTCGGTCAATATGAGATGTATAGCACTTTTAGAAATGCCTATCATTTCAGCCTCACGCACCTTCGGCCGACGATCATCCAATACCATTTTGTGGATTTTCTGGCATGGCAAACTCAATTGGTCTGCCACTACGGTGCTCGTCTAGGCAGCTCGTACCGCATCTGCCATCGAATATTTTTGACTTTCAAATGAAAGTCTTGAATTACATAATGGTGACCAATTTTTTTCCATGTTTACGAATTCACACATGTTTTATAAGGTTGCAACTTTTCACCAAATTAATTCTTTCAAACTACTGCCGCCAGAAGATGGACGTATTATTGTAAATTTTTTTTATATTTTTGACTCAGCTGTCACTACATTCTAGCTGATTTAAATAAATAGCAGATTCCAGCCCTCGAAATTCGAGGAAATTTTATTTTTTCATTAAATGAAGACCCTAAAGGTATGCTAATCCATTATAGCCAATTCGCAAATCAACACAAAAAATTTAATTTAATAAACACACACATAGCGTTGTATAATTTTATGTATGTGTTTGTAGCAGCTTTAAATACAATTTACTCAAAATAAAGGAAAAAATTTTAAAATCTGTTAATCTGCAAAACGGCTAAAAGGAAATACCTTTCAAATAATATATGTTTGGTCAAAATCGGGATAAAACGGTAGAACAAAACATCGGTTACAAGAAATCGCCTAGCCTATTAATATTATAGATAAAACTTAGGATATAATAAGAAGTGGTCCTATGATGGAACCTTGCGGGCCCCAGACGATATATCGAGTAAATTAGAATGTTTTTTACCACATATAAAGAATTGAGACCGATTAGTTAAGCACGATGAAATTAAGATACATTCAGAACCAGATATACTGAATTTGTATTATTTTATTGAGGGTACAGTGATTTACCGACTTAAATGCTTTTTTTAAATCAAGAACAAGTGGCAAGAATTTTTTTTCTATCAAGGAAGCGGCGAACCATATCAGTACCATTAAAAAGCAAGGTATTAATGATGCGGGTTCTTGTAAATCCGGATTGACAAGAGTTTATTAAAGAGTATCTCTCAAAGTGTAATTCCATTTGGGTTTTAATTATGTGTTCCATAACTTTGGAAAGAGCTGGTAAAATAGAAATAGGGGTATTGTCACAAGCATATATAATAATGGTACTACTCTGGCAACTTCCATGAATTTGGAAAATTCTTAGTCATAAGTACAGGGTTTATTATACACAATATGTGATAGCTAAAATCAATAGCATTAGATTTGACGCTGTTAAATGCATCAAAAATATCTACTTTAATATTTGGAAAAAATAAATTGTTATCACCAAATCATTAAAGGTGATATCACACGATGTGGTTTTTACATATGTAATGTCTGTTTTTTTTATCCAAATGTAATTCCGTATGTCTGTAAAAATTATCGTTTCACATACAATTCATAATTTTTGCTATCACACGTTCATATGTTTTTCGTATGATATAACCGCTAAATGTAAACAACAGCTGATTTAATTTGTGAATTTACAAAAATTGATTGTTAAAAATAAAGTTATATATTTTTTAATTGTTAATTAATATTAAACAATTTATTTTTCTTTCATTTCGCCACAAGCAGTGTTGTATTTTCATATGTTTGCCATGCCAAAATCGAACCTGTTCTAATTGAAAAATGTACATGTGACTTTCCTCCTGTATTGTACATAAACAATGTTTCATATGTATCATACGATGTGTACAACTTTTGCTGTGGGAAAATTTGACAGTACATATGTAAAAAACACATCGTGTGATAGTACCTTAAGCAGATTAAAGTCATTATCAGATCCAGAATATCAGAAGATATGAAATAATTATTGAAATAACCGGATCAGTAATACAAGTTTAAATATCTTTACCTGTTCTGTCCCAGAATTGTTAAGGATTAAAGCATCCATTAAAAAAACATTCACCCATGTTCTTGAAACCACTATCACAAAAAAAAATGAAAAAATTCTTAAATCTACGAGTTTTTTGCTGTTCTCTAATTTCAATAAGAATATTTTTTCTCGTTTTAATTCACATAGAAAAGGCTTTGTGAAATCAAAACAAATTCCCTTTTTTTCTACTAAGCAGGTCTTAAGCGATAAAAAAAACTAAATGATATTTAAACTCTAACGTGTTTTTTATTGAACCTTGTCATTATTTTAAAAAATTAGACAATAATTTTATGAAAAAAAAACGATTTTAAAAAACGTCTACATTTTGCGCTGATTTAAAAAAAAACTCGTAATAAGTGGTCGATGTTAATAAAACACACTTTTTGCGATGATGCTGTTCTATAACTATAATAAAAACTTTTTATTTACACAATCTATTTTCAATTATAATTTTTTCAATTATAACATAGATTCTTTATGCACTAATTATTGCAAAAAAAGGAATTAAAAAAATTTTTTTCATCAAATCACATATTTTTTATTTTTTTTGCATATGTTCGAAACAGTAGTGATGCTAGTCAAATCCAATTTATTTGAATATCGAAATTTTTTTGGTGATGCCTTAGAAAAGTCATTTTTAATTGAATGAAATTGAAGAACAAAAACAATTAAATGAACAAATAAGTTGTTATTTTAAAAGAAAATATTTTTCTTTATACTTTTTCTATAAACTTAAGAAAAAACATGCACAAAATACTTAAAAGTTTTTTGTGAAACTGAATAAAGAACCATATGGCACCTCGGTTTCTAGATAACATATGTTCTTAACTCAAACATATGGTTCTTAACTCAAACATATGTTTCCATTAAATAAATAAAAAAAAGTGGTTTCAAGAAACCCAAAATTTCAACTTCATGTGATTTTAAATTCACTCTTATTCAAATAACGTTTCAAGAACAGGGCTGATTGTTCCCACTTGGCGTCGATATCGTATATTACTACATTTTATTACGTTTTTAAAGTTTCTATATATTCTCTTGTTGTAGTTTTTTCATCAAGGCAGGCTCTGCGAGCCAAATCCCTATTTCTAAGAGCCGTTGCGATTTCCATGTTTAAAATAAATAAATCGCTTTATTCATTTCTCCAATCTCTTCAAACATGTTATGTCTCACGTTATAAAAATAGTTTTTTCTTTTCATCAATAACAGTACCACTAAGTCATTTTTTTTTAATTTAAAATTTGTCACACAAGGCGTAATGAATGAAAAAATTACTAGCAAACAAAAAATATTTTGTGTCGGTTTGTAATATTTATAAATAATGCTCAGCTCTATAACAACTCATACAAAATATAATATTATAAAAATATTATTAGAAAAATAAGCATTAATAAAAAATAAAATTTAATATTCAAATTACTACTTTATATCATCATTTAGAAAACTTTGATATTTTTCTTCCAATGTCTTTAAAACTTCCCACTTTTCAATGTTACCAAATTCGCTATGGGAACTTATGAATATTTGCCTCAAAACGGAAAAACATTTATGTTTTGACAATTTTAATTGTAATTTCTGTGCAAATGCTTGCATCATCAAACGACGCTCATACTTCTCACGCATTTTTGATTTGACCTTTTTAAATTTACGACAAATATGCCGAACAATTGTAGTCTTTCTTTTGTTAAATTCACATTCAAAATTTCTGCTCAGTATGTGTTGAAAATCCATATCGCATTTTCTTAAAATATCCATGAATTCTTCATCGTCTGAGAAATTTTGAAAAATAACTTCAAACATTTTGATTTGTGGCCTACACATTCCACATTGTTTAAAATCTAATAGTTTTTCATGGATACCATCTAATATTGTTTGTTTGATACTATCTAATTTTTGTTCATCTTCTTCCTTAACTAAACGACATTTTTCGGCGATTTCTTTTAATTTAACATTTTCAATTTGTTTTTCCGTTAATTGTAGACGTAAATTTTCAAAGTCTCGTTGCAGTTCTATAGTTTCAGCTTTGAACTCATTATGATGACATTCTTTAAGAAGCATGTCCACATTTTTTTGTGGACAGTCATACAAAGACAATTCAACAATATTTGGTATATTATTGCAATGTGATTTAAATGAAGCGTTACTTCTACTTGGAAAACTTTCATTACTTGAACGATAAGTTCCATCATCGAGTCTTCGTAAAACACATTCTAAATCTCGATTGCAGTTTTGTAAATTAGTAAAGGGTTCACCCAGGCATTTATTCTCTTTCATTTGTTGTTGCATAAGGGTACATAAACAATTTCTAGCCATTTTTTCAGATTTGGATGTACGATTAAACACTTGTATCCATTTACGGCATATTTCTATATCACCAGCTTGTGCAGTTTTAAAAATTAAATCTCTAAAATCTGCTAATTGTTCTTTGTAAAGTTCATCCAACGTGTCTGTTTTTAGTTCATAATCACTAGTATCATTACTTATCAATGTTTCTTCCATATGTGTTGTTTTGTGCAAATTCATTATGCTTTATCGTTGTTTAGAAGTTGTTGAAAATATTAAAACAATTGATTAAAAAATCAAATCAATATAATTTTTTTTTTTTGGTTTACAAATATTTTAATTTTGCTTAAAGATATCGATGGCTTGATGTAGAAATGACGTATATCAAATTTTTGTTGTTTTTACATAAAAAGGAAAAACAATAATTAAATCGTAATAACACACCCTTTTACGGACGCACACATACATTTTCAGTTCCCAGAACATTTATAAAAATAATGAAGTTTTTTTGATCACAGAAAACTGAAAGAAATTGCATATTATTTATTTATTTATTTGTATTTCTTACAATTTTACTTATTTGTTTAATGAAGTATAGAAATATATACGTTCCTTTCCACTTTATAATAATATTGATTTCGTGTATTTTATGTTAAATTGCTACTGGAGGGAAAATTTAGAAGAAAAAAACCTTTTTGAAACCGTGCTTACAACTGTGTAAATATATATGATCTCCTTTAACTCCTTTTGGAGCATAGGGCATCTTGACGATTCCGTAGCAATATTTAGGATATTTCAGAAGCATAGGTCGCTGGCCTTTACTTCCTAGTTTGGTGGTAGGGCTGCTACTTGCGCATACCAAACATGCGTTAACTACGTGGGCCGCCCCTAACATGGGAAACAGACGCCCACCTGGGGGCTCTTCGGCTACCAAAACGGCTCCAGGATTTTTTTTATATTTGTGCCGGCGCACAGAGGCAGTACACTTCTTGGAAGCTTTTGGGGCTACCACTATAATTGCTTATACGCTACCATCCCTGTTACACGATACTGCCTGCTCAACCGCGTAATTTCTCTGCCTAACCCAAGAATCCAAATAATTCGGGGTGGCCCAGAGCAGTTACCCTGCACCAAGTTTAGCCCATGAGTCGACATGGTTTACCGGGGTGTGGCACTTGGAGCCAAAGGTGCAGAGTTAGGTTTTGGGTAAGAACCAGGTCCGTTCAGCGACCACGAGCAATACGTGGCCCAACTGCATACAGGATAAGGTGCTATCTCTACGTTCTACCCTACACCCCAAACTAAAGACTAGATTCAATTTCAATTAAATATTCTTCCTTTATTTACATATTTTAACAAATTTTGATATTTACATATGAGATCTTATCTTTACATATAGATATTGCAACAAATAATAAATAGGATCTAAAGATATTAAATAGTTTTTATTTTCTTTTTTAATGATTTTTAAAGGAAAATGGGAGGAAAAAAAACCTTTATATGATTTAATAAATTCAAATACTATCTGAAAATATTTATGTGCTTATAGAAGGTTTATTAGAATTTGGTGAATTCTTTTTAATTTTACGTTAATTCTCTACATTCTCTTATCAGTGGGTAAGAGGAATTTTCAATTTTGGCAAAGTAATTGTTATTAATCCTTGTTATGAAATCGATAATTTTTTCATAACCTGTTTCTTCATGAAGAAGATTTGTAGGATACCTCCAGGGCTTTTTATTTATCATTTAAATACATTTGTTTTGTATAATTTGTAAGCGTTTTAGGTGGCAGTTGGCAGCGTCACTCCAAATAGGACACGCGTATGTTAATATCGGCCTTATAACACTTTTGAAGAGTAGATTTTTGTTTTTGGGGTTTAGAAATGACCTTCTATTTAGTAGTGGCCATAATTCTTTAAATGATTTTATAGCTTTTTGGCACGTAGCCATAATATGTTGTTTAAAAGTAAGCTTTTTGTCCAAAACAACTCCGAGATATTTGACCTCGTTAAGTACATTTATGGTATTATTTCCAATAAGAATATGACGTCTTTCTTGGCAGTCTTTTGGGATTTGTTGAATGGAAAAATTATTGCTTGGGTCTTGTTTCGATTAATTTTGATTTTCCATTTGTGAAAATATTTACTGCAATTTACAAGTCCCTTTTCCATTTTCTTCAGGAGTGCGCTTGTAAGTTTGTTTGAAGAAATTAACGCAGTATCATCTGCGTAATAAGCAATTTTCATATATTTGGGGACTTTAAAATCGGATGTATATATCGAGTAAAGCAATGGCGACAAGACAGATACTTGAGGTAACCCTGTGGTAATGGTTTTTGGAGATGATGTTTCATTATTAACCCCAACTTTAAAGTTTCTGCCGTGAATGAAATCTGAAATAAGTTTGCATAAATATTTTGGTATATTTGCATCAAGAAGTTTAAATACATGGCCATTATGCCAAACGGTGTCAAACAACTGTCGCCGTTTTTATCGAAGTGTATCAGATCGCGAATTGATATTTTAATTTTTCGCAGTACTTCTGGCACGAACTTAAAATATAACTGAACTCGAACCTGTTTATTGCTCATGTTCTGTTTTTTCGCAGTACATGTACCAGAACACTAGCTTAAAATATAACTGAACTCGAACCTGCTTTTTGTTCATGTTCTGTTTTTTCGCAGTACACGTACCAGAACACGTACTTAAAATAAAGCTACACTCGAATCTGTGTGGTTTATGTGTGTTCGAAACAAAAAATCTGTGATAGAAAAATGTTCATGTAGATAACGAAATATTAAAACGAAACACGGTCATGACTGTGTTCGCACCGTACAAAATTTTGAAACACACATAATTGATATGAAAATAAAAATATGTGTTTGTTGGCCTGAGCTTGTTTGTTACATATAGTATGTACGAGTTTTTTATAATATGCAACACAAAAAATGCAAATTCCTTCTCGTGTGCGGTTTTCCAAATACTTTTCGAAACTAAAAAAAACCCTATTTCGATATGGCTAGTTTGATATTTATTTATTTATTTCAGTCAATGGAAAACAATTCCTTACAGACTATAATTAAAGATATACAGAATGAAACATATGTATATAAAAAAGGGTATAAAAAATAAATATAGTAAATATAGTAAAAATAAATAAACTAAAATTATTTTTTGTTGTGCAAAATTCAATAAAAGAGTTAGATTGTTTTTGCAGATCCAAATTAATATTATTTAAATTATTTAAATAATTCGAGCATATTTATTGATCTGAGCGCAACTTTTATAAATTTACGTTGAACTCAATACGAGAGATATAGACTGAGACATGAGAGCTCCAAACAACAGAAGCATATTCCAAGCATTTTTTAAGCTTTAGCAACTATGTAATCGATATGACGTACAAACGACATTGAAGTATCAAATACAACACCTAAATCGAGTTTATATTTAACATTTTTCAAGACATACCTCTTTATATTAAAAACAAAAGTGCAGGCTATTTAATTTAAAACTAGCAGATTCTAGCCCTCGAAATTCGAGCGCAAATTCTAGGAAATTTTATTTTTCATTAAATAAAGACCCTAAAAGTATGCTAATCGATTATAGCCAATTCACAAATCAACACAAAAAACAAACTCATTTTTATTAATTTTATAATTTTATGTATGTGTTGGTAGCAACTTTAAATGCAATTTACTCAAAATAAAGAAAAAAAATTAAAATCTGTAAATCTGCAAAACAGCTAAAAAGAACTACCTTTCAAATAAGATATGTTTGGTTAAAATCGGGATAAAACGGTAGAACAAAAGATCAGTCACAAGAAATCGCCTAGCCTATTAATATTATAGATATTAAATCACCATTTTGCAAATCAAAACAATCCCTCAATGATTCTGTTCTTAGATACATTTTTAAATCATCTGCATATAAAAAAATGTTGAATTTTTAAAACAAAGGGAAATATCATTGAATTTTTAAATAAAAGGCCCAATACACTACGCTGAGGAACACCCGATATTTGCATATGGACCCAAGATTCAAATCATTCAATTACAACTTCACTTACTCTATTTGATAAATAGAATGAATGCCAAATTGCTGCAATTTTTAAAAAAGAATGGAATGGGACAATTTGTTAAAAGCCTTGGGAAAATCTGTATAAATTACTTCGACTTGGCTACAGTGCTCAAGAGCGCTTAGACAATATTCGCTAAATACCGTTAAGTTCGTTATAGTAGATCTACCGGTTTGGTGATATCCATGATTTGATATGGAAAAATGAGTTTTTATATATCACGTGTTCAAATTTTTTAGAAACACATGACAACTTAGAGATTGGTCTATAACAGCACTATTCAACCTGTGGTACGCGTACCACTTGTGGTACGCGAGACTTCTCCAAGTGGTACGCGAAATCTTTGAATATTTAAACAATTTTTTCATTAACTATTGCTTTTTTCCCCAAAACGTTTTTATTTTGTTTTCCATCCTGAAAGTATACTTTTTTCGAAATTTTTTTTCCGAAATTCCGCCATCTGTACTATAAATTAACAACTAAAAAAACACCATTTGTATTGATTTGTGTTGCTATATGATATTTTTTTATTTTTGGGGAAATTTTCAAGCTCTTAAATATGTTACACTTTTTATAACAATTTTAAACGTTATTTTATTTAAATAAGACAAAGGAAAAATATTTCTTGATATCAATCGCAAAAAAATAAAAAAAATTCCCTTTTTTTAAAAACGTTTCGCTCTTTGTTATTTGCTATGATTTTTTTTTGTAACAAAATTTTCATAGAAAATACTGTAAATTTGCGTTTGATTTATTTTTGTACATATTGATGGATATTAGTTTTAGTTGACATATTTCCATATACAGGTGCAGTTGTTCTATATTTTATTTGTTACTATGGATAAGTGGTTAATAAGAAAGAAAGAAACGAATAAAGATAAAAATAATGATTGTCCAGCTAGTTCGAATGAACCTCAACAAACTTATTCACAAGTACAACAAGTTGAAAGACCCGGATCTCCTCCGACCACCAGCGCTCCAAAAAAATACAAAAGTAC
Organism: Cordilura impudica; assembly: GCA_963682025.1. Lineage (NCBI taxonomy): Eukaryota > Metazoa > Arthropoda > Insecta > Diptera > Scathophagidae > Cordilura > Cordilura impudica. The sequence goes on along the minus strand of OY821517.1, from coordinate 189,232,501 downwards.
GAGACGATATGATGGGGAGTATATTAAATTTGGTTTTAGTGTACTTGTAGCAGAATTTTCGGATGATCGCCCACAGTGTGTTATATGTAACGAAGTTCTGTCCAATCAGTCCATGAAGCCATCACTTTTAAAGCGGCATATACAAACAAAGCATCCTAGTTTAGAAAACAAACCAAAAGATTTTTTTTTGCAAAAACAAAGTGAAATGAAAGCCAATCAAACTAATATTAAATCGTTTGCTGGTACTTCAAACAAAGCAGTAGAAGCATCTTTTTTAGTCTCCTACCAAATAGCAAAATGCGGCAAACCTTTTACCATTGCAGAAGAACTAATATTGCCAGCTACAAAGTCCATAGTGAGTTGCATGTTAGGAGAAGACCAAGTAAAAAAACTTGCATCACTATCTCTGTCAGATACTACAGTGAGTCGCAGGGTAAATGATATGGCGTTATATGTAAAACAATTAGCTATAAATCAGATTAAACAAAGCGAATACTTTGCTCTTCAAATAGATGAAAGCACCGATGTAGTAAATTGTGCACAAGTACTTGTATACATTCGATATATTTTTCAAATGGAGTTTAAGGAAGAGTTTTTGTTTTGTGAGGCCCTGCCGACTTATACTACAGCAACTGAAATATTTAAAAAGTTAAATCACTTTATTGAGGAAAATAATTTAGACTGGAAGCGATGTGCAGGGCTTTGTACTGATGGTGCCCGGGCAATGACAGGTAGATATAATGGGGTAATCACAAAAGTAAAACATGTTGCTCCGAATTGTAAATTTACTCATTGTGTTATACATCGGGAAGCTTTGGTTGCCAAAAGAATATCGAGTGACCTTAAAGAAGTTCTTGATGACGCCGTAAAAATTGTTAATTTTATAAAATCAAGATCACTTAATTGTCGCTTGTTCAAAGATTTGTGTTTTGAAATGGACAGTGTATATACCAGTCTTCTCTTAAATACTGAGGTTAGGTGGTTGTCAAGAGGAAAAATGCTAACTCGTCTTGTGGAGCTACGATCGGAAGTTCAAATATTTTTATCACAAATGAACAATGATTTCTCCGATAAATTCTTAGACACAATTTGGTTAGCAAAGTTAACATATCTAGCAGATATTTTCTCGCGTTTAAATGATTTAAATTTAAGTTTACAAGGTTCATCAAAAACTCCATTTGAAGTGCAAGGAAAAATAAAAGCCATGAATAAAAAATTAAATTTAATGGTCAGTGCTGTTGAAAATAGCAATTTCGAATCATTTTGCAAATTGGAACAATTTCTACTTGAAAATGAAATTGAACCCACAATTGAATTAAAAAAATGCATTACCAGTCATTGTAAACTGTTAATAGCTACTTTTAATGAATATTTTCCTGAAAGTCACGAAGAATATTTATGGATACAAAATCCGTTTTTAGATCAACAACATTCCATATTGAGCCTAAAAGACAGGGAATCATTAATTGATTTATCATGTGATCCAGCACAAAAATTTGTTTTCCAAAACACCAATATTTTTTCATTTTGGATAAAACAGAAAACTGAATATGAATCGTTATATCATGAAGCAGTTAAATATTTGTTACCATTCACCTCTACATATTTATGTGAAAAAGGATTTTCATCAATGGTAATAATCAAAAATAAATATCGAACATCATTAAATTTGGAGCCCAGTATGAGATTGAAATTATCAACAATTGAACCAGACATAAAATCTTTAATATCCAACATGCAGTGTCAGCCATCTCATTAATTTGTGAAACATATTTATAAAATGAATTTTATGTATATTTTTGTTACGTTTTTATTAATTTTAAATATTTTTTTATGTTAATTTTCTTTAATTTTTATTTATTTTTAAATAGTTGGTTAAACAGCAAATGAAATCGCTGAGATCTCACTACAATATATATTTTTTTTTATGTTATTGTTATCTGTTTACTTTTTTTTATTAATAAATGCAAGAAATAAAACACATAAAAATTTTTTTTTAAATTTTTTTGGTTGTGTGTTGTGCCTATTTTTTTCATATACATAATATTTTTTTTTGGTGGTACGCGAAATTGTTTTGTGAATTTTGTGGTACGCGAGCCAAAAAGGTTGAATAGCCCTGGTCTATAACATATGACGTCATCCCTTTTTCCATTCTTGAAAACCAGTGCAATTGTTGCCAACTTCCACCGATCAATAAAAAAAACCCTCTTTTAACGATAAATTGAAGATATATGTCAGCGCATGTAATAATACATGCTGAGGATGATCTTCGAAGAGGATCGAAATATTCATGTAACATAGAAACATAAAAAGAAATAAATACTGACCTTAGGCTCGAAAATTTAAAATAAAATAACTAATGAAAAAAAAATAAAAGTTTTACATAAAAAATCGGGTGCTTAATCGATATACAACCGGCCTAAAATATTCAAAAGAAGAGAATTGTAAAAAATATTGAAAATCTAAGAGCATATAATTTTTTTTTAAATACCTAATAAAGTTAACTTATTTAAAAAAAAAATTATTTGAAAAAGAAAATATTTTATATGAATATGGAAAATCGGTTTTTGGACGACTTTAAAAATGTTTATTTTTGGCCTTAAAATAGGGAAGCGAGGGGTTGTTGTTATGGATCCTATATAAAATATTCCAAAAAACAATATACTGAAATTATTTTAAAATAAAGAGTTTTACTTTTCTCTGCATGGCAACTAAATTTGAGTTTTTTTTTCTCTCTCAAAAAAATCAATACTTAACACAAATGTATTATTTCACGTCATTTCATAAAATATCTTTAAAAATCTCTTTCTAGTGAAAACAGATACTACGTTTAATTTTAAAATAAGTAACTTATAACAGTAAATGGAATTTTGAGAGTTTTATCCTAAATTTTTCATTGAAAAAAAAAAAAAAAAAAATTGTACACTTTTACGTAAAGTGAGGGCCGAAATATACTCACTGAATTTCACTGTAGTCGTTTTATTCTATCGCCTAATCAAACTTAACAGGCATAAGGTTAAGCAATACCTTTAACTGGCTATTGACTAAAATTCTCTTGTTTTCATACCTTTCCCTCAAATTTTCCCTCGTATTCTGAAAACCCTCATTTGTCAATGGAGCATTCTTAACAATTTCAAGGGCTTCATCTTTTGTATTCTGCCTTAAATAAAAAAGTCTAGACGTCAGGTATGTCTGCACGCTCATCGTAAACAGCCTTGAATAAATCACGAAAGGAGTGCCAAGATCAAAAATCCACTTAGTACAGGGTAGCAACCTCAATTGATCTACTTTGAAACGATGGGACATAGAAGTCGAATAATTATATAGAGTTGTTGCAACCTGAGTGGATGAAGAAACTTGAAACAGGTTCTATTCTGACATGACAAAACATATAAAAGGAAAATAAATTGTTTAATATTAACCCGTATTCTCCCGAGTTATAAAATAATCATCCGATTATAATGTTTGATTCACAGCATGTATAGGCTACCTTTAGTATACATATGAAAAAAAAATTGTCATATCGGGTCCAGGTTTCCGGAAAATGGGTGTCGTCATATGACGACGCTATGATAATAAGTATACAAAATTTTGATATTGATTTTAGGTTTAAGAGATTTATTACGTCATTGGTCTTTTTTGTTTTAATACATTTGTTTACAAAAATTCATTAAAAATAAAAAAATAAATAGTTTTATTTCTGATGATATGGTGCGAAGCAATCAATGTACAAACCTATGTCACATTTTTGGCACTCTGTCCTTACAGTTGACTTACATTTATCTCCAGCACAGCGTCTCTGCTTATTATTTTTTGTTCTTTGTACAAAGTGCATGTACTGATCATATCTTATGGAATCAGCTCCAGGCTGGGAATTCGGTTTTCTCCCCCAGGTTTTGGTAAATTATTACTTGACATAAGATATGCCATTGCTACTTCTCTACGGAAAGACTTTTGCTTGAGTTTGGGATCATGCTGCCTGGCTAAAAGCCAAGCATTTTGAATTGACACATCCAGCATCCAAGTAAATAATGACCACCACCATTTTTTACTTCGAATAGATATGCGGTCAGCATTTACGTTTTGATCCATTCGGTCAGTTCCGCCCATATTTTTGTTATAATTTTGTATGGAGTATGGAATACTAATATCAACATATTTTAAGTCTGACTTACTCCATCTTTTAGCTTTTCCCTCGGGATCTGCAGAAAAAGCAGTTGAAGCTACAGAAACCACTGCATTGTCTTTCCACCTAGTTACATAGAAATCTTCTTTTTGGTACTTTGCTATGCAGTCTGTATAAAACCTCTTTCTTTCTTTTTGAACGCATTTACATCTTCCAAACAACAATTGTTACCCAAACGATTGTTTCTTATGGTCCCGGTGCAATTGAAGCCTTTTTTTTTCATATCTTTGAGCAAAGGAAATGTTGTAAATAAATTATCGCCAAAGAAATGGTAAGGTAGCATAGATTTCGATAATGGATATTGGTCAATTAAATGCAACAATGGTTCAAACGCAATAAGGTAGCCAGATGGTGTGTTTTGACACCAAATTTTATATCCAAAACGTATTGGCTTATTTCGGATGGCTTGCTTACAACCGTGTTTTCCAAATTACTGTACCATGGCTTCATCATGTGATATTGACTCCGTTGGTTGGAAGTGCTTCATGAAAGCTTTTTGAAGGTGAGATATAAGTGGACGTAATTTGCAGAACTTATCACTTTTGTCTAAATTGTCGTTGCTTTGAAAATGCAGGGAATTCATGATGGTATCGAATCGGTTTCTGCATATTGAATTGCAGACTGCATGGTTGCGCAAATCATCGCCTGTACTCCAATAAAATGCTTTACTGGATAATTGATTATATCCAGAAACCATCAAAATTCCAAAGAAAGTTTTTTACTCCTTTGCGCTCAAGTTGACGTCCGGCCAATTTTTTGATAAACAGTACTTAGTACTTTCAGCGATAATGATGTCAATCAATGCTTCATCGAAAAAAATCTCAAAGTACTGGACTGCAGTCATGCTTTCCTCAAAATTATTGTCAGGAGCTTGGAATTCTGTGATTTCAGACGTTTTTCTCCTAATTTCCAACGTATTTCATTATCCTCTTTTACATCCACCTTTCTTCTTTTGCTGTCTTGCTGATTAACGTTTGTGGGAAACTCTTCATTGGCTCTTCGAATTTCAGCAGGTGCCAGCAGTTGGTTACGACACAAAGTATTTATATTTCCTCCCACTTCCACTTCTTCATCTGAATCTTCATCAGTCAAAATATTGACATCCGGAGGTTCGATGAAAAACTCATTTTCATTTTCTTCGTCTAAAATATCTAAAATCTCCGCTACGGTAAGAAATTTGCTGATAAAAAACCGAAAACAAAAAAAAAAGTTTTTATCAGTACTCGTATTATCATAGCGTCGTCATATGACGACACCAAAATAAAATCTGAAAAAAAAATATCTTTCTTCCAGAACTTTTATAAAGATTTTTAGTACAAATCTTGAAAACAAGTATATATTTTAAATTTATGTTACTTTTATTGCTTATTTTTATAATTTAATAAGTTTTTTTCATTTACTTTGTAGCCGAACTCATAATTTTGAACTTTTTAAAAAAACAAGCACACTGAAAAGCTTAGAACACGTGAACGCTTTGAATGACAAGGCCAAACTAAATACATAATGAAAAAGCAATTAACAAAGAATACACTTGTTGTTGTTTTATTTTTTTCTGTGCAGCGATAACGGTACACTGGCGCGTTGAAAATGCCAATGTTTCTGTCGTCATATGACGACGCTATGAGAATATGGGTTAACCCATATATAACATATATAATTTTATTTTTAACAATTAATTTTGTAAATTCACAAATTAAAAATTAGCCCCCGAATTCATAATGAAAAGTTAGCTGCTGCGTAAGGTGCTATTACACGATGTGTTTTTTACATACGTACTGTCACTTTTTTTATCCATATGAAATTCCGCATGTCTGTCAAAATTGTCTTTTACATACGATTTATAATTTTTGCTATCACACGTGCATATGTTTGTATTTCCGTATGACATAACCTCTAAATGTAAACAACAGCTGATTTAATTTGTGAATTTACAAAAATTTATTGTTAAAAAAAAGTTATATATTTTTTTAATTGTTAATTAATATTAAACAATTTATTTTTCTTTCAATATTAATCTTTATAATTTACTCTGTTTTTCTTTCGCCACAAGCAGTGTTGTATTTTCATATGTTTGTCATGCCAAAATAGAACCTGTTCTAATTGAAAAATGTACATGTGACTTTCCTCATGTATTGTGCATAAACAATGTTTCATATGTATCACACGATGTGTACAACTTTTGTTGTGGGAAATTTTGACAGTACATATGTAAAAAACACATCGTGTAACAGCGCCTTTATATGTCGCGCTCAACGAGGTTCTTAGCCGATTAGCCTTAGTTTATAGTTAGCACATAGTTTATTTATAATCAATTTTTTATTGTCATATAATACCTTTAAAAACAACTCTGAAATTTGTAATGCCACCATATTTTTTGCATTAATGCAACCTTATATAGTGAAAATCAACTCTGTTTACATTTAAATTTGTGTAATTTCACTCCTTAATTTTTTGAAATTTATATTTACAAGTTTTAAGTTTAAGACAAAATTATTTTAGTTTGTAAATTTCATAAAAAAAAAATTTAAAAAATCTGCAAAGTAAAAAATATTTTTTTTTCACTTAAAAATAGTTTATATATTTTGTTTTGCTTAATTTGACACACATCAGCTGTTTTAACACATTTAGTCAGTGTTTGAAAGGTTGTTGATCTGAGTTTAGCAAACGCAGCAAGCAGCAAGTGCATTATAAATAATACTCATGCTAGATACTGCATAAGTTTTCATTATAAATACGGCCGTAGCTGTTGTTTACATTTAGAGGTTATGTCATACGAAAATACATATGCAAGTGTGATAGCAAAAATTATGAATCTTAAGGGCAATATACACTAATCAAATTCCCATCCAGCATTATGATGGTATTAGTGAAAATTTGTTAGTATATGTGACACCGACGATGCTGGATGGAAAATCAAAAAAATTATATTTTTGGCATGCTGGATGAGAGATTTTGATGAATGTATTGTATTTTCTCATGCTGTACAGGTCGTACAGCAAATGTATATGCTAACGTCAAGCACACATACACGATGCTTGATGTCAAGCGGTTGACAAGTGTATAGTGGCCTGTATGTAAAACGACAATTTGAGAGACATACGGAATTACATATGGATAAAAAAAGTGACAGTACATATGTAAAAAAAACACGTCGTGTGATATCACCTTTGGTTTTTAGCCATAACTCAAGAACCATTGATGAGTTCTCATTTTATTCTTCAGCAAATAGCTTCAACAAATTACGTTGTACTAATTTTATCGAATGAAATCTTAAAAAAAAAATAAATTTGTTCCTTTCTTTTTTTACGAACTTTTAAAATAATTTAACATATTCAGGGCGTATGCGTCTTATCGATTGGTATAGAAAAACTAAGCAACCAATCATCAAGGTAAGGAAAAGATATAAAAATCCTAGAAAAAAGTTTGGGTTGAGCACGGCAAACCCTTTGGAGGTTTTACTATACTGGAGAATAAGTCAATAAGTAAAATCAGTTTAAATTATAATTTGTATGAAAAAAATGTATGTGAATTTATTAAAGGTGTTCAACCGTTCATTTTATACACAACTTTGATGCAATGGCCTAATTCGGAAAACATATTTGTGATAAGTCAGTACAAAAATCTATAAATGTATAAAATATCTTTTTATAGATCTTTACATTTTCTTGTAACAGTAGAGCAAATTTCAAAAACAGTTGGTTAAAAAATGAGAATTAAATAAATTGTATTTAAATACATTACGCTGGTGCTAGAGTTTGCCATAAAAAATTCAATTCGATGAAATCAGGCAACATATCACTTCAAACTAGAATTGCCAGACAAGTCCTTTTGACAACTTTTTTCTAGTAACAAATGCTAAAATGGATTCCGAATTTAATAATCGATTTTCAGCCAACCCTATATTGCATTGTGGTTTAATAAATTCGAAAAATGTTGTTAGACTTCTTAATATTGGTAAATTTAAAGAAAATGCTCGAAAAATCAGTATTCATACTTCGGTATATATTTTCTTATATGTGATAGAAAATTATTAGTTTTTGTTTAAATGATTTACTTTGTTGATATTCAGATTTTTAATGAATCCTCCCATTTCTTTGCTACAACTAGAGGATGGTTTATGGAAAATTTTGATAAAATTAAATAATTATGGGAGCTTGCTAAAAATTGCGATCGATATCTAATTTTCGTTATATGACACACAGTTTGGCTAACAATTGCTCGCATTTACCACAATTTGAGTTCAGGTTATAGAGGTTATATTGCCTACTAAACCATATAAACGCAATTCGCAACAATACCGACAAAGACACAATACATATATGTATATAAAATTAGAAATAATACTTTTAAAGGTGTGTTTACACTATATGTATTTTCCATGTGTAAATTCAGTTTTACGATCCATACGTAATTCCGTGTGTGTGTCAAAATTGCCGTTTTACATACGATTCATAATTTTTGCGTTCAAACGTACATATGTACTTCCGTATGACATAACCTTTAAATGTAAACAACAGCTGATTTAATTTGTGAATTTACAAAAAAATTATTGTTAAAAATAAAGTTATATATTTTTTAATTGTTAATTAATATTAAACAATTTATTTTTCTCTCAATATTAATCTTTATAATTTACTCTGTTTTTCTTTCGCCACAAGCAGTGTTGTATTTTCATATGTTTATCTTGCCAAAATAGAACCTGCTCTAATTGAAAAATTTACATATGTCTTGCAAAATGTGTTGTACATAAACAATGTTTTGAAAGGGTTCACACTATGTGTACAAATTACACGTGCTAAAAAAATAAGAAAAACACGAGCAAAACACGTAGTGTGAACGCAGCTTAAGCTTGCGTTTATCTTTGGCAGTGCTGCCACATATTTCTTATTATATTTTCTTGATTAGTTGAAGTATTGCTATTAAGAGGACAACAGGGACCACCGTCTCTATACCCATTTAAATGTTTTAGTCAATCTACTAGCCGAAAATATTAAGATATTTAGATGAAACTATCAGGCACAATATTATTTAGTTGGTATCTAATAGTCTCGGCCTCGAGAACCTAGGAACACATGAAAATAAATTTAATTTACAATTTGAAAGAATCGCTTTTAATTAAATTGTAGAGTTATGTCTTTCATGACTTCTAAAATAGTTTTATCACTTCAACCTTATCAATATTCGATTTCGATTTTTGTACTCTAAAAGATTCACTGTGAGGCAAAGTGATGCTGACGATGTACAAGTCCTGTTGATCAAAAGAAGCTAATCTTGAATTTTTTTTCTATTTGTTTTACATGCCAAAAATTTATCTTTTCTATTATTAGAAATTATATACATAATCTCGAACCGAACAAAACTATTTAACTTAATTATATACACTCCGGTTCACTTATATAAAGGCACTAAAAATTCCATATTCAGCAGCCTGTATCTTTTGCAATTTTTAACCGATTGCAGAATTTTAAAATGGAAATGGAAGCTAGACATCTTGAGATATAAAAAAACTCATGACAATAGCGGTTTCTCAACTAAAGAACTTTTTTTGAGCAATTTATAAAAAAAGTCAAAAAAAATGTGCTATTTTTTTTGGTTCACTTGAATAAAGGCACTTTATTATTTTTTTTTTTTTATTATTTTTAAAGTAAACGATGATTTTTTGTAGGGAGCGTTTGTTTATTACAATTTATTACATATTAATCATTTTACGAGTCAAAATGGCTAAACAAAAAACTTTAAATCTATCGGAAAAAACTAAAATCGATGTTTACCGTTCTTAAGGATATTATAACTGCGCAATAGCTAAAAAAAACTGGAGGAAACCCAACAGTTGTCGATTATTACATCAAGGACCCCGAGGGGTATTGAAAAAATTTTAAAGGAAGGGTTTCATTGTCTTTATCTACGTATGAGAAAAGAAAAATCATTAGAATTGCTTCTAATTCTGCCTTATCTTTGTCAATAATAAGAGCTCAAGAGCTGTGAGTATCTTAAATACCTGAAATTACAAAAAAAGCCGCCACTTAATGCTCCTCGTAAGGAAAAGCGGCTTCAATTCGCAAGAGACTACATGGTATGGGATGTGCAGCAAAGAGGTCATATAAATGACTAGAGAACCGTTGTATTTACGGAGGAGAAGAAGTTTAATTTGGATGGGCCTGATGGATACAACTATTATTTCCATGATCTGCATAAAGCTATAAAACGTTATTGGAATCGGCTTTTCCGTAGTTCAGTGAACTATTTGGTCCCACACAACGCCAGAGTAGTAAAGGAGTTCATTGCAAGCCAAAATGTTAATATTCTTGACTGGCCACCCTATTTGCCAGATCTAAACTTTATCGAAAATGTCTGGGGTTGTAAGATCTATGAAGGAGGTAGACAATTTGATGACAAGCAGTCACTAATTCAGGCCATTAAGGATGCTTGGAATCAAATTTCGTTGGATTACATAAATTCTCTTTATCTGTCAATGAAAACCCGTATATTTGAAGTTATTAAAAACAAAGGGGGTTGGACCCATTACTAATAGTTCTAAAATAAAGTAAAATAAATTTAAAAAACACGAAAAACTGTTTTTCATTAAAATTAGTTAAAGTGCCTTTATTCAAGTGAACAAAAAAATAGTACATTTTTGGACTTTTGTTTTATAAATTGGTAAAAAAAGTTCTTTAGTTCAGAAACCACTATTGTCATGAATTTTTTTATATCTCAAGATGTCTAGCTTCCATTTCCATTTTAAAATTCTGCTGAATATAGAATTTTTAGTGCCTTTAAATAAGTGAACCGGAGTGTACAATACGAATACGCAAACTCACTATTACAGTACTTCAGATATATGACATTTATTATTTACTTTGTATGGGGGGTGTCACGCCCACTTATTCGATCCCGCCCATATCAGGCATAGCTAACATTCATAATAGGTGACCTCACACAAATTTCCAAAGCTCTCCCTATCATATAACTCAATATATATGGTATTAAAAATTTACATAGTATGAGAGGTGCCACGCCCACTAAAAATAATAAAAAATTATAGCCTATAGCATTTCCCATATCCGCAGTAAGACTGTGAAAACTTCAGGATGATCAGAGCAGTAGTTACGGAGATTACCTCCTACAAACAAACAAACAAACACACACTACCTCTTTATTATAAAGGGTCCGCCATCTAACGTTTTTTTTTCAACTAATGCTTATTTCGTGAATGGTAACACTTAGCTCATGTCTGATTTGACAGATAATTAGTTTTATCCTTCCGGTGAACGCATATGGTTGTGTATACGCTTGAACAACGCTGGGAAATATTGCGACATTACTTTGAAAATCATGGTAATGTTGCAGAATGTGTGCGAAAATTGCGTGCGGATTTTGGAAGAAGAGAAGCATCGTCAGCTCCGTATGTTCGTTACCTTGTGAAAAAAGTGAAAGAAACTGGCATCCTAATCGATAAACCAAAGCGTGAAAAGCCAAAAACAGTGCGTACACCCGAGAATATTGCTGCTGTGGCAGAAAGTGTGCGTGAAGCGCCACCAACATCAATTCACCGTCGTTCTCAAGAATTGAACATTTCGGAGGCATCATTGAGACGAATTTTGCATAAAGACCCTGGTATGACGCCATACAAAGTCCAATTTGTTCAGGAGTTGAAGCCAACTGACCATCCAATGCGTTTTCGCTTCGCTAAGTGGGCCTGCGATCGACAGAAGATGCCGATTTTGCCAAAAAAAATCATCTTTTCAGATGAAGCTCATTTTGATCTTGGCGGGTATGTAGACAAGCAAAATTGTCGAATTTGGGGCACAGAAAACCCGCATGCATACATTGAAAAGCCGATACACCCAAAACGAGTCACTGTTTGGTGCGGATTTTGGTCCAGAGGCATAATTGGGCCATTTTTCTTCGAAAATGAGCAAGGAGTGGCCGTTACAGTCAATGGCGATCGTTATCGGGCCATGTTGAACGAATTTTTGTTCACAAAAATTGAAGAGGAGGATATTGGCAACATTTGGTTTCAACAGGACGGCGCTACGTGCCACAGCCGAAGCTACACTCGATGTTTTGCGCCCTGTTTTTGAAGATCGCATTATCAGCCGCAGAGCTGATGTCGTTTGGCCACCTCGGAGCTGCGATTTGACACCGTTGAACTATTATTTGTGGGGTGCCCTCAAAGATAAGTGTTACGCCAACAAGCCAGAGACAATTGACGCTTTAAAGGACAATATTCGTGAAGCTATTGGTGAAATACAGCTGCACACAATCGATAATGTGCTTAAAAATTGGACCGATCGTGTAGGCTACTGCATGGCCAGCCGAGGCAGCCAATTGAATGAAATTATTTTCCATTATTAACCGGAAGGATTGTACTTTCAAATAAAAAAAGAAATTTGAGATAATATTCAGTAGTTTTTTTTTATAGCATTTAAAAAAAAAAAAGTTATTTGGCGGACCCTTTATTAGTATAGTTTTAATAAATATTATATTAAAAAAAAAAAAAACAGTTTGGGAGTATCCAATTGATTAAAGCAACTGTACATTATTTTTTTTTTTATTTTCCAGGCCCCATACATCTCGTTCATTGTCTGCTGGAGCTGTAGACAAATCAAAACGTCAAAATATTAATCAAAAATCGGTAGACTTTAGCAATAACAAATCCTCACACATTATGGTGCCCAATACTAGTAGTAAAGGTAACAACATCACTGAACTAGAAGTTAACTCTGAATCTGAAACTCCGACAACTTCATCTAACGATACTTCTATGGCCAATATCACTATAATACAAGTATCCACTGAAAATGCCAAGGATAATGCAAAAACTAAAACGTCTAGTGAATGTGAATACGAACCGCCCAAGTTGCCAAATAAAATAACAGCAGATATATTCAAATTTCCCGATACCACAACCACCACTACCGCCCATACCCACAAAACGTCAGCAGCATCAAAAATGCAGCAACATGATTATAAGAGTAATGTACAAATTATTCCGTCCAGTAGTAGCAATATAAGTAGCAATAGTAGTAATAATCATAATAGTAGTACCATACAAGTAAAGGGTGCTGGTAACTCAACAATCTCTATGGTAGGTGCAAGTAATCAATATACAATACCAGTTAAAAAAACACACATACCAGCGGTAGGGCAAACAACTGATGAACATAGTAAAATAACAACAGTTCATGTGGCTGGTACTGATAATACATATGGTACTTGCTTTTCCCCGCCCTCAATGTCAGCTTCAACATCACATACGTCCACACCGAAACTGCCTAAGAAAGTGATATTATCAGCTAATACGTCCGGTATAACCAATATTACTGTTAATAATTCAACCAGTGAAGAAATGTCAGCCGCATTAAGAAAAAATTCAAATGGTGGAAAAATTGAAAATGAAAATATCAATACAACCGTTACAAATTTAAATAACAAAAATAATCAATTGCATTATGAAAAAGTATTTCTTTCAACAACCACATCGTCATCTTCCTCTTTTAGCACGACTAATATAAGTGCAAAACAGTCAGCATCTACATCTACATCAGCATCAGCATCAGCATCTCAAAACTCTGCGCCAATGTCACCAAAATTGAATTCACCAAATAGACAAGCGAAACAACGTTCAACGACAACACAAACTAATGGTATCGTGGTGGATAAGAAAACTTTATCACAAATTTTAAAACAACATCGAAGTGGTGGTGAAAATCGTCATAAATCACCCCCAACCCAATTACAACAACAGCAGTTAGCAGCAGATCAGCCCATGTCATCAATACATATAGGAAGTCCGGCAATGGCGAGACGAAGATTTGTATCACCGACAAATTCTAGACCCACCCAACCAATTCCACGTTCTTCTTTCCTTTTAACTAGAGGTCTAACGGAAGCTGTTATAACATCTCGACCTAGTCGTAAAGATTTTCATTTCCTTAATAAACTAACGGCGGCAAAAACAAAGTCTTCCCAACTCAATGCCAATAATAAATCAAATTCAGCCAACAATAATGCAGATAATGGTACTGGTTCTTCTAACACACCACAATTACTACCTTCAGCCATCAGTCGTACTACATGTGAATCTTTAGAACAACGCAGGCGTAGTTCTTCTACTTCCGATGCTCAGGCGCAACGTCACTCTCGTGGTACTAATAATAATGACCACCCTTTAAATCGCTCAAATGGCGGTGCACCGTTACGTCAACCTCCCCAACCATTTCTGGGTGGTGTTGGTTCATCTAGTCCGGGTAATATACCACAACCTAATAGCACAACATCACCTGCCAAGCGTATGACTTTGAGAGAACAACAAGTAATGCAATTACGGCGTGAAATAATGCATCCTGGTGGTGTTCGTCTGCAGCTGAGACGAAAAGATTGTGTTGGTTCTATAGCTTGGGTAGACGCTTTTGGTGCTGTCTGGTAAGTTAATAGTATATTTTCTTTAACGTCGTTAAATTTTATGAAGTGTACAACACAATTTGTTTTTTTTTTTTTGATGAATGTCTCTTGTACCGGAAAATTAGTAAAGTAAAATCCATAAAGTTCATAGAGCAAAATTTTGTGTCTGGATGTTCACAATAAAATTTAATGGCCAATGTTTTCGTAAAAAATTGTAACCCTGTGTGTGACATTATAGATTAAATTTCAATAGGGGAGGTTTTTTTATTTCATCCTAATTATATGAAACCTGTCTTTTAAGTGACAATAAGTAATTAGTGTTATAGATGTTAAGATAACTTATATTTAGAGCAAGTATAAAAATTATTAGAAAACTCGTATAACTAACATTTTGCCAACCGTATTTCAAGAATCGGACGAATAATTCTCATGCTGTGCATCGCTTCAGTCTTCTTACACCTTCTTGAAGATACCTAAGTTAATCATTAGAATGATATACGAGACGTCTTATGCGTTCGGTACACTTCAAATCTCGATGAATATCATCATTGGATATGTACTATTTTATTTATTTATTTATTTATGAAATTTGGTATATACGCTTCTATCGGCCATGAAATTGGTGAAAATCGGTGCGTGTTCAGAAATAGTCCCCATACAAATAAACCCTATGAGATCGACTTAATTTGCTATAAGATCCAAATTATCAAACAGATCTCGTTGAAATTAGGCCTGTGTGTGTGTGGTTATTATGTCCATTAATCAGAAGTCCATAAACAAATCCTATAGGACAATTCTTAGTCATAGCCCCCATATAAATAAAAATATTGCACAGATTTTTCTCAAACTTGGTTTGTATATGTTTTAGGAAAGAATAAGTGACTATCAAATATCGTTAGGACCGGTCCATTTTTCGACCTAGTCCCCATATAAATATAGCATCCGATATGAACTTTTTCAGAACTACAGGCAAAAAATACTAAAAATTCCACTCATATGGTTTAGCTTATTTTCTATACCCAATTAGTTGGACCTAAGACCAATTCCTTATCGCATGGTTTAGGGTATCGCATAGTCGTTTTAGACCGATTATAATTTTCTTATTTGTTTTTATATTCTAAATCGGAGTTATTACAGTTTTATAAATGAACAGTTTGTTTTGTGTTGATAAAGTTGACTCCTTTCCTAAGCAATAATACAATTGTCCAAATTTAGTTTCAGACTAAAAAGGTAAGATTTATTTGTTGCACAGTATTATCATTCACTCTATCCAATAGATTATATAAGTATGTATTCCACAACCTTACATTGTCATAACATAAATTTGATTTTATGTAAGGAAATCTATGTAAGGAAATCTATTATAACTTCAACCAAGTTCTTGTATAAATTTTGCTTGCCCTAATAAACCCAAAATAAGACAAGGTTGTTATCATCTCGCCATGTTTCGGGAAAGAGTTTTAGGTCAAAAAATGGTCAGATCGTAACTATACTGCGTGAGGTTATTAATAGATATGTTTTTTTTCCGGTTTAACCAAGAGTTGGCGCCAGCAAAAAGTTCGCAGCCGAATAATTTGACACATACGTCATTTTGTTCGTCTGACATTTAAACTACAAACACACACAAGTTGAGTTCTCTAAAAACTAGCGTCTTTGTTTTATGGTTCAGTGATAATGTCGAGTTTTGTGCCTGAATAAGAACATTGCGGCACGAATTGCTTTTTTTATTTAATCAAAAGAAAAAAGCTGTTGAAAGTCATAGTTTCCTGGTAGAAATATATGGTAAACACGCTCCATCGATTAGAACATGTGAGAGACATGGTTTCGACAATTTTTAATTGGTAATTTGAATGTGAATATGACGTTTCAAAAGACACGGAATTTTCTTCATTGTTTGTCTTTGAATATGTTTGGAAGAGTTAAGAACATTCCAATTGGTCATTTTACACACTTTGTTGGAAACACATCCAGCAAGTTGGGTACAGCTTTGTTTGCTGCATTTAAAATAAGTCGGCGCTTGCGTTCATTCAATTTTTTTTCCATCACTGTTTAATTTTTGCTATAATTTTCAATAATTTTCAAATAATTATAAACAACCTTTCGATTTCTGCTGATTTGCAATGCAATCTTCGCTTTTGATGCCCCATTTTCTGAAAATGTTCAAAATTTGGCCGTTTTCGAGTTCACTTTGTACATTTATCAGTGGCATTTTATTTATCAGTAATGTTTTTAATAAAATTAAATAGAATGTACTAAAACGGCCCTTTTTGTCAAACAAGGATTTTTTGCATATGTGCTATGCAATTTGAACGCTTTAATATGCTAGATATTGCGATGTAAGAGATTTTAATAACGGTATTTCTAACTAATCGGAGTTTTGTGTAATATAAGTTTATTTTTGGAAAGAAAACATATTAATATAAATTCCACGCAGAGATGATAATTATTTCGTGCATAGTTCAAATTTTATTGATCTATTTGTTTCAACAATTTTACAGATAATCGTCGACTGTGAGAGATGCTTCTCATCGGCGCACAGTGGACCATATTTTGAGAAGGCGGCCAAAAATAATTTTTTTTTGTTACCGATTTTAAAGTTATGTTATTCATTTGAAAGTAAATACTAGTAAACCTCGGGAGCCAAAAAATTGCGACTCTATCTCAACTATATCACAGCGAACAGGGTCTTCGAAAATGGGCTTTCTCAGTATTTTGCTAAAATTAAAAATTTCTTTGTAAATTTTAATTTTTGAATGACTGTAACTTTTTTGATTTAAAAGATTTTGAAGTGAAACAAATTTTGTATAATTTTGTGGCCTCCATACTATTAATGTTAAAAATGTAAAATCACTGAGTCACTCCGAAATTTAAAAAAAAATTTTTTTTAAAAAGTCAAAATTTTCCGAAAGTCTCCTACTTAATAGAGCATAACTCCTGCCAGTCAAAAGCAGTCAGAAAAAATCTTGCACTCTTCTATAGTCCGAACCCTCCCCTATACACCTATACCCCATTATACACCCGCCAGTTTCCGCCCGTGTGCACCAGAACAATTTTTCTGACCCAAGGTTAGATATTTTCTGCAAAATTTATGAATACAAAAGTTGTCCACTATGTGGTTAGGATATATTAAGTTTAAGGTGATGTTTGTAATTGCCAAAAATATTGGACCTTTATCCATCTTTTATTATACGGATCGACTCGAAAACACTTTCTGAGTCGATTAAACGATGTCCGTCCGTCCGTCTGAGTGTTATGAATACAAAAGTTGGTCGTACCGGTGCACCGCGGTGTATTTTTTTGCGTGTCGGTAGAGTTGTCAGGAGTTGTTATATACTTATAAAAAATGGTTGAGATATAATGCGCTTAATTGTTACAGGTACATTTACATAGGTATCTTTCAAAAACATTAATAGTCTGAATTAGAGTTATATAGTTTAAATACCTGACAAAATGGGAAACAATTTAAATAACAGGTAAATGGTAAAAAAAAACTATTGCGACATAGCCCTTTAAGATATGAGCACGTATGCTTCACCTTTTAAAAGGGGTTAGGGTGTGGGTTTTTTATGCTTCTAAAAGTGGTAATAAAAGATCAAAATTTTTATTTTACATAATTGCAAGAAAGAGTATTTATAATAATGTTTCCACAATTATTATTCATTACAATTTGTGCAATGGCTAAGTACTGTTACAGAGATCTGGCAGATATTTATTTTCAACGAAATTATGTAGACGATGTAATTTTGCACATAGTGAGCAACGACTTCTTTAAGAATTGTAACCTAGAAGACATTGAAATGCGCAAAGGAAAAATTACTACTTTTGCATCGAATTTGAAAAGACGGTACGGTACATTGAATGCTCTCATAGCAAGGCAAAGATGTACAAACGTTACCAAGACTGGTTAATAAAGGAACTTATTTTTGAGAGTGCATCTACAACTGCCAACGAAAGTGGAAAAAAGGGTCGACCAGCAAAACCAATTGACGGATGTAGTGAAAGATCTCGAAGGCGCAAGCTGGAGAATATCAATGAAGAAATTTCTCAAAGAATTATTAAGGATTCATTTTTGCACCAAATTCAACCAACCCAAAATAAAAAAAATAAAATTGAAATAATTGAAAAAATAGTAGAAGCGAGCCCAAGGCGCACAAAGAGGATTTTGAAAAGCATTCCTACACCAATTGAAGATATGAAATTTACGCCGGAAGAAGCGTTCGCCCTATTTTTGGATTTGAAATTGACCAAAAATCAATATAAGGAATTGCGGAAGCGAAAAAATGAAAAGAATTGAGGGATTTTTCCAGAGTATCGTGATTTAGTTTCTGCCAAAAAAGAATGCTTACCTTCACAATCTGCTGTTAGTGTCACTTCAACATCAGCAGAAATAAAATTGCAAGATCTCCATGAACATACTGCAGAACGATTGCTAAATATGCTTGATACTGATCATTTAAAAAAAATTGGTAATGGCAGCATTACTTTAATTTCTAAATGGGGATGTGATGGATCCTCTGGTCAGAAACAATACAAGCAATTTAATGCCGAAAATTCATCAGATGCTAATTTATTTATGGTATCTTTCGTTCCATTGCACTTAACAAAAAGATAAAGCGTCTTAGAGCCGTCAACTAGTAGAGCAACAGAAATTGATACATGGAAAAATGAAATTCCTTCTTCAACAAAGTATTGCAGACCAATAAAATTTGCATTCAAAAAGGAAACCAAAGATGTCATAACTTAAGAAGTTCAAAAAATTAAAGATCAAATTAAGGAACTTCAACCAGTAATATTTAAATTTGATGACCAAGACATTGAAGTACATTTTAAAATGTGTCTCACAATGACTGATGGAAAAGTTGCACAAGCTTTAACTGGAACAAAGTCAACGTCAAGCTGCATTATATGCCAAAAGACATCAAGGCAATTAAGCCAACCCCCACCAGAAGACGATAGTTTTAAGGAAGCCTACGAATTTGGAATGTCCCCTCTTCATGCTAGAATACGTTTCATGGAGCATATTCTTAAATTGGGTTATGATTTGGAATTTGGTCCGTTAGGCGAAACAGTGAGAAAAAACAAAGAAAATGAAGAAAAAATAAAGCAAAAAAAAAACAAATGCAACAAAAATATCTACAGCTAGGCCTCGTAATCCACCAACCAAGACAAGGGGAAGGAAACACAAATGATGGAAATACTGCAAGGAGATTTTTTTTTCCGATCCGGAAACTGCAGCATCTATCACAGGTGTAGACCATGAATTAATAAGACGATTCAAAATCATATTACAAGTTCTAGCATGCAGCAGAAAGATAAATGCAAAAAAATTTGGAGAGTACGCCAATAAAACAGCTATACTTTATAATGAAAAATACTCTTGGAGATATATGCCATCCACAGTTCATAAAATTTTGTACCATGGGGAACAAATAATTCAAAACAATATGCTACCAATAGGAGATCTATCTGAAGAAGCGCAAGAAAAAAGGAACAAAGACTACAGATTCTTTCGCGAGCACAAAACAAGGAAAATGTCCAGATGTTGTACTAATGAAGACCTTATCACTATTTTATTGTGCACTTCAGATCCATATATGTCCAACATTCGTCAAAACTGGAAAACTACCTCTATTGAATTAGACGAAGAAGCTAAACAACTTCTAGAAGATGAAAATCAAGGCTATTTAGAAGAAATTTTTACTAAAATTGGTTGATTTAAAGTACTTTTTCATTACACTAACAATAAGTTACACTTTTTTTATAAAGTTAAAAAATTTTCTTGATTTAAAAATTTATATATTTTGTAAATTTACAATAAAAATTGTTATATTTCATAAATTTACCATAAAAATTGATATAGAAATATTTAAAAAGACAATAAAAAAAAAATTTAACTAAAGCAAAAACACGAGTTTTTCTTGAACCAATATAAGGTAACCTTTACGTTCGCTGCTTAATAAATTATATTTTAACTCGGGATCTTTCAAAAAAAAAAAAAAAAAAAAAACCTTTGGCCTTGTGCACATTAGGACTAAAAAGTTTACGGGGCCAAAGTTTGGCATTTTCTGAAAAAATTAACTTAAAAAATTGTTAAAAAGTATTAGTTGTAAAATTAACTGAAAAAATAAGACATATTAAAAAAAAACTTTTTTTTTTACCTTTTAACACTTCACTTTTGTACTAAAATTCAACTACAAATGAAAATGTATTTTAAACCCTCCGTAACTTTTTTATTTTCGGTCGAGAATTACGTTTTATAGCAAAACTTAAAGGCTAAAGTCTCACCTACCAAACAAAAAAAAACCGCATATCAAAATTCCAATCCAATCAAAAGTTATAGATTTTTGACCGCCTTCACGTCAAATGGTCCACTTTTTTTTTGTTGGTAATATTCGACCCAAATCTCTAGTAAAATTATTTTTTTAATATTTATTCGTTTTTGTTTGTTTATTTTTTTAAACTGTAATTAATTTTTTAAATTTAAATATTAAACTAAATCTCGAAATCCCGAAAAATTCATTTCCGTTCGGATCCCCTAGCTCCCGACAACATCGGTATGCTAGTTGTATAGCTCACGTTACTCTGTTTTTAGGTTATAATAAGTTTAAGCTTATTGAGTCCTTATCGCCGTTTTATCTTTTTTCTTCTAATAGGGTGGCTGGTTGGAAACAAAAAGAACATCCAGTATTATATAATGCTCTTCATATAGGGGATCAGTTACTATCAATTGCTGGCATAACAATTAGCTCATCAGCAGAAGCTAATAAAATAATACGAAACACAAATACACTTTTTGTAAGTTTTAAAAGATTCGAATAACAACAATATAAAAATAAAAATAATAATAAAAAAAAAAAACAATTTCTAATACAGGTTGAAGTTTTAGTACGCCGTATACCATTCGGCAGAGGTTATGCCATACGACGTGAAAGAGAGGGGCAATGTTTAGGTTTAATACGAGATGGTAACACCGCCACAATAGTTGATGTAGTACCAAATAGTTTAGCTGCTAGACATGGTCTACCACCTAAGGTACGTTTTTTATATGTATATTATATATAATTTTATAATTACAAGATTCTCGTTAACATTTACATAACATCTTTTTTAGGCTCAGTCATGTGATGGAACTACATTAACATTTTGGGTACTCACTGAAATTAATGGCCGTCCATTGAATTTATTTTTTAAAGATAACGAAATACGCGATCGCTTGAATTCCGTTGGTCGTGATATTTCAATATTGGTGCAGCCGTCTGATTTAATAACAAAACTAAAGAAGCAATTAAAATCATTACGCGGCTATAAGGATTATTTGGTGCAATAACCCTAAATTAATATTAAATAAGCTTCAAGCTTATATCGTTAAGTAAAGAAAATCACAAGCAAAATAATACAAATTTTACAAAAAGACATTGGTAAGAATATTAAATTTTTATAATAATTTTTAAGACTTTTAGGCAACAATTTATATCATTCCATTTTATTGTTATATTTTTTTATGAAATCCGTTATTTATTAACACTATGTTTACAAAGAGCTGCACTTTTTGATATATGAAACGAAAAAAATATCAGTTTTTTTTTCGAAAAGATCTGCAGGTAGTTATATAAAAATACGATCTAAATTTTATCGCAAAATCAGTGCAGAAGCTAAAAAGAAGTTCTCCAATTAACACATTTTTATTGTTTTTGTAAACTAGCATAAATCAATTTGTTAGTTTAACTATTAAATTCTATATGGCATGAAAGAGAGAGTTATGTTTAAAAGAAGAATTTAAAGAACTTAAAACAAAAGAATGAACTCAAAACAAAGGAATGAACTCATCATACAAAACATTAACTAATTTACATATATGGTGGTCATGAATTTAGCCAACTAATATATATTGTTCATTTATTTATTCAAAGATTGAGCAAACATAAAAAATATTTAATTCATTGATAAAGGAGGATTATTGTGATTCTTACAGATATATTACATTTCTTAATACATTCCCTTGTAAAGATCAAATCAAAAATTGTAAAAATAGTGGTTGGGCACAATAAAATTTCACTTTTATATACAACTTACCGTTTGGACTTTAAAATTTTACTAATATTTTGTGGGAAGTGCCTTATTTTTTTATTGTGTTTGAGTTTTTATTTGAACTAACTTGAAAAACAAAGAATGGTAATACAATATAAACAAATGTATCTTTGATACAATATAAATCAGTTTATAATTATATAGTGTTAACTATTAAATAACATACACAAAATACATCCTTAACATTTTTTAAAACTTCGAAGCATCATACTTTCACACACTTTCTACTCAACCCTCGCATCGGTATTTGGATATGGCGTACCAGGCATTCTGAGTTTCATAATTCTTCCAAAATATTTTGGCCCTTACTATGAGTTGCATTCGATCTTCGATCTTCACTGGCTATCGAACATCGAGTTTCGAATTATGAGCTGACAGCACTGTCGAAAAGTTCGTTGTACAACGAATTTTGAATCGAACACCATTTTGCTTTCGATGCTATATGTAAAACTTTTGTTTGTAAAACTGTTTATAAAACTTATTGAAAATGTAAGTGTATTTTTTTTTTTTTTTTACACATACCAGTTGTAAATTATTTTATTTTAATATCATGCAGGTCTAAGGTTGCAAGTACAAAACATTTTCAATTTTCAAATTTCAAAACTCCAATTGTTTGCTTTACAATATTTCTTGCTTTTGCATGTTGTGCGTTGTAAGTGCTTCGTTGAGATCCTTCCTCCGGATTTCTAAAAGGTGTCATGTAATAAGGATTTAAAGCATATCCAGCATCACCTGAAACCAATAAAAATAAATTCAAAGAGGAAATATGTACATATACACACATTGGCTTTGTATTAAGTTATATACCAAGCAGACAAGTATTTCATACCATTTTGATTTTGCAGTTCTAAATACGCTTTCAATGATGACATATTAAAAATCATTACATCATGCGTTGTGGCCGGATTTTTCGCATTTATGTATTGGATTTTCACAAACCTATAATAAACCATTAATAAACATTTACAAACAGAAATTCATAGCATATATATTTGGACTTGTATATTTATGCAAGCTAATCAGTCGAAAAAAAGTAAAACT
The DNA here is from genome assembly GCA_963682025.1 of Cordilura impudica. Classification (NCBI taxonomy): domain Eukaryota; kingdom Metazoa; phylum Arthropoda; class Insecta; order Diptera; family Scathophagidae; genus Cordilura; species Cordilura impudica. Next base: position 189,208,782 of record OY821517.1, on the reverse strand, counting down.
TTGATATCTATTTAACTATTTAAATGTTTTTATTTAATTAAATTTTAGTTTTTTTCTTTTTGCAAAAAAGAAGTTAAATTTGATTTTACTTATCGCACGATGTTGACCGCTTCGTAGTCACAAAATTATTGAACGAACATTAACATTTTGCAGGTTGGCGTAGGTTAAGTTTTTCGTTGTTTCACTTGAAGTTGGTTGAAGTTGATTTTTCTCAACAACGTTTCAGGGTAGCCACATAATTCCCCGAGCTGGAGGAGGTTCATCTGAACCTTAAAGGAACCGTAACGCGTCTGCCGCTCGAAGTGGCTTTAGGAAGTTGTACTTCAGGTGAAAATTTTACGGCTGGGCTGGAATTTAATGATGTGACGTCGAAGCTGAGATCGGTATTGTTGAACAATTGATGATTTGTGACATTATCAGGTAGATTTGTAGAAGTATAAGGTAGATTTGTAGAAGTATCAGGTAGATTTGTAGCATCAGGTAAATTTGTTTCTAAAGCTGTAGCAGGTCTTGAAGAACTGTCGTTGAGGTCATAGTTGGATATGAATGCAGGTTTTAACCGGTCGACACTGACGTTAACTTGGCGACCTCGAATTAAAATTTTGAAAAATTTATCTTGGCGTTTTATTACCATGTATGGGCCGTCATACGGATGAGTAAGCGAAGGCCTGATAGAGTCGTTGCGGACGAAGACGTGTGTCGAGTTTTGGAGATAAAGGTTCGAGGCGTTGAGTGATGAACTGTGTCGGTTGGCTTTAGTTTCTGCATCGTTGTTCGGAATTCGGAGACGAAATCGTTCGCGGAATCCGTAATTTTTGTCTGGTGGAAAAATTCTCCTGGGATAGTAAAGGTTGAGCCGTAAAATAGTTCTGCGGGTGATGCGCTGATGTCGGGTTTATAGGCCACTCGTAGTCCAAGTAGGATTGTCGGCAAATGATGAACCCACCTTGCTGGGTTATGGCATAAAATTGCGGCTTTAAACGTTCGGTGCCACCTCTCAATAATACCATTCGACTGCGGGTGGTACGATGTTGTACGAAGATGCGTTGCGGCAATTTCTTTCACCAATTCACCGAATAATTCCGATTCAAATTGACGACCACGATCTGATGTAATTCGTGCTGGAACGCCAAAACGAGCTATCCATTGCGACAGAAGAGCTTTAACAACCGTGTCGGCAGACATGTCAGGTATCGGTATTGCTTCCGGCCATCGAGTAAAACGATCAATAATCGTTAATTAAAGACTAATATGTTTAAAAAGTAATGACATAAAGACAAGTTCAAATTCTTTGCTTAAATGACATGGTTCTATTTAGCAGTAATATATTCGCATTGGTTATTGATTACTATACTGAAATCAAAAACTTTAACAGTATGTACAAGGTGGGGCAAAAGTCCCGCTACCATTTTGATTGCCTATAACTTTGCTCAAAGATAAGTAAGTTTGGTTTTCATAAAAACTTTATTTGGTCTTTACATTGTAACGACGTTTATTCACCTATGCCTGGGTAAGCTCAGTCACGCCCAGGGTCGTTAACAGAAATTTATAGAAATTTTATAATCTCTTACGAAACACCGAAACACAGTAAATGTTGTCACCCACACAATTATGTTCGTCTTCGCTTGTTCTGGAATTCTATGCTGGTAGTTTCTCGTTCACAAATAAATTAGTCAGGATGTTCATTAACGTTATAAATCGTATCACCACTTATTTATACATTTATTTATACTAAGTTATACATTAAGTATTTTTTTACAAAAAAAAAAAAAAAAAAAAAAAAAAAAAAAAAACAGACGCAACCAAACAATTTAATGACAACAACTGAATCAAAGGGGAAACAGAATAACCGACGCCGATCAGTATATTCTATGTGTATTAGGCTGCTTTACATCTGAACACTGCTTTACATCTGAGTGTATATGCAACCTTTTAATACAATTTCCTCTACACTACTTATCTCCGTGAGCTAGTCAACGTAACCGCTTACCTCGATAGTCAGTGTACGACTCCTCATGAATTTGATTTCTTTCGGCCTTTTATAGTGTTTTGCTTATGCGTCGTGTGTTATACATACTGATGTATTCATATACACGAAGCCACCGACCAATCAGCAATAAGCTGACGCGTCAACGATAGCGTCCCATCGTTGCCATTTGGTTTATTTGACAAAACGAACAGAACTAATGCTGTTAATATTATTTAAAATATGAGAAAATACGCGATAGGTGTCGTTGCATATGAGTATCATGTATGTGAAAGGAAAAAAAAAACATAAAGGGTACGTTAAGGTGCTTCTAAATGTTATATGTGTATAACACAAGTATTAAATGTTTTATACTAGCTAACTATGAAGTAGAGTTCTAGTTTAAGATATGGGTTCCTATGATATAATAATAACAGAAAGATAGTTGAAATATATTATAATCAGGGCTGGGAGTTATGAATATAATAGGTATAATCTACGCTTTATGGTATAAATAAATAAGAGTTAAATAAATAAATAATAGATATAGATATGGTAAATAAATAATAGAAGGGTGATGTTTAGATGTGTGGCCCAAAACGAGGGTTCTGACTTTGGTCCTCACACATCCTCTCTGCCTCGGGGATGTTGGCAGCTACACTTATGACTATTTGGGTTTTCTGACGGTTGTCACAAGTGTGTTGAGGTTGTTGCTGCTGTCCAGGCACTCTTGGGGTGAGGTAGACTGGTCAGGTCGGTGGTGATGTTGACGTGGGAAAGGAGGGTGGTAACGCTGTCGGTCGGTGTTGTAAACCGAACGTGATGACTGGTGTGAGGACGTGAATGATGGTGGGTTATAGATGTTAGGGTATGAGATGGCTTTGTTGGTTGACTTGGTGTATGTGATGCTGGGGTTGACTTTCCTATGGATTTTTGGGGTTGGTGCTCAAAGCTTTTACTGTTACCCCTCCGGAAGCCTTGAATCGGAGACGATAGTCGCCTACGTTGGGCAGTCGGACAATTTCTTGTACCCGGCCAGTTTGGGTAGGACGAATCTCCCGAATGTATGGCATCAGTTGGTCGATCACGGAATCAGGAATACCTACTGCTGTGACGTCGGTATTGGGGTTGGGTGAATGGTTTTGATTTTGCTCCCTTATCCAATTCCCAATCTCATTCCGGTCAGAGGTGCAAGCGGGCCGCAATACAGGTTTGATGGTAGGGTTGGCCCAGTAGTTGCGATCGTGATGGGTATGTTGGCGATTCGTGTTGTGTCTGGTGGTGTTTGGATTTGGGGGAATTCTTTTGCTTGTGGCGGAGTTTTTGATGCCTTCGGTTTACATAATTTTGGCGGTGTAGATGAGGTGATGCTAGGTTGACCGGAAGGGGATGATGTGGTTGATGACGTAGTTGATGACGACGATGAAGATGAAGATTCCGAGGACGAGAGAGCGGACGAGGCGGTAGTTGGGGAACTTGAGACACGAGATATATTGTGTGTCTCTTCGGCTTCGCTATTCGTTCCCGCCTTCTCTGATATTAAGTCTTCGTTGTTTTTATTTAGAGGAGGACTGTCTTCGATCCGGCCACGGAGGTGCTCCGGTATGGTCGGTGTTCGGGGTAATGAGTGCTGTACATAATTTTCCCACGGGCTTCTGGAGGGTGATGATGGGTGCCATATTACGGATGGAAGGCTGCTATATAGCACTGGTGGTCCGCACCCTTCAATCGGTGGTGGTGGTTCCGTCGGTAATTTAGTAGAGGTGGCTTTTCGTTTTGGGGACCCACGAGGGGTTGCCTTAATTGCACATAGTGGAGTCCTCTTAGTTAGGTAACGGTAGTGCACAAATCCCTCCACTAGGGTAAGATTCTCAAGGATGGGCCTCTCCTGCTCTCGTGTCTCCATGGAGATCAGTACGCGTTTAGACGGATGTGACTCCTCGTCCGTGTCTGAAGAGATGGTGATAGCACCCTGAGAGCTCTGTAGTTGTAGAAGCCGTTTCCATTTGTAGCTCAACCTCGCTTGGGTTAACTTCGAGGGTTGGGTGCCCGGCGGCCGGAAGTGATGGCTCAAGATTGCTGGGTGCTAATGAGTTTCCTGGACTGTTGGGAGGGGTTGTAGTCGGCGAATCATCAGAGCTTAGTTCCAATTCGATTACGTTTATCGGTATTGGGCCCATTGTTGTCGGTTGCTGTTCCTCCGGTGGGGACTCTGCACTATCGGTTGATGACGTGGTCTGTGAAGTGTCACCCTCTTCGTCCCATATGGCGGAGGGTTCATACCAGGCTGGACTGAATGGCGAAGGGGGTGCGTAATTTGGATCCCCATCTTCGGTGTCCAAGTCTATGAACCACGGAGTACTAGCATTCCCGACATGTACGAAATTGATGGCCTCCTCTCTCGGAGGGTGAGGTTGACGTTGGTGGTCGGGTAGTGTGATGAACCGGGGCGGAGTAGGTATATCGTCCAGGTCCACGATGGAGAATCGTACCGGTTCTATGCTGGCCTGAGGGAGTCCGAGCTCCTCTAGCGGCCGAGTTGTTCTGGGGGTGGCCGGTAGTGGACTGATGATGGCAATTATAGGTGTCAAACGTGGCATTGGAGGTGAATGGGTCGTCTTTCAGCGGTTGATGGGTTTTCCACGGTTGATGTTGTCTGGCGTTGTATTGCTTTCCGCAGGAGTGGAGGCAAGGTGTTGGTGGTTTGCTCTTGGAGGAATGATGAAAACGGGATCAGGGGGTCCTCCGGCCGGGGTGAGAACCGCGGTGAAGGCTTCTAGGCTAGGTGTGTTAAGGTTTAACGGACGGACCACACACGTCATGGCTAATTCTTGGTTCGATCGCCGTTGATGTCCGAGGCGTGGAAGTTCTTGATCGAGCATGATGGTACGTCTTCCTCGTGCTTGTTCCTGCAGCAATCTCCGACGGAAGTTATCTTTGGATAGCTGATAGCATTTGTCAGACATTTTACGGTTGATTGATATATATTCTGTGGGTGATATAAAAAATAAACTGAATTAGAGGGGAAAATTGTGTATTATTATAAATCAAATAAGAAAATCAGTGTTTGTATTCAAAGTCTTAGACATCGTCCACGTATGGTTTTAGTTCGCCAATATGTGCCGTTCGCACTTCGCCTTTAGTTTGGCCTGTAATCTTTACGATAACCCGGGATGGGAACTCCGTAATCGTATAAGGCCCATCATATTTCGGAGCCAGTTTTGCTGCGATGTGATGTTGCTTGACAAGGACTTGTTGACCAATCATGGGCTGCCATGGTCTTCTCCGTAGGTTGTAGTACCGTCGCTGATCTTGAGTCGCTCTGGTAAGATTATTTCGTACGATTTTGAAAACGTCTTGTAGTTGTAAACCCTTTTCGGTGGGGTTCCAGTTAATGTTTCCGGTCCCTATCGTTACTTCATCGTAAAGGGCTCGTGGCAACCTGGGTTCGCGTCCTTGGGTCAAGAAGGCTGGTGTATAGCCGGTTGACTCGGATGTACTGGTATTCATGGCCAGGGATATTTCCGGCAACATATCGTCCCACAGGGTATGCCGGGTTTTCGTGAATTGTGAAATCATTGTCTTCACGACCCTATTTGTCCTTTCCGTCGGATTTTCCTGAGGGGTGTATGGTGCAGTGAGTTGATGGATGACCCCGAGATCTTCTAGGAAGGTTTTGAATACCTTACTGGTGAATTGCGATCCGTTGTCAGTTATTGCTATCTTTGGCACTCCAAACCTGGCTAGAATTCGTTCCCGGAAAGCCTTCATAACACCTTCAGATGTGGCTTTGCGTTGGGGAATCAACTCTGTCCACTTGGAGAATCGGTCTACGAGCACTAGCAGCATGGTATTGCCGTGTTTCGATCGGGGCAAGGGTCCCACGAAATCCAAGCAAACTGTGACCCAGGGTTCCTCGGGTACCTTAGATAGCATCTCTCCGGCTGGTTTTAGTTGGCAAACTTTATACTGTTGGCAGGATTTACAGCTGCGTACATACCGGCTAACGTCTCGGAACAAACCCGGCCAATAATATCGGTTGCAAATTCGATTTATGGTTTTCCTAAATGTCCCGCCGGTGGGTCATCGTGACTTTCTCGTAATACACGCTCTCGTTGGTGGGTTCCGACACAAAGCTTCCAAGGATGGCAATCCTCGTCATTATGGTTCCTGGGGAAATGTCGATACAGTTGATTGTTAATTAGTGAAAAATCTGAATATTTCTGAGGGTTTTCTTTTACCGCATTTATTTTCTGTTCTAACCATACACAATTTACCGTATTGTTACCTGTAACCATTCGTTGTACAGTTTCCAAGGGTTGTCGGGATAGAGCGTCTGCCACGGTGATTTGGGCGCCTTTTCGGTATTGGATGGAGAAGGTGTACTGTTGTAACTCCAAAGCCCATCGTGCCAACCGGCCTGTTGGTGTCTCAATGGAGTTAAGCCACTTTAGAGATAGGTGACCAGTTATAACGACAAACCGATAACCCTCCAAGTACATCCTCATTTTACGAATGCCCCACACGAGGGCCAAGCACTCCTTTTCTGTGGTGGTATAATTTTTTTCCGCTTGGTTGAGATGTCGACTCGCGTACGCTATGACCCTTTCTTCGCCTTCTAGTTGGTGTGTTAGGACTGCACCAAGTCCGAAGTCGCTGGCATCCGTCTGTAAGGTGAACGGTTGTGAAAAATCCGGGCAGGCCAATGCCGGAGCTTCGGTGAGTTTCGTCTTCAGTTTCTCGAACGCTTTCTGTTGTTCGTCGAGCCACTTGAAATGTTTCCCCTTTTTTAATAGGGAAGTCAACGGTTGGAAAATTTCTGCGAAATCGGGAACGAATTTCCGATACCAAGGGGCGACACCCAAAAATCGCCGTACATCACGGACATTCTTAGGAGGTTGCATTTCTTTGATGGCTGATACTTTATCGGGGTCGGTTCTTGTTTAAAGAAGTCGCATTTTTCAGGGTTAATTTTTAGTTGGGCTGTCCTCAACCGTTGAAATACCTCCTTCAGATGTTTGATATGATCGTTTAAAGTTTTACTCGTGATGATAATGTCGTCGAGATAAGCAAACGCATGGGGTTCTAGATCAGGTCCAATGACCCGATCCAGGGTGCGTTGGAAAGTGGCTGGAGCCGAGTGGAGACCGAACGGCATAACTTTCCATTGGAAAAGACCTCGCCGGGGAACGGCGAAAGCGGTGAACTGTTTACTGTCATCGGCCATCGGTATCTGCCAGTAACCATTCTCTAGGTCGAGGCAACTGATATATCGAGCCTCTTTAAGCCGGTCTAAAATATGATTTATCCAAGGCAGAGGATATGCGTCTGGGACCGAACGAGCATTTAGCTGGCGGAAGTCCATACACAGTCGCCAAGTACCGTTTTTCTTTTTGGCTAAAGTGATGGGGAAGCTGTATGGGCTAGTGGAAGGTTCGATGCAACCTTTGGCCAGCAATTTATTGATTTCGGTGTCAATAACGGCTTGCATTGCCGGATTTCGGTTGGCGTAACGGATCTTTATTGGTCGGTCGTCTTTCATATGTATGTGATGTTGGTTGAGCCTGGTAGGGCCTTTCACCTCCTTGAAGGCACGCAGTTCTTCGTCTAAGAATGTATTAATTTTTAATTGCTCGGTTGAGCCAGGATGAGTAGGTTGACTTATAGGGGAAAAAACATTTGATAAATGCAATGGTTCGGAAACGTTTGAGCAAATTTAGTCCGATGATCATCTCCTCAATGGCAGTGGGCATGATCAAAAAGGTGACATTCTGAAAAGTTCGGTCAACCATGACTCTACATTCGATGGCAGACCGGATTGTGTTGGTTGAACCGTCCGCGAGTACCACCTCTAATTCTTTCATCGTCCGGGGATGATGAGCAAAAGTGGTTTCGGCGAGTTCCTCACTGACATATTTGCTGGTTGCGCCAGTGTCAACTGTCGCCATAATGACGGTTGTCCCGACTTTCACTTCGGCACTCAGGCGGTTTTCATCACAGCGTAGGCTCAGTATTTTTAAAGGTGACTGGGATGATATGTTTCTTGTGTCGGAGGTGTTCTTTTCATCCATGTTGCTGTTTGGGGCTCGGCTCACCATCATCCGGTGTGGTTCGTTACGTCCACCATGTGAATTGTTACCATTAGGAATGCTCTCGAGTTCGTCGGCGAGTGCTAGCAGTTCCGATAGGTCGGAAAAATCCCTTCGTCGGATATACCACAAATAGTTTGGATGAGAGTTCCGAAAAATCCGCTCCAACTGCTGTGCCTGGGTTATCTCGGTGTGTCGCATCAAGTTTTGCAAGGATAACACATAATCCTTAAATGGTTCACGTAGCCGCTGACATCTTCTTCGGATATCGTCTTCCAACTTTTCAAAAAAACGAGCTGGAAGAAAGAAATTTAAAAAATCTGCTTTGAACGTTTCCCAGGAGGCCCAATGTTTATTATTGCTCCGAAACCAAATTAGTGCACGGTCCTTAAAAAATTTTGGCATGGTGCTCGGCAGTAACGATTTCTTAACGCCATACATCTTGGCCATCTCCTCGACCCTTTCAATAAAAAGTAAGGGTTCTTTGCCACCATCATACTTTAGTGTGCTTCGCTTAAAAGTCAAACGATGACTGACTTTATTCTCTTTTCTATTTTCTGTTAAGTACATCAAATTCTTTTATATTTTAATAATTTGCTTCACACCTACCGGCATGCATTTGTGTGTATGTCGGTATGTGTGTGTCATTACAGTCAAGAGCAATAATTTATTATAACTTATATTAACGAGTTTACATGCTACTTATAATAACTTACTAACTGTTTATATTTACTATGTATTAGAATGCTATGTTTTAGTAATATTAACCCTACAGCTCGGCCTTCCTGACATTTAGGATCCCCCGATCCTAGCTGACATACTTCTTGTTATTCTATCAGTTGGTAATATTTCAGCATATGTCGTATTTTCTATATTCGTTGAGTTTTCATCTTTCGCTTCATTGACACGACCTTTGCGATTACTATGACTTTCCATACTATTCAGATCTTCCTCTTTTCCCTTAAACCATGGTTTCATGTTATGAACTGCCCAAATCCCTTCGTATGGTTTTTGTGTTTTCTGAAAACCTTCTATATCTTTTATAAAATATCTGTCATTTCCTAACACTTTTGTTATTTTATATGGACCTTTGAATTTCGGTATCAATTTACTAGATATTCCTACTGTGGAATCGAAATTCTTTATCATGACATAATCCCCTTCAATATATATATTTGGGGTTTTTCTTTTTGCATCTACATATGTTTTATTACATTTTTGAACTTTTTTCTGTACATCTTCTGCTTTACTTCTTATTTCTTCAACATTTCTATCTCTACATTGACTATCATTTTCCATCACATTTTCCTTTATATAATCTACCGTTTTACCCTTTTGCTCTATCCCGAATAACATCTTGCTTGGACATTTCTATCTCTACATTGACTATCATTTTCCATCACATTTTCCTTTATATAATCTACCGTTTTACCCTTTTGCTCTATCCCGAATAACATCTTGCTTGGATATTCCCCTATGCCTCTGTGAATTGTATTGTTCATTGCATACTCTACTTCCGCTAAAACTTTATGCCAAGAGATATTTGTACCCGTACTTACTATTTTACTTATCATCGGCCCTAAATCTCTGTTGATTCGTTCTACTTGTCCGTTTGCCTGTGGGGACCCGGTTGCAATTTTTACATGTTTTATGTTGTTCTCCCGTAAGAATTCATGAAATTCTTCAGTTGTGAAACATGTTCCTCTATCAGACACTATATAGGCTGGTCTGCTATACGCTCTAAAATAATCTCGTAGTGCATCTACTGCCTCTTTTGACTTAGTTGTTTTTGTCGGATATAGTCTTAAAAACTTCGTGAACGCGTCTACTATAACTAGAATGTGTTTAGTCACTGTATCTTTACTATTAATTGGGCCATAGTGATCTATGCGAACTACTTGAAATGGCATGTTTCCTTTCGGAATGCTATGTACAAATCCTTCTTGTCTGCCGTTTTTACTTGAGAACGCTATACATTTTAGGCAATTTCCTATGTGGTCTTTTACTTTTCTTCTAATGCTTGGAAACCAATAACTTTTACATATAACATCCGTAACTTTGTCTGTGCCCATATGACCCATTTCATTGTGGTATTTAAAAAGTACATGTTTTTCCATTGCCTCTGGCACATAAAACAGTAAATCATCTTTAATTTTCCTATAAATTACCCCATTTCTCATTTCATATAAAGAGTGTTCGCTTTTGGATAGCATTTCCTTTATCTCCTTTATTTTCTCATCTTTGTTCTGACATATTACCAAATTATCCTCAAATGTATTGTCAGATATAATCAAAATTGTACTACATCTACTCAAGGCATCTACATGTTTCATTCGTGACCCTGACCTATGTTCCAGTTTAAATTCATAATTTTGAAGTTCCAAGGCCCACCTGGCAATTCTTGGGTTCAAATCCTTTTTGTTCAGGGTAAGTGTAAGAGAATTACAATCTGTAACGATCTTAAAAGGAATGCCTTGTAAATATACTCTAAACCTTTGTAAAGCATATATAATCGCTAACGTCTCTAATTCAAAGCTGTGATATTTTGCTTCTGTGTTTGTTGTTCTCCTTGAAAAATAATAAATTGGATGTAATTTTTGGTCCTTTTTTCTTTGTAACAATATGGCTCCAAAACCTATAGAACTTGCATCACAATGTAATTCTGTTTCGTCTTTCGGGTCATATATTGCCAAAACTGGCGCATCTACCATCTTATCTTTCAACATATTAAACGCTTTCATCTCATCTTCACCAAAATTAAACTTTTTATCTTTTTTTTGTTACTTCATGGAGTGGTTTAGCAATAAGGGAAAAACTGTTTATAAATCGTCTAAAGTATGAACACATTCCTAGGAAACTTTGGACGTCTTGCACCCTTCGGGGTATTGGAAAATTTCGAATTGCCGCCAACCCATCTTTATTTGCCCTTATTCCCTCACCTGATATCATATATCCCAAATATCTGATTGACTTTTGAAAAAAACTGCATTTATCTATCCTCAACTCTAGCTTGTTGTCTACTAGCCGTTTAAAAACTTCTTGCAATATTTCCATAAGTTCATCGATACTTGTCGTTGCTACCATAATATCATCGAGATAGATTATGACTTTACCTTCTCTAACCATATCTTCAAACACCTTATTTATAAATCTCTGAAATACGAATGGTGCATTTGTCAAACCAAATGGCATCCTCAGAAATTCATATTGTCCTAGAGGTGTAGTGAAAGAAGTATATTTTATTGAATCTTCATTCATATAGACGTGGTAATATCCATTCTTAAGATCTAATCTTGAAAACAAACATTTATTTACTAACCTATCCAGTAGATCATCTATTAATGGCATTGGATACTTATACTTAGTCGTGACTTTATTTAATCTTCGAAAATCCACGCACATTCGTATTCCTCCCGTTCTTTTTGCTACTAATACGATTGGCGAGGCAAATTCTGATTCGCTTGGGCGTATGATTTCATTTTCTAAGTATTCATCTAAAATTTCCTGTACTTTTTGTTTCTCTATATAAGAAAGTCTTCGTGGTGTATAATTAAATGGCGTATTATCTTCTATATTCAGACTCATTTCACATCTTATGTTTGGTTCTTTAGGCCGTACAGGACGAATATAGGTTTTTTCAAATAATTCTGCAAATCTTGCCTTATTATCAATATCTAAATCTTCGCCCACTTCATAATTTTGAACTTCTAAATCATATTCAATTGCTAACATTTGTTTTTCAAAATTTCTTTCATCCCCATATTCATCTACATTTAATTTATTTACTTTGTTTTCCCTTCCGTCATCTTTCGTTTCCAATTTGCATGACTTTACACTTTTTACATTACTTTGACATAGCATCCCATTATCAATATAATTTTTTTCCGATTCGTTTTCATTATTATCATATATAACTAATTTTGCATTACATTGTCTTAAAAAATCTCTCCCTAATACTACCGAATATCCCATAGATTCGTTGGCCACAACCATCAGTATAAGAGAAATAATTTTATTATCAAAAAAAACTGAACATTTTATTTTTCCGAAAATCTTTAATTTACTTTGATTAATTCCAACATAGCTTCCAAATTCATTCTCTTCAATATTTATTCCATTAGGTACGTACGATTTCTTGATAATACTGATGGGACTACCCGAATCTATTTGACATTCTACAAAAAAAGAAAAAATTTCGTTACTTTCCGCTCTTAACATTATTCTTAAATATCTTACATATTCATTGTTGTCTTCTTCCTTGGTTTTTTTATATGAGCTGCAATCTTTCGCCAAATGCCCCAATTCGCCGCACGCAAAACAAGCTCCATTCTCTCTTTTCGGTTTGCGACACTCGGAGGCAATGTGACCCTTGCTGTTACAGTTGAAACATTTTATATCAATTTTTGATGTAGGATTTAACTGCCTGTTACGTTTAATTGATGTCTGTACAGATAACTCGACATTGCAAAAAGCTTGCAACAGCTCTGTTTTTGACACGAAGCAGCGCAGTCTGGCTGTGTTTCTCAAGTTTACCTCTGGAATGCCATCGATTAAATATTCAACAAACTCGTCCTCATCCAAATTAATACTGTTGGCTAAGCTAAGTTTATCGTTATAATACAAGGCAAACTTTTCTCCGGCTTGCCACTTCCGACCCTGTATTTTCTGTCGGATAGCTAACTTTGATACTTTATTCGTAAACATTCGGGTGATGTTCAAAATGAGGTCATCTACGGGTTCAATCAAATACGATGAATTTAGATGTAACCACTCTTTTGCTTTGCCCTTCATTTTGCTACATATTAATGCACGCATGGTATTATCATCCAACGTATAGCAGTCTCTCACATTTTTTAACTGTGCTAACCACACATCTACTTGTTCGACACCATCAAAATCTGGTATAAGTTCTTTTAATGTTTCAAATGGTATGTCGAAATTTGATGCCCCGTTATCTTTAGTTTTGCTTGTTCTCATTTTTAGAATTTTCATTTCATTTTCCAGTTTTTTAATTTGTTGTTGTTTTCGTAAAATCTCTAACTGAAGCTGCATCTCGTTTTGTTGTTTGGTCATCATTTCAAGCTCATTTTGGTTTCTGTTGTCGTTGCCATTTTTTCCATTTATTGCATTGCCAACCATTTCGTCTTCATCGGAATCTTTACATTGTTCTCTACTTTTCGCTCCATTGCTTATTTCAACCTTTTTATAATTATTCTTTTTGTCGTTTTCTTCCAACCTAACTTTGTCTTTTAACATTTCAGTTTTCTCCTTACTTTTGCTGTCGGTTTCCTCTGATTTGCCCTCTGCCTGCGACTGCAAATTATCGCTGGATTCGTTCTCTGCCAACATCCCTTCACTCGAATAGGATTTTAAATCGATTAAAAATTTTGTTTTTTTAAATTGATCTTCTAAAATGCGTTTTATTATTATACGCTTTGTACCACTCGATTCAACACCGTTTCTTTGGCACCACGATCTTAAAAATTTTACTGATGTATTATTAAATTCGATAGTCGACATTCGTATTGCACCATGCGGTAATTTGTTAATACGTCGCAAAGAGAAAAAATTTTTATTTTATTATTTTTTTTTTTTTATATGTAGTACGTATCCCACTTCTGAAATTTTAGTGTGCTTCGCTTAAAAGTCAAACGATGACTGACTTTATTCTCTTTTCTATTTTCTGTTAAGTACATCAAATTCTTTTATATTTTAATAATTTGCTTCACACCTACCGGCATGCATTTGTGTGTATGTCGGTATGTGTGTGTCATTACAGTCAAGAGCAATAATTTATTATAACTTATATTAACGAGTTTACATGCTACTTATAATAACTTACTAACTGTTTACTATGTATTAGAATGCTATGTTTTAGTAATATTAACCCTACAATACCGTATTCCCCATTTACGTACGTAATCGATCACAGTTATCATCTGATGATTATTATGTCCGTTAGGGCTGATTTCTGCCTGAGATATGCTGGTTTCGACTTTGGGTTGACCGTGGTCCGATTTTGCTGGACTGTTGTCTCCGGAGATTGTGATTCGGGGGTTTTTGGTCGCAGATTGTATTCCTGTTGTGTATTGCTCCTGTAGCTCTAATAATCGTTTCAACCGTGCGGGTGAATGTTCACCACCCACGAATTGTACCTGCTGTTTCCGCATTTCGTCCACGCCTCCAGCCGGTTGGATATCAAATTCGTGCAGACATGCCAACAAATCGTCTTTCCGTAGAGTGTAGGCCCACGAAATTCTTGACATGGCTGGAAAGGAGACTCTGTAGGAAAAGATTTATATAATTTACAAAAGAAACAAAGTTTATAATTTGAAATGGGAATCTGTTCTTTATTGATATATCTGTTGGTTTTTTTTTTCAGCTTTCGACAAGTTTCTTTACCAATTAGCGATCATACTTATTATATTTTTTTTTTCATTAAATATTTACAAAGTTAAAAAATTTTTACAACTTTTTTTCCACCGTTTAATGGTCACCTTTAATGGGGTTATGTTGAGTTTTTTTTTCTTATATTAAATTTTTTTTCTCCAAGGTATTTAACATTATTTTTTTTTTTTTTTGTCAACCCCTCACACTTCACTATTCACAGGTTTTTGTTTTTTCCCGAGTTGATTTTCTCATTTAAATATCAAAATTTTTTTTTTAATTGTTTTTTTTTTTTTTTAAATATTTTAATTACAAATCTTTTTTTTTTGTTCTGAAATTTTCAGAAGGGTCTCTGCTCGGGCGCCACTGTAACGACGTGTTTTCACCTATGCCTGGGTAAGCTCAGTCACGCCCAGGTTCGTTAACAGAAATTTATAGAAGTTTTATAATCTCTTACGAAACACCGAAACACAGTAAATGTTGTCACCCACACAATTATGTTCGTCTTCGCTTGTTCTGGAATTCTATGCTGGTGGTTTCTCGTTCACAAATAAATTAGTCAGGATGTTCATTAACGTTATAAATCGTATCACCATTTATTTATACATTTATTTATACTAAGTTATACATTAAGTATTTTTTTTTTTTACAAAAAAAAAAAAAAAAAAAAACAGACGCGACCCAACAATTTACAATCGATTTAATGACACAACTGAATCAAAGGGGAATCAGAATAACCGACGCCGATCAGTATATTCTATGTGTATTAGGCTGCTTTACATCTGAACACGATCTGCGTGTATATGCAACCTTTTAATACAATTTCCTCTACACTACTTATCTCCGTGAGCTAGTCAACGTAACCGCTTACCTCGATAGTCAGTGTACGACTCCTCATGAATTTGATTTCTTTCGGCCTTTTATAGTGTTTTGCTTATGCGACGTGTGTTATACATACCGATGTACTCATATACACGAAGCCACCGACCAATCAGCAATAAGCTGACGTGTCAACGATAGCGGTCCATCGCTGCCATTTGGTTTATTTGACAAAACGAACAGAACTAATGCTGTTAATATTATTTCAAATATGAGAAAATACGCGATAGGTGTCGTTGCATATGAGTATCATGTATGTGAAAGGAAAAAAAAACATAAAGGGTACGTTAAGGTGCTTCTAAATGTTATATGTGTATAACACAAGTATTAAATGTTTTATACTAGCTAACTATGAAGTAGAGTTCTAGTTTAAGATATGGGTTCCTATGATATAATAATAACAGAAAGATAGTTGAAATATATTATAATCAGGGCTGGGAGTTATGAATATAATAGGTATAATCTACGCTTTATGGTATAAATAAATAAGAGTTAAATAAATAAATAATAGATATAGATATGGTAAATAAATAATAGAAGGGTGATGTTTAGATGTGTGGCCCAAAACGAGGGTTCTGACAACATTTTTTTTTTTCGTTATGATTGGAAAATTATATCGGCTAAAAGGTGACCGCGATTTGCTATGCAACTTTCGGCTCTTTATAAGGCTTTTTTCATGACATGCTGCAACATGTCAGCCTGAATATCTTCAATTTCGTGACGAATATTGTCTTTAAGATGTTGAATCGTTTGGGGCTTCTGCACATAAACCTTTGATTTTAAAAAACCCCATAAGAAAATGTATGGTGCTGTTAAATCCGGAGATCTGGCTGGAAGTCACCACTTCGCGAAATTAGTCTTCGTGGAAAAACGTCATTCAATAATTGAATTGTTGAACGAGCTGTATGTGCTGTGGCCCCATCTTGCTGAAACCACATGTCCTCTAGTCATCGCTCTTCCATTTTAGGTACAAGAAAATTTCGAATCATGTCTTGGTACCGTTCAGCATTAACAGTAACTCCAAAACCTTAGTCATTTTCAAAAAAAAAAAATAGGGACCAATGATGTTTCCAGTATTAATGCTACATCATACAGTTGTTTTTAGTGAATGCAATGATGTTTCATGAATTAATTGAGGATTCTGACTTTTCTGTTTATTGACATGGCCACTGAGAAGAAAATGGGCTTCATCGCTCATTATCAATTATCAGACGAAAAACCTTCAATTTCACCAGACAGCCTTAGGATTGCATTACTGTATTCAACTCGTTGATCAGGATCTCTCAGTAGCAATTTTTGGACTAATTGAATTTTGTACGGGAACATTTTTAAATCAGTTTTAAAAATTCATCCCAAACTGCGTGGAAAAATGTGTAACTGGGAACCACGTCTCCGAATTGATGTTTCTGGAGACTCTGCAACACTTTTGCGCACCAGAGCCACATATTCAGCGTTACGAGACGTTCATTTAAACGATAAATTGTGGTTTTGTGAGGCAGTGCCCGATTAGGATATTTTGTACGCAATTTCCGCTGAGTGGCAATAATGGAATGATTATTATCAATAAATATCGTCACTATTTCTGCTCGTTCTTGTGGCGTATATTTCTCCATAATAAAATTTTGACGTCTTCACAATACAATGTTTAAAGCGAAACTGAGCTAAACGTCACAGAACCCAGATGGCGCGCAATCAAAATGGTAGCGGGACTTTTGCTCCACCTTGTACATATTAAAACCATTATAATACAAATATAAGTTATCACAGGTACACCTTCAATAATATTGATTATTTATAGATAATATTGTCCCTTTTAATCCTGCAAGGATTATTGCTACAATATGTGCATTTATTCTCGTGTCTTAAATTTATCTGTCCATTTTGTGCGTTCACATGGAGTTTTATAATATTCTTAGATTTAGGTTCCAGAGTATAACGTTTCGAAGGTATATTTGTCCAAAATCTCAATGGAATGACTTCACCATTAACCCGCATTTATATGGTTAGTCAATTACCGTTCCGGTTTCAGTTATGAAATTCAAACCTAATAACCCGTCAAATACTTATGGAACTTGAAAAGAAAAAATCTAAACTTCCTCGTTAAATTCGTTAAAGAGTCACAAGTTAATTTTCCAATTCAGTTGGTAATCTTTAAATACCCAGCAAAAAAAGAGCTTACCAATCACTAGTAAAATCACAACAACTACTGATCCCGTTGTTGTGAAACTCTGGGTGAATCACAATTGAATTTAACATGGGGTTGTCATAGGAGGGAAGTGATCCAAACTGCTGAATGGTCAGTATATATAAAGTAGTGCGTGTAACCTTATGAAAGTTTCGTTTTTTTTTTATGTTCTTTTTCACTAGTGCAAATAAGTTACTTTTGTTTAACAATTAAGGTGTTGTGATAAATGACTTCTTATGAATAAGTGAAAATATGGATTCAGTAAGTGATGATAAATCACTTCTTCTGAATTAGTGAAAATATGGATTTAGTATGGGATTGAAATTAGGAACTACTTTTAACCCTGTTCCAAAAAAAAAAAAAAAATGATCAACCGAAAAAAGGAAAACTTTCGTTAGTTCGACATTTGCAAATCATGCAAAAAGTTTCATTCATTTCAGTTATACATTCCTTATTTATCATTTAATGATATTTTTATTATAACATTCTTTTTTGTTACTAACAATGGGTTATAAAAATTAAAAAGTTAAGGAATTATGCAATAGAAAAATGTGATTTTCGTAAAAATAACTATTTGGTATTCATTTTATAGTTTTCAGGTTAAGAACACTGGATATTCATTTAAAAATAAAATATAATTGTTAATTAAAATTTATGGTCTAATGAAAAATATTATAATTATAATTCAGATAGTAAAGTGTTAATTCTTTTTTGGAAGACGTCTTTAGAATGTTCTCCTGCTGTTGGTTGTGAACTTTTATTTTCCTTCTTTTTAGAGAGAGCTTTATAATATTTATTTTTTGAAAGCTTTAAAGCATCTCTTAAATCTCCCTTAAAAGATTTTACTGATGCGTTTTCCTCGTATGCTCCCACTATATGAAAAATTATAATTATAATAATATAATGCTTGAATTGATGAAATTTTTTATCAGTTACTTACGAAAAAGAATATTTAGGAACTTTGTATAATTTAATAGACGCATTTTATTGTGTACTCCGTCAATATTAAAATTGATTAACACGTCAGAAGCTATTGCATCTGATATCCCTTTTTTTATTCCGCGTTTTCCAACAAGGGTTCTTATCGTAGAAATCTAATTTATAAAAAATATTATTATTATCATTAAAATGTACTTACAAATTCTTGTTCGTTTGCTTCGTCTAATAATTCCTCTAATTTATTTAAATCATCTACAGTCTTTATTGGAAACATTTTACAATGTTTGGGATTTTGATGCTTGATAGAATTTTTAAGAGCAACAGTGTTTTCTTCTAACACTTCCATCAATAATGAATATTGATTTTTTATTGCTAATTGAAAAAGATAATAATGGATAAAGAAACGATTATGCTTTAAATTTATACATTAATTATATTTCAGAAATGATCAATTATATTTCAGAAATTGTCAATTGTTTTTCAGAAATTGTTAAAAATTTTTAGATTTGTATCGGTTTAAATATAGAATTATCCAAAATTTAGTTTAACTTACCTTTCAACTCGTTTTGGAAAGCATCAAAATTTTCTGGAAAATTTTGAAAAACTGTATTTTATATTATTTAAAAAGATAGAAAATAATAGTTCTTAACTTTTAATACATCCATTTTTCTTATTTATTTCTTCTAGGGTTTTTGTTACTGCAGTGTTGGGTTGTATTGATTTTCTATACATTTTTATAATCTATCCTTTATCTTAAAATAAAAAAAATTAGTTTAATAGGGGAATTAAAACGGCTCCATTTTTATATGGAATTAACTGAATTTTCATAACATTTTCTAAGCAATATGAATTTTCATAATCCTCTGTCTCAAAATTTTCACTAAACGCAATTCCAATATCAAGAGAATTTATTGGATATTCAAAGAAGTTTTTCAAATTTTTAAATTGTTTTCCTTTTATGTTTCCTTTTTTATTAATACTCATTATAACAACGTGCGTGCTATTGTCAATGTAACAAATATTGTCAGGAGATTTCGTTTTGTAAGTGAAACCATTTACAGAAAATGACTTCACTTCTCCGTTGTTTTTAATATTAATTTTATCCTGAATTAATGGGAAAATTATAGATTTTTCATCAAATTCATTAAAAATTTGTTGTTTTATATGTCGAGGCATTTTAATACTTTGTTTTAACGTTTGTAAAAAATTTTCAAATTCGTACGCTGAGAAATTCATCAAATTTCCATATTCTTTATAACAGTCACCAACATGAAGAAGATTGTGAATGTTGTACGAAAGATTTTTCGTTCCATAAAAGAAAGAAAAATCTTTCACAAATTGTTCAAACATTTCTTCTGCATTTTTGTTTGTTATTAATTGGTTAAATATTTTTGATCCTACAAATATCCTATAACCAACGAACAGCAAAGAAAAATGTTTGAAAAAATCGAAGTCGACAAAATCTTTCAACAAAACGATTCCCGTATAAAGTACAAATTGCCGGTACTCAACGGACTTCCACCTTGGCATTTCATTAAGTGTTCTAGGTTTTCTAGCAAACTCCATTACCATGTATGGAACGAAAGAGACCAGAAGACTGGAGATTTTATCATTGATGGAAGGGGGAATATTTTGATTTGTTTTGTTGTGGACTAGCAAAGTTAATGTTTTTTTAGTAACACCTAAATCTATTAGGTGCATACAATCTAATGGGAATTGAGTAATCATCTGAACTCCCAAAGATTCCAGTGCGCACCCTCTTTCCAAATAAAGTCTTTGGTGATATGTTGTGTCACTTCTACGTCTAAATTCTAAGTTCGTACGTTTTGGCCCAGCAGAATTAGAAAATACAGTTCTGTGTTTAACTCGCGTCCCATGTTGGTGACATAGATGACACCCATTTAATGCATTATGGCCGTTGGTGCCACAGATGAATGACCTTGCGGCGGTATCACATACAAAGGCCCTGATTTGGACTACATATTCTATTTCCTCCAGTACAAAACCCTTTTTTAATGATTTCATTTCTTCAATAAAATCGTGAAGAAATTGATTCATGTCGGCCGGCCGATGTAAGTCCCTATTAAAAAAACGTTCACTTGTGGCTCTCCCACAAGTTTTCCTAAAATTGGCCACAACCCAACGGCAGAACTTTTGAAAAGAGGAAGACCATCAATTCCAATGTCTACCAATATGGTCCGATTCGAATTCTGCAACACCTGTGTTGCTTTTCGTATTTGTTTTTCTAAACCAATATGGATATACTCGCCAGGTGCGACAGTTCTTACTACACATTTCTCATTTCGTTGCATGAGACCTCCGACACTGGTGGGTACATCCAAATTTTCGGATTTCAAAATTTTGAATAGGCTGTTGCAGCATTTTACGGTCGGATGGAATTCAGTAAACCAGTTTTGAAGTGTCTGCCGTAGGGTTTGTGGTAAATTTTCTTCAAAATTCGGTATTATTTCTTAAACTATGTTGTTCGGTTGAAAATTCAATGAACACGAAGGATCATTACTTACTTCTGGACTTAAATTTCTTGCAGCTAAAATATCAGCCCGACGTGTTCTATCTTTTTTAACCATTCTCTGGTACGATCTTTTGCTGCTCATTTTTTTTATTTAAATTATCTTACCTTATATAATATGGGTAATTAACTATTTTAAAAACTTTTTTCAACTTAAATTTTCTTTTTGCGCGTCGCGTCACTTCTGTCTTTTTCTTTTCTTTGTTTATTTTTTCTTTGTATGTAGTTTTGGCTAGTGATGAACTTTTATATGGGTCAATTTCAAAAAAAAAAAAAAAAAAAAAACGTACACAACGATTTTTTTTTTTTTTGCTTATTTTTAAAGTTTTTTCAATTCGCCTGTAAGAGTGGCCAATTTATGTAGAAATTGATGAAGAATCCGGTGGTACTTTTAGGCTCTCAAAAAAAAATCAATATTTTTTGATTTTTTTTAGGTTTTCTATGATTTCTATCTTGAGCGTCAAACACCAAATATGTATAAAAAATCGCTAAAAATGCAAAAATATTTGAAATTCTAGCTTACTACGACGTTCTTTTGTTTCTCAGGATTGACTTTTGCGAAAATCACCTTTTCGATTATAAACACAAAATCACGATTCACCTTGATTTCTCATTTTTTTTTTAAAGTGACTAGTTACTTTAAAATTTTAAGATGAAAATATATAAATTTTTGTTAAAAAAAGACTTGAACTTAGAGGTTACTTGCAAAATAATAGGCTTGTAACAATGTATTTAAAAAAAACTGCAATTATAAGCGTTTTAAGGAAAAAAAAACTAAGTGTGATGCTCAAGGTAGTTTGTGACGATCAAGAGATTTTGTTGCACGTAAACAAGAAATAATGCCAAATTTAAAGTTTAACAAAAAAAAAGTTTATTCTTTTACAAAAAGTAAATAAAAACAAACAAAAATTCTTCAAAAAACAAAAATTTTCATACAAAACTAAACATGTACATATTCTTTGATGTCTTTTACAAAAATAGAAAAAAGGAAGTAATTCTTGAAGAAACTTATACACATATGTAAATATTTGACGCAAAATAACTAAACTTAATTTAATTTATAAATTTTCATTCGAATTCTTATTCTGAATCTGTATAAACTTCATGAAATGACTAGCGGCTTTGTTTTTTTTTCATTCTCATTCATTTTTACCACTTTCGAATTAAGTTTGTGGCAGTTGCATAAATTTCCGGTCCCCCAGAGGTTTAAGTTCAAAAGCACGAGAGAGATCTGTAAATCAATTCACCTCTGGATAATTATTTGGTGAATATCTCTCGTGCCTTTAACTGTCTTTAAATTTGTGGGCAATGTTTTGTTGATGTTGAAAATTTGATTTGGGCTAACATAAAACAATTTCACATCAATTAAGCCTAAAAGCGAGTGGTACAATACTTCTGCACCTACTATGTCTGCTCCGTGAGCAACAAGCGAATCTGCTGTTCGCTTCACGACAGCACCCACTCCCTCTGCTGCACCTTTTCCATGAGATTTTTTGTCAAATATTCGATTGCAGAAAAAGAAAAAATTGTTTTTCTGCTTATACTGAGAAGATGTCCCATCCGAAAAAAAAGTGTATGGTCGATATTTCTGGAGCACAATCTTTCAAATAATCAATTATTGGATCTAAATGGGCCCAAATAGCACCGGGTCCATGCTTTAAATTCGAAGAAATCGTGCAGAAGCTCACGGGCTTTTCAAATTGTTTTAAAATAAATTAAACCGGTATGGAGGGATGCTTGGTTTCGCGAAGCACCAAATTGAAACGATTGCACTTCTTCTGAAAGTTTGCACATGTAGTTTTCGGAGAAGTCTATATGAATCAAAACTTCTGTTTCGCTCAAATTATCCTTGCAAAAACGATATGCACTGTACTGATTTCGAACATTAAAGTAATGTTTTTTAAACTTCAGCATGTCTTTCTAAAACTCACTCACCAAGTTAGCTACTGTTGAAACTTTTTCAACCTTTTTCATGACCTTAACATCATATTTATCTTGGGAAATACTCGTCTTATTTAATCTTTTTTCCGTAACAGACTCCCATTGAAACCATTTGCATTCATCTGAACTGTTAGTTGAGCCTATAAATTTTTTTTTCGACTTGCAAGTTTTGCAAAGACCCCAAGCGCATAAAGCCGACTCACTATCGCACATAATTTTTTTTAACTAACTGAGCAGGATTTCTTTCAAAAAGAGCTTTTTGTAGAAATAGTTTCGAGGCCTTTAAATCAATATTGGCGTGATCCATACAAGCACAGGTATTTCTGTCAGAAACAGAAGGAATTTTTATAAAAAAAGGTTTTTGCCGCGTAAAAGTTATGTAGCACATATTAATATTACTGTTCTCGGACTTAAACATTTTGTACAGATTTTTCATCGTATCAGACAGATATTGTTTTTTGCTTTTTTATTTTACCGCGTGTAACGATTTCTTTCTTTCAAGCGCAAGCTCTACTAACGTCGTCCCGCATAAGAAAATCATTTACTGTTGTGTTTTTTCTGGGCAGTGGTTCCGGCAAATTTTTTTTTTCATTGTCCAATATTTTTTTTAGTCTGTAACGTTTTAAAATTTTAGAAGCCATAACTGAGCAAATGTTTTTTTCCTGAGTATACTTCTGTTTTAAAAGACTCAAAGTTTCCTTTGAATCCCGAACAATCGAACTTAAGCTTTTGGTATGTTTAATATGTTTTTTAGATCTTTGTAATTTTTTTTTGTACTTTTGTTTCTTTGTTTCAGCAACTTTAAGTTTAGCCTTTAAACGGTCAACTAGTAATTGTTATTCGCGATTTTTGTTTTTTAGCTGCTTATTATACCTTTTTAATCTTTTGTTTTCAGAAGTATTCTCATTAAATTTAGTTGGTATTGCTGGCAATTCTTCCTTTTCATTGCTGATAAATTCCGGTAATCCATGGGCTTGAGTAATTGTACTACTTAAAGTATCGGTCATTTGACGTTCGGCAGCTTTTTTAACTTCGTCGCACGTACATATTCTCTATTTTTAGCTCGCTCACGCTGAAGCATTTTTTCGGCATGTCCCCTCTTTTCATCCGTTTCTCGTTGCTATTCAAAAACAGAATCAGTTAGTAACAATAAAAATTAAACACAAATATACCACGATTATACCTTTCTTTCTTCTTTCTTTTATATTCGTCATTACGCGCTTTATCGAGCTTTATTTTCTCTCGATATCTCCGTGCTCTTTCAGCCGCCGTTAATTTTGTTGTGTTACTCTTGAAAATTAAAAAATAAAATTAAAATTAAGCTATTTAAGCTATGAAGCAATATATATTAAAATTAATATATGTATATATATGAAGCAATATATATTAAATTTATTTCTCAAATTCACAAATTATAAAAAAATGAGTTGAAACCATGTAAACAATGATTGCCAACTTTAATTTTTTACATTTAATATATTCACTTTTAAAAAAATTAGCGTGACGCTCATGAAATTTTATCGCGCCCTTACCATGGTGTTCACAAAAACTACGCAAATGCACTTTTTTTAATAGTTTTTTTTCGCTTCTTCACTTTTGTAATAATTAAACTTTGTACTTTCCTTACGTTATTTACTTTATTTAAATGCAAATTGAAAACTAGTAATATTACTTGAATTATAAAAAAGTGACGCTCAATGCAAATTGTGGGGACAACCTTTCTTTGCAAGGTCAAGTTCGCACTAATTAAGTTTTGACGACTATAACAAATCAAAACACAAGAAAGAAACTCAATAATTCGAAAACTGTTATTAAATGTTACATATTTACTTTTTTTTTTCTTGATTTTATTTTATTTTGTTTACTAAAAATTCTAACGGGGGACACATGCTTTTGTATGGAAGGAGTAAGAGGAAGAAACAAAACACCATTCTGAATAAACAAAAAAACAAACATACAAATTTGAGAATTACGTTTTTTTGTTACATACCTATTCCTCGCTGATCGTTCACATTTTTGTTTTTTTTTTTGTTGTTTTTTTTTTACCTAAAAAAGTAGTGTAAAGTGCGGGGACACAAAAAATGCGTTTTTTTTTTTTAAATTGACCCAATTGAGATTTTCACTTTGTGTTTGAATATACACCAGATTTGTATGGGTTAGTAGATGTAAAGGAATTAGGCGGTATACTATACAGTTTTACTTTATACAATTCATGCACACACTATAACGCGGAAAAAAAGTATATATAATAGACGAACAATAACTGTGGCCTTTACACGATCTGCTCGTAGAAATCCCGCTCCTTAATAAATTAATTAAAACATATGTTTTGTTCGTTAAACTCGAAACAATATTTTATTTTATTATATTTTTTACATTAACCCTGGAAAGTTACTCTTCATTTTAGTACATTAAAGTTACTCTTCGTCGAATCGACGAACAATTTTTAAAAAAAAATTCTAGCTGAACGATTTTTAAAGTAAAAAATAAACAAAATTTTTTTTTAGGTAAAGGATTTATTAAAAAATAAAGAAAAAAATAAAATATAAAAATAAAAATTCTTTTTCAGTTTTAAAATTCGATACGAATTTGGTCTCTTTTTTTGGTTTTTTTAAATTAATTAATTTTTTAAAACAACAAAAACTTAAACGAAAAAATAAAAATGACTTTTTTCATACACAACCTTTAAAAATAATCAGTCAAAAAATATAAGAGTAAAAACATTTTCGTTTAAACTTTAAAAAAGTGCAAAGTATAATTGTAGCTACAGCTATACTTCACAAAATTTGTTGTATTAACAATGATACCAATTTGCCAAATTTAGAAAACCATTTGGAAGAAGCTGTGGACTTTAAAAAGTTGTTGTAATTAAATTGGGTAAAAATTAATTTTAGTGACACCCTTACAAAATGAAAGAAACTGTCGGTTTCAGAAAAGCTCATGATGAGTCCAATGGTGCCTAATTTAATATGCATAACATAAAAACCAGTTGTACTTATTATGCACATATTGGTTTTTATTAATATTTAAATTAATATTTGTAATAAATCATAAATAAAACTAAAGATAAAACAAAAATTGTTTAGTATTATTTTTCTTAAGAATAAAATATAACAATGTTTGCAATTCATGCCTTGTTTGTCTTTGGCGTAGTTTTGTTTCGCATTTTTTTTTTTTAAGTTTTCAAATTTGGTTTTTAGGGTCTTTAATGACCTGTAACTATCGAAATTTGAGTTAAAATCACACTCAATTTTCCTCCACACATCTGTTTTTTCTTCGGACGAAGTCCGGTCTGTCTTCTAGCATTCAATTGTGTCCTTATCTTTTTCCACCAATTCCAATAAGAAATTAATTTCTGCTGTTGAAAAATTTGATGATCTTTTGCTTTCTTATAATATTACCATATTATTGATAAGAAATTGTTAATGACGCCACTATTTCTTTTGTTTAAAGTATGGCAGCATTACCCTTTCTGTCAATTCTTAAACTACTACTGAAAATCAAGGGCGATTAAAGTCAGTTTACAATTGTTTTGAGTTTAACTAACAGACAATTAAACCAAGTTTAATTCACATCCCAAAAACTGGCTCTTAGAGTTGTATTCAAAAATTTTTCTCTCTTGTTCCCTTAGAAAAAAAAATGTTAAAAAATTATTACGGTTGTGAC
Source organism: Cordilura impudica (assembly GCA_963682025.1). Taxonomy (NCBI): domain Eukaryota; kingdom Metazoa; phylum Arthropoda; class Insecta; order Diptera; family Scathophagidae; genus Cordilura; species Cordilura impudica. The sequence goes on along the minus strand of OY821517.1, from coordinate 189,182,200 downwards.
AGGTGCGTTACGGTCGTGACATTGTACAGAAATAAATAAAAATTCAGCATTTATCATAAGAGTTTATGTACCCCACAAGCGAGAAACTTTCAAGCAAGAAAAAAAAACAAATGAATTGGCATATGTTTTACTACGAACAATTTCAACGAAAATCTCGTTATTATGAAACATTTTAGCGGTTGCTTGGAGTAAGTTGTAACTGTATAGCTACTACTTGAGGCATTGCAATTCCTTTGATAAAAAACGCACCACTGATATCTCTACCAACTTAAAACATCAAGTCGGCCATTTTGGATTGCATAACTTGAAGAAAGACATGTTACCAGATTGCAACTAATATGATAATTTAAAAATGTTGAGAACAATTATCACAGATATGGCTATAGTAGTAGCATTTCTTAAAATAATTAATTTGATGACATTCCAATTGTGGCCCTTTTCTCCTTTTAGGAACCACAGACCATACTATATATAAAGGGTGCTTAAATTTTAAGGGCCGTTGTTGATTTTGAATAAAACACAAATTATTTAGGAAATTATTGTCATTTCTTTTTATTATGATAATATGGTATGGTTCAATTACACTGTAAGTAGGTGAAAATGACACACCAAAACGCCGAGACACGTCAACCTAATTTTGGATCGTAGAATCCGGTGGTGTACCCCATTTTGAAAAGTTAGCTTTAAATCACGAGATATTTCGATTTTCAATTTGTAGTAGATTTAAGACGATTTTTGATTTTATTTAAATGAAAAAAAAATTTAAAAACCTGTTTAAAATCAATTTTTTTATTATTTATTTGTCAAAATTTATATGTAGAAATAATGGACGTCCATTTTCAAGTGGACAAGGAACTATATTTGCTCTTATTTTGATGATTTTATAATTTTTTTTTTTGATTTTTTCAACTTTTACTCTTTGTTTGCAACTTCAACATCGTGTTCTTTACGATTCAAGTGCTAAATTTTTTCATTAAATCTTTCAACGATGATGATGAAGATTATTATAATGAATTTAATGATGGTGAAGTAAACGATTTTCCAAAAAAAGGGTTACTACCAAGGAACATTTTTTTCAATATTTTTTTTTTTTTTTGAAATGGTTATTTTTTATGTGTTTATGCTTATTCATCAACAAAAAAATACAGTGTTGGAAAAAATAATAGAAACGAGAGTTTTTTTTTTCGAAAAAGTTTATTAGTCAAGTCTTACTTAAAACAAAAATTATATGCAGTTTTGTTTTTAAGCCATCCAACAACAAAAAAAAAAAAAAAAAAAATAGTCATCACCCTCTTCATTTATATTATTAAAAATTATATTACTTACAATGTACAAAGTCATTATTTTACTGGAAAAAATAATAGAAACGCGTTAAAGGAGGAGGTACAACTTTTTTTATTTATGTTAATAAACTATTTTATTTTAATATTTTGTTGCTCCACCTTTGTTTTTCACAACTTCATTGCATCTGCGATTCATGGAATCTACCAATTTTGTACAGATATCCTTGCCAATGGAAAACCACTCTTCCTGGATTTTTCCCCACAATTCGTCCTTATTTTTCGGACTGAAGCCCCCTATTTTCCTCTTGAGCACTCCCCAGAGGTGTTCTATAGGGTTAAGGTCCAGTGACTGCGAAGGCCATTCCATAAGAGGTACCTTTTTGACTGCAAAGAAGTCCTTTGCCAATTTGGAAGAGTGCTTCGGATCATTGTCCTGCTGAAACTCCCATCTCAAGGGCATCTCTTCCTCAGCAAATGGAAGCATTATGCTTTGCAATATGTTGACATAGTCCGGGCGCACATTTTGTTCTTGATCCAATATATTGGACCAACACCAGAGGAAGAGAAACAACCCCATATCATCATGGATCCACCACCGTGTTTCACCGTCTTTTTGGAGTATTTAGGATCATATGCCGTATTATCTGGACGCCTTACATAGTGTTTCCCATCAGATCCAAACAAATTTATTTTAGTTTCATCTGACCACAGTACGGTTGCCCAGTTTTCTCGTAATAAATGCTTATGTGCAAAGTCCAGCCGTTTTTTAATATTTTTTTTGTTCAGTAAGGGTACTTTTCTGGCACTGCGTGCTATCAACCCTTGCTCCAAAAGCCTATTTCGCACTGTTCTGCTACTCACTGGTGCTTCCAACTCATTTCTTAGGTTCGTCGATGAGAAAAACGGTTTTTTTTTTTTGAGAGTCGTATAAGATTTTTGTCCCATCTATCGCTTGTTGCACGCTTTCTGCCTCTGGTTTCCTTTTTTGGAACAAAGTTCAATGCAGAGAACACTTTTTTTTTGGAGCACTCCATTATTTCTGCAATTGCGGACATGGCCTTTTCTTCTGCCCTCAACTTTTCCATCGCTGTCCTCTCTGCAACAGTACAATGTACACCACGACTTCAAAATCACATAAAAATATTATGCAAATGCACATATTGCTATAATTTCTTATTGAATATGTTTCATTTGTTGGAACTTACCTGATTAACTATTAAAATAATATAAAATTAAAAAATTTCGAACAATATGTATTGCGTTTCTATTTTTTTTCCAACCACAATACCGTCCTTTCGCGATCAACGAACGATAGAAGTCATATTTTTGGATAAATAAATGCAAATGTTAAACAAAAACAAAGTCCCGTAATCATTCTTTATATTTTGTTTACACTTACCCATATTGTTGTATACGTTTACTGTTACTCTTAAGAAACATGTTGATATGTCTATTATTTTTTCCAACACTGTATATAATATTTCCTAATGTGACTCTTGAGTTTTATTTGTGGAATTATGGAATTTGGATAAAATTTAAATTTAAAATTTTTTTAATAATAATAATAAATATATGTTAAATATCTATTCCTTTCTTATTTTTTAGTAAAAAAAGTATTTTTTCTAAAAGCACATTAAATATGCTCTAATTTGCAACTTAATTTACTAATTTATCGCTTTTCGTTCCAAAGTTACAACTAAAGTTGTGATATAAGAAGCTTTTCCCAAAATACAAAAGAGCGCCTAGCATCATAAAAATTTTTTTTTGCAACTTTTTTTTCTAAATGCTGGTTTTTTATGTATTTATGAATATAAATCAATTAAAAATAACAATATTTTTTAAACTACGGCTTCCGTGAATTAATCGCCAATTTGGTTACCATCGAACCCATTGTGCGTTGTTGCATGTGACGTCCCGTTATTTTCGCGTTGAAATTATTGTGAAATCCTCAGGCTTTTTCTTTTGTTTGAAGAGAGAAGTGTTTTTTTAAATAAATAAAATATGTATAAATGTACATATATAATATATGTATAGGTACAGTTTGTATGAAAAAAGTAAATATTTTAGTATATAAATTTATATTTTTAAAATATTAGTTATGCCATATAAATCAAAACGAAGTGTTCGTGAAGAATCTAAAGAAATTGTAGAATTGTTAGTGGACGAACTGGCGGACAAACTTTGCTGGACAGGCACAAAAGATAAACAGAGTGTGTGCAGCCTGAGTGTAGCAAAAGCCATAAGAAGTAAGTTATTTTATACATTTCATTTATTTATTTCAATGACTTTTGAAATTCAATCGATGCTGCAATTTGCATTGGATTGCCAGAGGATGAATATATCAAAAGTACAAAAGCATTGTTCCAATGCGCTAAAAATAGACAAGAGTCGAGTATTGAAAGAAATATAAGACAAAGGGAAAGAAAAATAAACAAAATAAAAAAAAAATATAAAAAAATCAATAAAATTATTTTTAAACCAGAATATTTGAAAAATACTTATTATATAATTGTATTTAAAAGCTTACAAAAATATTACGATTATAAGTTTAATCAGCAAGCATTGAGTCTATTCTTTTTCCAGCGAAACGGTCTTTGAATGCCATTATAGTTTGATGAAATCTTTCGCCAGTTTCGTCTGTTTCTGCGGATAATTGTCGTTCGTAAAAATCGAAATATGCATGTGGATTTTCAACGACATATTAACGCCAAGTTTGTCGAAAGACTTCATCATGTTGTCAATATAATCACGGTACTCTGGTGAGCGATTTTTGCAAAGAACGTTTTCAATTACCGCAAGAATTGAGTTCCATGCGTTTAGTTCAGTTTCATCTAACATTTCAGAAAAACTCGTATCCCTTAAAAGTTTCCGTACATCTGGACCGTTAACTACACCTTTAAAAAAAATTGATATAAAATATATTGCAGTCACACACTTTTAGTTAAACAAAATTAATTTTTCAATTGATAATTTTGGAAAGGCGTTGTTTTTCAAGTATGGTAATGCGTTTTCGTTAACGCGAACCAAACGCGTTAAAAAATTCTTTACAACTCCCAGTTGATATGAAGATCCGGAAGCATTATTTTCTGAAGCGGGATCAATGGTGGACGAATTACATTAAATTAGGGATGCCAGATTTTGAAGAGGCTAAAAGAGCACAGTCATTAAAAAAAAGAGCACAAACGGAGAAAAAGAGCACACTTTTCAAACAAAAGAAAAACATTCAATTTCAATATTATTATAATTTTATTTCAATTCAATATAACATAAAATACACAAAAAAAAAAATGAAACATAACATAAATAAAAAGAAAAACACTTAAAAATTAAAGAAAACAAAACAAACCCACTTTAAGTGGAATAGAGACAATTCATTCTATTTTAAAAACTTACATATAACATTTATATACACAGATAAAAATAAAAAACGGGATGCTACATACAAATTGTATGAGCACGAGTAATTTTGACAGCCAGAAAACTCTTGTAGCTCTTGTTTAGCTATGGCAGTTAGATATTTTTATAGAAAGTTTAGAAGATGGACTTTAAAAAAATTTTTCACTTTTTTGAACGTTCTTAACAATTTTATTCCTACCTATATCAGTCTTTAAGAAATTGTAAAATTCAGAACAAGTATAATGAAAATTTGTTTTTATTAGGAGCTCGCTTTCAAGATTTTCAATACTAAGCCTATTCCTCTCTTTTCTCCAACTTGCATCCATTAAACTAAAAATTCTTTCACATGCAGCATTTGAGTGTGGTATAGAAAATATGAAATTGCAAATTTTCTCAAAATTTGAATATATCCCACTATTCAGAAATTCTTTCCACTTTTCATCAACCCGTTTATCTATCTACTTTTATTGAAAAAGTTTTTAATACAACAAATTCGTCGAAAAGAAGCCCAAATCAACATGTTTAATAGAAAATAAAGTTATAATATCTTTAAAATCATTGAATGAAAAACTAGTATTTAAATGAAAAGTACTAAGTTTTTCAAATTTGTTATTATTAAAATTAAACTTTTTTTTCTAAATAATTTAATATAGATATTAAAACACTGTCTGCTCTTTTTTTGAATAAATCAACTTCTATATGATTATCACATTTTTTGCATGAATTTTCGGCCACGACTCCATAATACGCCTCTGTTCTTTATTCAATGAGCTTTTTTCGTATAGTTTTCATAATTTCAAACATGTCAATAATAACTAAACTATCTTGCTATCTTGCAACTCAAAAAATGCCCTATGTTATGCACAAATCCCAGATACGCTTCGTAAATTTCAAGTTAAAAAAATTGACGCAAAATATATGAACAATCATTTTGCAAAAGAAAATATGATTTTATTGCCATATAATTCTTGTAAAGTCGTTCAATGGCTGCTGGAGTTAAAGAAAGCCATCTTGATGGTACATGCCGAAGCATATCACTCCATTCCAAATCGCAAAATTCAAAAACCTCTTTATGTTTGGACGTTCTTTTCGTGGATGAACTAAATTCATTAAAAACTTTAATGACAATATTTTCAATATCAAATTTTAATAATTTCAACGAGTTTTTAAAAGCATTATTAATTACATGGCATAAACATCCTACTCCGATTATATTAGGATTATCTTTGGAAAGCTCAACAATAACACTCTGATTGTGTCCAAAATTACCGTTTGCATTATCAGCGGAAAAGCTGGTAACGTTAACCAAATCTAAATTATTATCCTTTAAATATGACCTTAAATGGTTTGCAATGTCTTTGGATTTTTTAGATTCTGAATTTAAAAACTTTTAAAGTTTTGTATTCAAACCAGAAAGTTTTGAAAAGTTCCTTATAACTATATGGAACATCTTTAGATTTCCTTTATTGGAAGCGTCAGTGGCAATAGAAAATGGATGACCGTCTTCCAAGTCGTTTATTACCTTCTCAGTTGCATATTTAGCCAAAACATTTGTAATAATTTTACAACACTTTGTTTTTCCACACGAAAACTTTGCGGCTATATTTGAATCAGAAAACATCGATTTTTTAAGCTTAGCGTTGCAATCTGCAGATTGGTAGCTATGTGAGTGCTTTGCAACATGATAGCAAAATGCAGCCTCTGCAATCGCGCGGTACAACCGTGAACTATCTGCATCATCAGTAGAACGACAAACAAAGTTTGTAATTCATTTAGTATGTCCGCTTGCGCCTACATTTCGGATATGCTTGGTAGATTTCATATGTTGTTTCACTTTAGTTATTCCTCCATTAGCAATCGAAAAAGAAATGCCACAAACGGAACACTTAGCCATTGCTTCATTTTTTGTTTTGATGATCCAGTTAAACTGCTTTGTCCAAATATCATTAAATTTATTCTTTCGGTGGTTTCCAATGTTTTTTCCTTGCATTGTGTTGGGGGTTTCCTCAAGTTCTTCAATGTCAGAGCCCGACAAAACCATCGAATCATTAATATCTATTTCCATTATTGATATTTATAAATACAATTTAAAAAAAATTATCCGCATGCTCGTTAAAAAATTGTAATCACTATCTTACCATATATTGCACGAAATCTAAGTAAAATTTCAAATGTTTTGTATTTCACGGAAAAGCAATTTTTTTTCTTAAAATACTTTGTTTGATTTTACTTAAAATAGAGCACAAAGTTGAGTAGAAACAGCGGCGTAATCTTGTTTGACTCTGACACTTATTGTGAAATAAAAGTTTGTTATAAAACAAAAATTGGCAAGAATATTGATAATCTATGCCTACCTTTAATTATATTTGGTTTGTCGTTTTTTTTTTTTAATTGAGTTGCAATTTTTTGTTCCAAAATTAAAAAAAAAAAAAAAGAGCACAAAAAAGAGCACCACGCTTAAATAGAGCACTTTGGCGTGCTCTTTTGCAAGATCTTTTTAAAGAGCACATTTTTTAAAAAAGATCACTGTACTCTTTAAAAGAGCATCCCTACATTAAATTCGCCAACAACTTGCGAATCGCGTTTTGGCCAATCTCGCTTTTCGTACTGGATGCATTTTGCACGGCTGTCCCATTTACAAAAAATACACATGTACTTTGTATAGCCAGTTTGCATTCCAGCTAATAGTGAAAGAACCTTAAAATCACAATTTACACAATGGCACTGGTTTAACGCTGCTGTTTTCAAATTGATTTAAAAAGAGCTTTGCAGGGTTTTCCCTCAAATAAAATCAAAAATCACCTTAAATCTACTACAAATTTAAAATCGAAATATTTCGTTATTTTGAGCTAACTTTTTAAAACGGAGTATACCACTGGATTCTATGACCCAAAAATTAGTTGGGGTGTCTCGGTGTTTTTGTGTGTCATTTCAAAAGTTCAAATTTTACTTACTGTGTTATGTATGTAACAAAATAATCGGCCAAATGGCCGCCGCGACCTCGGCGGCACAAGTCCATCCGATGGTCCAAATTTTCGACGAAGCTGAGGCATAATTGAGGTTCTATGCCGTTAATGTGCCGAATTATCTTATCCTTTAGCTCTTGAATTGTTGCTGGCTTATCGACGTACACCTTTTCTTTCAAATAACCCCAAAGAAAGAAGCACAACGGTGTCAAATCACAGGATCTTGGCGGCCAATTGAAATCGCCACCACGTGAGATAACACGGCCATTGAATTAGTCGCGCAAAAGAGCCATTGTTTTTTTTAGCTGTGTGGCAAGTGGCACCGTCCTGTTGAAACCACATATCGTGCACATCCATATCTTCCAATTCGGGCCATAAAAAGTTCGTTATCATCGCGAACACCATATGACATGTGCATATTAAACAAATTTTTTTGCTTGGTACTCACCACTTCTCAGGATTTGCTCAAAAACTTTTTACATAAATAAAAAAAAAATTAAATAGCATATTCAATTCATTATTTTATTTTCAAATAAAAACCAAACAAAAATAACAATAAAAAAATTAAACATATTCTAAAAGAAAAAAATATAATTCAGTCTTTCAGGCGTACTTGAGGACAACCTCATTTGCAAAACGCAGTTGAAGCTCCTAATAATGGAAACAATTATAATCAACGCATTTAGGAAAATTCAATTCACTCATCCATTGGCACTTTTTCATGTCTCTCGATGTAGTCGCTCCCAATTATGGCAATCACACGCCTTTCTAGTTCCGTGATTGGCTCCTGACTTATCGGCTTGTTCCCAGTCAGTGCTTGCTGCCTTTTTTTTTTATAATGGTGCGGCTTTTCAAGACCCTCTATACCTTTAATATATAAAAAATTTAGTAACACGTCTTGTATCAAAACAATGTTTACTTACCGTGTGCCATTGGTCAACAGACTTCTCTGCTCCGCCAAGACTATTAAGCAGTCCCGCCAATTCGCTCCACTTCTTGTCGCATTGATTGAGTTGTTCTTCTGCGGCGCAACTTCTCTTAGCAGGCAGCAGTGCTAGTCGTCATTCTGAAAATATATATATGAGAAATTGTTAACAAAATTAAAACTAATATGTAACTATTTTACTAAACTTACCTTGCGCAACAATGAATAAAATCAACCTGTCAAACATGAGTTGATTTGTTTTTTTTCTATTCTTCTTTGTGCTTTTCGCTTATTTTGACAGAGATGCCACTGGTTTATAATTTAAATAAATAGAAAAATAGACTTGTCGACTATCGTTAAGGTGTACTTAGTGAATCACTTAATCGTTAATGCAGACAACAATAGTTGTCAATATATTTTGCGATTGTCGGATCGTTAAAATTTACTGAATCGATTTACTGATTTCAGGGTTGTGCATTTGGCGAAGCACGATTTGCCTCTGTTAACGTTTGGGAAAATTTCTGCATATTGTTTACCTTTATCTATACATTTGAGTCTGTACTTTTCATTCCATTTTACCCATAATTTTTTTCGATGTTGGTTAGAATATCATCTCGACTGAAGAGATCTGTTAGATTTTCTCCACTTGACATTACTTCCCTGTCGTGAATGTTTATCTCCTCAAAGGATAACTCGTTGATCAATCTGTATATTCTCCTCACCTTGATGTCATTGCTCACCCTTCTAGACAGGGCATGGCAGTTATTTTTTTAAAGCAATTCATTCGCGAATAAAATCGCCATTTCCATTGTCGCCAACTCCGCAGACATTGATGACACTCTGTCGATTAGTTTAAAAAGGCCCTTGACGTACTCTCTGGGTGTCACTAACCAAAGCCCGTTCCATTTGCTCCCACCGATCCGTCTGTGTATATCACTTCTCATTTATCTATTTTAAATAGTTGAGGTGCGAAAAATTTTGGATCTGCGAGTTCCAGACCTGCTGGAATGTTCCAGGCATCTGTATTCATCTGATCTGAAGGCTGATTGGACGAAATTGATTTTGTGACCGAAAATGTAGAAGTAAATTCGAAATCTTACATACGATATTTGACAGTTGCAGAAATTTTGTATTTGAGTTGGGTGCGAATGTCGGATACACCAGCAATTTCCTGAATAGCCTTGGATCGTTTAAGACGAAGACGACTGACAGCTTCTTGGGTATTGAGGTTGACTTCGGAGCAAGAATCCAAAAGAGCTCTGCATGGTTGTAAGATCCCAAAAATATCTCTGACGACAACGATGGCTGTAGGAAGTAAAACATGACGATGACTGGTGGTAATAAATGCTGACTATATTAAGTGAATGGTTGCTGCACCTTATGAAGGGTTTGTCTATGAATTGTGATTGGAATTTGGTTGGTAAGATGACGATGGATGGACAGACAATGGGTAGTGGGGAGCAGATGAGTTCGATGATGACTTTTGTTGAAATGATGAATTGTGTAAAGTTGTGTGATGAGAAACACGACAAGTTTGACATCGAGATTTCGACAGACATTTTGGTACAATGTGACCTTTGCGAAGACAGTTTACGCAAAGCCTACTGGATTTAACGAAATCAAAGCGGCGAGCTATAGGTAATGATAAATATGAAGTACAACTTCCAATATAATGCTCTTTACTTTGACAATAATCACACAATGTGTTTGATGTAACGAGTGATAAACCTGGACGTTTATTTTTGGTCTTAAATCTGTGTTCTTGACTATGGAAAGAGTTAGCTTCAGCCCTTCGGCTTTCAAGATATTGACAACGACGACTCAGAATTAAATAAAAATCATCTCACGATGGCAATTTATTGAAGTCTTGTTTTTTTTATCATGAACAGCTTTGGATTCTGAATCGAATTTCGTTAAAATAATGTGTATTATGACCGCATTCATAACGTCTTGTTCCGAACCCAAAGATAATAATGAGCTTCAACGAGCAGCAACGTTGTCTAATATTGACCGCAAAGCTATAGCATTTGCTTTATAAATAGGTGAAATCGAAAATAAAGAGTTAACGGTCTTTTAAACAATTGATAATTTTTTTGATACTTTTCGTCTATAACTTAAAATGGTTCTACTACGGCTAAAGCCTGGCCGCTAAGGTAATTCAACAGGTAGTTAAATTTATCGATAGTAGGAATACAAGCTTCATCATGAACTAACATTTTGAACGTAGTAATAAATCGCGCGTATTCTGAATATATGCCGTCGAACTTTGGTAGCTTTAGTTTCGGAAGACGATTCTGGTACGAAAATGTCGAAGTATTATTTAAAAAGCTTTGGTCCACATCAGTAGAGTGTCGCTTTAAATTTAGCAAATGAGCTATGAAACTTTTACTTGAAACAAAGAGTTCTTCCAAGTCAGTACACCCTTCGTCTGACGGATCTAACCGTTCAATTTGTGTTTGAAGATGACTCACCTGCTTAAAATATGACTCCAAAATTTGCAGCCGACACTCGATTATGGTATAATCGGCAGATGAGCCTTCTTTTTCCACTTTATCCTTTAATTTCGTTATCGCACGCTTCATTGTACCTCTTTGTAGTTTTAAGGAGGGTATATCAGCCTTTGGTTCCATTTTTTAAGGTAAATCCTCCTTTGGTTCCATTAAAGTTTTATCAAATTAAGCGAAAACGTTCAAATTATATTACAAATTCGATAAAATTTTGAAGTATTTCTAGTTTAAAACTGGAGCAGATGATTTATAAAAAGTATCAAATGGGCCGAAAAATGCCCAACACTGGTAAGCTGTTAGCTAAAGTCCAACACTAAAATTGTAGAACAAATTAATAACTGATTGATCTGCTTGTGTTGATGTTGTGATGTTAATATCGACGATGACGTATAAAAAAAAGGCAAAACAGTTTGGTGGGCAACGATGAAATTAACGATGAAATTTAATGACAATCAAATAGTATTATATTGATGACGATGAAGTTTTCTTTATTATAGGTTTTGAAAAATTGATAAATATACATGAAGACTATAAAATTTAACTGACAACTCCCATCACTGATAAATTGCAAATAATGATTTATAGATGTATGTGTGTACACCTGATGAACAAACAAAAAAACTTCAAGCGAAGAGCGTGAGTTTGTGTAAATCTCTTGAACGATGAATACACATATGTATATGTGTGCTTGCAGAAGTATCTTGGAGACAAAATAATAATGAGCGAGAAAATAAGAGTAAATGTTTCTCTTACTTACGCGACTTGCTGAATTGTTTTTATTGAAGAACATATCCTCCGTAATTTCCGTCGCTTTCTTCATCTCTAGATCTATATCCAACTTCTTTTTCTTCAATATTGGCTCGGTAATAGTCTCGTTTTTGCGTTTATTTTCCTTCTCTTTCAGTATCGCTGCTTCCACTGCCTGAGTGTTGATAATCGTTGAACGATTCGATTCGGAATCGCTTAAAGTTATTTGTCAATTGTTCGTTCCTTCGCTTTCTATTGGTTGAGAATCGTCCTCGATAATTGGTTACCGCAAAGTTACCTTTTTCGTTGGTGCCATCTTCACTTGAATAATCAGTATTAAATACTATTTGAATAGTTATAAGAACAAACACTTTCTGCTTCACTATCAGAATTCATTTAAACAATATATGATTTAGCCTTTACGACGACGTTGAATTGTTCTTATTGAAGCGCAGCGACGAAGATGGGTTTAGTTGACGATGACGTTGATAATGTTGATGAACAGAGACGCAGCGACTGAGCTAATGCACAACTTCATTTACCGATGGTGATGATGATGGAGTGTTTGCAGCACTATAAACACAGCGATGATGCTGATGATCTAGTCCATAGAGCAGCACACTAAAGACAACGATTATTATAATTATAATTTTTTCTTCCGATGTAAGAAACTTCTATTTAATGTCTTATTTTTTGTTTGTTTTTATGATTTCACAAACTTTTCTTTCTTATAATTGTAACCGTCCTGTCACGGTCGCCATAATGTTGATCGAGAAAAGAAAAGTAAAATATGTCTTGAAACAAAGAGTTCTTCCAAGTCAGTACACCCTTCGTCTGACGGATCTAACCGTTCAATTTGTGTTTGAAGATGACTCACCTGCTTAAAATATGACTCCAAAATTTGCAGCCGACACTCGATTATGGTATAATCGGCAGATGAGCCTTCTTTTTCCACTTTATCCTTTAATTTCGTTATCGCACGCTTCATTGTACCTCTTTGTAGTTTTAAGGAGGGTATATCAGCCTTTGGTTCCATTTTTTAAGGTAAATCCTCCTTTGGTTCCATTAAAGTTTTATCAAATTAAGCGAAAACGTTCAAATTATATTACAAATTCGATAAAATTTTGAAGTATTTCTAGTTTAAAACTGGAGCAGATGATTTATAAAAAGTATCAAATGGGCCGAAAAATGCCCAACACTGGTAAGCTGTTAGCTAAAGTCCAACACTAAAATTGTAGAACAAATTAATAACTGATTGATCTGCTTGTGTTGATGTTGTGATGTTAATATCGACGATGACGTATAAAAAAAAGGCAAAACAGTTTGGTGGGCAACGATGAAATTAACGATGAAATTTAATGACAATCAAATAGTATTATATTGATGACGATGAAGTTTTCTTTATTATAGGTTTTGAAAAATTGATAAATATACATGAAGACTATAAAATTTAACTGACAACTCCCATCACTGATAAATTGCAAATAATGATTTATAGATGTATGTGTGTACACCTGATGAACAAACAAAAAAACTTCAAGCGAAGAGCGTGAGTTTGTGTAAATCTCTTGAACGATGAATACACATATGTATATGTGTGCTTGCAGAAGTATCTTGGAGACAAAATAATAATGAGCGAGAAAATAAGAGTAAATGTTTCTCTTACTTACGCGACTTGCTGAATTGTTTTTATTGAAGAACATATCCTCCGTAATTTCCGTCGCTTTCTTCATCTCTAGATCTATATCCAACTTCTTTTTCTTCAATATTGGCTCGGTAATAGTCTCGTTTTTGCGTTTATTTTCCTTCTCTTTCAGTATCGCTGCTTCCACTGCCTGAGTGTTGATAATCGTTGAACGATTCGATTCGGAATCGCTTAAAGTTATTTGTCAATTGGTCGTTCCTTCGCTTTCTATTGGTTGAGAATCGTCCTCGATAATTGGTTACCGCAAAGTTACCTTTTTCGTTGGTGCCATCTTCACTTGAATAATCAGTATTAAATACTATTTGAATAGTTATAAGAACAAACACTTTCTGCTTCACTATCAGAATTCATTTAAACAATATATGATTTAGCCTTTACGACGACGTTGAATTGTTCTTATTGAAGCGCAGCGACGAAGATGGGTTTAGTTGACGATGACGTTGATAATGTTGATGAACAGAGACGCAGCGACTGAGCTAATGCACAACTTCATTTACCGATGGTGATGATGATGGAGTGTTTGCAGCACTATAAACACAGCGATGATGCTGATGATCTAGTCCATAGAGCAGCACACTAAAGACAACGATTATTATAATTATAATTTTTTCTTCCGATGTAAGAAACTTCTATTTAATGTCTTATTTTTTGTTTGTTTTTATGATTTCACAAACTTTTCTTTCTTATAATTGTAACCGTCCTGTCACGGTCGCCATAATGTTGATCGAGAAAAGAAAAGTAAAATATGTCTTTTGAATTTTAATTAAATTTTATTTACGATGCGCTTTTCGATGTGCATATGTTTGCATATTATGTTCATCGTTGTCAACGACGTTGACTTCTATGGTATGTGCAAACGTCTGCATATTATGTTTCTCTTGTTTACACTGACATTCATAATTGTGGATACACCACAACTCCTGGATATATTTTTGCAGCCTCAACATCTGCAGCTGCTGCTTCGCCGGTGACTTTAATATTGTGTAAGTTGGATCTGTTTTTGAATCGATTAAGCCATCCACGACTAGCACTAGTCTCGTTTGCGCCTTTTTTAACTTTTAAGTCATTAAACAAGCTTTGCGCTTTACTTTGAATAATTGCCTGACTTAATGGTACGTGTTGTTTTGTTTGATTTTCTATCCAGATGACTAGTAATTTCTCCATATCTGCAACAAGACCGTATTCTTTTGTGGTACTATTTATTGGTGTAGCATTTTTCACTTCAAAAAGAATTGTAACGACACAAAATCTGCTCTTGCCAGGGTGAGCTCAGTCTCGTCCAGGGTCGTTACAGAAAAGAAATTTCGAAGTTATTCGCAGGAGGGGAAAAAAAAGTAGACATCAGCTTCAACGTTATAAAACTTAACACTTTATTATATAAACAAACTCGTTATGATTTTATGGTATAACAATGTGTTTCACCCGGAATAGAAAAATATAAACAAAAAAAAACTTTAAGGCACCAATTTTAAGTTGAACATGGGAACACAGACAAGCGACTTCAGCATCTATTCTTGCTGCTTAGATATATTAGACTAGTATACATGTATGACTTTAGCATCTATACATATAACCAACTCTAACATAAATATTCCCTATGTATCAGTTTAATGGTGAGCTGCCAGCCACCTAACTTACCTTGGTGTCTATCTCACGACTGATCAATTTTTGTTTTCTACGTCGCCTTTTATAGTCACAATGTGGTGTGATAAACATACGCGTACGTATACGTACATACAACGAACTCTATCGACCAATCAGAATCAAGATGAAGTGTTATCGCCAGCGTCACTTAGTTGTTTTAAGTATGTACTTAACCACTGGGTTTATACAAGACGTACAACTCTTGGTTGCGGTCCTCACTGTCGATGGTGGTAATATTTACGTTAGAGGTCGTTGTATGTAATTGTTATACTTTAATTAATAATTCATACCGTAAGTACCGGGTGAAGTAAAAATAAGACAATGAACAATAATATAATAAATGTATAGATCTAATATAGATTATTAGGTAGTATGAATATAGAACAGTTAACAAAAGAATGACATATATATTCGTATATAATGCATGTATTAATTGATAAATAAAGAGATAATATAACATACACTGAATCAATTAAGTCTCCGTACAGATATACTAATTATATATATTAATAATTTATGATCGCTTTAAATTGTATTTGTTAGATTTTTTTTATTTAATATTATATGAACTCTTATAAACTAGAAAATAACAGAAAATGAAAATAACATTATTCATTAAAAACATAAAAAATAACACAATTTCTTCAACTTTATATAAAACGATGCCAAAAAAGTCTCCGTACAGATCACCATATTTATCGTAAAAATTTATAATATTTATGTAAGTAGCATTTAATATATCGTAGGTCCTCCTTTATTTGTAATTACAGCATTTAATCGGCTTTTCATAGAATGGACAAGTTTTGTTGTTGTCATAGGATCTATTTTTTCCCATTCTTCCTTTATTACGGCTTTAAGCTGCTCTTTATTCGTTATATTGTGCTGCCGGATCTTTTTTTCTAAGTGGTCCCATAAGTGCTCAATCGGATTGAGATCGGGTGACTGCGCTGGGTGATTTAATTGCTTAGGGACATTATAAATGAGCCATTCCTTCACTAATCCAGAGGTGTGTTTGGGATCGTTGTCCTGCTGGAAATAAAACAAACGTCCCAAACCCAATTTTTCTGCACTTTGTTTTAAGTTTTCTTTTAATATACTTAAATATGCAAATTTATCCATGGTGTTTTCAATAAAAACAAGATTACCAACACCAGAAGCTGCCATACATCCCCATACCATCACGTTGCCTCCTTCATGCTTTACAGTTGGGGTCAAATGCTTCGGGTCCATTTCAGTATTTGGCTTTCTCCATACCATTTTTCTTCCATCTGAACCAAAAATATTGTATTTACTTTCATCACTGAAAATAACTCGATCCCAAAACAAAAAATCTTTATCAATATGTTCTATGGAGTAATCCAATCTCTTTTTCATATTAACTTTTCGAATATACGGCTTCTTACGGCTCATCCGGCCATTATATCCATTTCGTTTAAGAACATTTCTTACAGTTTGAGGGTCTACAGTTATTCCATCACTAATTTTTAAGTTTCCTGCAATGACACACGCACTAATTTTTGGATTTTTATTCACTGTTCGTACAATTCTCCTCTCCAAGTGATGGTCTATTTTTCTTGGTCGGCCAGTTCTTGGTTTGTTTGCCATTGTTCCTGTTTTCTGAAATTGTTGAATAACGTACTGAATGGACGAACGTGGTCTTTTAACAATTTCACTTATTTCGGATAAACTTTTTCCATCATTTTTAAGGTCAATTATGATTTTTTTGGTATCCATAGAAATTTGCTTATTTTTGCTCTCCATGTTTTCTATTTTTTTTTAATTTTCACTTTATTTAAGAGAAAACACCACTGTATTTGGTAAACAATATTTTTTAAATCATATAAACCTGCTGGAAACCCGTTATAATACAAAAACAAAAATTGTACGGAGACTTTTTTGGTGTTAAAAACAGTGTTGCCATACAAAAGCCATTAAAACATGATCATATATGAAATGTAACCCATAAAGCTGCCACATTGTATTGCACTAGTAACCATAGATTAAGTTAAGTAGTTCAGTTAACAGCAATTTTTGTGTTTTAGATAAATATGTTAACTCAACTAAAAACAAAACAGCTGTACGGAGACTTAATTGATTCATACATACGGCGGTCGGGATATTCTTGTGTATAATTGTGGAGACCAAAACGAGGGTCGCCTTTGGTCCTTACAGAATTTTATCTTTGTTCTTGACTACAGTGTTAACAGTAGAACGTTTCAAACCTAGTTGGCGGGCTACTTCAGCATGAGGAGTTCCGTCATCGCAAATTCTAATTATCTTAATTTTGGCTTTCAGCGAAAGAACATTTAGAGTTTTTTTACTTTTTTATCTGCCATTTTCTTTGAAAAATTTGTAATTTAAAAAAAAAAAATACACATATTTCTACTTAGTGTGCAAGTTAATATTTCATAGAATTATTGTTCAAATAATAAAACTATACATAAATCAAAACAGAAAATTTTTTATTCTTCTAAAGTCGAATTAATTATGAATTGTATTATGTTTTTCTATTTTACAAACGTTTTTATATTGATTTATTTCTACAAAAGATTTGCTCTGATTCGTTTTTGTTCTCATTCGATTTTACAAAGATTTTGTTTTGATTTGTTTCTATATGCATTCACTTATAACAAAATTCAGGTTTCACATAAAAAGGGACTTCCCGTTTTTATACGATAACAAAATTTATGTTCTATAGAAATAATGTATGCACATACAAAAACACGTTGTCACAGGTGTACATTCAGTACACAGTACATAATTTTTTTCTTCTATAAATTGCAAAAAAAATGTACTTGTACGTAAGTGTGAACCATTGTACGTATAATGGGCAAATGGGAACAAAAATGAGATGTACGTAAGAGCGAGTGTACGTAAAACGAGTGTACGTAACACGGGGTATTACTGTATTTATATTTTATTATTATATATTTTATTAGTTATTCTCTTAGAGGTTGGTTCCCGTTTCCCCTTAGCCTATTGTTGATCATTGATCATTCTAACATTATTACTTTGTCGTCTACCGTCATTGCCGCGGCCTCTATTACTTACATACCGCCTATTATTGTGACCTTGGTAGTTTCCTCTACCTCGGATATTCGATTTATTGGATAATTTCCACGGTTGAATCATCGGTTGTCATTTTGCTGCCCCCCGGTTATTTGTTGTTTCTGTGGGATATTTCCTTAAAAAAATTGTTAATAAAAAACAATATACAAAAACGCAGGCTAGCGCCAAAAACAAAAAAGAAAATCAAAAACATAGAAAGCCACTGAATAGTAACTGTGGCCTTTACACGATCTGTGCTTAAACATCCCATCCCTTGCAAGGTTGCAACAAGGAAGGGAAGAGTACCAACAGGTATAAGGGGTATAATAAAAAATTACAGTTCATTTTGGAATAACAATTCATTGGTTTTAAATAAAATTCAATTATTTACAATATGTTACATATGTGATGGTTGATGTGTGTGGTTGCCGCCGTTACGTTTTTTGTTGATAGATGGAGGTTAGAGCATCTTTTTAGCTGGTGCTTTGGGATGCTCGCGGACGTTCCGTATCTCCCGTGTTTTTCTTGAAACGGTGGAGGAGGGTATGGTGGTCAGAAGTGCACTCCACGCATCTCTCTCCACTAATGCATTTGTCCTTCATGTAAAAGTGCGGCAAACAATTGAAGCAATACCGATACTTCTGAGCGACTTTCCACCGTTCCCCCACCGACATCTTACGAAATTTTAAACATTTCCGCAAAGCATGCTCGCTCTTGCACAGCCGGCAATCACAAGGCTCCATTCTCGCTCGGGTTTCTCTTTGCCTTCATCTGCCGCCTTCTCTACTGGACGATGGACCTCCAAACGACGCGCAACTTTCGACAATTCAGCAACTAAGGGAGAAAAAAGGAAAAAGGGTAGAAAAAACTTATTAGTGTGGCTTGAATTAGGAAGGAGAACCAGCTTCACAATTGGCCGGGTAAATACGCCTCTCGCATTTTGACCCTCATAAACCTTTTCAATTCGCCCTAATCTCCATTCATTAGGGGGTAAATTTTCCTGACGAATTACGACTAAATCCCCTAACTCAAAATCTTTAGTTCCATGCAGAAGGCATAGCAACTACGATCAGTCAAACACACTACAGGTCAAAAATTTGTCGAATTCATTCCACCGTGGAACCGATGCGCAATCTTCTCGGAAATTTTCAAACTCTTGCACGAGTGATCTGGGAAGCTTTTGTGAACAAATAAATATAAGAAATGATTCCCACGCTGCTTTGTCTATGCCTAATTTGTCTAGAGACTGCCGTGCATCATTTATTATTCTTTGTAATATTTTAATTGAACCACCAGAGTCAATTGAGGCGTGTGGTAAATCCAAAATAATTTTGTATTGTTCGTTTACCTGCATCCATTTATTTTCGTAGCGGTCCACCAAATTTTTGCAGGCAAGAACAAAACCATCGTTGGTTAAAGGCACGTGAGAAATTGTATCCCTGGCTTCGCTACCAGTTTTTTGTTATAAATGGAACAATTTTTCAACATTGCTTACCCTGTAATTATTTATATAGATTGCTGTGAAAAGATCTCGAAAACTGGGCCATAATTTATAATCCCCATAAAAAATGTGAGTGTTGCTGGGTAGTAACCTTATTAATGAAGCTTCATATTCGAGGGTCGAATATGATCGGCGTTCGGGTTTTTCCGTAGTGGGTACTGTATAAGCCAGAATTTCAGCATTTATTGAAAACAGACAATTTTTATATACAGATAAGGTCTTACGATATCGGTCCCGTAATTTTGTTTTATCTACGGGTTTATCTTTTTGCTCCTCTGTGTCCCTACACTCCTCATGTGATCGCTTGACTTGGGTCCAAAGCGATTCCAATTCCACACGAAGAATTTCAAATGCATGATAATTGCTTTCGGTTTGAGCTTCAGCTTGTCAACTTTCAAAATCGAACAAATCATTTGTTCAATTGACGAATTTATTTATTGACATTTTGTAAAAAAATTTTATTTAATATTTATGAATTAAATTTTAAAAAATAATTGGGTTAAATTTTCCTGCTAGAGATAAAAAAGTCGTAAAGGGTCGTAAAAAATTTGAGTCAAAATTTGTAATATTTTTCAAAAAAAAAATTGTTCGTGACGGTAGTAGTTGCTAAACAGCAAAAAATAACTAATCGGTTTTTGGGACTGTTGATGTGTGAAAACTATAAGAGCCGTAAAGATGTCGTGTTTGGTTACTCTGTGTACAAATTAATTGTATTAACGTTTACAGGTTTAATAAAACAAAGTTACATGTTATTTTTGAATTCCAAGTTGAACTGACTTTTCTTTATTTAGGGTTCTATATTTATATGTTTACAAAAAGTCAAACTGAAATGTCACGAGAGAATAATAAAGAATTAAAATAAAGAGAAGTGATTACATTCATATTGGTTTGCATGGTAACTTAGAATAAGAGAAAGAATAAAGAGTGAGAATTGTTAAGAGAAATAATTTCATTGATAATAATGAATAATTACAGAGTTTAATTTATTGGGAATTTTGTTTGGTTAAACAAATATGTTGACAACAGTATTGGTCATTTGGTGTGCAACGATTTCCTGAGTTCCAGGGAAATCGTCTGCATAAAATAAATGCAGGTGTCACACTTTGCATTGGGTACGAACGATAGCGGAAATTGTGAAATATGTGGGAACGTACGAAATTGTGGAGACTGTTGGAATGTTTTCTACAGAACATTCCACGAATTATATGGCACGTGTGTGTAAATTTATTTTGAATGTTTGTGACATTAACTCCTTCCCCTTTAAATTCCAACGTCCACGCTGGACAGGTCGTGGTTTTGAAGGTCACTGGAGTGAACATGTATTGTTTCTATTTTTAATGTCTTTCTTTTAGTAAGAATTTTCTTTACTATTAGCTAAATCATTCCCGTAGTAATAATCCCCAGAAATGAAAGACTTGAAAAAGCGTAGTCCTACTTTTGTGTGTCAGATCACGGACCTGCTCTAAATTATTTAAATGTAGGTTTTTTAACATTTTCAGAGATAATACTTCTTCATAGGTAGATACTTTATTTTGTTGCAAATGTTGGAATTAAAGATATTGAAATTTTTCTGAGCCTAGTTTTGGTCGCTACTTGGAGAGCTTGAAAGGCATTGCTCGTCGGTTTGGGGAGGATTCTTGACCGAACTAGACCTACAACAACATATAAATAGATAGAGAACATTTCTCTCCAAGATTTTTGTAAAAAAAAATACTAAATTATTAACTTGGGTTATTGAATCTAAGATAATTAATTTCTCAGTTTATAGATTTAGATCACAATTTGCTAAAAATTATCCGCATAATTCGTTTGTCAACATTCCCAATTATTAAATTCTTACTCCAAGCTATTCATTTTAATTCAAAAAAATTGAGTTTTTTTCTCTCTTTTTTTTTTTTATAAAAAAATTCATTAAATATGGATATAAATTAAGAATAATACGTAATTTACACGATTATAAATTTAAAAATATGAAATTCATAAAACGAACTGACTTCAATTATAAAACTTAAAATAGTAAAGATAATCTACATTTATGTTTTAGTTATATTTTATATAAGGTATCAAGGCATGTAAGATTTTATATTTGTACATTACAACTTACGGTTCAACCTGATTTCGATGATGATGTAAATGTTTTACCGGAAACTCATTTTAACTTAACCTTTATTTTCTTTTTATACCCTATACCACTATGTGGTTTGGGTATAATGACTTTGTGCTGCTGTTTGTAACAACCAAAAATATTTGACCTAGACCCATCTTTAATTATACCGATCGAATCAGAATCACTTTCTGAGTTGATTTAACAATGTCCGTCCGTCCGTCCGTCCGTCTGTGTGTCCATGTAAAGCTTGTAATCAAACTGCAGGTCGCAGATATGAACATATTTTGATGAAATTTGGTATATAAGCTTTTATCTGCCATGGGATAAACGCTATTGAAATTGGTGAGAATCGGTCCATGTTCAGACCTAGCCCCCATACAAATTACCCCTATGAAATCGACATAAATTGCCATAAGATCCAAATTGTCATATAGATCTTACTCAAATTGGGTTTGTATGCGTTCATTACATCCATTAATGAGTAGTCCAAAAATGATCCCTTTGGCCCCATATAGAGCTGCTTCCCGATCTTCACTTAAATCTATTAAAAAATAAAAATATTGCACTGATTCTTCTCAAATTTTGTTTGTATATATTTTCGCAAAATACAAGAGACTTTACCAACCATGGTCAGGATCGGTCCATTTTTGGACCTAGTCGCCATATAGATATATCATCCGATATGAACTTTTTCATATCTGCAGCCAAAAAAAAATAATAAAAATCCCACTCAAATTTGGTTTTTGCTTATTTTCTATGTCCAGTTAGTTGGGCCTAGGAGATACGGTTTCTAAACGCATGGTATAGGGTATCGTATAGTCGGTCTAGACCGACTATAATTTTCTTACTTGTTTTTTTCTGCAATGATGGTTGAGCTCAAGCATCCAAGGAACTGTAATTTAAAAGTTTTTATTAATAGAGATCAAACAATGAGAAGACGTAATATACAATGATTTTAGCATTTTCCAATACTATAATATTATATAAACGCTAACATGCCCATTCTATGTATATAAAATTCAATTATCAAAATTATTAATTTTAAATTAAAGATATATATATAAAATTTTGAATTGTATCATTTATTTATGCATTCTAACATTTTTTGGATAATTCAATTCATAATTGTCAATCAATTTACTATGTCCTTTATACTGATTGTAGAGTGCATAAATTCAAATGAACAAAAGCTTTTTCTTAAAAAAATTAACATTTGTAATATAAAGTTAATGAAATTATGTTAAACTATTTTACTTAACATTATGTTAAGTTAAAGCAGAGCTTATTAAAAAATAATTAAATAATGTAATGTTATTATAATACAGCAATAAAATTCCTCTTTCTTTATGTTATGACGTCATCATTTTACTACAAATTAAAATGTTTGTTTTCTGCCAATCTGCATGTTGAACTAAACAGGAACAGTGAAGAACATAACTTTTCGGATAATATTATTAGGATGTAGTCGGAAGACCAATTTGTAACCAATGTATATGTAATGGTAACCAAAATTAAAGCGTTACCGCGATATGCACATGTCCGTAAACGGTGACATTAATTATTTTGCTAGGTTGGAATTTTGAGTCCCTTTAACGATAATGCTGAACAAACTTTAAAATCCAGCAGCACTGAGTAAATAAAAACCAATTTGCGTTCTATTATATATTTATGTGGTAAAATGTTGATCACTTCTTTGAAATCACATGGAAAGTTTTAGGATTATGTGTATATATATAATTGCCGTATTAAAACCCTAAGGAATATTTTAATTTGTTCAATATAGCATACAAGGAATTTACTTAAAGCAAAATCTTACCAATAATAATTGGGTTGGGGAATTTAGTAAAACCCATAATGACAGTTTTGGAATGAGGTTATGTCAGTTCATGTACCAAAATGAAGTTAATCTTTAAATCGTGGTTGATTTGTAGAGATCAATTTTAAAAGATTTAATTTACTCCCACTGTTCTTATAAAATTTTATTGAAAATCACTTTAAAAAAAAATTATTTTTATATAAAATTTATTATGAAAGTTTATAAACCTTTAATTACCTTTCTTGGTTCAAAGGTTAAAACGTTGGTTTTACTTAACTCGTTGAAGTCACAAAAGAAAAAGAACTATACGATTTTTGTTTCATACGTCGTCACGTTGTTTCTTCTTACAGCTGTAATTATACAATATATATATGTATATTGATGCGTTGAAACTTAACGATAACTACGGGTCACATGTAAGTCGCTATCACACAGTCAATATTTTATTGCCGAACTATGACTTGCCATTTGCATGTCAACACTTAACATTTATGTTATAATGTGGATATTGATTTATGTTGTGCTAATGCTGTGATCATAATTGCAGCATATAATATGCATAAATGTTAGATACATGTTAGTTACAATATAAAAAAAAATGGATTTTCATTAGGAGAGAACGTAAGATATAAAAAGAGAGCATATTTTATTACATATGAAAATTTATGAATGAAAAATGAAGACGTTATTAACATGCTAATGTTATAACAGATTCAACTTCAATAAAACCGAATTTGTTTAATAAAATGAATAAAAGGTTTTTTTTTTTTTTTTTTTTTACTTAATTCTTTCCGAAATGATTTAAATATCATTTTGCTTAAAAAGGCTAAATATATTATAAAAACTATTTTCATTTCGACATCAATAACAATTGTTCATTAATTGAATGCATAATTTTAAATTATTTCGTATAATCAAATTTCCTTTAAATTTTACTTTTAATTTTGAATATAAATATGCAAAATCCGCTACAATTTGAATATTGGTCTATGGCCGGCAGTGGTCGAACCCTTGTTATCTCTTTGCTATAATAAGTCTTGTCCCCGATAATGACGGTTGTGTTATGGAATTTTATAAGAAATGTTCCGTTAAAAGAAATTTCTTCTTTTTCTATTGTAATTACGCCAGTATACCCATTTAAAAGTATCAAACCGGGCATAATTTCTTCTATCATTTGCAAATGATGATGATTAGTAGTCGGATAGACGGATGGCATTCCTGATAATAGATTAGGTAAGCATTTAGTGTCAGTAATGTTGTCAACATTTTAATTTTTACATAAAGATAATCGTTAATAGTTTTACTTTTGTTCTTGACAACCAATATAGAATTATGACATAAAATTATATTTCCGTTTAAGTTAATAGTGAGATTCCCTTTTCTCACTGGTCTTAAGAATAGATTTTTACAAACAATATCTTCCGTTTTCGGCAAATTTATAATAAAAGTTATTTTTACTTGATCTTATTCTAACCTCTCCAAATTCGAGGGCTTCAATTAAATTGTTATAAGGCAAACTCTGATTTGCGAAAAGATCCTTTACGACAATAAGTTCGGAATTGGAAAATATAAATGAATTTTCGATATCGCTTTTAACCCACTGTATGGCGTAGTTAATGTTTACAAGTTCCTCGTTTATAAGTTTCAATTTTCTCTCGACATCCTTGACTATAAGAGTCCTTAACGCGTCTGTAATTGTTATGGTATTGAGTATTGCGTTCGTCATGTTTGTAATCGTCTGTAACCTTTTTTCAATAGCTCTATGATGATTATTTGATTCTCGTTGTTCCGTAACAGGTTCTTGGTGTGGTCCGCTTTGATTTGATAATCGTCATGGTCGGGTGTCTCAGCGATCCATTTCCAGTCAGTGTCCAAAGCGTCTATAGATCTCGCTGAGCGTCTGGGTCTTAATTCCTCAAGAATTCTTCTCGACACGTCGAGTGTACTTCGTGCATGAGATAGGGATAACTGTTATCGTAACGTCTCTTCTAATTGTTTCATCGATGATTGTCAGTGTTTTGTTGTACTGTTCTAGGACGACGACGTGTAGTATTTTAAAAGTCCCAATAACAAGTTTTGATTGTCCCGTCTCTGTTGCCCTTAACTTGCGAGTTTGATGGTTTATGAAATACAGTTTGTTTTTTTATTTTAAAAGAGAAAGGAAAAACAATACATTTTTATGAAAAATATGTAATTAAATAAAAAGTATAAAATCATTGTTAAAGTTTATGTAAACCGACTGCTGCGGCGTTTTTTTTAAATTTCGTTTATTCATTTTTAAAAAAAATTTTTTTTGACACCAAATGGACGCCTGGGAAGCAAAATTATTACTCTTTACTTTACTATTTCCTGCTTGTATCTTGGAGTTAATTTGTTGCCTAATATTTTATTTCGTTTTACGAAAACAACATCTCCTGGCATATAAGTCCTTATTTCAGTTCTATTTTTATTATGCGTCTTGAGGTCTTTATCCTGTTTTTCTAATATTTTTTAGAGATCAACAATCTGTCTTGTTTTTGTTGGGAAGGGTCATTCCAAACTCTACCAAAAAAGCTTCTATTGGTTTTTTGTTTATAGTTGAATGTATAGAGTCATAATATATATTAAGGGAGTTATTTAGAAGTTCGTCGAAGGATGTGTAAATTTTTTCTGCGTTAAGGCACCTCATGATCTTTGTTAGTGTGTAATGAAAGCGTTCTATCTGACCGTTTACTGTACTAGTATACGGTGGACTTCGATTAATTTTTATTCCTAATTGGTCTTGTAACATAAAGGTAATCACAGAGGAATTTAGTGATTTCTCATTATCTATTACAATATTTTCGGGGGGTTCCGAAAGAAATTAATAGTTCTTGTAATGGTTCTTTAATGTCCTCTAGATTTGACGATTCCAACCTGCGCGTATTTAGAGAATTTGTCTACAGCTGTAAGTACTATTCTATTGTTCGTATGGTAGTTGTCAAGGTGAATGAAATGTTCAGGATACTGTGGGATAGGAGTGTTCTTCAATATTATTTTGTCCGAATGACGTTTGTATTTATTTTCCAAACAAATCCTGCATTGTTTTAAAATTCTTCTAACTTTAGCTCGCATTTGCGGGAAGTAAAATTTCGCAAGCAGTTGGTCCTTATTCTCATCAGAATTCCTGTATGCGCGTTTGTGTTGGTTTAATATTTCTGTTTAAGTCTTGTTCTCGTATACCTGATTCTGTATCGACTTAAACTGGATGAATAAATTTTCTAAATTTTTCCTAAAATTTGGTCTTCTATTAGTCTTCCATTGGTTGGTTATGGAGGGGTTTAAATATTTCTTTAAAATTGTCAATAGTTTTTGTTCTGTGAAATCTGTATTCGTGATTGTATGTCGGTGGTAAGTTGGAAACGGTATGAAAACATTAATTGGGGTGTCTGAGAAAGGAATTAAGTCATGGCGATAATTTTCATCGCTGTGTTGCGTTGATGTCAACGAATTAATTTTTGTCGGTCTCGAGAGCGCATCATCCACTGCATTGGCGCTTCCTGGCTTGTATTTTATCTCATAGTTTTAATCCTCCAGGATAGCTTTCCAGCGTTTAAGTTTGCTGTTCGTATTTTTGAGAGCGTAAGTTAGGGGTTGGTGATCTGTAAAGATCTTTACCGCAGACGCTCCATAAGGGTAGTTCCTTAAGGACTTAAAGCCCAAATTACGGCGAGTATCTCTTATCGTTCGTAGCATAATGCTCTTTACTTTTACTGACTGTCCTAGATATGAATGTCATGGGTTTTCCATCTTGTTCTAAGACTACTCCCAAAGCGTAATTGGATCAATTTAAATTCTCTATTAAAGTTTGGGAAAATTAGCATAACGTCTTCCGACGAAAGTGCGAGTTTTATCTTATCAAAAACTCTTAAAGCTTCACTGTTCAAAGTTATGGGAATTTTTGCCATTTTCTTGGACATGCGTCCCTCTTTCCCTCTTAAAAGCAATTTTTGCATAATCTTTAACAAATCATCTATAAAATCCTGATATCCCTAGAAATGACCGTAACTCTTTTAACGTCTGGAATATATTGATACGCTTGTTCGTTTGTCAAGAGGTCTGTCCTTATGTCTGAAAATAATACTCAAGGTATGTTGATAAGTCTTTGTCAGAGTCGTCTTTTTGTTGAGGCATTGTGCTGTTGTCCACTATCTCATCGGGTATCTTTGAATGAATGCTAGTGTTTTATTAATGTGTTATTGAAGTGAGAGAAATTTCTCTTTTTTAATGTTTCTCATTTACTTACTTGTTTGTGTTGTATTTTGGCTTACATATGTGTTTTTCTTGTAGTAACGTTGATGTAAGTGTAAATTATGATAATGAAGATGATGATGCTGCTGTTGAATTTTTGGTGTTGAAATGTCGATGCCTTTTAATAATTTTTTGTTTGTCACAATTTTTGTTTCAAGGTTATTTTTTCTTCGATTTAATCTTGACGTTGAGTTTGAGGGTCACACTTTTCTTTTTATATTATTTTAATAAATTGTCAAAAAATTTATCCGGTTCGCGAGTATCAAAATGTTTAAGAGTCGAACGCTTAAATGATACACGATCTTTTTATATTTTGTAAATCTATTAAAAATAATATTTTAATTTAAATTTAAGTTAGTATTTTTATTACAAAAATTAATCTTTTATAGATTTTGTTTTGTTTGAGGCACAATGTTTCTCTTTTGTTCTAGTTTCAATTTCATTCAAATTCAAAATCTTTTTCATTTTACAATAAATGATTTATTTTTACAAAGGTTTTTTATTTTGTTTCCCAGAATTTTGGCGCTAAACTATTGTTGGGAAAATAGATTGTAATTTGTTTAGCCAGGTGCGGTTTTGAGTTGTGACAACATGTGCCACAGACTTGGTGAAAAAAATACATACAGTTTGTCAATTAATTCTTTGCAAAATGAAGAAAATCATAGTTTTAATTTTTAAATTAATAATTTATTAACAAGAACGAGTTTTCTTTCATTTATTATTTCATTATATTATAAGGGTAAGTAATAACTAATAATATTAATAACAAAAATGGTAAATTTCAATATGAAACAAAACAAAAAACAACAAAAACACAAAAACAGCAAATATTCACTTGTCAATTAATTGTTTGCAAAATTCAAATACATGATAGATTTTTAATCGAAACGTAAAAAGTATGGTAGTATTTGTGTTAATATTTGGTATGGTGGCCATTAGCATCCAAGACTGCCTTCAGACGACGCGACATTGACTGTATAAGGCCATTTAAGTCATAATATCCTGGGATTTTCTGCCATTCTTCTTGAATTGCATTAACTAATGCGTTTTTATTGGTAGGACCCCGTTTAGCTACTTTCTTCTTCAATAAAGCCCATAAATTTTCGATGGGATTTAGATCAGGACTTTGGGCAGGTGTGTCAATATCTTTGCTGCAATTATACAGCAACCAGGTTTTGCAAAGCAACGATTTGTGTTTGGGGTCATTATCCTGATACAGCTTGTACTTAAGTTTACTTCGGTTTAGAGGATCAACAAATCCGAAACTGATCGCGCTCCTTGACAATTCATTTTGTAGGATGTCCAAGTAATATTCCTTCGTCATAACTTCATTAAAAATACGCAGCTCACCAACGCCATTGGACGAGATGCAACCCCATACCATTACAGAAAGCTTGCCAAATTTCACTGTTGGTATAATATTCTTCTGCTGGAACGCAGTGTTTGGCTTTCTCCAAACTTTGCTGGGTCCATCATGATAGCATAACATTATCTTAGTTTCATCACAGAAAATAACATCATTCCAGTACTCCGCAGGGTTGTTAACATTGAGCCGCCTTTCAATGTTATTGGCAGAAAGCAATGGCTTTTTTCTGGCTATATGTGATGAGTACTTGTGCATTTTGGGAACTTTTCTTACCGTCTCATGGCTCACTTCCTTATGGCAATCATTTTTTATATCCAATGCCAACTGCCTCAAGGTTGTTTGCGGATTATCTCCAATCTTTTTTAAAATTTTTGAGTGATCGCGTCTGGTGAGCTTTGGTGGTCTTCCTCCGGAATTGTTTAGGTGCAGAATTTTCTTTTTCTGCACGGCTAATAATTTTATATTAAACATTTCTGCCAACTCCTTTGCCGTTTTTCCCTTATAATAATTGTAAAAAATTAACTGAATTACGTTTTCATCAAGTCGTTTTCCAGGCATGGTTAAAAATGAGGATTTAAGTTAAATGTACACTTGACCAAATAATAAATCGTAATAAAAGCAATAGAGCAAAGCATACCAAAGAAGGCATTCAATTTTTTTTTTCAAATTTAATATGCCGTTAGTTAGTTTTGTGTCTCTTTTCAACATGTATTTGAATTTTGCAAACAATTAATTGACAAGTGAATATATGCTGTTTTTTTTTGTTTTTGTTGTTTTTTATTTTGTTTCATAATGAAATTTACCATTTTTGTTATTGATATTATTAGTTATTACTTACCCTTATAATATAATGAAAGAAAAAGTGAAAGAAAACTCGATTTTGTTAATAAATTATTTATTTAAAATTAAAACTATGATTTTTTTTAATTTTGCAAAGAATTAGTTGACAAACTGTATGTTACTCGCTATTTGTGTTAACTTATAAACTTACATATGGGACATTCTTTACGTCTTTATACGAAAAACAGTAATGGCAAAAATTAACATTTTCAAAAATGTTTCTTTACGTGTTTAATGCATTTTATCCACACTATTTTTAATATAAAAGACAAGCTCTGATAACTTGTCTTTTTCAAATTATTTATAGAAAACAATGCAATACGAACGTGACAAAAATGGAAGTCACTTTTGGCTTCATCTTGAAAAATGCGAAAGTCTGCGAATTGTGGCAAGTAATTGAAAAGAATATAATCTTAAACCATAATAAAATAATGCAGCTTTCATTAATAGATATTATTTTGATGTATTTTTATTATTATATTTATTTTGCAAGTGTTATAAGTCATTTGTAACGCGACAAAATTTACACTTAGTTTACGACACGAATTCACCAGTTTTTTTTTTTATAAAAACAAAATATATTACTTCAAAACTTACAAAGGTAACAAAAAAAAAAAAAAAATAATAATAAGATTAATATAAAGGAATACATGTTTAATAGGCAAAAAATATTAGAAAATATTATTTTTTTTTTTTGAGTATGCTGTTTGAGCTAGTTGTATTTTGGAATGCTCATCGCAAGAAACATGATGAATATTTCTAATTCCTGACACTTCCCATTTTTTCTTTAAGATTGATGATTACTCGGAATTGTCGGAATTATTTTAGCACAAGCCTCTATTAAAAAACAAAAATTTGCATGATAAATGCATACGACTTAAGTATTTATTTAACGAGTGAATTAAAAAAAAAACACAATTTAATTCTTTTTTTGTTTTAATTAATTTTGCATTTATTCATTTAACTTTAACCAGTGTCACAACAAGACTGACTTTACAACTCATCTTATGTTTAATATTATACTTTATTAATTGTTGCGTTAACATGATTTTGGTAAAGTGTAAAAATTGTCAATTTTGCATTTTTATTTCATTTAGCAATTCTTATCAAATTTATTGAAAATTATTTATGGGTACGGAAATGGAAATTTATTTATTTAAAATTTGTTAAGTGCAAAATTGTCAATTTTGCATTTTTATTTCATTTAGCAATTCTTATTAAATTTATTTAAAATTGTTCATGAGAACGGAAATGGAAATTTACTTATTCAAAATTTGTTAACGCATCAATTTTACATTTTGTAATGTTTTACTTATTGATTCTAAAAAATTATCTATTTTATCAGGAGAAGTATTCCTATATGTAACTTACGCAAATGTTGTTTGGCATTTCGCTTGACAACTTCACGTCGCTAGGTCGACATTGTTAAAAAGTTGTTCTGCTTATACCATTGCCAACTGTTTTTGTGTTAAAGATTTCGAAACCTTCTTTTACGCTCATTATCATAAAGCGCTTTGAAATTAACTCTCCGTTACAAATAAAAGTGTCTTTTTTGGCTGCAGATTGGACGCTTATGTCTTCATGTAAATAAAATTATTTTGCTTTTGCAAGATTTTCTTCAATTGTATATTCCTTAACCTGCTTTTCTTTCGGAACATATTTTTTATAGAGCGCTTGTATAATTATAATTTTTCTACCCAACGTCTCAGATAAGGACCTTTCTACCTTTTTAAAAGCTTTTCCAAACGTCTGCTTACAGCTAAACGGTTAAACGGCGTCTTTTAGTTGCTTTGATTTATTCCAAGGTTCAGAAAATACACACATGAAACACACAATGTTCTGTTCAAAAGCAGCCAACACATATTTTTATTTTCATATCAATTATGTGCGTTTCAAAATTTTCTACGGTGCCCAACACAACCATGACTGTGTTCGTTTTAATATTTCGTTATTTACACGAACATTTTTGTATCACATACTTTTTGTTTCAATCACACATAAAGCACACATTTTTGAGTGTTGCTTTATTTGAAGTTCATGTTCTGGTACGTGTACTGAAAAAAAACACAGAACATATACAATAAACAGGTTCGAGTTCAGTTATATTTTAAGTCGTGTTGTGGCTCGTGTAGTAAGAAAAAACACAACATGTACAATAAACAGGTTCGAGTTCAGTTATATTTTAAGTCGTGTTTAAGTCGTGTTTAAAATATAACTGAACTCGAACCTGTTTATTGTACATGTTATGTTTTTTCTCACTACACGAGCCACAACACGACTTAAAATATAACTGAACTCGAACCTGTTTATTGTATATGTTCTGTGTTTTTTTTTTCAGTACACGTACCAGAACATGAATTTCAAATAAAGCAACACTCAAAAATGTGTGCTTTATGTGTGATTGAAAAAAAAAGTACGTGATAGAAAAATGTTCGTGTAAATAACGAAATATTAAAACGAACACAGTCATGGTTGTGTTGGGCACCGAAGAAAATTTAAAAACAAACATAATTGATATGAAAATAAAAATATCTGTGTGTTGGTCTAAGTTATGTTTGTTTACATATATGTACGAGTTTTTATTCAGTGTGTGTTTTTTTCTGAACTCTGATTTATTCTTAAGATTTTCTCTGTAAATTTGCTGCCTTAGGCGATCTTTTTCCGCATACTTGACAGAAGTATTGCATTGCAGCATTTACTAAGTACTTCTTTCTGGTGCTTGACGGGATCTGCTTTAATTCTTTCTCGATATTGTCGTGCTGCATTTTTATTATTACTTTCACTCATCTGCAAAAAAAGTAAGCATATATGCAAAACAATACTTTTCTTTCTAATATGTCTAAGTTACGATGACGAACGCAACAAACTTTTGATTTAAATTAAAACTTTCTCAAGAAAGTAATTTTCAACTACTTGCTTTGACTGGATGAGGAGTACTGATAACAAACTGCATTTTGCGACCACGAACGTTACATAGAAATAGCAGGGGAAAGAAACTCAAAAATTTACCGTTTGTCGATGCATGCCTAATCTCTGCTTCTATTTTTGTATTAGTTAGTTGTTGGTATAAACATCTTGAAAGAGGTTGCAACCATAAAATGAACGAAGTCGCCAAAAATGAAAAAATCATTTATGAGTTTCTGTGCAAATATTTCACAACAAAAACATAAAAAAATGTAATCTCACTATATTCTTTTAATTCAAACATTTCTTTAACAATATAAAATAAAAAAACATTTATTTATAAACTTTTATTTTTTTCGTCGTGGAGGACCTTTTTCTGGATTGGCCCATATGTATTCTGTATGGTTTGCAGAAAATGATACGCTTACACGCGACTTTTATTTTTTAATTACAACGATTGGGTTTTTAAAAAAGATTACTTTAATGATTATATTTGTTACTAGCTTACTGGTCCTTGCTAGTGATGCAAATAAAACAACTTTTATATCATCATTTGCCCAACGTTTCGTTCCTTTTTGGGAACATTTTCAAGAGCTTTTTTATTGAACTAGGGGAAAAAGAATTTTTTTTTTTAATTAATTAGTTTTATAATGTATAAAAAATAAGTTATAAGTTACATTTTTCTGTTGTTATTGCATTTGTCAAAAATATTTGCTGCTATTATTATAAAGTTTATAAGTTAAAAAATATATATTAAAATTTTTAATTTTTTGTCAAGCACTAAAATAAATAAATAAATAATTGTAACAATAACACAGTGCAACATAATCTCTGCAATTCAAGCACCACTATGACGGTTCGTTAGTGTATCCAAAATGATGAAAAATGGCCAAAGGATTTTTTCCCTGAGGTACCCGTTTTCGCGGGACGCCCTGGCGCGCTCCCCCCACCCACTTTTGTTATCTTATGGTCTTTTGTTTGTAATAACTCGAGAACGGCTGTTCCGATTTAGGTGAAATAAATGTTGAAAAATTAAGAATTACCATTCCTTTAATCTATTCCCATACACTTTCTCTATATTATAAACAGTTTCGCAGATATAAATAAATTTATGAAAAAAAAAAAAAAAATTCCCCAAAAAATTTAAATTTTTTGTTTTTAAAAATCATAAAAAATCCAAAACGGAAAAATATGTCAAGGCTTATTACTTGGATGACTGAGAATATATTTATTCATATTAGAAAAGAAGTTTTATGTGTAAAAAAACAGTTTTACTGTAAAACTAACGTCGAGTTCTTTTAGGTGGCTGTTGAACTTCATCTTGATCATCCGAATTTGATTCACCACTACTTCCCGAAGTGTTTAAAGGCTCTTCGTTATCAACACTTTCTTCTTCTTCTTCTTCCCCTTCGTTGGTTGTAGATTTGAATCTGTTTATCTTACATGACCACCAGCAAACTTCACATAGCATGGCATCCAACTTCTTTCCTTGAATCGAGTCTCCATCGGCATAATAACTTGGTGAAATCTCTCACCCTGTTCGTCAGATTCAGTAGGTAATTGTTTAGCAAAGAAATCAAGGTGACGATGTAGAAAGTGAATTTTGAGGGACATCGTAATTTCGATTTTATGGAAAGCATCAAGCATATTTTCAACCAAAACTTCATAGCCATTCACACGGTGCTTCCCTAGCAGCCCATGTAATATTGCTTTTATTGAATCCCAAGCAATTAATTCATTGTCGGTCAATATTTCGTTAAATGCATCGCTTTTAATGAGTTTTCTAATGTCCGGTCCATTGAGAATGCCTAGAAAGAAATGAAACAAATTTTTAATGAAAACTAACTTAAAAACCATGAGATTACAACAAAAAACATGTATTTTGTACCTGCTTTAAGTTTTGCTTCGCTAAGCTTTGGAAAGATTTCTTTCAAACAATGAAATGCTGACTCCCTTCTGGTTACTTTTTCGACAAATTTTTTGCATATACCAAGTTTAATGTGCAGGTTTGGTAGGTAAATATCATCGATCGGTACCAACGCATCATGAAGCATGCTCAATGTCGGATTTATGGCAAGGACATCTTCTCGATTTTTCCAACTCGTGCAGGTGTACTGGTCGCCCCTATAGCGCGTATCCCAATCGCAAATGAAACACATATGCTTCGGATATCCGCCTTTGAGACCCCGCAGTATATTGATGACTTTGATATCGCAGCATATCTTGCACTTGTGTTGATCATATTGAATACTTTGCAGTATTGTTTTCATTGTCTCGTAGCATTCTTTCATGTCGATGCTGTAGGCTATGGGTACTGGCGGTTTCGTATTCAACTTGTGCAACAGTACAGCCTTCAGACTGGTCTTCGACGAGTCTATAAATAGACGCCAATCCTTCGCATTGTAATTATAATTAAGATTCATTTCAATCATAAGACCTTCAATGTTAATGCAATACGAAAAAGTGTTTTGCGTGTTAATAGTGTAGAATTTCTGGAATTGTGCTTGTCGCTGGCGATAGGCTGTCACTTTTACATCTTTTTGCGTGAGATTTCTCTTCTTTAAAAACGACGCTAAAAATTCAGAATTTCGCTGCGACAAACCAAGATGAGCAACAACGAAGTCCATTTCATCTTGATGTAGAGGTTTTGCTTCATCATTTTGTATAGTTTCTGGCACATACAACGAATGTGATGTTGATGCTTCGGTGAATGCGGTTTCAGTTGTCATTATAGTGAAACAATCCGGACTGGGCAATTTAGGTGGTATCGGTACATCTTCTGAGTGCGGAAGTGGTAATTGTGCACTTCGCACTCCGATGTATCCCGTTGCCGTTGCTTTATTTTTACCACTTTTGTTTTTGGTTCGACCTGTATACTTGAATCTGGAGTTCATGCAAGCGTAGCAGTTTGATCGTTGATGCTCGCGCGGATACGACCACATCATAGGAATGCCAAATGGCATTTCATTAATCTCTCTTTTTGTCCATTTCAAAAGAAGCCCGTAGCATCTTCCACAAACAGTCTTTGGAGCCCAATCCACACAAAACACTGGCTGGGAAAAATATTTCTCGTACGCAAATTTGAATTCAGCACTGAATCTACCACGTTTATTCTTATCTGCTGTGGAGTTTCTTCCAAGTTTCACAAAATGTCCACACACGTAACAAAAATTGTTAATATTTTCGGCACAACTATTCATTTTTAACTTTAATATAGAAATAGAAAGAAAATTCTATCCACTTTTTGCACTTTTTAAATTTTTTTTTAATAAAAAACAGGAGAAAAATTACTTTTACTGTTCGCGTTTGTAGGCGCCTGTTGATCGATGTAAATCTTTTTGTTAAAAATGCAGCAAATAAATTAAAGTTAAACTAAATAATTTTTAATAAATGTAACCAGATGCAACAACAAGTCAATCATTCGATCAGGTGATCATTAGATGCTGGTTAAAAACAACAACAGAAAAGCAATGTGCATTACATGCTAAATGCAACAACAAGCAACTAATGTACATTGCCTTCTTGTGATTAGACTAGAACAGTGGTTTTCAACCGGTGGGTCGCAACCCCCTGGGGGGTCGCGTCGACCTTTCTCGGGGGTCGCGAGCTGATCTAAATAAAATACATTGATTTTTTTTTTAAATATTTTATTTTTTTAAATATTTTATTTTTTTAATTCAAAAACATAAACTAAATTAATTGAATTCAAAAACATAAAAAAAAATTTAATTCAAAAACATAAAAGAACACCGAAAAATTTATATTCGTAAAAAAAAACTGTGAGAGCAAAAACGTTAAGGGGTCGCGGCTTCAAAAAGGTTGAAAACCACTGGCCTAGAAGCATAAAATGACATTTGCCGTTAATCGCCCAAATGAATATACATTCGGGTGACAATGAAATATGATTTAAATTTAGGGTGCCAATGGAATATAAAATAAATAGCAATTTGCCTATGACATAGCCTTGACATATTTTTCCGTTTTGGATTTTTTATGATTTTTAAAAACAAAAAATTTAAATTTTTTGGGGAAATTTTTTTTTTTTTTTTTCATAAATTTATTTATATCTGCGAAATTGTTTATAATATAGAGAAAGTGTATGGGAATAGATTAAAGGAATGGTAATTCTTAATTTTTCAACATTTATTTCACCTAAATCGGAACAGCCGTTCTCGACAAACAAAAGACCATAAGATAACAAAAGTGGGTGGGGGGAGCGCGCCAGGGCGTCCCGCGAAAACGGGTACCTCAGGGAAAAAATCCTTTGGCCATTTTTCATCATTTTGGATACACTAACGAACCGTCATAGTGGTGCTTGAATTGCAGAGATTAAACTGAAATTTGTCGCACTGTGTAATCAAAAAAGAAAAAATGGACTTCACAAAACAAAAATATCACAGTTGCGTAGCCTACAATATCACAGTATAAACTAAACTAATTTTGTCTTTGTCCTCCTTACTATTCATCAAGGTTCAGAAAATACACACACGAAACACACAATGTTCTGTTCAAAAGCAGCCAACACATATCTTTATTTTCATATCAATTATGTGCGTTTCTAAATTTTCTACGGTGCCCAACACAACCATGACTGTGTTCGTTTTAATATTTCGTTATTTACACGAACATTTTTGTATCACATACTTTTTGTTTCAATCACACATAAAGCACACATTTTTGAGTGTTGCTTTATTTGAAGTTGATGTTCTGGTACGTGTAATGAAAAAAAAAAACACAGAACATGTACAGTAAAAAGGTTCGAGTTCAGTTATATTTTAAGTCGTGTTGTGGCTCGTGTAGTGAGAAAAAACACAACATGTACAATAAACAGGTTCGAGTTCAGTTATATTTTAAACACGACTTAAATTTATTAATATACTTGCTGACAATATATTGTTGTTTGTTTATGTGGGTCGTAATATTCTGAATTTGCGAAGAAAGTGTTTCGCTTATTTGCGCTAGAGTATTTGCCCGTTCTGAATTATTCTCAATATCTTTTGTAATGTTCGCAAGTGTGGACCTGATTTCTTCTTCGTCATCGCTATCCATGTTCCCCGTAATAAATTTCAGACCCTTACCTAGGCCATTTATAAGTCCTCATATATTCCTAAAGTGTGGTGATAGGTTATTTAATTTAACCTTAAGCGATTTGAAATTATTTCTCATTGCGTTGACCAAAGGCATCAAGTCTGACGTTGGGTTATCCAACAAGTTTATGTTCTCACTTATGGTTCCCATTGTATGATAATAGTCAGTTAGATTAATAAAATGAAATACTCTGTCATAATGGTCGATGATTTGTACGTCGCCTTCCCTAATCGGAATGTATCCTTCCTTCTCCGTAAGATCCTGTATCTCCATAGTTTGGGGTCGTGCCAAATGTAGCATTGTGACTACACCTATTATCGTCAATAGCATTTTCATCTGAAAAAATTATAGATATTTATTCTTTATGTAAGATCCGCAGCTTCAGTTAAGTTTTGAAATTTCCTATTTCTTTTTATGTGTGATTTATAGTATTTGTGTACTCTGTTAGTTATTACGTGGTCATCGTCCACCCTGGAAACAACTATTTTTCTGAATTTCGAATGGTTCTTTCCGCCTCTTTCGTCCTTTAAATAGATTGGCCCTGTTTGAATGTCTACGTTCTCTCGGCCCTCGTTTAGCTTCCCTATGGTCCTTTCCTTTAGTCCAATCATTTTCTCCCTAATTTTGGGGTATTCTCCCTGGTTTATTGTCCCGTTTCTGAAATCTATTGGCTTTTTTCCAGTGGTAGAATGAATTGTGTTATTGTAATACATTATTACTCTATACATTTTCTCCTCAACGCTTTCTATGTCCCTATTTGGATCGTGTTTCAAAATTCTTATGTGTTCGTTGATAGTATTGTGTAGTCTTTCGACATCAGAATTTGAAGTGTGGTTGTTGTTTGAAGTGTAGTGAATCTCAATATCTTGTTCCCTCAAAAATGTCAACAAAGGCAAGGCTTTAAATCCAAGCTCATTGTCGACCACCAATTTTGTTATATTTCCCATTATTGAGATATATTGTGTGAGTGCCGTTTTAAATTCGGTCCATGTTCTTCCCTTAATTCTTATAGCCTGAGCATATTTAGAAAATTTGTCGATGAAAGTCAGAAACATTGTCTTCTCGAGGCTATAGAAAACATCAGAGTGAACTATCTCACCTGGAGCTTCTGGTGTTTCTGTTAATTTAAATTGTTGTTTGATAGGTTTCCTATCGTATTTTTCCCTGTTGCATATATCGCAATTGTTAATGAACTGCATTATACGTATCTTCAATTGAGGATGATATATTTTGGACTTCAGTCCTGCAAAGTTCTCGTTAATTCCCCTGTGGTTATTTTGAAGATGTGCCTTTTCTATTCTTCCTGACAGTTCATTTTCATCCAAAATGTCCCGTAATAGGATTTTACACCTTAGTATTCTAAATTTCGGATTGTTTCCAAAGTATTTCATGGCAACTTCTCTAAATTTTCCGTAAAGTATTTCGTCTTCTATTAATATTGCATTTATTTTTTCCGAATCGAAGTGGTTCTTTAATAGAGTTATGAGTGTTTGTTCGTCAAAATTTTTGGCAGATATAGTCTTTCTTCTATTCCTAAATATTTGCTCGGTTTTTATTTTCAGTGATCCCGATGTTACCTGTTTAACAATGTACTGTCGTTTAAAGAAATTTAATGGTGTATCTATTTCCGATACGACACCGTTTCTTTCAGTCAAGTTCACTTCATTTGCTCCTGATTCAATTCGTGACAATGCGTCCGCATTACCGTTTAAAGTTCCCTTCCTGTATTTAATTTCGAAATCAAATTCCTGCAATCGTAACCTCCATCGAACTAATTTAGAGTTAGGCTCCTTGATTGAGAATAGCCATACTAATGGTCTGTGATCGGTTTCAATTAAAAATTTTCTTCCGAACAGGTATGGTCTGAAGTGTCCTGTTGCCCAGATGATTGCAAGCAGTTCTTTTTCTATAGTACTATAATTTTGTTCCGAGCCGTTCAATGTTCGACTTGCATAACTAACAGGATGACCATCCTGAGAAAGCACAGCATCTGTTTGCAAAGTAAACTTTTTGTCGAAATCGGGATAAATCAAAATAGGTGGATTAGTTAATAGTTCCTTCAGTGTCCCAAAACTCTCTATGTACTCTGTGTCTTTCAAATCCATAACCATATCCTTTTTCAGATATTTGGTCATGAGTCTCGCTATTTTCGAGTAATCTCTAACAAATTTGCGGTAATAACCGGCCAATCCCAAGAACTGTTTAATCTCCTTTTGGCTCCTCGGTAAAGGAAAATTCTGAACGCAAAGAATTTTTTCTGGGTTTGGCTTAATTCCCTCGTCAGTGACGACATGTCCCAGAAAATTTGTCGACCTTTTCATAAACTCACTTTTATCGAGATTTACTTTTAAATTTACATCTTTCAATCGTTGAAACACTTTTATTAGTGACTCCACATGTTCCTGCAAGGATGTCGAGAATACAATAATGTCGTCCAGATAAACCAGACATATTTTATTTATAAAATCGCCTAGTACATTATTCATTAGCCTTTGAAAAGTAGCTGGCGCTGTCTTTAGTCCAAATGGCATTCGAAGAAATTCATAATGGCCACCTTCGACGCTAAAGGCTGTTTTCGGAACATCCGCCTCGTGGATTTCGATTTGGTGAAATCCCTTCGCCAAGTCAAGTCAAGTGTAGTGAAATACTGACAGCGTCCGAGTTTTTCCAATATCTCGTCTATGTTAGGGATGGGGTATCTGTCATCCACAGTCACTTCATTTAGCTTTCCATAGTCTACGACGAGTCTCCATTTCTTTTTCCCGCTAGCATCCAACTTTTTTGGAACTATCCAGACCGGGGCAGAATATGGCGAATGGCTGTCTCTTATAATTCCCTTGTCTAGCATTTCTTTTATCTGTTTGCTTACTTCCCGTTTATGGATGTAAGGGTATCTATAGGTTCTTGCTGTTATTGGAACATTGTCTTTTGTTCGTATCTCATGTTTGATTGCGTTTGTAAAGGAGAGGTCATCGCTCTCTAAATAAAATACCTTCCTGTATCTTCTTATAATGGGCAGGAGTTTTTCCTTTTCCTCCATATTAAGGTGTTCAATGCGAATTTGGTTTTCTATCGGTCCAAACCCATACTCTTCTCTTTTTCTAATGGTATCAACATAAAAATTTTCCGTATTTATTTTTACGGTATCCTGTGATTTAAAAACTACTCTTTTTGGTGAATCACCAGTCACTTTAACCAGAGCTCGTATTTTAGATTCTTCGGCCTCGTACACGCCTTCCATGATTTCTATATGTTCATTTTCAAACTTAGTTTGGGGATTATATATTAAACCATCCTTATGTTCTATGGGTAATTCTAATTCGTATATGCCATCTTTCTCAAAATAATATTCTATACCATCATTAGCATATTTTATCGGAACGATTTTCCCTCCAATATCTAAAAAATTATCTCTTAAGTTTACTATTACCTTCATTTGTTTCAGTATGTCGTTTCCGATTAAACCATTGTACTGGTCGTGGAATTGACAAACTAGGAATTGGATTTTGTCTCCAGAAGTTTCACTGAATTCCTTGAAAATTGGAATTGAAACTTTTTCCTTCAACTTTATGTGATGTTGTAGTGTTGTAATATATATTTCTTTACAAGGTATTCTCCATTTTGGGTGACAGATTCCAGGGTTTATTATGGAGTGTGTTGCCCCAGTGTCGATAATAAATTTTAACTGACCTAATTTTGTGTTAATTTCTATATATGGTAATTTTCCCTGGAGGCTATTGGCTGAAAATTTTCGGCTGTGTTTACTTCCATAGGTTCGGGATATTGTCGCTGTGAGTGATAGTTCGGATTAGGATTGTTATTCCAATGTCTTCGGTCGGGAATATTGTCCCTTTGGCTATTCCAAGACTTTCGGTTATCCTGATAATTGTTATCGCGTCTGTTATCAGAGTTATAATTCTGTTGGTAATTCCAACGCCTTTGAGGGTATTGATAGTTATTGTCGCGTTGGTTATCAGTACCGTTATTCCGTTGGTCATTTGAATATCTTCGGTTATTTTGGTTATTATTATCCCGTTGTTGCTTTTCCCTATGATAGTTATTATAATTTTGTTTCCTATTCGTATTACTCTGTCTCTGTCCCTTCGCGGCGTGACCATCTTTGCCTACTTTATCGTAGCCATTTTCAAACAATAAGTCCATAGCGGACTCTAAGGTGTTGGGATTCCTACATGCCAGTATCGTGCGCATTGGTTCCGGCATTTTATTTTTAAATATGTGTAGAGCGGATTTCTGATTATTGACAGCAACTTGATTCAGTGCTTCTCCCTCTCCTAGTACCATCGCGGCCTTGTTGTTCAGGCGTCTTAAACGATATTTTATTTCATTATAGAATTCAACCGTGTTACTGCTAAATGTGACCGCCCTAAGTTCGTCATATAACTCCTCACAATTTTTCTTTTCCCCAAAATTATTCTCCAACACAGTCCTAATATCCTGCCAGGACTGAGCTTGTGTATTGATTTCAATAATTTCTTTTGCTCTACCTACCGTCCTACTTTTTATAATATCAGAAAACAGTAATTGGGAAAGTTCGTCATATGACCTGAGTAGGGGGTATATCCTATCTATTAGCCTGATGAATGTGTTCAAGTCATTTTTGTTACCGTTAAACAATGGCAAGTCATTTAAATATTTTAAGGGATCTAGTTGTATTTGCGGATTCGCCATAGTGAAACTATATATATGTTATATAAAAACAATAATAATATTCCTATTTTGGAATTGTTTATTTTGGAAAAGAGTTTTAATTTATTTAAAAAAAAAATATGTATGTGCTTAATTCTAATTTGAAATAAAATAATTTATTAGCTTACTTTTACTGTAACTCGATGTATTTCAATGTCGGGTTTGACTTTTGATGTAATTTGATGTTGGGGTTGACCTCAATTTGATGCAATTTGATGTTGGGGTTGACTTCGATTTGATGCCGGGGTTGACTTCCTTTTAGCACTTATAGGTTTTTATTTTGATTTTAAGTTTTAACTTTTGTTTTTGATTTTAAGTTACGTATAGTCACTATGGATTTTTATTTTGATTTTAAGTTTTCACGTATAGTCACCTTATTATGGGTTTTTATTGACTTTTGATTTTAAGTTACTAAAAATTTCTTATAGTCACTA
This sequence comes from Cordilura impudica, assembly GCA_963682025.1. Lineage (NCBI taxonomy): Eukaryota > Metazoa > Arthropoda > Insecta > Diptera > Scathophagidae > Cordilura > Cordilura impudica. The sequence continues at coordinate 189,138,947 of OY821517.1, read as the reverse complement.
TAGATTTTGATTTTAAGTTTTCACGTATAGTCACTTTATTATCTTTTGATTTTAAGTTACTAAAAATTTCTTATAGTCACTATGGATTTTTATTTTGATTTTAAGTTTTCACGTATAGTCACCTTATTATCTTTTGATTTTAAGTTACTAAAAATTTCTTATAGTCACTATGGATTTTTATTTTGATTTTAGGTTTAAGTTTTCACATATAGTCACTTTATTATAGGTTTTTATTAACTTTTATTTTTTTTATAAAAAACTTGTCAAAGGATATGACCACACAAAAAAAAAAATTTGTCAAAGGATATGACTTAATTGGGATTTTGTAAAGATTATTCTCTACATCCCCATCCTCGTCGCCAATTTAATTTTTGATCTCCCGTTTTATTTTAATAAAACAAGAAGACGTTCTTTGTTTGTAAGTATCTTTATTACTGCCGTTCTTTTCTTATTTTTGTTCTTAATATACAATTTAGTTTTTCTGTTGGTCCGGCATGAGATTGTCGTTTGTGTATTGTGTATTGCTTCATGTATTACGAAACAAAGTAAACATGTAGGTGACAATTATAATTCTGTAGAAAAATATCTGTGAGAAATTATTTAGTTTTGTAAAATGCATTTTTGCATTTTATGTATTTCATTATATTGAATGGAATCGGTGGGAAATTATTTAGAGTTTTGTAAAATGCATTTTTGCATTTTACGTATTTCATTAAATTTTGTATCTAGTCTAGATAATGTCGACACGTGTCAATACAACATTGGAAGGTACCGTAACACTTAACATGTTCAAAGTCCGCATGATGTTTTTGCGTCATCAAGTGTTGACTTAGCGCTGTTGTTGCTCTTCCTTTTTCTCTGTCCTTTTTGTGCTCTGCTATTCGTGTTTTCAATGCGCGCTTTGTTGTTCCTATATAGTTGTTGTTGCAGTTTTTGCATTGAATTTCCTACACAACGTTGTTTTGTTCTATCAGCGATTACTTTATTTATTAAAACGTTTTTACTGCTACAAGTCAAGTCCAAAACTAATTGTTACAATTATTTTGAATGATTATATATAATTGACAATCTCAATTTAGAATGCTCTTATAAAGCATTTTAACATTTCACATTTTACTTTGTCTATTAATTTTACAGTTTAAGCATATTTAACAATTTCACAATTTAACTTTGTTTATTGATTTTACAATTTATTTTATATAAGAAGTCGTCGTTTCAACAAGTCCGTCGACTTTGTAGGTTTGTCAATATCTATATATGTATGTTACTCGCGCTGTGAGTTTTTTTAATATTTTTTTTTAGAATATTGCAGACGCATCGTCAGCAAGTTAGCCAAATGATTTTATTTGGTATGTTGTTTCTGTAATAACATTTACAGTGGTTCACAGCTTATTTCAACCAGCAAATATTTAGAACTTAAAGTGGCTATAATTTTTAAACGAAACGAGATATCAAAAAAATTTAAATGCAGGCTTGCAAAATATTTTCATAGCTTAAAAAAAGCAACTTTATTCAGTCTTCAAGATTCATTCTATAAAACTTACAAATTAAAATAAAAAAATAAAGGAACATAAATAGTCACAGCTTATTTCAACCAGCTAACATAAACAACAAAAAAACTAAAAAATACTATAATTTTTAAACATTTTAAAACTTAGTATGGCCTCCTTTTTGGTCTATAACAGCTTTAAGCCTTTTCGGCATCGATTCCACTAACTTTCGAGTAGATTGAGGAGTTATTTTTGCCCATTCTTCCATTAACGCAGCTTTAAGGTCATTTTTGTTGGAAATCTGGTGTTGGCGGACGTTTTGATCTAAAATTGCCCATAAATTCTCAATGCAATTAAGATCAGGTGATTGTGCAGGCGGTTGCATCAAGTGCGGCCAATTCCAAATAAGCCATGTTTGGACAATTCCCGACTTGTGTTTCGGGTCATTGTCCTGATAGAACCGAAATGACTGATTTATACCCAGATTTTGGGCACTTTGCAACAAATTTGATTTCAATAAATTGAGGTAAACATTTTTGTCCATCGTACTCTCAATAAACTCCAAGTTTCCGACCCCAGCTGCTGACATACAGGCCCAAACCATGATGCTGCCCCCACCGTGTTTTACTCTAGCCTTTAAGTTTTTGTTTTGGAGCTCTGTATTGGGCTTACGCTATACATATGTTTGGCCATCCGAGCCAAAAATGTTAAACTTAGACTCATCGGCATATATTACTTCCTCCCAAAAGCTTGAATCTTTCGTAATATGATCTTTGGCGAATTTAAGCTGCGCTTGTTGATTCTTGTTATTTATAAACGGTTTTTAGCGTGCTACTCTACCATTAAAAGCATTGCTGCGAAGCACACGACGGATAGTTTCTGCACTACACGTTTTATTTAATTCGTTTTTAACTTGAACAGCTAGTTTTGGAGCAGATAATTTGGGGTTTTGTCTTATTTTTCGAACGATATAGCCTCGTCAGCTTCATTAAAAATTTTGTTGGGTGCTTTTCTTCCCTTATTATGAATTCTATTTTCACGCACAAAGCGAGATATTATGCTCTGTACTGTAGAATCACTTAGACAAACCATTTCGGCTATTTTTCGCCGCGAGTGGCCACTTTTAAAATGGCTGATGACCAACTCACGCTGTTCTATGGTAGTACGTCGACCCATTGTAAAAAAATGCACCTGTTAACTACTTGACTGTCGAAAGCATACTAAAAACTGATCTTAATCATTGCAAACATGACAACAAAGAATACACATAAAAATTTACCGCTATTCCTATATATAATAAAAATAATATATATATATATGTAAATGTAAATAACTAGCTGGTTGAAATAAGCTGTGACGTGAAATTGTGTTTCATAACTACGTTTCATATTCTAGCTAATTTGGGAAACCAATTTTTTAGTTTTTTATTTTACATATTCTCTCGAAATTTTAATATTTATAAAACTGCATTTAAATGGTTTTGATATTTTGCTTTGCGTAGAAGTTATACACAGTTAAATAATTTAATTTTAAGTGGTTGAAATAAGCTGTGAACCACTGTATGTCGTTAACTTATACTTATATGAAGTTATAGCTCATCAGACTCGTAGAAGAATTATCATTGAGCCTTGTCTCGCTCAACATGGCTATAAATTCTAAAAGGTCCGTGTTACCCTCTTTTTTTAAGCTTTGTATGTTGTACCTATGCAAAAAAAACATAAACTCATTTTATTCGAGAGTGGATTGAATTCTAATTTTCGTGCTCTTTTGCGTTGCTTCAAATGTTTCTAAATTTATCAATCTTAAGTCAATTCCACTTCTAATTGTGCTGAGATGTATTCAGTTTTAATTGATTTATAAAGTCATTTAGTTGTAACTTTAATTCATTTTATTTTATGCCTGTATTGATTTGAGTTTAAAAATTGTTTTTTGTTCATTTAATTTGTTTTTGTTGTACTCACTGTTTAGTTTTTCCGTTTCCAATGTTTTGAAAGGTTTGTTTATTTGCTTCCTGGGTGTGTTGTCTATGATGTAAGTATCTTTAATTAGTTCATTGTATTCATCCATCTCACTTCTTGCCTTGATGGCCTCCCTTTCTTGGTTCGTATTTTTTCGTGCTGATTGCGCGTATGAGAATATATCCCGCTACTTCCTGGCTATTGTCGATGGCGTTTAGTTTGTTGTTAATATGTCGAAACTATTTCGAAATGCTGCTCTACGCCTTTTCCCTTGCATGAAAGTCTCTGGATGTTGGGATGTGTGAGTGTTTGCAATTTATACATTTTAATTCTTGGCGTGCATCTTTACTCATATGTGTTTCGAAACAGTTAGCGCAAGGTGCGTTCATTTGATTGCAGTGTTGAGCGAAATGGTTGAATCTGAAGCATCTGTAGCATTGCCCAAATGAGATTTTTGTGTATTCTAAGAAAATTCTTTAGGGATCTCTTTAGTCCTTTGAAGACAATTTTTACTCTTATTGGAATTTTGGATCTTTCTTCATTGTTTTCACGTCTTTCCATCGGAATGCACTTTAATATTGGTATTGCCGATTTTGCTGATTCACAAAGTTATTGCATTGTAATTTCCGTTGGTATATCAAAAATGATACCAACTTTAGAAACAAAATTTGTAAAAATTTTGGTTTCATAACCTTCTTCTATTCGTTTATCGCCTGCAGATTTATTGGCGGCCACATGTTTATTGAATAAAATTTTGCATCGTCCATAACCTATTTTTATAACATCGTAAATGTGTTCAATATTCAAATTTTTTATGATATGACCCAATGTGGGACATTTATTGCATTTTGCATTGTTTCCATCTTTTGTAAAATATTGCCAAACCAAACTCATTCTAAAAGAAAAAACTATTTTGCGTATAATTATGTATTATCTGTTTCACTTTGACGATATGTTTTCTTTAACAAATGTTTAAATAAAAGTTATTTTTATTTCATATAAATTCTCCCTTTGCTACAAATGAATGTGTGTCATGAAAGTAAACCATAAACTTATAAGTAAACAAAACACTAACAGCTGATCGAAAAAGGAGAAAAATCTGTTCGAAAACAAGTGTAATTAAAATGTGTGCAGCAGTGATCACTAAACATGTCTATTTGAAATACAATTTTAACGGACGAGTTTTTTAAAATCAATTAAAGTGGTATTACATTTATATAAAGAAAGAAGAATTTATTTAAAAATAATTTAAAAAGATTAATCGATTAATCGGTTTAAATTGATCGATTATTCCATAATATAAATTTACTATTTTTTCTTAATCGAACAATTATTCAAAAGAAATTCTTCAATTAATCGAACAACGATTAATCGATTGGATATTCTAGTAAATACATATGTGGTTGCATCATATATGATACAACCATTTTTTTTTCGCGCAACGCATAATGTATCATATATGGTACAACTTAAAAAAACTATTTAATGAATGACAAAATATAAAATTTCACAAATACTTAAATAAATATTGAAATATGCATTATAAGAAACAAAACATATAAATTGTATTTATGATTTCATTACTAATTACCCAGTAAGAACAGTACGGGTTATATAATGCGTTATATAAAAAGTACTCATAACCAAAGTATAAGTTAGAAATTCGAAAACTTTCAGTTATTTTGTACATGGCCTTGGGAAAAAACTAACCTATTATCTTCTATATATGTGAACAGATATCTCCTTCTATCGCATTTATTTTTTTAAAACAAAACACTATAGTGCTCTCTCTCGCACATGTCAGTGCTAACGTATTTATAACTTCTTAGTTAACGGTAGCATTACTGGTAGTATTATGTTATAAATAACTTGTTATTTAACTATAACATTACCGGTAGTATTATATTGTAAATAACTTGTTAGTTAACGGTTACACATTTCAGTTATTCCTACCTAATAATACCAGTTATTGTAACCCTATATGTAACTCGTTAGTTAACCGTTTTTTTTTATCGGTTAGTGCTACTGAATTCTACCTATAAATTGATATTGTACTAATAATAACCCTTCATTTAATGTTTTCAATAAAATTTTATTCCAACGAAAACAAAGTAAAAATAATATAACAAAAAGGAAAAATAATAATAAAAAAACAAAACACAAAATAATTAATAATTAAAAAAAAGAGTTTAAAAATTTCATTTGAAATGAGATCACAAAGTAAAAATAAAATAATAAAAAGAAAAAATAATAATAAAAAAACAAAACACAAAATAATAAATAATTAAAAAGAGTTTAAAAAATTCATTTAAAATGATATCACAATGTAAAAATAATGTATCAAAAAAGAAAAATAATAATAAAAAACTAAACACAAAATAATAAATAATTAAAAAAAAAGAGTTAAAAAAATTCATTTAAAATGAGATCATCACATCACGTAAAACTATTTGTTTTTTTGGGCAAATTTTCGCTGTTTGTGCCTATTGTGGCTAAGCTCGACGCTTTTCCGAATTTCTTTTTCGAATGAATTTCGGCCTTCAGCTGCAAAAACATCTGCAAATATAAGAAATTATTACTAAAAAGACTACATACATATTTAGCGATTCAAAATCATACCACATAATAATTTGTTTATGAGCGTCAGCTGCACCAACGCTCGCTTCTCCTTTCTTCCATCAAAATTGAACTGGCTTACCAGATCATCGCTTAAAATTCTTCGGAACACTTCATCCACTGTTCCTTTGGCGCCTTTGAGCTGGAACAAATACAACTTCTGTATATATTACATAAATTTATTTTTTGTTAACGGACAAATATAGCCTGCAATATATTTTAAAATACCATTGCCTCGAGGTAACTCAGGCTTCGTCAGCTTCTCCTCAACATCTTGCGCTGCATCAATAGATGCCAATGGCAATGTAGCCGCAATTTTTATTTGCAGCTCATTTTCGTCCTCGCCGGATTTATAAATTTTTTCCAGAATAACTTTGCACTCTCTGGTAGTGCTATTCTGTGCCATTTATACACAATTATCTATAACCTTAAAAATAATTCAGAATAGTTGTTCCAAATAATAATATATTATATATTTACGTTTTCTTTCATGCCTTTTTCCAAAATTGTTATACGCTCCTTCATTTCTTTTTGGTTCTCCAAAAATCTTAGTCTGATTTGCTATAATAGTTTGGAGAACATCTGTAAATATTTTTAAAAATTATAAAACAACTTTTGAACGAAAATTGTAAAAGCAAGTAGGGAGAAGTGAGTATAAAAACTTTACAGTTTATTAGGAAAATATTATAAATAAAAATATATTAACAAACCATTGGTTGAGGCAGAATTTAGATCAATATTTTCTTTTTCTGGAGCGCTGATTCGGAAATCTTCTCTGATCTCTATTTTCGTCTCATTTTTTTTTTTTTTTTTGGGTCAAATGCGGCTTGTTATACTCGTTCTTTGTATAAAAATGGCGTCTTTTAACCGCAACGACTTTTTGTCGGAATAATAAGTAAAAATAAAAATAAATTAAAATATAATTTAATAAAATAATTGAAATGATTGTCTAACCTTGTGGGTTTGAAGTTGTTGGCTGATGAGTGGAGTCGCGAGTGTTGGCAGGACGCATCAGGTCAATTTCAACGTTATTTTGTGACATTTTTGTTTTGTAAATAAATTAAATTTGTATTAGAATTGTTTTTATACTAAATTAAAATTAAAAATATAATTAAAAAAATGCTTTAAATGTATTCTAGAATTTAAATTTGAAAAATCGTGGACAATATTATGAAGTAATGGAATCAATATAAATTTTTTTTTTTTTTTTGTGGAATACAGAAATATTTAAACTCTATATCTGCTCCGCTAATAGTTAATAATTCGCAATTAAGTTGACTTGCAACAAGTATACCTAACCCTGATAATGATTCCATCGGTTCTTCGAAATAATTCTCTATTTGCTGAAAACTATATCCTAGTACTATATCATGCCCAGCTTCCTTACGTATATCTACCGCCTTAAAAGGCCCTATTTCTGAGCTGAAGCAATATGAATCTTTTTCTTTTTGAACATCTATATTAAATGAACCCATTTTTGAATTGTTTTTAAAAACTATATTTGAGTCCTGTCTTTCCTGAAGCTTGAAATATAACTGCTCTAAGATTTTATTCGGTTTCTTTATTAATTTTTTCAAATATTGCATATAATTTTCAAACTTATACGCGGAAAAGTTGTCCAAAGGCCCACAATGCTTCGCACAGTCAGACAAATGTAGTAACCAATGAATATTGAAACTAATCAAATGTTCGCCATAAATAACTCCAAATAAACGAACCAATTCTTCTAACATATTTTGGGCAACATTTCCTTCGCTTTTAAAGAATGCAAAAGAAGGAAATGGTAGTACGCATCTTCATCTATACAATCTTTTAAAACAAATATTCCCGAATAAAGTAGGAATTGTCTATATTCAGTTGATTTCCAGTTACAAAATTCGTCAAAATTTCTACAAACCCGCCCAAACTCAGATGGCACAAACTTACATAGAAAATTATTTTTTTTGTTCATTTCAGTCACATTACCTTTTTTTTGCATCAAGCTTAAAAGCTTTTTGGTCACTTCAAGGTCAACCAAGTGCATAGGATCAAGGGGGAATTGCGACACCATGCCAAAATTACTAATTTCAAGGATGTTTTCCTGCTGTCTAAATTGTATGTTATGGTGTTCTAAGTCTGTCCTATTTTTAAATGATGAATCTGATCGTAAGTCATGTACCTGCTTAGAAAAAGTCACCCTTCTTTGTATAAATTTATTTTCGTAATATATCGTTCGAAATAAATTAAAGCCAGTGAAATTTTAGTGCCATATAAGTTATATTTATTTTACATTTTATTGATTTATATTTTATATTGTTTTTACATTATATTACATTTATAGTTTTCATTGAGTTTTAAACCCAGAAAAGAATATTTTTTCTTTGAGCTGTTTATAAGTTTCTCATTTCACAATTTGTGGTTTACCAAATTTTTTCTTACAGAATTTTGGTTACAAATTTTGTTTTACAAATGTTTTAGGTGCTCTGTAAATGTTTTCCACTATGTAGGGTTTTTTAACCACTGTCTAGTTCAAAGATATAATTAAATTTGCAAATAATTTCTCTACTATGTAGATTTGTTTTATAAAATGTGTTCTTTCGAAATTCCGGTTTACAGAATATATTGGGTTTTTTGATTTGTTTTACAAATGTTTTGTAGGTGCTCAGTAACTGTTTCCTACTATGTAGAAATTTTTTATTAACTGTCTAGTTTAACAATATAATTAATTTTTCAAATACTTTAAGTAAAATTGGTAATTACTGTTTAGTTCACGAATGTTTTTGTTTTACAATTATTTTTTATGTAGATTTGTTTTATAAAATATTTTCTTTCGAAATTTTGGTTTACAAAATATAATGGGTTTTTTATTTGTTTTATAAATGTTTCTAGGTGCTCTGTAAAATGTTTTCTACTATGTAGATTTTCTTTAATAACTGCTTACTGTAACAATATAATTAATTTTTCAATTATTTTAAGTAGAATTGATAATAACTGTTTGGTTCACGAATGTTTTCTGCTTTTTTATTAATTTCCATACAGGGTTTTTTATAATCACATCAATTAATTTTTATATAGATTTGTTTTATCGACACATCAAAAGTTTTTCTGGTTGTTCTGTCAAAAAATCACACTAGCACTGACTTCCCACAAAAAAAAAAAAACCCCCAACAAGCCAACTTGTTAAAAAACTTGTTTTTTCTGTATAACTTTTTTAACGGTTTTTTTTTCGCTTAAATTTCCTGTATATTGTTCTCGCCGCAATCATACTTGTGGCAAAACGCGACAAAAAAAAACAAAAGAACCTTAATTTCAGTATGTTAGCTTACTTAAGGCAGAGCGAGACAAGAGACCTTAGCAACAGAGTATGTCAATTTACATACTTAAGGCTCTTTATTCTTAAGTATGTTAACTTATATAAGTCCCTATTTGGCAACACTTTGGGCAACTCTTCTTATCATTATGTGTCTGCACACTTGTAACAAAAGCCCTAGCTGGCGAGTCACAAATAAAAAGTCGAATATTGAAATATTTTGTTATATCACCCGAACCAATTTTTAGGCCAACTTCTCTCAGAACATTATCTTCCTCGCAAAAGTCTTTCATAAAATCATTTATATTCCACGGCTTTTCTTTACCAGAGTAGCACGCAATAACAAAGGGACTCTCTTGAGGATGTCCACACACTGCACCAAGAATTGGCCACAAAACCCTATTAGAACTCTTAAAAAGCTTTAAACCATCTATTCCTACGTCTAGCTGTATTTCATTCTTACCTTCTAGATATTTAAAAGAGCCTGCAAGAAAATAAGCTTGTATTCCGAAATATATAAACTCCCCACATGGAATAGACTGAATAGGAATTTTACGTTTTGGTCTACCTAGAAGACTTTTCGCGCAGAGGGGCAAGTTAGGAATTCCCATTCCCTTTAAAGTTTGCAACAAGTCTGTCACAGTATTTTTCTGACTGGCAATTCTATGTTAATTCAGTCCGTCTTTGGAACACACTGCCTTCGACCATTAAATTTATAAGCAACGCTCTGCATTTTAAAAGAGAACTCTTTCTGTACTACTCATAAAAACTTTTAATTTTGATTTTTGATATTATTTGTTAGCTTCACAGACTGTTAGTCTTTGGGCCACTTGTATTATCGATTGTCTCACTGTATTTTGCTGATGTCGACTATCTCCGGTTGCTGTTTTATCAAAAGGAAGGGCTGTCCAAGAAGGAAAAAGATGAAATTCAGCCACTATGCCTTCACAGCGTCCCTGGCGTTGTCCAAATGAAATTCAAACAGAATAGGATTTCACCGCAAGAAGTGGGTAGACGTACAGATGAGCCTTTATTTTAATTACTGGGAACTTATGTTTACTCTTGTTATTCAAAATTAAAATAGATAAACAACTTAAGTTTTTTCGTAAAATTCTTTATTTTATTTATCACCGATGTTGTCGCTTTCTTTATGATGCATAGAAAAAATAGAATGAATAAAAAAAGAAGTGTTCAATGCTTGCTGCAAGAAAACTCCAACCGCATCGGCGGCAAGAAAACGCCGATCTTGTTGGCGGCGAAAAGAATTGATTGGCAAATCGTTTCTGCCTGTGTCGTATCAATCTTGTAGGCGACCATTAGATGATACGTAAACATACCGCCACCCTTGCGACGTCAGTGCAACAGTCAATTGGGCCACACCATACAAATTAAAAATTTAAGATATTAAATAAGGTTTACAATTTATATGGGAGGGAAAAGAAAATACATTTTAATGACAAATGTTTCAATTACAAAAAAAAGGAACAAAATTAAAAGAATATTTCAATTATTATGTATGTATATAAAAAAAATTAAAAAAGAAAAATAATGGGGCCACGATGTATTTCTCCTCTGCTCACTCATATGAGATGTAGTCTGGGTTTTTATTTTCTACTCCCTCTACATAGTAGGCGTCACCGAATAATGTGGGTTGAATGTAAATGTGGCCCGGTCTTCCTGTCGCCGGACCATTAAATATTTTCTTCACGGTGTCTGCACCTAGGGTTATGTGGTACGTGTCCCTCATGTACCAACAACTATCGGCATGGACCACCTCAGGACCACGACTGCGTACCCAGCTATTATCGATTTCACCGGCAGGGGTAAATTTGGGGTTCATATCTTCTACACTCAGCTCGACGGTCAGTCGCTTACTGGGATACCGACGATGAGTCAGGGTAACGGTGGTTCGCCCTCGACGGATGAAACAACCGATGTTTCTCGCCTTCTTTTCGATGATGGTGGAGCGAGCGGCGTTCGGATCGAGCAGGGCACGAACGAGTGCATTTTTGTGTGATCCTTGGGTAGTATACACTAAGACATCTGCAGTCATCGGGAACCACAAATTTCCCTCTGCAACCGCATGTAGCATAGTATTATGTTTGGCTTTACAGCGCTTGCAACGGTCGAGGCTGTGGCAGTCACGCACCGAGTGGGAATGGGCGAAGCAGTTGGAGCACAGACCATGGTCAGCGACCGCTCGCAATTTATGCTCTATGTTCATGACCTGGAATCGAGTGCAGACTCTGATAGCGTGCAGGCGGTTACAGAGAGGGCAGCCATAATTGGTGTTAAACCACGTTTGTGCCATTATGAGCTGCAAATAGAAGAGTTATTAGTTCGTAAGATATCAGAAGAGTAATAAAGAGATCGTGGCGTATAGGAGAAATGGAATTTTTCTAATTTATATGACGTGGTAAGAGGATCAATTTGTGAATCGGTCTCGTAATTGCACCATTTTGAGTTTTTATGTCAGCTACCCGTACTCTGCTATCTGCCCCACGATAAATCTTAGTAATGCGACCTAAGCGCCATTCAGTGGGACAGAGCGGCTCGTTTCTAAGGACAACGAGGTCGTTCTCTTGTAGGTCGATTTGAGGGAATTTCCATTTATTACGCTTATGCAATTCTTTTAAATACTCGTCCTTCCATCGGCGACAGATCTCATGTTGCATAGCCTTTACTTTCCGCCATCTGTTCACGATACTTATTGCCGGAGTCAATTCTTCAGGTTCAGCCGGAGTAAGCAACGCAGAGCCAATCAGAAAATGGCCAGGAGTAAGAGCAGACAGATCTTCAACACTTTCAGACAGCGGGCCGAGCAGACGTGAATTAAGACAAGCTTCTATAGTGGCTAAAAGAGTAGAGAATTCTTCGAAGGTGTATTTCAGTTGACCAGCCATTTTTTTGAAATGTGTTTTAAAGCTTTTAACACCAGCTTCCCATAATCCTCCCATATGGGGTGCTGCGGCGGGGATAAAGTGCCACGATAAGCGATGGTGTTTATGTTTGGCGATTACAATATCACGCAGTTCTTTTACACGCTCTTCAAAGTTCGAATCTATTTCCCTTGCAGCACCGACAAAATTTCTGCCGTTATCTGAATAGATACAATTTGGGCAACCACGTCGAGCTATGAAACGAGATAATGCTGCTAAAAAGGCTGGAGTTGATAAATCGCTGACGGCTTCGAGATGAATCGCCTTGATAGAGAAGCAGACAAAGAGACATACATAACCCTTGGTGATTCTACAGTATCGGCCTGTAAAGCTTTTAATTTCGAATGGGCCTGCAAAATCAATGCCTGTATTTGCAAAGGGGCGACTCAAAGTGGTTCTCTCTTCGGGCAGCGCTGCCATTATTTGACCTTGACGTAATTTACGATGCACTACACACTCCTTACAATTGTTGATACATGTTTTAATAAGAGTTTTTGCCTTTATTATCCAACATTCATGTCGAATGACACTATGAACCAACCGCAAACCGCCATGATGAACCATTTTGTGAATGAAGTCAACATATAAACGAGCTAATCTACTGTGGTATGCCAAAATAATCGGAAACCGTTCGTGATAAGATAAATGCGGTGATGCAATCAAGCGACCATTTGCCCTAATAATTTTATTTTCATCCAAAAAAGGCGTAAGCGTCAACAATGGGCTACTAGATTATATTTTCTTCTTGTTCGACAAGCAATAAAAATCTCTTGAAAAGTGCATCTGTTGAGATAATGAAAATAGCCGGTTTTTGGCAAAACCCAATTCTCCAGCTGATAATTTTAAAGATTTAAATTGAACTTTATTTCGAAATTCTAGCTGAGTTCTATGAAAAAAGCGAAACATGTAGGCGATAACGTGAATGGCTTTGGGCAAACTAGAAAATCTATCCAGTATATCTTCGTTTTCGGTAGATCTAGCAACATAAACTTGAGCAACTTTAATTTCTTCATTTGTTTCATAATTAGATGGGTGCGAAGGCCATGAGGATTTCTGCAATTTCAACCAATCTGGACCATGCCACCAAAGATTACAGCATTTCAAATCCGAAGGAGTCAGCCCCCGGGTTGCTAGATCGGCAGGATTATGTTGTGACACTACATGTGACCAATGTTTATTTCCGACCTTTTCAAGAATAGTGGCGACTCTGTTGGCAACAAAGGTTTTCCAATTACATGGTGGTTTTTTTAGCCATGCAAGAACTATCGTTGAGTCGGACCACAGAAAGAGCGAATAGGTTTTCAAATTAAATTGAGGCATAATACTATCGACCAGCTTCGCTAATAGGACCGCACCGCATAATTCTAATCGTGGAATTGATGGCTTTTTAATTGGAGCTACTTTTGTCTTTGACACTAAAAGATTTGTAAATACCTTTTCGCCAATCTGCACTCTTGCATATAAAGTCGCCGCATACGCCAGCTCCGATGAATCGCAAAACCCATGGAATTCGATTTTATAATTTGGAGAATATTGGATCCAACGAGGGACAGTAATTGCATCTACATCATTATATTGAGAGACAAAATCTTGCCAATTTTTAAGCGCCACCGGCTTTATTTTTTCATCCCAGTCAATCTTATCGAGCCACATTTGCTGCATTAAGGTTTTCGCTGTTATAATAACCGGAGCGAGCCAACCAGCAGGGTCGAACAGTCTAGCAATCACGGAAAGAACCTCTCTTTTGGTGTAAGAAGATTTTAGTGGAATTTTTTCTGTCGCAAAATAAAAGTAATCAGCTGAAGCATTCCATCGAACACCCAGAGTCTTCGCATTACTTTTGTCATTCAGACATAGAAAATTTTCATTTAATAAATGGTCACAGGGCAACCCATCTAAAATTTTTGTTGAATTTGCCGTCCATTTTCGCAATCCAAAACCAGCTGTTTTTAAAATGGCTATTAGCTGATCACGGAACTTTAAAATGTCTGGTAAGCTGTGAGATCCGACCAACGCATCGTCGACATACATGGAGTCTCGCAGAATTCTTGCGCCAAATGGAAAACGGCCCTCTTCATCATCCGCCAATTGCAATAGTGTTCTTAGAGCCAAATAAGGAGCACAATTGACGCCGAAAGTAACAGTTTTTAACTGATAATCTTGAAGCTCTTCATCAGGAGAGCTACGAAAAACAATTCGTTGGAATGGAGTATGCTTTGGGTTGATTAAAATTTGCCTATACATTTTTGAAATATCGGCATTGAACACGAACTCATAGAACCTCCATTTTAAAACTAAGAAAACCAAATCCTTTTGTAAAATGGGGCCAACGTGCAAAATGTCGTTAAGACTTGTCCCACTGGACGTAGCGCTAGAGGCATTAAAAACCACCCTCAACTTTGTTGTTGTACTGTCAGGTTTGAAAACGCCATGATGAGGCAGGTAGTAACTCGGGCCAGCTACAAGATTTTCAATTTTTTCCATATGTGCCAAAGTTAGATATTCGTTAAGAACTTCATCATATAAAATTTTATTTTCAGGTTTACGCAACAACGATTTTTCGTTTCTCATAAATTGGCTCGAAGCTATGTGTCTATTAGGGCCGAGCAATGACAAATCAGATTTAAAAGGCAAATCAACTATGTATCTCCCTTCAGAATTTCTCACTGTAGTGGACCGAAATATTTCTTCACATAATTTATCAGCTTCAGACATTATTGGTTTACGTGAAACTTCTTCAAGCTCCCAAAATTTAGATAATTGTTCATCAATAGATACTTTAGTGAAATGCGACAGTCTAACGGAACGACGGGGACATGTAGGGCCAGTAACAATCCATCCGAATATTGTTTCTTGAGCAACTAGTGAATCAAAAACTCCATGTTGAACACCACCTCTCAAAATTGCTGGATAAACGTCTCCCCCTAACAAAATGTCAATTGCACCACTTTTATAAAAATTTGGATCTGCATACCTCAGATTTGGTAGCTCCATATTTAAGGGATTAAAAGTGTGCGTTGGAATATCACTTGTGACTTGTGGAACCACTAAAGCATCAATTTTAATAGATAAATTTGAATTTAGTATCGAAGCTACAGAAAAGGTCGCCATTTTTTCGACTCTACTAATAACTTCTCCACCTAGTCCAGCTACTTCAGCAGCCACTGGTACAGTAGGCAAATTTAATAATTTTTGAATTTTTTCGGAAATGAAACTTTCATCCGAACATGGGTCAATTAAGGCTCGTATTTTATAATTAGAACCACAATGTGCTATATTCACCCATGCAGTAGCTAGCATCACCTTTTTGGCCACAGAATGATGGTGATTTTGAACCATATTGGATGTAGTCGGCAATTGAGTGGACTGTATGTTATTTTGAAACAAGGCCGACTTATAATTACCCTGGGTCACATTAGAAGATTGATTTCTTTGCCCTTTGTTTTGCGCGAAATCTTTGTGCAAAAGATTGTGATGTTTTCTGTTGCACTTCGAACAACCATTTTCATTAGGACAATCTGTGAACATGTGACCCATTTTGAGGCAATTAAAACAATAATGGAATTTTCTTAATGTAGAAACACGTGTTTTGTAGTCCATGTTTAAAAATTTTTTACATGAGGTAATCGCATGGGCTTCTTTGCATAATTTGCATTGAGCTACATCAACTTTAGTATGATGTGTTTTAAATGGTTTGGTTTTATTTTGACTATCTTGAGAACCTGCTTGGGAACCACTGGATCTAAGGTTGGAAAAACTTTCAAGTGCACGAAATCTATCAGTTAAGAAATCATCAAATTCTTTCCATTTTGGAATCTCTGTCTTATTTTTCACAGATTGCTCCCATAGGCTTAAAGTTTGTTCTGGTAGCCTGATTGAGCAATGAAAGACAAATAATGGTTCCCATGCATCTACATCAATTTTATATAACCTCAAAGTTGACATGCAATTATTTATTTCCCTCTGTAGTCTTTTAATTTCTGTCGCAGTTTCCCGCAAACATGGAGCTAAACCGTATAATAATTTTAGTTGCCCATTAAATAAAACGCGCCTATTTTCATATTGTGCCTTTAAATTTTCCCAAGCAATGTCAAAATTATCTGCTGTCACGGTAATGTTTCTATTCACCTCTCGGGCATCACCAGTTGTTTTTTTAAAAAGGTAACATAATTTTTCTACGGGGCCACGCAGCATAATCTCCATCAAAAACATCAATATCGCAAGCTTGAACTGGTATAGAGCTTCCATGTTTGTGAACTACTGTATCTGAAGATGTTGCTTGCTCTTTAGATATCCTACGCGTTGCTTTTGCAATTATGTTAATACATCTGACGTGAATTTTGTGAATTTGATTGTGCTTTGTGTGGATGGCCAATATATCTTTCTTTTTTTCTATTGGTTCCCCTGAACATTGTTCGTAATAATTTTTATACTTTGCCCATAGTCTAGCCAATTCTGCTTTCTCAAATTCCAGGGCTTCTAAAGTGTAAATTGAAAAATCTTCATCTTTGAGCCGTAATTCAAATCTGGCTATCTCATCAGCCGTTTCATTAAATTTGTCTAACATTGACATAATTTAGTTTTGGTGTCACCGCAAATTAATTTAAAATGTCAAAGAACCACTTTGTTCTGTATAAATTTGCCTAATAAAACTTTGTAAAAAAAGTTTCACAAAATCTCCTTAAATTTTTCTCAAAGTTGACGATAAAATTTACGAACTGTTCTAAGATCAGCTTTTCAAATGTAGAGGGGCTACAAATCTCAAAAAAATCAGAAATTCACGAAATGTTCTGCTATCGAATTTTAAAAAATTTATTCGAGGGCTACAAATTCTCCAAAAAATCAAAAAAAATCTATGAAAAGGTTTCACATAACCTCAAATGTAGTTGCGTGGTTTGATCGACAAATTAAAAATTCACTTTTTTTAAAAAAAGATGGCTCCGTAAATTAAAGTCGAAAAACAAAATGGCGCACTAATGGACTACGAAAAGTCAAATGGCGTTAACACGTTTAAGTTAAATGTTTAACCTCCCAAAAAAAAATTTTTTTCGAGCCACTGATGTCTTTATTTCACTTTATTTAAATCTCACAGCGTACGTACCTTGAATCCTGTAGCTTTTTGTCGAATGGTTTCGCTTACCGGGAGAAGGACCAAATGTTAGCTTCACAGACTGTTAGTCTTTGGGCCACTTGTATTATCGATTGTCTCACTGTATTTTGCTGATGTCGACTATCTCCGGTTGCTGTTTTATCAAAAGGAAGGGCTGTCCAAGAAGGAAAAAGATGAAATTCAGCCACTATGCCTTCACAGCGTCCCTGGCGTTGTCCAAATGAAATTCAAACAGAATAGGATTTCACCGCAAGAAGTGGGTAGACGTACAGATGAGCCTTTATTTTAATTACTGGGAACTTATGTTTACTCTTGTTATTCAAAATTAAAATAGATAAACAACTTAAGTTTTTTCGTAAAATTCTTTATTTTATTTATCACCGATGTTGTCGCTTTCTTTATGATGCATAGAAAAAATAGAATGAATAAAAAAAGAAGTGTTCAATGCTTGCGGCAAGAAAACTCCAACCGCATCGGCGGCAAGAAAACGCCGATCTTGTTGGCGGCGAAAAGAATTGATTGGCAAATCGTTTCTGCCTGTGTCGTATCAATCTTGTAGGCGACCATTAGATGATACGTAAACATTATTATATTATTATTTTTCTATGCTATTGTAATCTTGTTATTAATTTTATTATATAAGAAGGTTTTTAATTGAATTATTTAATGTTTAATGTTCAATGTAAAATTTTATTCTCATTTTTTGATTCTCCTATGTTGATATCCATATCTTCTATTACTCAATGTTTTTCTTTAATAATCTATTGTATTATTCTTTAATTTTACTTTAAGCAATGTAAAATTTCCATAATGCTTTTTTACTTGTTACTAATCCTGTATTTTAATTATAAGATTTATGTCTTGTTGTATAGGATACTATAATAAATAAATAAATAAATTTTGGGCCACATTGTTCCTTATAGCCCATGATTTGAGCTGGCTAGCTTCACTATTTTGGGCTAAAATATCCACATCATGTTCCAAAACACTTTCACTGGCAGGCAGACAACTTTCTACACTTGCCGTTCTGCCTTCATCGTCTTCTATTGCAAATCTATTTATATTTCTATATTTTTCTTTTAAAAGTTTGCTTTTCTACACTTAAAGCATTTTGTTTTGTTTTTTTATACATTTTATATCACTTATACTTGCCTTTTTTAATTACTACACTTTTCTTATTCAATTTTAAAATTAAGAAGTTGCCGCGCGCGTCTTTTGTTTAATTTTTTTTCTTTTTGACAGTTCTTTGTCGTTTATATTAGCGCTGCCACTTTTTTGTTTAGTAACCAACAATAAGCAATATTACTTTTTTGTTAATGCCAAAAAATGTTTTATTTGCTCTTAAATAATTGTTCGTTTAAAATTTTATGATCTAAAAATAAAAACTATGATGAAGATATAAAATAAAAATAAGTTAAAATAGAATAAATAAAGTATTTATATATATATATATATGCTTAGTTTATTTTATCCGACTACTTTCTCAACAACACTTTGTTGCAGCACTATATATCGATATGTCAAATGAGAGAAAGAGTCAGAGATAACACACATATCTAATACAAAAGGCTATTTCTTTTTAACCTTAAGTGATTATAGTATATTATTATGCATTTGTATGGGTTGAAATTTAAAAATTCTTGAATGTGTTGGAGTATCGGTTAGGCAGGTTTTGCAGGGTACCTTAAAACTTACGAATTAAAACAGCTTAATTACACGTGCACTTTCCGGGACTGTCACAATACAACTGTATGTTTTGAATAAATATGATCGCATATGCATTGAATTCTTGTTTGATCTTGTACGTTGATATGTTTTCTAACTTACTGTTGCGACTATTAGAACTATTCTGCGTTTACATATGTAATAAATGATAAAACTGTGGTTGTCTCGTATATGATACAAAATACGTGGAAGGGTTAAGTTAATTTGAAACTATTTTTTTTTTATAAATACAACTGGTTTATAAAACGACTATTTTTTTTTTGGTGGAAACTCACTATTTTAACATAGGCATGTCTAGGCAGTAATCAATTTACCATACCTGCATGACCTTTAAACTAACTACAAACAAGTTACTTTTCAAGTACCTAGCAGTGAGAGAGAATATATAATGTAATTTAAACTGATTTCAGTGCAGTAAGTTGAAATCCGATTTTATAAAATCTATTTAAAAATGCGTTTATTTCTATATAGTTCTTAGTTAGCTTTACTTCAATGCTTTTTTTTATTTTATTTATATAATTTTTGATATAAACATAATATACATACATCTTATACAGTTTATAGTGTGACTGAATTAAAATCAAAACACACTTTATCAGTTTGTAGACCCGAAAAAAAAATAAATGTTGTTTCTATGTTTAAAAAAATCACAACACTCGATTTAGCCTGTTTTTGGACGCAAACGTTGTGAAAGTGGCGTTTTTTTTAATAACTTCAATTCCATGTCTGGATCAGTAAAATGAGAACGGACTGCGTCCATTAAAGAATCGAACATGTAGGCATAGTCTTTGAGGTGTTTCTTTCCATGAACGCCGTCGATATTTATTTCGACAATAACTTCTTTTGAAAAAATCGAATTCAAAGTTTTTGCAACTTGCCTTTGAGCAATGTTTTCATTGTTTTTACCACCAAGAAAGATAAATAAATAACGAAATGTTGAAATTTAATGTTTTAGTGAGATAATATATTAATTACATAAGCTTGGCGATTTTCCTGGCTAATTTCATCAGTAAGAGCATTGAGGTCTTCAATATTTTTAATTGGAAAAGCGTTTTTCACTTCGCAATCGACTTTCTCCTGGCGTATTAATTTTTCCATGAGTACCTTCTGGGTTGCCAATGCCGCCATAATGATTTCATTCTGTGAGTTTACAGTGTCCTTTAGTTCGATGATTGTAACTAGAAATAAAATAAATTATATTATAAAAAAATTTATCCGCTTTTAAGTATTTGCTACATACTTTTCATATCTGAAAATTTTGCTTCGAAAACATTCAAAACATAAGTGCAGCATTTGAAAGCTTCCACATCTGAATTTTTTTTTGAGTCTCTATTGTTGGCAACTCTAAAATTGTTTAAAAGAAATATGTTATTAGAATAACTTTTTTTTTTAAATTAATTACTTACTCTGAGAGTTTAGGTGAATGCGCTTGAAAGGGCTATTAAACTCGGTCCATGTCGAAATAGGCTGTATTAAATAATTTTTGAGCTATTATTTTTGTTATATATTTTTATTTGTTGTTAAAGATTAAGATTTATATTTTATTTCTTCAATTTCTTCATTTTCTCCAGTGTCTTCGATTCGTTTTTCGTGCCTTAACACCACTTGTACTTCAATAGTTCTGTTTTTTTTTTTATAATTTTATGAAACTTTTAATTATAAATTGTTTTTTTCGTGACTTATTTAATCGGAACCTACTACATTAATGACTTCTTTTGTTTTGAAGCTTCATAAAAATTGACATTTTCCATTTAAACAGTGCATTATATAAATTGGAGCGACCAGATACGTGATCTAAATTTGATAAAATTCTCAGATGCTGAAAGATGACCTGGAAGGTATTTGGCTTGTGAAGTGCGTTAAATATATGATTTGACTTGACAAGAGATTTTCGAATAGCCAGGTTAATTAATGTCGGGAGTATATTAAATGTCGGAACTTATTCACCAAAGTTAGACTCGAACGCTGCTACTAGAAAGTCTTTAAAATACACTATCCGGACTCACGATCTAGTCTAAACTATTTGCGACTCTACTTTTGCACGTCGCAATTAACACGGCTAATTTAAAGTCTGCTAAGACTTAAGCGGATAAAAGTATATGGAAAACACAGACAGACTTCTAAAACTAACCTGAACGTGACTAACAAAATAAAACAATTTTACACTAGAATGGCTTTTCCGATAAAGCAAACTACTGTAGACTAAAATATTGCTCACTAATCTAGATAATCTGAATTCCTCCCCTCTCGACCCTCACGTTGGTCATCAAATAATTGTCGTGTCTCACGAAACCGTGGAAATCTTTGTCACAACAATACATACAGTGCAGTTATGAATTTTTGAAATATATACTTTCTTCTTCTTTACCATGCACCACTTAAACAATTTTTTTTTTTTTTTTTTTTGATAGCGGATATATTCTCATCCACCAAAAGTAAGCCAAATAGCATTATTTTGGGAGTCCTAAGATTTCGGACAAAAATTTTAAACTAAAACAAAAAAAAAATCGGATATTTTCGCAAAATTTGAGTACTGAATTGGTGTAGATATGTGGTTAATAAAACCATCGCAGTCATCCTAAGACTCTGAATTCAATTCCATGTCTGGATCAGTAAAATGAGAACGGACTGCGTCCATTAAAGAATCGAACATGTAGGCATAGTCTTTGAGGTGCTTCTTTCCATGAACACCGTCGATATTTATTTCGACAATAACTTTTTTTTAAAAAATCAAGTCAAAGTTTTTGCAACTTGCCTTTGAGCAATGCTTTCATTGTTTTTACCACCAAGAAAGATAAATAAATAACGAAATGTTGAAATTTAACGTTTTAGTGAGATAATATATTAATTACATAAGCTTGGCGATTTTCCTGTCTAATTTCATCAGTAAGAGCATTGAGGTCTTCAATATTTTTAATTGGAAAAGCGTTTTTCACTTCGCAATCGACTTTCTCCTGGCGTATTAATTTTTCCATGAGTACCTTCTGGGTTGCCAATGCCGCCATAATGATTTCATTCTGTGAGTTTACAGTGTCCTTTAGTTCGATGATTGTAACTAGAAATAAAATAAATTATATTATAAAAAAATTTATCCGCTTTTAAGTATTTGCTACATACTTTTCATATCTGAAAATTTTGCTTCGAAAACATTCAAAACGTAAGTACAGCATTTGAAAGCTTCCACATCTGAATTTTTTTCGAGTCTCTATTGTTGGCAACTCTAAAATTGTTTAAAAGAAATATGTTATTAGAATAACTTTTTTTTTTTAATTAATTACTTACTCTGAGAGTTTAGGTGAATGCGCTTGAAAGGGCTATTAAACTCGGTCCATGTCGAAATAGGCTGTATTAAATAATTTTTGAGCTATTATTTTCGTTATATATTTTTATTTGTTGTTAAAGATTAAGATTTATATTTTATTTTTTCAATTTCTTAATTTTCTCCAGTGTCTTCGATTCGTTTTTCGTGCCTTAACACTTGTACTTCAATAGTTCTGTTTTTTTTTTATAATTTTATGAAACTTTTAATTATAAATTGTTTTTTTCGAGACTTATTCAATCGGAACCTACTACATTAATGACTTCTTTTGTTTTGAAGCTTCATAAAAATGGACATTTTCCATTTAAACAGTGCATTATATAAATTGGAGCGGCGTGATCTAAATTTGATAAAATTCTCAGATGCTGAAAGATGACTTGGAAGGTATTTGGCTTGTGAAGTGCGTTAAATATACGATTTGACTTGACAAGAGATTTTCGAATAGCCAGGTTAATTAATGTCGAAAGTATATTAAATGTCGGAACTTATTCACCAAAGTTAGACTCGAACGCTGCTACTAGAAAGTCTTTAAAATACACTATCCGGACTCACGATCTAGTCTAAACTATTTTCGACTCTCCTTTTGCACGTCTCAATTAACACGACTAATATAAAGTCTGCTAAGACTTAAGCGGATAAAAGTATGTTGAAAACACAGACAGACTTCTAAAACTAACCTGAACGTGACTTACAAAATAAAACAATTTTACACTAGAATGGGTATTTTGTGTGTTTCCGATAAAGCAAACTACTCTAGACTAAAACATTGCCCACTAATCTAGATTATCTGAATTCCTTCCCCTCTCGACCCTCACGTTGGGCACCAAATAATTGTCGTGTCTCACGAAACCGTCGAAATCTTTGTCACAACAGTAAATACAGTGCAGTTATGAATTTTTGAAATATATACTTTCTTCTTCTTTACCATGCACCACTTAAACAATTTTTTTTTTTTTTTTTTTTTTTTGATAGCGGATATATTCTCATCCACGAAAAGTAAGCCAAATAGCACTATTTTGGGAGTCCTAAGATTTCGGACAAAAATTTTAAACTAAAACAAAAAAAAAAAAATCGGATATTTCCGCAAAATTTGAGTACTGAATTGGTGTAGATATGTGGTTAATAAAACTATCGTAGTCATCCTAAGACTTTGAACAGAAATTTTATAATAAAAAAAAAGCATCGGATAATTTCGCAAAATTTGAGTACTGAATTGGTGTAGATATGTGGTTAATAAAACTATCGCAGTCATCCTAAGACTCGGAACAAAAATTTTATACTAAAAAAAAGCATCGGATAATTTCGAAAAATTTGAGTACTGAATTGGTGTAGATATGTGTTTAATAAAAAAAATAAATATAGATCAATAATCGGATTTAATGACTTATCTGCGTGTGCCTATTTTTCGTCTATAAAAAAATCTAAATGTAAATTCGTAATATATTGGCATGAACTATTTGCGTGTGCCTGTTGTTCGCTTATTTGTATAATATATATATATATATAATATAATATAATATAATATAATATAATATAATATAATATAATATATAATATAATATAATATAATATAATATAATATAATATAATATAATATATAATATAATATAATATAATATAATATAATATAATATATAATATAATATAATATAATATAATATAATATAATATAATATAATATAATATATAATATAATATAATATAATATAATATAATATAATATAATATAATATAATATAATATAATATAATATAATATAATATAATATAATATAATATAATATAATATAATATAATATAATATAATATAATATAATATAATATAATATAATATAATATAATATAATATAATATAATATAATATAATATAATATAATATAATATAATATAATATAATATAATATAATATAATATAATATAATATAATATAATATAATATAATATAATATAATATAATATAATATAATATAATATAATATAATATAATATAATATAATATAATATAATATAATATAATATAATATAATATAATATAATATAATATAATATAATATAATATAATATAATATAATATAATATAATATAATATAATATAATATAATATAATATAATATAATATAATATAATATAATATAATATAATATAATATAATATAATATAATATAATATAATATAATATAATATAATATAATATAATATAATATAATATAATATAATATAATATAATATAATATAATATAATATAATATAA